>CM059435.1:44889492-45489492 GCA_030390025.1 Squalus acanthias
ACGTGGCAGCCTCGAGGTAACTGCACAGCCGTGCAGCTTAGGGGGAACAGTGTTCAAGACCCACTACAGCACCTGTGCACATTAACCTAGGCTGCCACTTCAGTGCACACACCAAGGGAGTGCAGTATCATCAGATGAGCATATTCGGATGAAACTTTATGCCAAGGCCCTGCCTGCCTCTTCAGGTAGATAAACATAAAAGATGCACAGAACTATTTAACGAACAGGGGAAATTCTTCCAGTTATCCCTTAACGAACACCATCAAAACAGGTTAATAGGCCCTTGATCTCATTGCTGTTCGTGGGACCTTGCTGTGGGCTAATTGGCTGCTTCACCGACCTACATAACAGTCACTATACTTCAAAAGTATTTCATTGGCTGTGAAGGGCTTTTGGATATCCTGAGGATATGAAAAGCACTAGATAAATGCAATTTTTCTTGTTTCAAGCTTTGTTTTCCACGCACGCACACACAAAGTGTTTCTCTTCTCAATCGAGGAGGAAACGTGGTTTACATGATCTCCGAACAGCCTGAACACCTCGCCACCCAAGCGTTTTGCACTTCCATCGGATTTTCAGCACAGAAAGCAAAATGTAACAAAATCCAATCCATGAACTGTATATACACAAGACAAATCAATTCCACCTTTTTAAATAAAGCACTTAAAATCAAAACCTATCCATTAACCAGTTCTAATGTCCTGCGCCATGCTAATCAAAGGTTGGATATAGGCACAACCAACTTTACAAAAGGTAGAAACAGTGACGATCGGATGCATCGTAAAACACTTCTTTTTATGGAATCATTCCATCTTCTTTAGAAAGAGGTGGTATACTAGAGGCTCTTTGGAATCCTACTGACCTATATATCTGGTCTCAGATGAGATGCTGGATGAAGAGTCAGATGTTGCTGATTCATGACCTTTCACAACCTCAGCATTACGAACTCTGTTAGACCGAGACTGCCTTTCACTGGATGACGGGCAAGATGGTGGTTGATCATATACGACTTTAGAACCAGCACTCTCTGCAAAGATTAAATTTGCTGTCAGAAGGTAATTACTGCGGTACAAAATCTTACAATATTTTCATTGTACATATAAAATACTGCTGCAATTCTACATCACTAAGCTGCAGTGCCCTACAAGAAAAATGAATCATAAAAAGGTATGCAAAGAGCAGGGAAACTCTTAGCTAGTACAATAATCCCAAAATGGTGGCAGAGAGAAAATCAACACACAAAGCGTGGGTACTTGTTTTCGAGGTAGAGATACTGAGTAATGTTTTTGGAATCTTACAATTGCCATTGCCCGTTATACCCAGCAGAGTCGTGACCACTTTTCTTGGCACACCTCACCTCCTTAAAGTTTAACTATTTCGTTGGTTTAAATAATTTGAAAAAAAGATGGCAGCAGTGTTAAATGCTCATACTAACTGCCATTAATTAACTTTTGGGAAATAATTGCTGTCAGTATCATCTAATCAGAATTGACTTTTCCACATGCAGAGTACACTTTACCACATGGCAATGTTTGTTGGATAGATTTTATTTGCAATTTATTGCCAAATTCCCAGCCCAAAGCAGAATATAAAAAGGTTTAAACTACCATTGGCTGTGAAGCATTTTGGGAAATCTAAAAAGGGATGAAAGGTCCTATATAAATGCAAGCTCTTTCTCAGTGAGTATAATTTATATGGTTAGCTGACTAAATAAGAATTAAAGTCCCAGTATAAATTTATTCAAATTGCATTATATATAGCTTCGTCACTACACTAACTTTCAAAGTTTCATTAGTTCTCAGTAAGTTGCTAGGTAAATCAAATGGTAGATGGGCTTCCATCTTGGAGGAAAGAAAGAAAATCTAGGAAAAACCAATATTTCTTGATTATGGAGCAGTCTTAACAGTGGTTATAACACACATTCTTTCCTTCTGTTCGCTACTTCCACAAATTTCCCCAATTCAACTGTGCACAAATGCAAGCTTCAATGATATCCCACAGACCCCGCTACACTGATTTAAATCATAAAACATGTATTACGGATTTGTAAATTAAAAGGCATGAGAATTTCCCATCATGTCCGCTAGAGAAAACATGATCAACATTACATTATATCTATATGGAACAAAATGCCAGTCTGTGTTGAACATAAAATGTGGAATGAATGCCAAGTCCTGGCCACATAATCTGTTTTCTCTTGTGTTCAATTCCCTATTTTATTGCTGTCATTGTACTTTCATACATCTGTGGTTCAATTTCCCATATAAATTTTAGCTCCAGCTCCTTTTAAGTTTTCACAATTTGTTTTTTGAAAAAATTGCTTATGTACATCGAGTCTCTTTCTCCACTCCTCTCAATTCCTGATATTTTCACATAGTTTGTCTTTTTTTTTTAATGTATTTATTTAGGACCTTGATTCTACAGCTACCTCGATTTACCTGGGGTTGATGCACACATCGTCTATTCACGAGTTTGCTGACTGAAGTCCAAGAGATGGCCCATTTTTTTCAGCCACTTGCTGCAACTAACACCTGACACTAATTCATTAGAAATGTACAGGTAAAGGTCTCGTACAACTACCAAAGATTTTAATCTGGAACTTATGGACCCATCTCTATTGTGTGGTGGCTTGTCAACTACCCAGCAAGTTATCTGATGCTACAGGTGCATCAGGTCAACTTTCCTTTACTCTTTCTACAAAGCAGGATTTCAAGTGATATTTTGTAGATTGAAGCTCTTCAAAAAACAAACTGAGAACTTGGCTACTTGCATATTTATTCCAATTTTAACTAAGGATCATAAGCAACGAATACAGCACCACATCATAGACCCTGTATTCACTGAAATGACCACCCAACTTGGATTGAGACACTGCACACAGAGAAGCAAACACCCTAAAATAAGATTAATTTCCTGGGACCCACAGAATATGGTCAGACTTCGCGGTCAGTCATATATTTTACAGCTTAATGTGTTGCTTGCAATATTTTAATCCAAGTGAGATTTGCTCCTTTAGGAATTATTACAGGAGGGCAGCATTAGGATGCCAAGACTTTTGCAAGAAAATGCAAATGAAAGTGCTACTCAACATCATATTTACAGTACTGAAACATATATATTCTAATTACATCTTCAGTTTCATTATATACTAGAAAGGAAAATGTAGTTCAGAGAACAAACATTCTTTATATAAATTCAAAAACATTACAATTTCTAATTTACTGCTTGGGATAAAAATTAACATTGCCATTACATCATCAAAGCAAATGGATGAAGAGCAGTGGATAAAGGACATTCTCAAGGAACAAAATAAGGCAAAACTAACCGGATTAAATTTAACTGTGGAATTTTAGATCATCACCTCATCATCCAAAATCTCAATTTCTAGCACTGCCAATGTAGATTTACAGATAGCAGTACACAAAGTAACAACCCTTCTCAAGTTTTTAACTCCCACACATTATTTGCCCCCGATTCTATTCCCCCTGCTTCAGATCGCTGTTTTGGTCAATTTAGTTTCAAAATTCTCAGTAACTAATTATTTTTCTGTCCTAATGGTTTTGAAAAGGGATTTAGTGCAATAATTTTAACTGCAAACAGACTTATTTCTAGAATGGTTAAAGCCAGAATTTATTGAAGACAATTTTTTTTCTCCCATGTATCAAGAACTTAATACAAATTACTTTTTAAAAGCTGCTTAATTTATTGAAGTTCTTGAAACTATGATCATAAGACTTAATTATCAAGTCCCCACAATTTAACATTACTACCTACTTTCTCTCCTTCCTTACAATATTTATTCTAATATGTTAATTATACAGCGGAACAAAACTATTGTGAACCATTAGGATAAATGTCATCTATGAATATATATATTTTTTTAATGCAGCATAAGTTTAAGTGCAGTATGTCACTGATTAGTTCAGCACATTTCAGCCTTGTCTGCAATGACTATATATACTTGGATTAAAGCATTGAATAATCGTCAACCAGGACATACACAGACCTGTGTTGGCATTGGCCAATCCTAAATTTAACACTTACCATAACTTCATTATGATGTGAAAACCGCACAAGAGCACAGCAAGTTTATAGAAAGTTTAAGACATGTTTTAGTATAGTATAATGATATAGCCAAATAAGCAATTTTTTTTTGGAAGAATTTAAGCCTCAGTTGTGCATTTCAGGCCTGAATCAAAATTTCAAAGCTCTTCATGTAGTCAACAGTTTTGTAATGATATTCAACTAACATTTCTTATGGCTTGACTCCTGCTTCCTGTGGCCCACAACACAGCATTTTACACACTCTGTATTTCTGCAATCACTTTTAATCTGTCTAAACATGCAACAGGATGCACCAACACATCACAGACTGTTCTGTCCAAAATAAACACAAGTACAACCAAACAAACCCATTTTAATATTCTCCATTCCGTTTCTCTCAAATCTACGTGTATGCAAATCAATTACAATACGACAAACTGGTTACCAAGTCCCAATATGTTCGAATTCAGTCAGTGCTGGTACAGCAGTCTTGGTTTAACTCAACTTGCTGCATGCAAGAGGATTCCTATGCATTTTCAATTTATCTCACAGTACAACATAAAATATTGTGCCAGTACTGCATTTGATTTGGATGTCAGGAGATGAAAGTATAGCTCTTCCAATTTTCCCTGTCTGGAGAAATATTTCACCTCTGCTCAGTTTTTCTCAGTGACATTGGTGGAGAGCAGCATTTCAGCGTATAGAACATCACTTGTACATAGCTGTGCTTTGCCATTCCTTGTCACAACACAAACTTAGGGATCTTATTTTGATAATTTTGACAATCCTATTGTGACTGTTCCATTGAACTTTTTTTTAAATACATCTCCATTGAACAGTAGTTTATTTTTTAGTATGTATTTATTTTGTCCACTTTTTCCCTTTATAGTTTTTGATGCCAAGCACCTTCCCAGACTGAAAGGATAGAGTGGAGACCCACTCCCAGACCATCAGTAACATTGCTCTGAAGCCAAACACATGGAAGCATTTGAGACCAGGAATAACTGGTTCTCCAATTTTCCAATACTCGAATAGCGTTTGCATTCCATTTGATACCTGCTCAAAGCAGTATCAGTGCGAGTGGGAGATTAAAGTATAAGTATCAAACATATAATTAATTCTGAACACTCATTGATTGGTGGATAGCTATCCACATGAAACCATCCCATACAACACTATCCCCCTTTACAAATGAAGCTTAACAGGCACTTTATTTCAACCAAGTACCTTTAAGCACAAAGATAATCTGATTGATTCAGATTATAGTACGCAGGTTATACTCAGACCACTGGTTAACACAAGGTCACATTTTACTTTATGATATGCATACCTACTAGAAGTGGACTGTTAGACTCATCCACAGTTAATTTAAGTTGTTGAATAAAATCAACATCATAGACAACTCTTTCCTGCCAGATATTCAGGACTCGTTCCATTTGCTTCTTACAACTCTGCTCAGATTCTCTGGGGGAAGGAAAGGAGAAAGAAACGTCAACAAAAACGCCAGTAACTTTATCATGATTGTTTAAGATTACTAACATCACAACTTCCATTATAGTTATCCTGATGCAAAATTGAGTTAAAAAAAGACTAGAAAGGACCAGCTAAGATCATCATCAAAGGTACAAGTTGGGAGAAATTATTAGGATATGGATTCCCCTACCAGAAATGGCAGTGGAAGCAGAATTCGCAATAGCTTGTAAAAGGGAAGTAGACAAATATTTGAAAAAGATTAAAAGGGTGTGAGGAAAAGGCAGGGGAATGGGACAAGTGTGTGGCTCTTTCAGAGTCGACACAGAGGTAATTGGTCAAATAGTCTCCTTCAGTACTGTAAAATTCTCTGATTCATTCACAAGATGGCCTGAATTCCCAGGCCCCCTTTCCCTTTTTCCACTAATTTTCTCCCCGATGACACTGAATCTTTGTTGTGGTAAGGTTTCAGGGGACACTGGTCACCTTCTGGTACCTCACCCAAACGGGCACTTTTCACATATACATCTACACAGTGAGTGCCAGCAGATTGTTCAATTGTTGGGAGTGGGGGGGAGGCATCACAATCAAGCCTGATCATGTCTTCAACTGACGTCCACACATGCCTACTTGCAGCATTGATTGCTGGATAGCGATTGGAAGTAGTACCCTAGCCGATTTCCCCATTCCTAACCCAAGGGCACGGGTTACAATTGCAACACTCCTCCCATTGTCATGAGTAAGATCAGCTTACTTAGCACAAACCAGAGAAACTTTCCTGTTTTATATGTGGCTCAGTAATTTACTTTCCTAACCAGTTGAGCCATTGGAGAAACCTGACAGAGAAGTCCTGAGCTAATGTGAAGCTGACACTTCCAAAGTTGATTTGTGTGTTTTATATTTCATAAAGTGGATCTACCACAATATGGCTTCTAAGCATGTGCAGACTGGCCACTGGTTAGTTACTGATGGGATAAATGGTAGCTTTTCCAGCAACAAAGCACTTGAAAATAGAGATGAAGAGTGGTCATTGGGAGGTCACCTTTCAACATTCATGCACTGTCATTGACATCTTATACCAATATTAAGTCAGTTTAGCCACTCGGTGCAATTGTCAGTCTGAGATTCAGAGGTGTTATGTCACAGATGCACACAATAAGTGGAAGATGCCGGAAAAGTTCCAGTCCTGTTCTCACGCAAGCTCTGCTGTCAGGTTGCACATGCTAACATTAGGTTGTCAAGTGAAATTGCTCACCCAGTAAGTGCGGGATGTGGAGTTTGATTGGACGTTGCCAACCATGTGGCACTTAGTACATGTAGTTAGCACAAACGAATCCGCAAGGCTTGACAAACTCTACAATGACAGTGCATTACAAGTAACCTTTAGTAACATGGCTTTTGATTATTTCCTTAGATTTTTCTTTTTATATAGTGGCACCAATTCCCTCGGATATAAAAGTGCTTCTAAATCCATTTATTAATCATCTTTCACATGTTCTCACCTTGTGACAAATTTATATTTGTGTTTCACAATGGCATATATACAGCAAACCATAATTTGCATCACTCTTGATCACACTAATTTATAACTTCAGAAAGTTTTGTACTATGTACTTCATTTTCAAGAATGCATAGAAAGCTTTTGATGAAATGGCATTTCACCAAGACTGCCTACCTTGCATTTAGTTGTATCATGCAGACACCAAACAGGTAGAGACCGAGGAATTATCACGCATTACACCACTTTACTGTACAATGTGTCTATTGAATCATACATCGGTGCCATTTTGCAATGAGTTAATGTACCCAAAATTCCACTCATCTTTTTAATAACCCAGAGTCTTTACTTCCCTGGGAACATTATAGTGTTAGCTGTTGGTAGCACACTCGCCTCTGAGTCAGAAGGTTGCGGGTTCAAGTCCCACTCCAGGGACTTGAGCACATAAATCTAGGCTGACACTCCAGTGCAGTACTGAGGGAGTGCTGCATTGTCGGAGGTGCCGTCTTTCAGATGAGACGTTAAACCGAGGCTCCGTTTGCACTCTCAGGTGGACGTAAAAGATCCAATGGCACTATTTTGAAGAGGAGCAGGGGAGTTATCCCCGGTGTCCTGGCCAATATTTATCACTCAATCAACATAAAAAAAAGATTATCTGGTCATCATCACATTGCTGTTTGTGGGAGCTTGCTGTGAGCAAATTGGCTGCTGCATTTCCCACATTACAACAGTGACTACACTTCAAAAGTACTTCATTAGCTGTAAAGCGCTTTTAGACATTCGATGGTCATGAAAGGCGCTATATAATGCAAGTCTTTCTTTTTCTTTCTGGTCACTTACAACAGGCCTACATATAGTCTTGTTCGCAAAGTTATTTTTAATCTCTTTTGTCTCACTGCCAACAGAAATCCATATTTGCATGTATTCTCTATGCTGTGGAGCAGGATGGCTTTCTATACAACATGCGATCTGATGTTCCTTTAAGAACTGGTTAACATTAGCTCCTCAATGGCCACAGCAGATGAACCAGTACTCTGGATGCACCTCATCTTTCCAACTTCTTCACCAACCGATTACTCAAATGAATTTCCTCCCTACTGTACAACATACCCATCACAAGTTATTATTGCAGAATAAGGCCCCCCAACTCATACTGTACCTGGCGACATGTGAAAACGCATCCACAAGAACCCCCTCAAAGGCCTTGGTGAACTCGGGACCTTTCCTCTTACTGTTCTGAATGACATCATTAGCCAGATAGATGAATGTCAATTTCCTGCTTGGTTTAGCTAGATATGTAATTAAAAAAATTAAAGTTGCTATTAATGAACAATCAGACATTCAGATGGATAACATACCTGTACACTTAGCAAGAGTTTTCTGTTTGAAACTACAAAAGGGCTTTACATTAGTTCCAAACTGCAGCTAACTTACCTTAAAGCTGTAACTATTATGGGTTAAATGCGTGACTCCATAAATCTGCAAGGATCTGTGGTGTTAGAGTTGATTGGGTGGGTGGTGGTTAAACCATGTGAAGATCTCACAATTTTAGCAACTTTTAGACTGAGCACATTTCACTTTAAGAAAAGATATTTATAATCAGAAAATGTGGGATGTAGACAATCCTCATCATTCATACAGAATTGGTAATGTTTTTGTATTTTCTAGGAAGACGCGAATAGACGCTTAAACAGCATCCCTGAAATGTAATACTTTATATTGCAGGCATTTAAAAAAATTACATTAAAAATTCCTCGACCAACACAGAAAATCAAGTTGGTTAAAATATTAATATTTGACTGCACCTTTTTAAGTCGTTCTCATCTTTGGATTTTGGTTCATGATTGGTCCGTGGCTCCCAGGGAAGCAGGGAGAAATAACTTGGAAAAAAGGAGATTGTACCCTCAAAAAGAACTTTCCCCTCTTTTCTATATTGCAGAAAGAAGTTTCTGTCCCATCTCACCTCAGTTTATTTCACACCCAATTTTAACTAGAATTTTAAAAGCCAAGCATTTAAAGAAACCAGGCTCAATCGCCAATCTTCTTCTAGTGATCAAGAGTTTTCACATGCTTTCAGCCTCTTGCTAATTTCAGCATAGCATTTGTCATCAATTTTTATTTTTCCAAAATGTATGACCGCTTTTTAAACTACTTGCAGGAGTTACCTGATGGGTTGTGGTGTGCCAACTTAAAACAGTGGGTCTGTTGTGCCAGATAAGGCATAACAGTCCCTTAATGGACAGAGTTGCTGGAGCATACGATACATGGATTCTGATCGAAGTATTAGAACTCCAAAACAGAACTGGGATTAGTTTTAGTACAGAAAAGCACATCACAAAGATCCATGAATAGAGAATAAAACCTGAAGTGAGCATTCAAAGGTTGTCTATTTTTTCCCCCCAAATGGTGGTTGAATTTGCTGCTTAAATTGAAAGCAGAGATAGTACACATGCACTTTCTTTGTATTGTAAAAGTTGTTTAATTTTTGTCTCTCCCTCCCCAAATACTAGCCATGATGCGGAGATGCCGGTTGTTGGACTGGGGTGGACAAAAGTGAGAAGTCGCACAACACCAGGTTATAGTCCAACAGCTTTATTTGGAATCATAAGCTTTCGGAGCGGCTGCTCCTTCGTCAGGTGAAGACTTCACCTGACGAAGGAGCAGCGCTCCGAAAGCTTGTGATTTCAAATAAAGCTGTTGGACTATAACCTGGTGTTGTGCGACTTCTCACTTTTCCCCAAATACTGTCACTGCCCCCACCCACCATTTTAAAAATATTTTTCATTCCTTTTCAGCATAGATGGAAAAGCCTCAAGGCAAAAGCAAATTCACCACCAGACAATGAAAAAGGAAAATGAGGAAACGGAACACAAGCAGACATGCTGTGTATAGATACAGCAGACTACCTGTATTAATAGTAATTCACTATGTTGATAATTTTCTTTTATACCCTTCTCTTCCATCTGGTCAAAATGTAGTTTACTTCAATACACTGGGCAAATAAATAAATATGTATCTTTCTGCTGTCAATGAAAGCAAACAGACCCTATCAAGTAAACCAACCTGTTAGCACGGGTCTCTAGAAATACAATTAATTTTCTGTTTCCAATGTGTCCCAGAGCTACTTTTAAAAAGGCATAACAAAATTGACTACGTTCTCTCATTAAGGTCAGAGATGTACTGATCTGGAGAAGAATGTTTGTGGCTTTTCCCCATGCAAATCCATCATTAGGTTACGAGACCATTATTGTAGGAGAGAAGCAGAAACAGCACTTAAAGCAGCGCAGGACACTCAGTCAGAAAAGAAAGAGAATGGTTGCACAACCATCAGAAAACTCTAAGGATACAATTTTCTTGAATTTAAATATGATTTTACTAAGACAAATTACATTGACTGTACTTAGGATCATAATTTTAAAAAAATGTTTAATTAATTATTGATTCAATAGCTCCTACCTCTTCATGAAATGTAATACTCAGAAATGTTTACAGGGAAATTGTACACATTAATCTACTTAACCCAAAGGAACAATGCAATTCACCTCACAGAGCAATAGAATAAAGCCCAACAAATGGTCAATGCTTCATTAGTTGCCCATAACTGCTTTGCTAGAATGAATCATTAAAATATTGCTTACTTTGATCAGTTCCCAAAATATTCTATTTCACATGAAATAAGTTCAGACACACTCACGCTACTGCAACAAGAGCACTGTGGGGAATAATAGAGGCAGGCAGTGTTAACAAAGAAACTGCACCTTCTAGATCTAATATTAATCCTCCGAACAATTTAAAAACATTCACTCCAGTTCGACTACAAGAAACATTGCCAGAGCCTCAATCTTCTGACAAAGTAGTTTCATAACAAAACTTTCCAATCTGGAGATTGCTGGCATTTGGCATCACTCAGTTTAAACCAACTGCTCTATCCACTTCAAAGTATCAGACACTTGGCTCTTGAAACAAGGAAATGTTTTCAAAACAAACATGACTTCATCATAGAATTCAGCCTACATTTCGGTCCAAAGCGCTTCGCGACGGTGTCAGCTATGGCTCAGTAGCATACTCTCCTGAGTCAGAAGGTTGTGGGCTCAAGTCCCATTCCAGAGACTTGAGCACATCATCTAGGCTGACACTTCAGTGCAGTACTGAGGGAGTGCTGCACCGTTGGAGATGCTGTCTTTTGGATGAGACGTTAAACCAAGGTCCCATCTGTTCTGAGGCCCATCTGCTCTCGGGTGGATGAAAAAGATCCCATGGCATTATTTAGACGAGTAGGAGAGTTATCCCAGTGTCCTGGGCCAATATTTATCCCTCAATTATCATCTAAAACACATGATCGGGTCATTTATTTCATTGCTGTTTGTGGGAGCTAGCTGTGCACAAATTGACTGCCGCGTTTCCTACAACAGTGACTACACTTCAAAGTACTTCATTGGCTGTAAAGCGCTTTGGGACGTCCCGCGGTCGAGAAAGGCGCGATATAAATGTAAGTGTGTCTTTTTCTATGAGTAGAAGCGCGGAGGTCAGACTTGCTGCTGTAACCGGAGGGAGCACCTCACACAGGAGGCGTTGAACCCGAGAGGCGGGTCGGGACGCTGCGCTCCCCACGCCACGCCAGGGACGATTACAAACAGCTGCCCCTTTGCCGGGCGGAGGCTGGGGGAGCCGCTCACCTCTCTTCAGCTCCCGGTGCCAGACGTGCACTATGATGCCTGCGTGCTTTCGGTGATGGATAAGCCACAAGGAGAGGGTCTGCACGCTCTGCTGGGAGTTACTCAACTCGGCCAGCTTCTTCTCCAGCGCGGATTCCGAGAAGGAGGACATTGCCCCCGCGGTGGCTGCAGGCCGCGGGTCCCCGCGCACAAATTCGGCACCGACTCCGCGCCCGGCAAAATGGCGCCGCGTCGTGCCCCCTCACCCCGGGGTCAGAGGGCGCGGCGCCGCGCCGCGCCGGCCCCGTCACGTGACAGCGGATGAACGGTTGTCGCGGTTATACCCGCAGTGGCCAGCAACAGGGGATAACCAACTGTTGTAAACGTCAAATAAAAAATCATGATGTAATTTTTTTGAAAAAAGGATAATGAATGTCCGAAATTCTGATAAGGATCGCCGTTAATGCGCAGGCGCAGAAATGTAGGCTTCAGGGGGCGCTTGGTTTGGCGCATGCGCGGCGGAGGTGGTTGTTCTTGGAGCAGCGGCGCCAGGAATCGGTGAGTGAGTGAGTGGAGGCCAGGATAGCGGTGAGTGAAGCAGGTATAGGATAGGATATTGGTGAGTGAGGCGGTTGGTATGGTCACTGGTGTGAGATGGCCTGGCCGGACCAGGTCAGGAGCAAAAGCAAAATGCTGCGAAAGGTCCATCGACCTGAAACGTGAACTCTGTTTCTCTCTCTCTACTGATTGTCTGGTCTGCATATTCGTCTGAAGTGGCTGGGCCAGGTCTAGAAGCTGTCAACTTTTATAATTTACTTTCACTCTGCAACTGGCAGTGCCTGGCATCTCGAAGGGGCTGGGTTAAGTTGGGACTCTTTCCCCCCCCCCCCCCCCCCCCGAGGTTAAACCGCCTGTAGGAAAAAGATGCTGTTAAAGCCCCTGAACGTAAAATGGGGTAAAGAAATCCGCCTGGTGCCATACCACGGATTAGCAGCTTTGAACTAACTGCTAGGGGTTATTTAAAACTATCCTCAGACCTGCCAACTCTCATTCGTTTTAGTTTAAAAAGTGACGTTTTAGTGCATTTATTGTACTTAAAAAATAAGCAGAGCTCCATTTTCATAAATGGAGTTGCACTTTGTATCGCCCTTGGTCGTCATAGTTCTCACTCCTACCATTTCCTTAATGTTGCCTGCCCTAGTTTTGCCTCTGAGTTTGTGGGTTCAAGTTCCACTCCAGAGACTTGAGCACAGAAAATGTAGGCTGACACTCCAGTGCAGTACTGCTGCACTGTTGGAGGTGCTGTCTTTCGGATGAGACTTTAAACCGAGGCCCCGTCTGTTCTCTCAGGTGGACGTAAAAGATCCCATGGCACTATTGCGAAGAAGAGCAGGGTGCTTGCTGTGTACAAATTATCTTCCATGTTTCCTCCATTACAACAGTAACTACATGTCAAAAAGTCCTTCATTGGCTGTAAAGTGCTTTGGGACGTCTGGTAGTTGTGAAAGGTGCAGGAGATGTATTAGAGGTGCAAGAACTGCAGCTTTGCCAATACCTGGCAATCAGGCCCTTGAAGCCCAAGAAACTCAGTCCTATTTCTGTTCATATTTCTTACTTGCTAATTTGTCCTCTTTGAATTTTGTGGGTCTGGAGATTTGGAAAGGGCTGGACTTAATGCTATTGCCTCATTGGTAGGTGTAAACTTTTAATTCTGACTCCTGAGATTCCATGATGTATGGCCCATGAAGACAAAAGGCTTGCACACTTGTAATGTAGACTACTGTTTTCATTGGAGTTAAGATACAGATCAGCCATGATCTAATTGAATGGCGGAACAGGCTCAAGGGACTGAATGGCCTACTCCTGTTCCTATGTTCCTGTCTGCATTCACACAATCTTATGTATCTATCCTTGGCCTCCATCTATTTCTCATCTACATGTTGCCCCTTGGCAATATCATCCTAAAACACAGCGTCAGTTTCCACATGTATGCTGACGACACCCAGCTCTACCTCACTACCACTTTGCTCAATCTCTCCACGGTCTCTAAATTGTCTGACTGCTTGTCCGACATCCAGCTCTGGAAGAGCAGAAATTTTCACCAATTAAATATTGGGAAGACCGAAGCCATTGTTTTCGGTCCCCGCCACGAACTCCGTTCCTTAGCCACTGACTCCATCCCTCTCCCTAACATCTGTCTGAGGCTGAACCACACTGTTTGCAACCTTGGTGTCATATTTGACCCGGCAATGAACTTCCGACCACATATCCACAGCATAACTAAGACTGCCTTTTTGCACCTCTAAGTTCAACCTCAGATGAATGCGTGGCTAGAGGAATGGTGCAAGGGGGAGGGATTCAAGTTCCTGGGACATTGGAACCGGTTCTGGGGGAGGTGGGACCAGTACAAACCAGACGGTTTGCACCTGGGCAGGGCCGGGACCGATGTCCTAGGGGGTGTGTTTGCTAGTGCTCTGGGGGAGGGTTTAAACTAAAATGGCAGGGGGTTGGGAACCTGAGCAGGGAGACAGAGGAAAGGGAAACAAGGATAAAAGCAAAAGATAGGAAGGAGAAAAACAAAAGTGGCAGTCAGAGAAATCAACGGTTTAAATCAAACATGGCCACAGTAAATAATAATTCTAATAGGTCTAAGAGCGTTAAAAAAACAAGCCTGAAGGCTTTGTGTCTTAATGCGAGGAACATTCGGACTAAGGTGGATGAATTAGCTGCGCAAATAGAGGTAAACAAATATGATTTGATTGGGATTACGGAAACATGGCTCCAGGGTGGCCAAGGCTGGGAACTCAACATCCAGGGGTATTCAATATTCAGGAAAGATAGGCAAAAAGGAAAGGGAGGTGGCGTAGCATTGCTGGTTAAAGAGGGGATTAACACAATTGTAAGGAAGGATATTAGCTCTGATGATGTGGAATCTGTATGGGTAGAACTGAGAAATACCAAGGGGCAGAAAACGTTAGTGGGAGTGGTATATAGACCTCCAAACAGTAATGCGGAGGTTGGGGATGGCATTAAAAGGGAAATTAGAGAAGCGTGCAATAAGGGCACAGCAGTCATCATGGGTGACTTTAATCTACATATAGATTGGGCTAACCAAATTAGTAACAATACTGTGGCGGAGGAATTCCTGGAGTGTTTACAGGATGGTTTCCTGGACCAATATGTCGAGGAACCAACCAGAGATCACGCCATCTTAGACTGGGTATTATGTAATGAGAAAGGATTAATTAGCAATCTTGTTGTACGAGGCCCCTTGGGTCGGAGCGATCATAATATGATAGAATTCTTCATTAAGATGGAGAGTGAAGTAGTTGACTCAGAGACTAGGGTCCTGAATTTAAATAAAGGAAACTACAATGGTATGAGGCGCGAGTTGGGTAGGATTGATTGGGGAATGTCGCTCAAAGGGTTGACGGTGGATAGGCAATGGCAAACATTCAAAGACCGCATGGATGAACTACAGAATTTGTTCATTCCAGTTTGGCATAAGAATAAAACAAAAAAGGTGACTCAACCGTGGCTAACAAGGGAAATTAGGGATAACATAAGATCCAAGGAGAGGACATATAAATTGGCCAGAAAAAGCAGCAAACCTGAGGATTGGGAACAGTTTAGGATTCAACAAAGGAGGACAAAGGGATTAATTAAGAAGGGGAAAATAGAATATGAGAGGAAGCTTGCAGGGAACATAAAAACTGACTGTAAAAGCTTTTATAGATATGTGAAGAGAAAAAGATTGGTGAAGTCAAGCGTAGGTCCCTTGCAGTCAGAATCAGGGGAACTTATAATGGGGAACAAAGAAATGGCAGATCAATTAAATACATATATTGGTTCTGTCTTCACAAAGGAGGACACAAATAACCTCCCAGAGATGTCGGGGAACATAGGGTCTGATGAAAGGGAGGAACTGAAAGAAATCAGTATTTGTAGGGAAATGGTGTTAGGGAAATTGGTGGGATTGAAGGCCGATAAATCCCCAGGGCCTGATAATCTACATCCTAGGGTACTTAAAGAAGTGGCCCTAGAAATAGCAGATGCATTGCTGATCATCTTCCAACATTCGATGGAATCTGGAACAATACCCATGGATTGGAGGGTAGCTAATGTTACCCCACTATTCAAAAAAGGTGGTAGAGAGAAAACGGGGAATTACAGACTGACATCGGTAGTGGGGAAAATGCTAGAGTCCATTATAAAAGATATAATATCAGAGCACTTGGAAAACAGTGACAGGATCGGACAAAGTCAACATGGATTTACAAAAGGTAAATTGTGCTTGACTAATCTACTGGAATTTTTTGAGGATGTAACTGGTAAATTAGATACGGGAGAACCAGTGGATGTGGTCTATTTGGACTTTCCAAAGGCCTTCGATAAGGTCCCGCATAAGAGATTAGCGTGTAAAGTTAAGGCGCATGGGATTGGGGGCAAGGTATTGACTTGGATAGAGAACTGGTTGGCAGACAGAAAGCAAAGAGTTGGAATAAGCGGGTCTTTTTCCGAGTGGCAGGCAGTGACTAGTGGGGTACCGCAGGGATCGGTCCTTGGACCCCAGCTATTCACAATATATATTAATGATCTAGACAAGGGAACTAGATGTATTATCTCCAAGTTTGCAGACGACACAAAGCTGGGTGGGCGTGTGTGTTGGGAGGACGTTGCCGAGAAACTCCAAGATGATTTGGACAGGTTGGGTGATTGGGCAGAAGCATGGCAGATGCAATATAATGTGGATAAATGCGAGGTTATCCACTTTGGTGTCAAAAACAGGAAGGCAGATTATTATCTGCATGGCAATAGATTGGGAGAAGGGGAAGTGCAACGAGACCTGGGTGTCCTTGTGCACCAGTCGCTGAAGGTAAGCATGCAGGTGCAGCAGGCGGTTAAGAAGGCAAATGGTATGTTGGCCTTCGTAGCGAGAGGGTTTGAGTACAGGAACAAGGATGTCTTGCTGCAGTTGTACAGGGCCTTGGTGAGACCACATCTTGAGTATTGTGTGCAGTTTTGGTCGCCTTATCTGAGGAAGGAGGTTCTTGCCATAGAAGGAGTTCAGCGAAGATTCGCCAGGCTGATACCTGGGATCCAGGAATGACGTATGAGGAGAGATTGGGTCGATTGGGCTTATACTCGCTGGAGTTTAGAAGAATGAGAGGGGATCTCATTGAAACTTATAAAATTCTGACAGGACTGGACAGACTAGATGCAGGAAGAATGTTCCCGATGGTCTAAGGATAAGGGGTAAGCCATTTAGGACAGAAATGAGGAGGAATTTCTTCACCCAGAGAGTGGTGAACCTGTGGAATTCTCTACTACAGAAGGCAGTAGAGGCCAATTCATTAAATATATTCAAGAAGGAGTTGGATATATTTCTTAAGGCTAAAGGGATCAAGGGATATGGGGAGAAAGCAGGGACACGGTTCTGAATTTGGATGATCAGCCATGATCGCATTGAATGGCGGAGCAGGCCAGAGGGGCCGAATGGCCTACTCCTGCTCCTATCTTCTATGTTTCTATGTTAACCTCCGTCGCCTCCAGTCCAGAACCAAGGTCGTTCCATCCTCTGTCGTCGAATTACAGTATGCAGACGATGCTTGCGTCTGCGCTCACTCGGAGGTCGAACTCCAAACCATCGTCAACGCCTTCACCGAAGCGTACGAGAGCATAGGCCTTACACTAAACATCCGTAAGACAAAGGTCCTCTACCAACCTGCCCCCGCCACACAGTACTGCCCCCCCCCCCCCCCCCCCCGATTATCAAAATCCACGACAAGGCCTTGGACAATGTGGACCACTTTCCATACCTCGGCAGCCTACTGTCAACAAGAGCAGACGTCGATGACTAAGTCCAACACCGCCTTCAGTGTGCCAGTGCAGCCTTCGGTCGCCTGAGGAAGAGAGTGTTTGAAGACCAGGACCTCAAACCCGGCACTAAGCTCATGGTCCACAGAGCAGCAGTGATACCCGCCCTGCTGTATGCCTCAGAGACATGGACCATGTACAGTAGGCACCTCAAAGCACTGGAGAGGTACCACCAACGCTGCCTCCGCAAGATCCTGCAAATCCATTGGCAGGATAGGCGCACCAACATCAGTGTTCTCGCCAATATCCCCAGCATCGAAGCTTTGACCACGCTCGATCAGCTCCGATGGACGGGTCACGTCGTCCGCATGCCCGATACGAGACTCCAAAAACAAGCGCTCTTCTCGGAGCTCCGACACGGCAAGAGAGCCCCAGAGGAAACGCTTCAAGGACGCCCTCCAAGCCTCCTTGAAAAAGTGCAACATCCCCACCGACACCTGGGAATCCCTGGCCCAAGACCGCACAAAGTGGAGGAGCATTCAGGAAGGCGCCGAACACCTCGAGTTCTTTCGCCGGGAGCAAGTGGAAGCCAAGCTCAAGGAGCGCACGTCAACCCAAGCACCCCACCCACCCGCCCCTTCAACCACCATCTGCCCCACCTGTGACAGAGACTGTAGGTCCTGCATTGGACTCCTCAGTCACCTGAGAACTCCTTTTTAATGTGGAAGCAAGTCATCCTCAGTTCCGAGGGACTGCCTAAGAAGAAGAACATCGCCCGTCTGCTCCCTTGCCTCAGCTCATCCGCTGCTGAATCCCTCATCCATGCCTTTGTTACCTCTAGACTTGACTATTCCAACGCATTCCTGGCTGGCCTCCCATATTCTAGCCTCCCACATTCTACCCTATGTAAACTTGAGGTCATCCAGTACTCGCCTGCCCATGTCCTAACTCGCACCAAGTCCCGTTCACCCATCACCCCGTGCTCGCTGATCTACATTGGCTCCCGGGTAAGCAGCGCCTCTAGTAGCCAGTGGTGTTCCGCAGGGGTCGGTGCTGGGTCCCCAACTCTTTACAATCTATATTAACGATTTGGAGGAGGGGACCGAGTGTAACATATCAAAGTTTGCAGATGATACAAAGATGGGAGGGAAAGTAGAAAGTGAGGAGGACATAAAAAACCTACAAGGGGATATAGACAAGCTGGGTGAGTGGGCAGAGATTTGGCAGATGCAATACAATATTGATAATGTGAGGTTATGCACTTTGGCAGGAAAAATCAGAGAGCAAGTTATTATCTTAATGGCAAGAAACTGGAAAGTACTGCAGTACAAAGGGATCTGGGGGTCCTAGTGCAAGAAAATCAAAAAGTTAGTATGCAGGTGCAGCAGGTGATCAAGAAGGCCAACGGAATGTTGGCTTTTATTGCTAGGGGGATAGATTATAAAAACAGGGAGGTATTGCTGCAGTTATATAAGGTATTGGTGAGATCGCATCTGGAATACTGCATACAGTTTTGGTGTCCATACTTAAGAAAAGACATACTTGCTCTCGAGGCAGTACAAAGAAGGTTCACTCGGTTAATCCCCGGGATGAGGGGGTGGACATACGAGGAGAGGTTGAGTAGATTGGGACTCTACTCATTGGAGTTCAGAAGAATGAGAGGCGATCTTATTGAAACATATAAGATTGTGAAGGGGCTTGATCGGGTGGATGCGGTAAGGATGTTCCCAAGGATGGGTAAAACTAGAACTAGGGGGCATAATCTTAGAATAAGGGGCTGCTCTTTCAAAACTGAGATGAGGAGAAACTTCTTCACTCAGAGGGTAGTAGGTCTGTGGAATTTGCTGCCCCAGGAAGCTGTGGAAGCTACATCATTAAATAAATTTAAAACAGAAATACAGTTTCCTAGAAGTAAAGGGAATTAGGGGTTACGGGGAGCGGGCAGGAAATTGGACATGAGGCTGAGTTCGGATCGGTCGAGGCCCTGTGGGTGGTGTAGCGGGCCCAGGGGCTGAGTGGCCGGGTCCTGCTCCTACTTCTTGTGTTCTTTAGATTTGAGGTGAGGATCAGATCAGCCATGATCTTATTGAATGGCGGAGCAGGCTCGAAGGGCCGATTGGCCTACTCCTGCTCCTATTTCTTATGTTCTTATTTCAAAATTCTCATCCTTGTTTTCAAATCCCTCCATGGCCTCGCCCCTCCCTATCTCTGTAATCTCCTTCAGCCCCACAACCCCCCTAGATATCTGCACTCCTCTAATTCTGCCCTCTTGAGCACCACTGATTATAATTGCTCAACCATTGGTGGCCATGCCTTCTGTTGCCGAGGCCCTAAGCTCTGACACTGCCTGAACCTCTCCGCCTCGCTACCTCTCTTTCCTCCTTTTAAGACTCTCCTTAAAACCTACCTCTTTGACCAAGCTTTTGGTCACCTGCCCTAATTTCTTATGTGGCTCGGTGTCAAATTTTTTGTCTTTTAATACTCCTGTGAAGCGCCTTGGGACGTTTTACTACGTTAAAGGCGCTATATAAATACAAGTTGTCGTTCTTATATGTGCAGTTCCTGTCAACTTTTTCCATTATAAATTTCTGTCGACATTTATTAGGGTAGGGTATATGCTCCCTGTCCACAAACACGTTTTCTGTTGTCACAATTTTTCATCATACTTTTGTGGCAACATTTCCTATTGTATGTTAAGATTTCCCATTCAATTTTGCCGTGTTGAAGCATCATGATGTAGTTGCAGGCTTTGTCCACGAGGTGGCTGTGTGGAGCAAGTTTTTGAACTCTCCCAACTTCATTGCCATCTTGTATGTTTAAAAAAAAACTTTTCATCAATTGAAAATGGGCGGTGTCATGGGCAAGTTCCTAGTGTTCTAATTTACTTCATTCAATCATTACTCATTTTTAGCTTTTTTGTCAGTATGAAGATTTTACACCCCTTTCTTGCATGTTTTTCTTCCATCTCCTCTTCTGCTCAAGACTTTAACTTCTTCCCGAGGTTCAACTCCATCAGTACCAATGCCCTCCTGTACCTTGCTCAAGTATCCACTACTTGTGTGAGTTTTGACAGAGTATTTTCAGGCTGTTCCACTACATGTGGCATCACAAACAAACTTGAACCTGTATACACTCGATGTTCAGCCCCACTCCCAAGCACATTCCAATAGGGGCTGCTTCATGGTATGAGGTGTAGGAGTTCTGGCTAATTTCCCCTCCCTAAACCTGGGCACTGAAGTAAATGTACCACCTGTGTTGCTGCCATGGCTGAGATCTCTGGTAATTTCACAGTGAAATGGTGACAATAGTACAGGATTAGCAATCATTTAAATTCTGAGAACGTGGACTTTGTTTAGTAAATGATAGTGATTCATTGGATTGTAATATCTACAGCACACATTCTCAGACTTTAACTGGTTGCTAATCCTGTAATATTGTAGTTTTAGTGTCAATTTAACTGATTTCATGCAAGCGCTGAAAGCATACAGTTGTGTACAGGTAGTTCCTTTACTAACATGATATTATGCCACTCAAAATAACTTGTCACTTCAAAATAACATTGCTACCTGTTAATTCATAGTAAAATTCAATTCTCTTATCCTGTAGTGTGAAATGTTCAGCAAATTAAACATAACATTCTGTTTCTTTATTTTACAGGATGGTAAAGCAGCGGCTGAAGTGGTAGGGGCGAGAAGGACAGCATTATGGCCATCTTTGACACCCCAAAAGAGGCTTTTGGTGCTTTGCGACCAATTTGTGTTAAGATAACAAAGGAGCAGACTGTTAACAATGTACAGTGCCTTCAGTCTCAACTGCAGAAGGTTGGCGATGCTGCCTTACAGGAATTGCAGGAGTATGTGTTGTTCCCACTCAGATTTGCACTGAGGACACCTGGTCTAAAGCAGGACAGATTTGTCCAGAGTGTAGTGGAGTGCATTAATTTTATTATTTCTAGAACATGTGTGCGGAATCAGCAACTTCTTTGTGACCTCTTCTCCGACCTTTCCCTTTGCCTGTCCTCTCCGGGCAACCATGGAAAGCTGGCCATTATCTCAGAGGAGCTTAAAATGGCTGTTGTCCAAGGACTCACTGCCCTGCTACATTCAGCATATGGAGACATTGTACTAAGTCTGTACCAGGCAGACATGCTTCCTACCCAAGGGTTTGTTATCTCTCTGCTTTTAGCCGTAGCTGAACATGAAAAATCAAGACAGCTCCAAATTCTTGCCCTGAAGTGTTTGCTGGTCTTGATTTTACAGTGTGATTGCCCAGATACGCACTGTTCCTTTGACAACAATGACCTAGTTCAAGTTGGAGACTCATTTGCCTCATTTTTGCCTGGGATCACTTTAGGAATGACGCGCATTATCTCTGGAGATGTTAAACAGGGTCACTTAGTAACAACCTATGCCATCAAGGTTTGGTATAAGGTGGTGGGGTTAGTCATGGCCAATGACCAACTATCCAAGAACCGTCCTGACAAGAAAATGCTCTGTGCAGAGGAGAGTAAACTTGCTGAGCTTGTAGTCTGCAGAAAACCAGAATGGGTGAAAAGCACTGCAAGCAAGCTGGATGTGCTCTTGCAGAAACTCTGCAGCTGTGCTGCTGGCAACCCACATTGGAAAGTCAAGTTGGAATTGGTTGAACTAGTTCACCATTTGCTGTCCTACTGTAACAAATCGCTCAAACAATCCATCGGCCATCTGCTGGAAGTTCTGGTGGGGTTCGTGGGTGATGAGAGACCAGAGGTGCAAGCCAGATGTAGCCAAGTTTTGAGAAACATCTCCGAGCAGTGTGTGTTGTGCGAGAACAAGGATTTCACAGATGTGCTGTCGGAGAACTTGCACGCACTCACAACAGCTCTTCCAAGGCTCATGAGAACACTGGACGACCAGAGTAAATTGACATCCTTGGGATTGTTACTTGGCTACTTAAAATTATTAGGCCACAAAGTCAGTGTTGTTCTAAATTCAACTGCTCACCTTGGACGTCTTTCAAAAGCACTAATGCAAATCCTAGAGCTGGATGTCACAGATGTGAGAATTGTGGAAGAAAGGCGATCGACTTCTGAAGCCGAGGATCTGCAGCACGCAACACCTTCCTTGTCTGGCTCGGATCACTTAAGAAAATGGAGCAAGCCCACTACGCAGCGAAAATACTTCAAGTATTTTAACGAAGAACGTGTATTTGCATTACTTCAGCAGATATGCAGGGTTTTAGGTTACTATGGCAGTCTCTATCTGCTCGTGGATCATTTCATGGAGCTCTACCAAGAGTCTGTAGTGTACAGGAAACAGGCTGCAGTAGTGATTAATGAACTGTTGCTAGGCGGTGCTGGGTTAGATGTGGATGTTCTGCATGAAAGAGAAACTCCAGTTAGCACAGATGATTTAAGGGCAACCGTGACATCCATTATCGAGGAATACACAAGCACGGCTAACTGGCATTTGGTAACCAGTATAGAGTCAGAATATGAAACCGGCCTCAATACAAACCAACCAAAATTTCATGGTTTTACTGGAGGATCCCGCAGTGGTTACCTGTACTCTAATCAAAGTCTAACAGTCCATACTATGAACAGTAATATCTGGCAAATCTGCATCCAGCTTGAAGGAATTGGCTATTTTGCTCGTGTGTTAAATAAGGAATTCCGTCTGCTTTTAATGACATCTCTTTACCCGGTGATAGAAAAAGTTGGAGCTGAGACTCTGCTTGTTAATCAAATGGCCACAAGGACATTAGTTGATCTTTGCCAAGCCTGTGGCTATGATTCACTTCAGGAATTGATAAATCAGAACTCGGACTATCTAGTGAACACTATTTCCCTCAACCTGAGAAGACTAACTCAGCACCCTCACACTCCCCGTGTTATCAGTGTCATGTTTAGTTATTCCGATGCCAGCCTCCTGCCTTTGGTTGATGATGTGGTTCAGGATGTGCTGCTGTCTCTTGATCATTACTACGATGAAAGGGCTCAGCTAATTTTCATCGTCCTCCATTCACTAATGACCGCTTTAGGTAGGTGTCGTGCGTCAAGGTAAGAAGTACCTGTATTAGAATGTAGCACACAGTTTGTGACTACTTTTCCAAAATAACGAAGATGGCATGATGGAATGGTGTTAAACATTCTGCTCGAAGCAACAAAAAAAAGGTTTTCTGCCTATTTAGTGGATTTCCCCTTTTGCAATTAGCATGGCATTTTGGGTGAAAACTAGGACAGTCTGAAGTATGGAAGCAATTTCACAGGCCTGACAGAAGACCCGCAGAGCTTACAGAAAGCACAGTGCAAACAGCAATATCTTTTTTGCCACTAGAGAGAGTAACTACTCCACATTAATCTTGTGGCAGAACTAGGGCAGGTTACCAGTTTGATGGCTCTTTCTCTTAAATTTCAAAAGCATATAATAAATGCAGTGTATTTTAGGTCTTGAAGGTAAACCCTCTGTTTACAGAATTAGCCTCAAGCTTTGGGCACTGTATATGCTCATGTCTAAACCCCTCACTGTTATGACTACCATTAAAGACTAGTATTTTTACAGTTTCACACATCAAACGCCAATAAGCCAAGTTTTGTAGCTGCAGCTCTGTGCATCAACACTTTATCTTAGTCTTCAGTTCTGATGAACCCGTAACTGTCAGAACCTGCTTTTTCTCTTTAGAGCCTGACTGACCTGTGTATCTCCAACATTTTCTTTTTTTTATTATTACGAATGTAACCAGGGTGGTTGTAAAAACGATTCTTATCTGTAGTTGCTTGGCTTTCCTTTGTTCAGCACTGCAAGCTAAGGTGTAGAGTTAATAGATTCCCTTTTTTTTTATAGGGTGATGTAGTCAGCTGATATGCATGAATTTCATGGTTACTTGGTATGGTTCAAGTACATAATTCCCTGAAACTGCAAGTAAATATTCCTCGAAAGTGCAAGTGCCGATTAAAGCCATTAAACCAACAGCATTTGGGGTATTATAGATAGGGGCATGAAACATGAGTAAAGAAATAAATAAAAAAGTATACAACAGCAACTTGCATTTATATAGCACCTTTAACGTAGTAAAATGTCCCAAGGCGTTTCACAGGAGCGATTATCAAATGAATTTTGACACCGAGCAACATAAGATTTTGGGACAAGTGACCAAAAGCTTGGTCAAAAGGTAGGTTTTAAGGAGCATCTTAAAGAAGGAGAGAGTCCGAGAGGTTTAGGGAGGGAATTCCAGAGTTTTGGGCTTAGGCAGCTGAAAGCACGGCCACCAACGTTGGAGTGAAGGAAATCGGGGATGCGCAAGAGGCCAGAATTGGAGGAGCGAAGAGATCTCGGGTTGTACGGCTGCAGGAGGTTACAGAGATAGGGAGGGGCGAGGCCATGGAGGGATTTGAAAACAAGGATGAGAATTTTAAAATCGATCTTTGCCGGAACGGGAGCCAATGTAGGTTAGCAAGCACGAGGTGATGGGTGAACAGGACTTAGTGCGAGTTAGGACACGGGCAGCCGAGTTTTGGATAAGATCAAGTTTACGGAGGTTAAACGTTGGTTACTCTCAGTTAGAATACTGTGTGCAGTTTTGAGTAGCCCATTTTCAAAAGGACATTAAAACCATAGGGAGCATATAATGTACATTCACCAGGATGATGCCAGGGATGAGAAACTACGGTTATGAGGAGAGACGAGATACTGGGACTATTTCCACTACACCAGAGAAGGCTATGAGGAGATTTAACATTTAAAAAAAATAAAATAAAAAAAAATTATGAAGAACAGTTTTGACAGTGAATAGGGAAAGACTATTTCCTCAGGTTGGTGAGTCAGTGATTAGGAGGTCATCAATTTAAAATTGTCACCTGGGGTTAGGAGAAATGTGTTTACTTGAGGGTT
Organism: Squalus acanthias; assembly: GCA_030390025.1. Classification (NCBI taxonomy): domain Eukaryota; kingdom Metazoa; phylum Chordata; class Chondrichthyes; order Squaliformes; family Squalidae; genus Squalus; species Squalus acanthias. The sequence goes on from CM059435.1 coordinate 44,914,845, forward strand.
ATTGCAGCATGGAATGCTTTGCCACAGGTAGTGATTGAGGAAAAGACCATTGCACCTCTTCAGAGAAAATTGGATAGATATTTGAACCAGAGGAAGATTCAGGGCTATGAGGAGAGTGAAGGGCAGTGGGTTTAGTTTTGAATTGCCCTAGCAAAGAGCCAGCATGGACACTTGGCTCAGAGTAGCACTCTTGCCTCTTGGGTCAGGAGGCTGTGGGTTCAAGACCTGCTCCAGAGACTTAAGCACGTAATCTAGGCTGGCACTTCAGTGCAGTACTGTCGGAGAAGCCATCTGTCAGATGAAACGTTAAACCAAAGGCCCGTCTGCCCTCTCTGGTGGACGTAAAAGATCCCACAGCACTGTTCGAAGAAGAGCAGGGGAGTTCTCCCGATGTTCTGGCCCATGTTTACCCCTTGACCGTCACCTAAAAAATATTTTCCAGTTATTTATTTCACTGCTGTTTGTGGGAGCTTGCTGATAATTGGCAGCCACGTTTCCAACATTACAACAGTGACTACACTTCAAAAATACTTCATTGGCTGTAAAGTGCTTTGGGATGTCCTGAGGTTTTGAAAGGCGTGATATAAATACAAGCTGTTTTCTTTCTTTCTGAATGACTTCCTCTTGTGCTGTAAATTCCTAGGGTTCTGAGTCTCTGCTACTGCTGCTCAGTACAATACCCCCTTATACACCTGTGTTGCTAGCTCCATAGATCCAGGGGTGGAGTTGAGGTTGGCAGCTCTGCTTGGATGTACTCCTGGAGGTTTCATCACATGACCCCTGACCTCCCCGCCCCATGCTCCGGCCATCGGTAGCCTGACGCATCCATCTTTGCGCATCGCCGGCCCACCTCAATTAGAAAGTGAACAGACTCTTCATTACCCAATCGGATGATTCTTGATTGTCAGTCAAACAGCCTTTTTTTTTTTTGGACCCATTTCCAATATTTTTATTACGAATAACCAAAAGTGTTTATAGAAAATAAAGAAAAAAACATTTTTAAAATGCCCCCAAGGTGGAGTGTGTGGTACTTATGCTCAATATCCTGAAAGGCTTGAGCCATTACAAATGGCCACTGCTTTTTTGCTGCAGTGGAAATTTAATGGAGATGTGGGTCCTCCAGTTAGATATTCCCTTGATACTTTTCTCCTATGAATCTATGTAGTTCAGAATCTCTGGTCCAATTTAACTGTGTGGCTCCTGAAAATGTTGTTTAATATTTGACACTTGTAAATTTTAGCTGTTTCAACTAGTTAATGAGCGATTCTGTGACAAAGTAACCTGTTAATCTTTGATCACAAAACAGCTCACTGGTTTCCACCTAAGGATCCTGTTCAGAAAATGGAGAAACCTCAAGATAAGGCCTGCAAGGTCTGGTACCACAGCAGAAGAGATCCAGCGCTTTTTCCAGGAATATCAGAACCAGAAACATCTGGCAGAAGGGGATGTTGAGGAGATCGATCTGGACAAAACAGGTATTTCCTGGACAAGAATGCCTCTTCCAGATAGTGAAGGCATGTCATTTTATCTCTAATACAATAGAAGCCATCAACCTCGAGGCACACAGAGTGAATATAGCCTACTGTCACGTAGGAGCCTGTGATCCAGTCACATCTGTGTAGCTGACTGACACTCTAAAGATGATTGCATACTGCAAGCCTTAGCTTTATGCTATTGTGTGTCTCAGTGAATTGGATGCTTTTATATTTTTCCATTTTGGTTCTTTATTTGGGAAGTACTTTAAAATTCAATCAAGTTGTATGACCTCACAGCTCTCTTCAAACACACAAGCTTTTCCTGTGATTAACGCAACTATTAGCTGTTGGACTTTTGAGTGAATCCTTTAATCCCTTCTCATCTGTTCAATGGCATTTCTACAATCTTCTCTCTTCATTGTGCCTCACTGCAGTCTGCCTTTCCCTTTCTCATTTTGTTTCCGCCTTTCATATTTGTTTAAGCTCTCTTTATGCCTTAATTCTTGAACTGTGCTTACGTGATCTGTTGAGTGTGATACGGAGAGCATTCTCATTATCAGACCTGCACAGTCCCCTAATCAGCTTACTTGCCCCCCCCCCGCCCCACCCCCCCAAATCAGCCATCCTTCACGTACAGTCTAATTTCAACTAAGTATTTTTCCATTAGCTCTGTGTACTGCTGAGAAGGAAAGTGAAATGTTGCTAGCATAATGCTAGCAGACTAATCATGCTGTATAAACTCTGATGTAGTCTCTCTTAATGCATGTCCTTTGTTTTGATGTAGCTTTCAGACAGCTGTGCTGGACGGGTTATATAAGCAGTGAGGAGGACTGTGTTGCAGTTGGACAGCCAACTAGCAAAATAAAAAAATTACCTCACTTGTTCCAGAAATTTCCTCCAATTAAATATTGGGAAGACCAAAGCCATTGACTTTGGATCCCGCCATGAACTCTGTTCCTTAGCCACCGACTCTTTCCCTCTCCCTGACCACTGTCTGTGGCTGAACCAGACTGTTCACAACCATGGCATACCATTTGACCCTGAGCTGAGCTTCCAACCCCATATCCTCTCCATCACCAAAACCGCCTACTTCCACCTCCGTAACATTGCCTGCGTCCTCCCCTGCTTCAGTTCATCTGCTGCTGAAACCCTCAGCCGTGGCTTTGTTGCCTCTATACTCGACTATTCCAATGCTTTCCTGGCTGGCCTTCCCCCAACCCCTTCTTGCACCCTCAGTAAACTTGAGCTCATCCTAAACTCTGCTGCCCTTCTCCTCACTCGCACCAAGTCCCATTCACCCATCACCCCTGTGCTCGCTGACCTACATTGGCTCCAGGTCCAGCAACACCTATTTTAAAATTCTAATCCTTGTTTTCAAATCCTTCCATGGCCTCGCCCCTCCCTATCTCTGTAACCTCTTCCAGCCCTACAACCTCCGAGATCTCTCCACTCCTCCAATTCTGGCCTCTTGCGCAGCCTCGATTTTCTTTGCTCCACCATTGGCGACCGTGCCTTCAGCTGCCTAGGCCCTAAGCTCTGGAATTCCCATCCTAAACCTCTGCCTCTGTACCTCTCTCTCTCCATCTTTAAGATGCACCTTAAAACTTAGCTCTTTGACCAAGCTTTTGAAAAAAGCTTTTGGTTACCTGTCCTAATATCTCCTTATGTGGCTCAGTGTCAAATTTTGTTTGCTAATCGTTCCTGTGAAGTGCCTTGGGATGTTTTACTACATTAAAGGCACTATATAAATGCAAGTTGCTGTTAATTAGCTAGCATTCATATTGAAGTGTTTGATTTTTCTTTGCGAATCCAGTCACTTTGTCACCTGCTATCTTTAAATACATTTTCCTGTGGAATAACATTACTCAGAATGAAAGCTGCAGAATGAATGTTCAGCAAGATTGGTGTTACTGTTTGTTCACAGTAACAATTGCTGGTCTGCTGACATAACCGAAAGTAAAGATGTACTTACTGTATCTGGTGCGCATAAGTGTGTTATAGAAAGCCTGCACAGGAAGCCTTTTAAGTGTGTTGGCATTGAAATTCATGCAGTAGTCTATTGGATCAGTCACATTTACATGGTCACTGGTTCACTGTGAAATGTACTGATTTTAGTCCAACAATGAGTCCTTCATACAGACAATGAGAATTCATCTCCCTCTCATTTAAAAGAATCTTAGCATGTCTATGTGGATTTTTAAAAAATACTGTGCAATAGAATCCCATGTCTCTCAATTGTCTCTACAGCATTTAAAACTATGCGAGAGGGACAATTCAGATGATTGCACTTCTCTTTAAACGCAGGTGATTAATAGTTGATAAGTGAGAAAGTCAATTTATTTTTCCTCCCAAAGAAATAATTCCCAATTAAGGGAAGTGGGTTGAGATCTTATTGAGCAGTAAATAGTTTTGCATTTAATTTTTTCAAATATTTCTTTAAAGAGAAGAATTGGGTACCGAAGTCTAATTAAAAGTGACCCCAAGATAATGTTGCTCTATCGTTTCTGGAACCGTGAGGAATCTCAGCAGCCCAAATGTCACAATATATTTCTGAGCCCACTTGTGTTATTTTGTCACATTTACACATTTGACCTTATTGCTGTTCTTGATTTGCTTCTCTGCTCTGGTACCAGTCATCGTATGAGGGGCGTAAATGTTATATGAAAGTAAACAATGCTTTATATGGAGAGTTTTATGTACTTATAGCAGGTAATTACATTCCAGAGCTTCACAGTGCATCACACACAGACTCTCTAATATTTGAACACTATTACATTGGGGAGTTGTGCAAACTGTATAGCAAGTTACATAAGGCAGCTGTGCATACTGAAGCCTCAAAAATAAAATATGATTTCCAAGGCAGCTTTTGAAGCTCTTCAGACATGAAGCTCGGTTTTTGCTTAACTCTGGATAGGTTTCTCTTCAGAGTGGTGCTTAAGTATAAGCTTATGCCAATAGTGTACTGGTATAAGACCTTGCCCTTCGGTTGGGAGTTTCATATGGTGCTGGTTGTCATTGTGTGAACAAGACCATTTGCTGCTCATCTGCACTCCAGTATATCTCCAAGTAACTAGGGATGCTGGCTTACTGCTTGCCTGATATGGCAATAGCCTTTGACTTTATTTGGTCCGATTTATATCTGTGAATGTGAAAGACCCAGCACCAATAACCTTGAATCTATATCACTGTCTAGAATGGTAAGTCTGATATTCAGTCATCTACCCTGTGCGCTTGGCAGTCACGGTTTTAAAAGGTTTTAAGTGACTTTGAGTTTTCTAACAACATTAAAGACACCTGTGTGTGTTCTGTTTTAGAATATGAAATCCCTGATCAACTGGAACCCGACATCAGCTGCGACCACCCTGATGTGAAGAAAGAACTGCCAGCTCATATCCAAATCGCGAAAGATGTGATGGAGAGATGCATTCACCTGCTGTCAGACAAAAGCATTAAACTGCGGCTGAAGGTCTTGTATTGTTCCGTATCTGGAAGTTAGAATATAAAATCTTAGAGTTTGCAGGGTATCTGTTGATTGTAGCATTGATTTCTCCTGTGAGAGAGAAATAGAAATCCTCAGGGATTTTACTTGTAAAAGTAACCTCGAGAATATTGGGATTGATTGAAACCCAGTTGAGGCGTTCCTTTGAAATCCCAACCTACAAGTGAACTGCATGTGGCTGTGTTCCCTGTCACACCCTCAGAATGGTGCCATTATCTTTAATTTACTTTTTTCTAAATTACAGAAGTTCTTAATTTCTGTCAGTCATTCAGAGCTGCTTCCAATCCTTCTGGAGTGGCATTAATGAGTTAAAATTACCCATTTTTGGGATGAAGAAAATTGATAACTTGATTAAAAAAACTAATTTGTTCTGTATATGTTAAAGCATGACTTAATTAAAAGAAAATGAGAACATGCTGGAAATACAAAGTAGGTCAGTCAGCATCTATAAAGGGAAGAGCTTTGGAGGTTTGCAATCGCACTTTAATCCTTAACCTGCTGAATAAGTTCCAATTTCCATATACTGTAGTTAGAACAACAAGAGACGAGTGCTTTAAGGGTAAAATTGTGAAGAACTGCAGCTAACTGAGTAACTTGCACTCTGTTCTCGCGTAAAGCTTTTTAGCAATTGCACTACCTGTATCATAAGGTAACCGGACTTGCCTGTTTGTTTTTATGTTGCATTTTATGCCATAACGTGAGAGCTTCACTATAATACGCAGCTTGTAATTTGCTATTTGAATGCTCCCAGACTGCATGGTTACCAGAAGTGTAAGATTGGCCCATAATATTTTAAAAACCTACTCCATTGAGTTAGCTCCTAATTAGAGCTGCCATGTACAACTCAATCTGATGCTTCAAAAGAATTGAGGGGTGGGAATGGGGAGCTGAAGGGAATGCTCCCAGCCTTCCACCCTGTCTAGTCTGCTTCTTATAAAAATGGATGGAGCAAGTCAGGCCCCAATAGAGTGCAATGTCATATTGCACCTGTTATCTACATGATGGAGAGTTCCTCTAATTTAAAAAGAAATTGAAAGACTTTGCTATTAAGACCTTAATTTGAATTTGAAGTCTGCATTCTCCTCCAGTTGGATCAGTGAGACCAAGTCACATGGATGTAAATAGATATTTAAAATGTTTAAAGTCTAAACAGTCAAACTAGCAAACCCTATCGATTTATATAGTTCATAATGGAAACAATGAATCAAGTTGTCTTGGAACAGTGAAATATTTTAATAGTAAACTCGTGCTTCCTGAATACAGCACGATTACAATGAATATCGAAGGTGTCTCTCCTCATACTGCGATCCTTTCAAATGTGTGCCTCATCACTTGCTGTGTATCTGCAGCTGTACAATATTTGTTTTACAGGTGTTGGATGTGTTGGAACTGTGTGTGACTGTTCTTCAGAGTAATGTGAATGAGCTCCTCCCAATGGTACACCGTGCGTGGAGCCCGCTTGTGCAGCGATTGACCAATGATGATCCCCTTGTGGTCCTCAGGGCGTTCAAGGTGAAATGATGTTTCCTATCCGGCATCTTTGGTGAATTTATGTGTCTCATAATTTATGGTAAACCAGGGCAAGAACGATTTATTTTGTGCTGACTTCATTACAAAATGTTGGCATGTTATAATGTATTTCTGGATATCAGAAATTTGCTCGGATTGTTTTCTGATTTTTGAACAAACTGCAGAGTGTTGAGTGGTTTCTCTTGCTTTTTCAGGTGCTGTGTAAGTTGGCTGACACATGTGGTGAATTCCTGAGGAGCCGAGTTTCTAAAGACATTTTGCCAAAGGTGACCAGATCTTTAGTAAACCAAGCCCAGTCAGTGGCAAGGCCGGGCCCATTTATCGCCACACTCTCTCCTACAAACTGCAGCTAGCTGTGCTTCAGGGCCTTGGAAAACTCTGTGAGAAACTGGATCTTGGTAAGCACATACCTCTGGTGTCAACAGTTGGACTCTTTTTTTTCTATTATATCGGCAGTAATAGAAAAAAGGGAATGAAGATATTTTTCAGGGACAACCTTTCCCTTTCTAATGGGGCGAGGGTTCTGTGTTAATTTTGTGTCCTAATTCAGTTCTTTTCTAAATACAGCTGCAGTGTTCCAGCTTCAAACGTTTCATGCATTTCAGACACTGAGTTCATAGCAGCCTATAATCTATAATGATAACTTACAAAATTCTGTATTAGAAAAAAAAAGTAAGCGATTAACTATTCAGCTATGGGGCAGTTGCCTTATTTTTCCATATATTGCCACACAAATATATCAAAGACCCAAGGAAAGTGATACTGCCACAATTATAGACTTTCATGTGATCCCAATGATTTCCAGAAGAGACATTAATTTGCTGTAGCCAGGCTTTCCTTCAAGGCCAGCATATTCTAATGGCCACTTGTCTTCGCTTTTATGATGTGGTGATTGCCAATTTAGACCAATATTGATCAATGGTTATATTGAATTATACTTCTCAAAGCTAGTGGCAATGCAGTGTATAGAGAAGTTCTGTCCTCCTCAGCTTTAAAACTAAAACAACCTAACCAAAGTCACACAAGTCTCGATAACAAGCAGCTTAGTTGTCACTTGGGCTGTGTGATAACAGATTGTGCAGTTGTAAATGCTACAATGTTTGGCTGCCATTTCCCATTTTTGCTACAACTGAATTATCCTCTTGAGAATAAAGCAAAACTAACACATTAGTGCTTGGGATTCAGAGGTCAATGTATCCAACGAGTATCTGGACTGAGATGAGTATTGGTGCTGAACCTGTACCATCTAGTAGTAATATCCAGTCCAGAAGGATATTCACCAGAACACTAAAACCAGGAGCAGAAGAAACAGCCCAACAGCACCCTAATGGAGGCAGAGCAATCTGACTGACAGCAGACTATAATAGATCAGTCCAAATGAGGCAGATTGATCACTGGTTTCCTTCATTTCTGAAGCTTTACCTTCAGATTATTGCCAGAAATGCTACGGGTATTCACTGTGATGTGTTTTGAGGATCGTGCATTATTTCGAGTATCAGTTCTGCATAATTTTGCAACAACAAACATAACCTTTTTTTCTTTGAGTGTAGTTGGAGGTAACGAGGAATTAATTATGGAATGAATTTGCGTGGTCTTGATCTAGTTCCTACTGAGCATGAGATGATACTAATTAGCAGTCTCACTCAGTGGTAACAGGATGGCTGATGTAGGAAATGGCAAGGTACCATTTTGAGTTTGGAACATAGGTACATTATTGGAGCAAACTAGGGACGACTTCAATCTGCATCTAACTCTGCTACCTCTGACCTGGGGCGTGCTTGACGCTGACACTGAGTGCCTAATATAGAAAGTGTTCAATTCCTAATATCGCTCACCTTGGTGAGCGCAAAATAGTGACATTAAAATGGTTTAATCATATTGCGGGAGATAATATCAGTGTTATTTTGCTTGACACAGGTGAGACTGACCTGGATATGGTGGCTGGCACCTGCCTACCATACCTGAGCAGCAGGCAGCCACTGAAACTCCAGGAAGCAGCTTGCAGGTAACTCGCTAATCACTGATTTGAATGAAACATGAAGAATTTATGCTTCTTTTAAAAAGAGAGAGCTTCCTCAATGCTACCATTTTACTATATTCCTTTTAATATCCTTTTTATTGTATACATCTGTTTCTGGAAAAAATGTAACCAGGCGGTTCTGACAATCCCTTTGGCTGTATTGTGCCCCAATATTAACATAAATGAGAAGTCGCACAACACCAGGTTATAGTCCAACAGATTTATTTAAAATTACAAGCTTTCGGAGCTGTCGCCCCTTCGTCAGGCAAAGGTACAGTGAGTGAATCTACAACATTACACCATATATAAATACAGACACAGCAGAGATACAATCTTTCAGGGAAGGTGTCCTTACATCAAAGACATACCAGAGCACAGCCAAGACAATGAGATGTGTCACAGGGGGTCCAACGTGTCAAATCCTGCTGTCTGCAGTTGGTTTGGTTTTCTTTGGGTTTGTTTTTTTTTAAAAACTGGAAAGATTTGACACGTTGGACCCCCTGTGACACATCTCATTGTCTTGGCTGTGCTCTGGTATGTCTTTGATGTAAGGACACCTTCCCTGAAAGATTGTATCTCTGCAGTGTCTGTGTTTATATACGGTGTAATGTTGTAGATTCACTCACTGTACCTTTGCCTGACGAAGGGGCGACAGCTCCAAAAGCTTGTAATTTTAAATAAATCTGTTGGACTATAACCTGGTGTTGTGCGACTTCTCATTTTTGTCCACCCCAGTCCAACGCCGGCATCTCCGCATCATGACCAATATTAACATGGCATGGGGGCGGGGGTGCAACTGTTCCCCTAAGTCAGTGCCTATGCTCAAGGATAAGGTTGCATTGTTGAGTATCAGGAGAAATTAGCCTGTAGTTAAATTTGTCACCCACAAAGAATTTTGTAGTTACATTAGCATCCCCTCTCCTCATATTTCAAAATTAGATATAGAAACAGGGCCCTGATGGCCCAAATAATTAAGACTGAGTAGCTGAGCCATACGGACCAGGGAGATTCTCGGTCTGTGCTGATCTCGGTGAGATGATGGAGGGATACTGCAACTGTCCTCAATGGCCTGGGTTAGAGAGGAGGGCACTGATAGATCTGTACTCCAGAAAGGAGTCTTCAGCAGAGGTCTAAAAGGATGGAAGAGAATTGGTAGAAAAAAATGGAGGAAGGAAACAATATGTAAACCATTTTATTATAAAACTGTTTCAGTTGGCACTAAAGGCACTTAAAAGGACAAACTCTTCTATGTGTATTTAATATCTCTTTTTTCCCCCCCTTCACCAGTGTTTTTTGCCATCTAACTGAAGTTGATCCTGATGCTATCTGGCTCATTTTGAATGAAGTTTATTGTCCAGATGCCTACAATCCACCACACTCCAGCCTCCCACCAATCCAACTGACTGGAATGGGAAAGCAAAGGAATGAATTCACGGATAATGTTCTTCAGCTTCTGCAAGGGTTTCAGTGACTCGGGAATTTGTGGTACTTGCCGGTGTCTATACGATAACTAAAACTCCTCATATGCAGCGTGCCGATATCCACCATGGTGCAGGGAATGCGTTAAGCTGAGGGAAGGTGCTTCTCTGTAGGGTTGTAAAGTCCTCCCGCGTGTACTTTCCACTAGTTTCTGTGGCTTGTTTCACAGCAGCACTGTCAAAGGTCTGGGCACACATTGACCTTTAGAGCACAGGTGGTGCATGACAGGGAGGCCACGAAGATGTTGGTGAGAAAAATACCTTAAGGGAGTGTCTCGCATAACAATTGCCACAATCATACTGGTTTCAGTAAATGGAAGTAGCTGTAGTGGCTGGGTCTGTAACATGCCATGACTCCACTTCTTGCTGTCTTCTAGCTCTCCTCTGTATTAAGCTGTGCACCTGTGACTGGCTGAGAGGATGGTGGGGCGGTCACACAGCAACTGTGTGATTAACTAGTAAGTGCGGTGAGATCCCAAGCTGGACTAACCATGTCTATCTCTTTGTTTTTTACATTCAAAATCTACAAAAAGGCCTTTTGTTTGTTGAGCTTGACTAGATTTGAGTTACACAACACCTCCACCAACTTTAGGGTACTTTATTATTTAACAATATTGTCTAAGGAGCTATTAAATATAACCGGATGCTCTGTTCTTTTGGTGTTGCTGCTGAACAATATTTGCTACACCTGAGAAACCTCAGTAATAAATACGTGCAGGTTTTCAACTTCCTAATGAAAATCTAACTGACTTAGGTGATGGTTTGATATTTATGGGCACGTGACTAGTTCCTAGAATGTCCATCTTGGAGAATCTGAGGGGAAGTAGTTTGCTACCTGATAAATGTACCAGATCAATTGTTTGAATTATGAGTGATCAAGAGTTAACGTTACAGACTGTTAGTGTTACAAATTTCAATCCTCCTTGTCGCAGGTACAGCAGTGCCGGTCACTCCAGTAGGAGGTCTTGTCTTCTGTTCAGGATTGTGCACATACTGCCTGATATCTAATTACACAACAGCATAACCCAGGAATGTAACAGCAGCTCCCTCTTGTGATTGGAACTAGCTATCTTTTCTTTAGCATGTACACTGCTCCAGTTTTTTGAAAGCTTAGTGAGACGAGGCCAGATACGAATCATTAAGCTGCTTTATTGTACAGGCAGCAAGATAGAGTAACAGTCAAAGCAAATTCCACTTACTTTCCTCAATCCCACTTCTTTCCTAGAGAAATAGGGGGGAGGGGGTGGATTGTAAACCACATGTGGGCCCTGTCCCTTTTGTGGGCTAACTTGCTTGTTTTTGGTATTACTTTTCTTTCTATACACCTTCTAATGGCAAAAGCTGACATCCTACAACTTGGCTTCCAACTCCAGGCCCCCAGGCCTACATATCGCAGTCTCTTGTTTAAAACCTGACTGCCCCCCCCCCCCCCCCCCCCAAGCTGTTTTTTTGTTAATTTTGATCCTATGAATTAAGAGGGGAGTTGCAGTGAAGACATGAACAGAATTGTCCTCACCACAATGGGTGTGAATATTTGTTGGTCATTGGAGAAGAGAGAACAAATTACTTAAAGTCCCATTCATCATGGTGGGCCTAGAATGAGATAGTTGACCCTCGTTGTATTTGTTTAAAATAGACCATAATCTGTGACAGTCCACCAACTGGCTCGTCTGACTTTAATGCACATCTTTAGTGCCCAAAGCATGTGGCCTTTTTTAAAAATGTGTGAATTTACAGCCCAGAAACAGGGCATTCGGCCCAACTAGTCTGTCAGTGTTTATGCTCCACACAATCCTCCTCCCAGCCTACTTCATCTGACCCCATCAACATATCCTTCTATTCCTTTCTCCCTCGTATTTATCTCGCTTCCCCTTAAATGCACCTGTGCTATTCGCCTCAACTACTCCTTGTGGTTGCAAGTTCCACATTCTAACCACTCTCTGGGTAAAGAAGTTTCTCCTGATTTCTTCATTGGATTTATTAGTTGCTATCTTATATGTATGGCTCCTAGTTTTGGATTTTCCCACAAGTGGACACATCTGCTCCACGTCTACCCTATCAAACCCCTTCATAATTTTAAAGACCTCAATTTAGTCATGCCTCAGCCTGTTTTCTAGAGAAAAGAGCCCCAGTCTATTCAGCTTTTCCTGATGGTTATAACCTCTCAGTTATGGTATCATCTTGCTGCTTAACAAAAATACTTTAATTAGCATTACTGGGTCAGAAACCAAAGCCTCACTCTCTGACCACCCAGGAGACCTTACACAGAAGCTTTGCTCAACAATCAAACCGGGCGCTGCTTGTAACATTGCATTCTCTAGTTTGGTGTTGAACTCCCCTTTCAGCACCCAGATTTACTTTGTTTTAAAAACGTAATGCTTAAACTCAATCCCATAGCCCTTCTGTGAAGTAAAAAATAATAATCCAAAATCCCAAATGTGGCTGTTAGATCACTTACTCAGACTCTCAGGGTACCTGTGAAAGTCTTTTCTCAAGGTTGAAACTGTGACTGTTCCTACCCAAGACTTTAGTAGTATAAGAGGCTGGACTGTGCATCCACTTAAGAATGCTAGCATGCCTTTCAATAAGTTGAGCTTTATACTGGATTTGGACAAAAGCTGGTCCCTTTCAGATTTGACCCTGCTAGAAATTATTCTAATGCCTGCTCATGAACATATAATTGACTACCATTTAGATAATTTTAAAACACTTCAATTAAATTCTGACTAAACTGTGTACTCAACATTAACATTTTCTTACTTTACATTTGGAAAAAAGTATGTGGTTAGTGGCATAACAAAAATACATAATTGAGAGGCATACACAATCGCTTAAATTATACAAATATTTCATTTTCAAGTCTGGATGTCTAATTTATTGATCATATATTTAAACAACACTTGCTGTATGCTCAGTAAAGTCTCCATTCTAGGAATTCTCCCTGATGATTTATGCATGCAGTTCTTGTAATCATAAAAAAACACTTAAAAGAACAGTGTCAAGGCAGAGCCAAGACCTGAAGAGCTGCCTTTAAAAAAAAAACCTTGGCTACTATGTTATTGCTGCATATTCAAGCGCCTCGACTGATGCAACATAAACTGGCATTTTGGTTTTAGTTTTTATTGAAATAACCTTGAATATTGACGATAATAGTGTCAAATGTGATCGTGTTCTTGCTCCCTAAAAACTCAGTGAAGTGTGTCTTACAAGACCCAGTAATGTGGTAACACAGTTTCTTAAAAGTATTGTTTTGATTCCTGGCTCTCTACAAAATGTGACATACTCTTGTGATTTGATTTAAATGGCCAAGCTGGGTAAAATCCTAAGTTTGAATTGACAGTTACATTAACTGTCACTTCTCTTCTATCAAGTATTTTTGAAGAAAGAGATTTACAGAAAGTGATCTGATAGATGGCATTGTATTTTTTTTAAACTGATTGGAATTGTGCTTTTTACTGAAGGTTTCTTCCTGGAGTACTGAAAGAAAAATATTTTTAATAGCATTGGCTAGTTTGGCCCTGATGGCTCACTTGTGTTCTGATGGCTCACTTGTGTTCTACAGTTCCTTATTCACTCTTTCGAGCCATAACACTTCCCAGGTCTATCAATCATTCCTGTCAAGCTGACCTTTATTTTAGAGTTGGTACTTAATGGACTTGTACAGCATAAATGTTCAGTGCACTATTGTGTGTGCTTACACAGGAGGGCAAGAATTGGCAACATCTAATTTAGAACTGGGCTGGGGTGATCCTAATGGCTCAAGTGGGTAACTGCTGGGCTCTTGAGCAGAAGGCAGTGTGTTCTAGTCAAAAGGCTTGTCTAAGCTGGCCAAATTTGATTTCTCAGTTTGGCTGTTGGATGCAGGACAGCTAGAAACACAGCTTGTGAGGAAGAAAAACTGACCTTGCTTGCCATCTTATTTTCTTCCCTTCTTTCCCCTTTGAATCCTAATTTTACCATCTGAAAATTCAAACACATTAGCAGTTGTGGAGAATTCTATGCATCGATAATCCCATTATCTCTCCTGGTGAGGAATTTATGGCAGGGGAAAAACAGGGAGGCACAGGTTTTTTTTTGGAGAGGGGGGGGAAACGTACAACGGTAATGAAAGTGTTAATTCCACGTGCCTGTGGCAGTCGATTTAGTTCCACAGCATTGACTGAGCGTGGGGATTAAGGTGAGTGAATTAGTTCCAAAATACAGAACATTGCACTTGATCCAAGCAGAGAAATGCATGCAGATGACCAACCGCAGCGAATGTGTCACCCATGGGTTGAAAAGAATGCAGCCCAGCCCTACCATATCCGCGATGCAAGGAGATGAGTTTTGTGCCCTGTTTATGATAATTCCAAAGCGCAGGACCAAATTTCCTTTGCACCCCTATAATAAACTGGAGCATATTTTAGCAGACCCAAGACCATTGGGATGGAATTGAAATCACCTCTGATCCATCTATGCCATGAGGTGGCATAAGCCTGGGCACAAAAGATAAATAAAGTACATCTTGATGGAAGGAAGTGCAAGTAAACCCCCATTGGGCAAATCTGTTTTAGTCATCTTGTTAGACAACAATGTTTCTCTTCACTTCCTGCTAGGTTTTTACAGTCACTTCCTATTGCCACAATATTTAAATCCCAAGTAGGAATTTCTAACTTGATAGTGTATAAGGGGCAATATTGTATCCACTGCTTGTTCTACACCTCGCCCAGTTTTCCTTTTTACTGGATATTAAATTGGGCCATGGTTTAACGGCAGCAGGGTGTATAAAGTTCAAATTAGCCCCCACTAGTTTCAAATTTGAAACGGCAAATGCACAACAGGATGATTAGCACAAAGATTGCAAGGGCTCCTTGTTTTCAGGCTAACCTGATAACCTGCCGTCCCTTACCTGAATTTAAAATGTGTGTTTTTAAAAATGAGTCCTCAGTTCAGAAACAGAATTCAGTCTCATTATTGACTGTGCCTACGGCTATCTTTGTTTTAATGCTTGCCCTCCACCCACCCAACCCCACCCAAAATCAGGCAGTACAGAATGCTGCTGATACTTGGGGGTTCCAGTAATCATGCGAGTTTGCTCTTTTTTAACTACTCAAAAATAAAAGCATCTATTAAGTACTGAATATAGAGTAAATTGCCGGAAAAAAGAAACACAAGTGCAAACCTGGGGAAGAAAAATACCAGAAACCCTAAACCCCGGTTGTTAACTTGTTTCAGATGAAACTGTTCTTGACCCGCTTTGTCTGGATAAGCATCTTTTACAGGACTGTCGAGGAAATAAAGCGAGATAAGGGGACAACAGCAAATGGCAAAAGATTTAAACCTGCCGAATACTTTCAAAAACAGCTTTGACCCCAGCTTGCCATCGCCCCCCCACCCCAGAAACCAAGGTTGAAACTTTTTTGAAGCAGCCTGTCAGACTGAAGTTGCCAAATGCCCTGAGATATCTATCCCCTTGTGCTGCAACATCACCATATTCTGTCGCTGCCTGAGCAACTAACCTTTTAGACAGTGGAACAAGTGTAAAACCTTGTATATTATCCATGGAGGTTGTGACCTTCTGTGCACTTGAACCCTTTAGCTCTAAATTGAGAAGTAATGAGATGTGGTCCAGCCCTTGGCTGTAAATTAATGTTCTCTGCTGGGGTAGATTTGCTTAGATCCACATTATTCAGATTAATGGAGGAATGTTGCAGCATGAGGTGCCGACAAAGATAAATGTGTGACATTAGAAAGCCACAGTCATTCACAATAATGACTGTAATAAACTCATTACTGCACAGACCCAGGCATTATCCTCTGAGGTATATGGCAGCATCTTTGTACAATGTCAGTAAAAAGGAGGTTTGCTGGCTTTATCCACTGAGGTTATAATGATTAAAGTATGCATTACTGCCAGTTTGAAGCTGCTTTAATGTGATTAGGTTCTTATTAGTTTATAAATAATATGAAATCTTAGGCACGCGCGGAATGCACTTGCACATAATCATTGTCTGACTTGCCAAGTTTAATTGGACTTTGGATGAATACTTTAATATGTATAAGTTATTTTTGAAAGGGAAAAATAAAACCTTATTTTTCTTTGAGAGGACTTGAAGAAATTTACATTTTTTTATCTGTTGAAGTCATTTATCTAATTGCAGATGCTTTGTGATTGCTTACTTGGATAGTTTGAACATTAGCAGCCCTTTTATACACCACAGCTTAATTAAAAAAAAAAAATCACATTGCATTACAACGAGCGTGTTCTCCAAATGTTCAAATGAGCCCACAGTCCAACGTTCCTGCTGAGCTGTGCGGCCGCACAGTGGTCTGGAGGTCCCGCACAGGCCGCTCACAGGCTTTTACGTGGAAGAAACCACGCATGCGTGAAAATTTGGGCCATGCAGCCAGTTAAAAATTAGAGGGAACATTGCAGTCCTTGTAGTGCCACCCATTTAAATATGATTCTTATCCAGGGTTGGCATTCAAAAACACTAAGGGGTAGAAATTAGGTCGCGCCCCATTTGGGGCGCAAATATCGTCCGGACGCAAATATTAGCGCCTGGCGCTAATTATCGGTACTGACAGGAAACTTCACTTTTACCGCCCCGGGAGGTGAGTGGAGCGCTAAAGCAGGCGCTGCACACCTCTCTTAAGGCGCAAAGGCCGAGCAGTGAGGCGCTAACTCGGAGCGCTGGCGAAGCTCATGTAATGTCAGTCAGCAATGGAACACACACACAATGGCACGGGCCAGTTCTTAAAGGGGATGGTTAATCTTGCTTTCCATCCACATCCTATTCATTGCTGCCTTGAATCTCGGCCTGGAGAGACTTGCACATCAAATGTGCTGGAAAGAACAATGGAGCGTACCAGGCAAAGAGCTCAGAGTGCAGCTCCCACAGTCTCTGCTAAATCGATACAAGGAATGGCAAATCAAAATGAACCTGCAAAGTGCTGCTCAGTACCCAAAACTCCTTCACACAACGTTGAATCTCTCCAGAAGTCTCTCCCTCTCTCTCTCAGAATGCGTAGTTCAAAAATGCCACCAACAATAAAAGACAGGAAGAGGCCCCCTTTAAATAGCGCCCCCCCAGCCCCACAGCGATTGATAGCGTTCCAGTCTTCTGGTCGTTGGAAGCGCCAGGCGGTAAGGCAGGGGGCGCCACTCAATTTCCGCTACTGGGCGCCACAAGGGCGTTGCACCATGGAATGACGTCACAATCTGCGCGCGCAGGTGGTCGCAGCGGTAAGTTTTAGCGCCGCCGCACAATCTCAAGTTAAGTTCTCGAGCGGCGCAAACATCGCTGCGCCCGGGCGTTAGCGGCTTTGCGCCCCATTAGCGCCCTCTTAAGGCGCTAACGGGAGGCACAACCAAGTGAATTTTTACCCCTAAGTGACTTCCTGGTACCCTCGTTATAAAGTCAGAAATGCATCCTACCACTTCTGCTTAATTTGGTTACATAAATTTCATAACTATCTTTTCCATATTATTCATGTCTGCAACATGCTATGAATATTATCTTTCACCTAAACGAGTTGCTGCACTTTGTAGTCTGGCCACCAAATGGAGCACTTTGCAGTCTTTGTGTGCTGTGGCTTCACGGAGAGAGGAAAGTGGTAGAACCAACCTGGCTCCTTTAGAATGACCAATAAAAACAGAAAATGCTGTAAATTCACAGCAGGTCTCTCAGCATCTTGAAGAGAAATGTCAGGTTGCCATTTTTGAATGTGTGCCCCCTTTTCAACAGAACTAGTATGTGCTGGCAGGATCATCCCTTTTATAAGGCAAACCAAAACTGAGGGATGGGAAGCACAAGTAAGTCATATATCCTAGCAACTATAACAGAGAGGCAGCAAATTTGTTAATTTCTTTAGCAATTAATTTTATTAACACGTTCATACAGTGTAGAAGGAGGCCATTCGGCCCATCATGCCTGTGCCAGCTCTTTGAAAGAGCTATCCAATTAGTCCCACTCCCCTGCTCTTTCCCCAGTGGAAACAGTTTCTCCTTATTTACTCTATCAAAATCCTTCATAATTTTGAACGCCACTATTTAATTTCCCCATAACCTTCTCTGCTCTAAGGAGAACAATCCCAGCTTCTCTAGTCTTCTCAAAAACTGAAGTCCCTCATTCCAGGTATCACTCTTGGCAATCTCCTCTGCACTTTCTCCAAGGCCTTGATATCCTTCCTAAAGAAATGGTGCTCAGAATTGAACACAATACTCCAGCTGATGCCTAACCAGTGATTTATAAAGGTTTAGCATAACTTCCTTGCTTTTGCACTCCATGCTGCTATTTATAAAGCCCAGAATCCCATATACCATTTTAACAGCCTTAGCAACATGTCCTGCCACCTTCAAAGATTTGAGTATGTAAGCCCAGGTCTCTCTATTCTTACACCCACTTTAAAATTTGTACCATTTAGTTTATAATGTCTCCCCTCATTCTTTCAAAACGCATCGTTTTACACTTCTCTGCATTAAACTTCATCTGCCACATGTTTGCCCATTTCATCAGTCTATGTTCATGTCCTCCTGAAATCCACTACTGTCCTCATTGTTTATTACATTAAACATTCCCTGTTAATTGCAGAAGTTCTGTGGAGAGTACCTAGAAATAATACCGGGTTTCAAAAATAATGCCAAGGAGCTCAGATGATCAGTACATTGTATTCAACTGCCTAACCTTTGCTCTTTGGAATAGTATAACACGACATGAATGATTCTCACGTAACCTCCATCTTTTCTCAAAATAAAAACATTGGGACATAATTTGCTGTAGTAGGGCAACGAAGAGCATCTGTCGTTTGTTAGACTTGCCCTTGCCCATTTAATCGCGATGATATTTTGCGCCGCAAGTTGCTGAAAGTGCGAGCTGATAACGTTGCAGCGAGGAAGACCAGGCATCTGGGACCCGAGTGACCAGGGAAAGTAACTACGTATCTCCTTAACCAATCAGATTGAAGGATTGTGAAATTAACAGCGCAAGGACTGAGAAGGAAGTGTAAATTTAGAGTGGGTGAATTCGATGCTGAATCGGGTACAGGAGGAGAAATAAAGAGAGGAAAAGAAAGACTGGATTAAGAGAGGAAAAAAGAGACAAGGGAATTTTAAAATCTCCAACAACAATTAAAATCAGAAGTAATGAGACTCTACACTTGTAATAGTTAATTTTCAGTGCCAGAGATGTTGGCAGTAATTAATACTTATCACGTCGTTAAAAGGGTACTTAGACTGAAATGGACAAGACATAACTTTCTGTGGCAAGTTTAGTTCGAGATGCCATTTTTGCAAAGCTATCAGCACAACTCAGACAGCAACTTTTGAATATTGACATTTAACCGCACGTCTGCTCCTTGCCTGAAGTTGCTGCACCATTTGTGCATAATTAATGGTGGGCGCCATTAGCCTCACCGTTATTTTGACAGCAAATTATGGCCCATTATTTCAGTTTATTCGCCTGACACTGGTACCTGTCATGGTCGGCCATGATCTCATTGAATGGCGGAACAGGCTCTAGGGGCTAAATGGCCTACTCCTGTTCCTATGTTCCTGCCCTTGTTGCTACAGCTGCCCAGCCATCTGACCTCTAGTGGTGGGAAATGTAGGAGTAGGTGTCAAGAAAAAGAATAAAGTCAACCTGGAGGTTGTCAGTCAGGGAGCAATAGCACTTGCCACTAGATGTTAGGTGGCTAGTGAGGTGTCATTCCAGGTTGGGTGGTCAGAAAGACACCAGGTTAGGTAGGGCAGAGAGGCTGGATGTGGCATAGCAGGGCAGAGAGCCATCCTTAAAAGAGGGGAGAAAAATAAAAGTAGAAAATGAAAATAATGATAACCTTATGTGTTTTTTTTGTGATTTGACTAGTGTGTGACATCGTGTAGTTAACATGGAGCAATGAATGCAGTAAATGCATCAACTAATATGTGATTAAAACCAAGATTAACTGATTTAATCGCAAGGTAAAGTCTAAGTCAAGATAAAGTGGTCCGAGTTTAACTCCATTTGGTAGACTCCTCATTAAGAGCAGAGTGTAGTTCTGATATTCACGCATTTATTCCAGTGTTATCTGATGCAATGGAATCGATTCTCCGTGCATCAGAGCAGCAAAATCTGCCTGGTTAGGTACAAATAAAAAAAAAAGTTATGCAGCTAATCGTGCTGACATTGTCCTCTTGTGTGATTGGACGCAGTGCAAAATAGCTTCTGAAAGGGAAATGGATAAAGATTTGAAAAACAACTTAACAATAAGTTCTCTTCATCTCCCCCTTTGTTCTTTTATCCCCTCCCCCTTTTCCCAGCTTTACTCTGGCCTTAAATCTATTTGATTTCCGGCTCTTCCCAGTTCTGACGAAAGGTCATCGACCTGAAACGTTAACTCTCTCTCTCCACGGATGCTGCCTGGCCTGCTGAGTTTTTCCAGCGTTTTCTGTTGTTATTTCAGATTTCCAGCATCCGCAGTATTTTGCTATCGTCTTAACAATAAGTTGGATCAGGATGACAAGAATGAACCACGGGACTTAGCATAATCAATGTTAGTGAGGAAATTATACTTATTTAAAGAAAGAAAACTACCGGCATTAAATTATGGCCATTCTCCCCCCCCGCCCCCCCAAAAAAAAATGAGCTGCAGCATTGAAATGTCAGCGTAAAATAAGGGACATGATAATATAAATGTTACATTTCTCCTTGGGAAAAACTCACAGGTTTCTGAAAAAATATGCTGACGAGACATGGTATTTCAAACAAAGAAAAAAATTTAATCTTTCGCATATTTTATAAAATCACAGAAGGAGGCCAATTATATCTGTGCTAACTCTCTGAAAGAGCTATCCACTTAGTCCCATTGCGCTGCTCTTTTCTCCACACCTTATTAAGTTGTCTTTCAAATCTTTATCCATTTCCCTTATAGAAGCTATTCTGGATTCTGCTTCCACCCTGCTTCAGGTTGGACATTACACGTCCTGTAAAACTTCCGTGTAAACACATTTCTATCAACCTCTCCTTTTGTGCTTTTGATGATGGTCTTAAATTTATGCTCTCTAGTTACTTAAATGGATATGGCTGATGCTCGTGATGCATTTTGCAAGTGTGTCTAACTTGGATTATTTAGGGGCATTAGGCCCCAACAAGCTAACTTGATCGACCCCGACTCTACCGACCTGCCTTTTCACTGTGAGGCCCGTACCCTTTCTTTTAGCTGAAATACATCCATTTGCTTCTTGATCCGAATCGGAGGTCCAACAGAGTTTAATCGCTCTCCAGGCTGCAGATCAGAACCCAGTATTGTTTTCATTCTGTTTGGTAAGGCTATTTTATTAAGTCATATGCTGCAGACATGCTCTGTTGATGAGGTACTTTCTTTTGGTGGTGGAGTTTCTCTGACTGGCTTTCTTTTTTTAAAGATTATTGAAATTGCTTCTAATTGTGATGGAGAAGTGCAACGTGAGAGGAAATACGTGAGCACGTACTTTTTATTATATTAAAATATAAATATGTGCATTTACCCACTGTACAAAGATATTATACAAACATACGAACAATGATGGACAGGTAAAGACCCTCTGGTCCATCGAGTCTGTCCCACACAATTGTGATACCTTGTATATCACAATAAATACACTCCACCCCACCCGAAACCATGTGGTCTCCTGGGAGAGGCAAAAAAAGATTTTAAAAAACCCAGGCCAATTTGGGGAGAAAAACCTGGGAAATTCCTCTCTGTCCAGGAAATCACTCTGGCCCTGAATTCCCTGTAATACCTACCTTCTGTAAGAGGTGATCTCTGCCCCAGCCAGAAACAGGTCCAGCTCCCGCTTGAAGGAATTCAGCGAATCAGCATCCATCGCACGCAATGGCAGCCTGTTCCAGAGATCCACTATTCTCTGGGAAAAGAACCACCTCCTAACAGACACTATAACTGTAGCAAAATAAAGAATAGTCCATTGAGTGATGATGGAAGTATGAGAAGTGAATTATAGAGAGAAAATAAAGAGGTAACTTTTTTAGGAAAGAAAAAAACAAATTTAGAAATAATGATGTTGAATTTCTGCCATTAATAGTAACTGAATCCTACATTTGATAAAACAGACTTAGAGCCTCCATCCCACTCCTACCCCCAGAAAAGTACCCAATCATTCTGATTTCAAATTATCGACTAGTTCCAGTCCATGAGTGATGATAGAACAATTAATTTCTGCTCTATTTGTTTAGCTGTTAGCAGCACTGTCAATGCTGTAAATGTAGCTGATGATTGTTATTGAAGTTTCAAAGCATGGAGGTGTCATCCAGAGACTCATTCGTCCTTCTGCATTTATTATGTCTTTAGTTTCACCTTTAGCCAGAATGCTTTTACATTTTCAAATTCCCCACACCATTTTCAAAGCTGCACCTTCATTATTCAGGATCCAGTTTGAAGCCCATTCTATGGAGCTGGACTGGTGCAAGAAAAGCCTGGACGAAAATTTGACCGATCCATTCATTGAATGGATTATCCAGTCCCGTGAATGTTCTACCAAACCATGAGTTACACCTTTTAAATAATTGAGCACATTTGAATCATTGTTCCAATCCTCCAATCAACCAACCATGAGTTTTCTACAATGTCCTAATCCTGTCACATAATGTGCTGACATTCAACTTTCTTGTCTAAAAATAACTTTAGACTCATCTTAGTTAGGAATGGGAAATCAGGCCCCATGGTGCTGGTAATGTGAGCCAATATTTAAGTAATGAACTAATTCTGTCTGCTGAAGACACTGTAGCTGATTAAACATGTTTTTTTTATATATATATATATATATATACACATATATATATATATATTTATATATATATATTTATTTCGCAGAATTAAGACACCTTCACCTGTCCAACTTGGAGCCTAATATGTCTAGCAAGAGGGAAATTCTGTCTGGTATACAGGAGAATAAACCTTCTCTGCCTCTGGTAAATAGGACCTCCATCACCTAGAAGGACAAGGGCAGCACGTGCATGGGAACACCATCACCTCCAAGTTCCCCTCCAAGTTCGTCTCCAAGTCACACACCATCCCGATTTGGACATATATCGCGGTTCCTTCGTGGTTGCTGGATCAAAATCCTGGAACTTCCTGCTGAACAGTACTGTGGGCGCACATTCACCACAGTTCAAGAAGGCTCATTATCATCTTCTCAAGGGAAACTAAGGATGGTCAATAAATGTCGGCAGTGTTGCAACACCAAAGTTCTGATTGGTCCCCTTGGATGACAAGACCAGATTTCCAATTAGCCCCCTTGGAGGAAAAGACACAGCCAGCAGTTTGTCTGGAATGTGCAATTACATCCTGCCTGCCTGAGTAATCAAGTACTTTGCAATGTGTAATTTGATCCATTCATTCTGACTGCCAGTCTCCAGACAGAGCTCACAGTATTGCTTTCAGAGACGGCTCACCCTCGTGGGTTAAGACCTTCTCTCCCCCAAGTTCCTGACCCCCGTCCCCCATGAGTTCCTGACCTCCCCACACCCCCACAAGTCCTGACCTTCCCTCCCCTCCCCTCCCGGGTTCCTGACCTTCTCCCCCACCCCCCCCGAGCTCCTGACCTCCTCTCCCCCCTTCGATCCTCGCTCTCCCCCCTTCGATCCTCGCTCTCCCCCCTTCGATCCTCTCTCTCCCCCCTTCGATCCTCTCTCTCACCCCCCTTCGAGCCTCTCTCTCCCCCCCTTCGAGCCTCTCTCTCCCCCCCCTTCGAGCCTCTCTCTCCCCCCCTTCGAGCCTCTCTCTCCCCCCCTTCGAGCCTCTCCCCCCTTCGAGCCTCTCTCTCCCCCCCTTCGAGCCTCTCTCTCCCCCCCTTTGAGCCTCTCTCTCCCCCCCTTTGAGCCTCTCTCTCCCCCCCTTCGAGCCTCTCTCTTCCCCCCCTTCGAGCCTCTCTCTTCCCCCCCTTCGAGCCTCTCTCTTCCCCCCCTTCGAGCCCCTCTCTCCCCCCCTTCGAGCCTCTCTCTCCCCTTCAACCCTCTCTCTCCCCCCCCCTTTGATCCCCTCGCTCCCCCCCACAATCCTCTCTCCCCCCCCCCCGTTTATCCCTTATAATTGACCAGAAACTCAAGTGGACTCACCACATAAAAGCCATGGCTACTAGAGATTGGTTATTCTGCAGTGAGTGTCTCTCCACCACCTCTAAGGCACAAGTCAGGAGTGTGATGGAATCTCTTCACTTGCCTGGATAGGTTCAACTGCATTAGCAAAGAAGCTTGAGACCATCCAGGACAAAGCAGTCTGACTGATTGACACCTCATCCACCACCGCCACACTGTGACTGCAATTTGTACTATCTTCCAGACTAGCAGCCTCCGCTACCTAGAAGGACAAGGGCAGCAGCTGCATGCGAACACCATCACCTCCAAATTCCCCTCCAAGTCACACACTGGGTCCAAATCCTGGCACTCCCTATCTTCCAGGATTGTAGGAGCACCTTCTCCACATGGACTGCAGTGGTTCAAGAAGTCCCACTACCACCTTTTTAAGGACAACTAGGGATGGGTAATAAATGCTGCACTTGCCAGCAACGCCTACATCCTGTGAATTAATTTTTAGAAAGTCAGGGACACGAAGCACAGTCATCTCTTGTTCTCCCTGCCTGAACACAAGTAATAATACCTATGTTATTTTTCTTGCCTGGGCATATAAATTGCTGGAAATCATATCAAGACCAAAAAAAACCTATTTGAAACTTGAGTTGGGAAGAAGTAATGCCCAAGAAATAATTAATCATTGGGCAAAATATTAAATTTAAGAGTGTTTCTCCTGCCCTGAAGGGAAAAGGGGAGATGGTTGTGGTAATCCAAATTTTCTATGACTTCCTTTTGCAAACTGTGAGTTACTAATGTGTGCTTTAAATGGGTGGTTATCTGAATTCCCAAGTACTGTGTTGAAAGAAATTAGAACACCACTTAAAGGGTCATCTTTGTATCTCATTATGGAAACAATTAGCAGACATCGTAAGTACCTCTGCTAAGTCCCAGTTTGTTTCGTAAGTGGAAAAGTACCCGTGGATCCCTCTGTAGACAGCACTGGTGGAGGAAATGATCCTTGATGGCTATCTATAATAGCATCTCCAAGAAGGCACATGTTGTTGATTTTACCCCCTCCCTGTCTTTCTTGCTGCTCAACTGTTTGAGAATTGCAGTAGCATTTCAGCACCAAAGTTAAACATTCATCAAGCTTTCAATGATTACTTTAGTTCTCTGTCAGGCTCCTGCGGATTAAACAATGGCTCTTGGTTCTGTTCATTTCTCAGCTTTTATAACATTCAACGCTAAGAAATTACAGGAAACAATTTTTGCAGATGTTACGTGAAATGAAGGCTGTTATTTTGAAAGCTCAAACTGTCAGTTTGACTTCATGTTCGAAACACCAAAGAATTCGATTTTCTCATTTCCTTCAGAGAGCAATATCAACAGAGACACAGGGTCTACATTTTGCACTCATGATGTTCCATAATGCTTGACATGCATTTCTATAGCGCATCACTCCAGAAAAAATATTAATCCAGTGAGAAAACTGATACATTTCATTCTTAGAAACTTAAATTGTGTTATAGATTTCAAGATTAGAACATGCTGCACAAAATGTCAATTTGATCGCAGACAGCTTTCACTCAAAGGAACTGCAAGCATTTCATCAAGGATCTTCAGTTGCTTTATAAGAAACCATTTAACTGTATCTTCTCATTAGTAGAACTGTAGAAGGCTGGGTCATAGCCCCCGAGGATATTTATTAAGCTTAAAACATTTTAATATTCAATAGGTAATTTATTAAACAAATGGCTTTTGAGCAGCTTCTTGGCTGCTGATGTCTGAAGAGTAGCAGCCAGAGGTCCTGCGGCCTAAAGTTTATCCTGGAGGGAAAAGAAGGAGGCAAAAAGAAGTGTTTGCCTGCAGAAACGTTCTATCTTTGAGCTGTCCCCGGGCTCCCACAGACTGGAGGGTCTGATGGGGCCACACTGCTATCCCTAACACCTTCCTTTTTCAGGTTACTCTGAAAATGGGCACGCAACAGAAAGAAGAACAGCAACTAGAGGCAGTAGGTCTACAAGCCCCCACTCCACCCCCCACCACCCCTCTCAGAGAGCCCTGGAAATCTCAATGTAATGGGTTTCCACCACCTTTTCCTGAACTTTCTGCCCAGGGATTGGGTATTCTCTGTTGGCAAAGGTCAGGAAACTTGTTCCTTATATCCTGTTACCATGATCAACACTACATAAAATTGGTATATCTAGCATGTGTATTGTCCATCACACTCCATACATTAGACACCAGATATCATACTTTGTTACAGATTAAACAAAAATTCAGAACAAGAGGGCACAAAAAACCAGATCAAATAAAGAATTTAAAATATAGAGTGTGGTGAGACTGTGGGACTCACTGTAGTTGGAGCAGATGGCAATGCTGCATTTAAGGGGAGGCTTTATGAATTCATGAGGGAAAAAGGAATAGAGGGATATGGGGGCAAGCTGGGAAGAGGGCATTCAAGTGGGAGGAGGCTCGTGTGGCATAGACCAGTTGTGCCGAACGGCCTGTTTCTGTGCTGTAGATTCTATGTATTTCTATATAATCTTTACAAAGAGAGAAAGAAAGCCAGCCATTTAATGGAGGTGTTTCTGATTGCAGCCTGAAACCTACAAGCATTCCCTATTCTGCACAGTTCCTTGACCAAACACTGAAACTCTAATTGACCAAAGGTTCAGCTTACTTAACAATTTGTGGCCTTAACCGAACACAGGTTCGCCTTATCAGCAGAATACTACATTGTGCATTACATGGTATCACACTCCCATCATCACAAAGCATCATATTGTCCAACTTGCCATAAGCACGCCTACAAGAGATCTACTAATACATATATAGATAAATAACCTTGTGTGTTGATCCTACGTACAACGTATTCTTTACAGAAAAATACAAGTCCCGATTGGCTCAAACTTCTGAAGGACCAAATAAGAACCATCTGCTTCACTGGCTTTGAGCATTTTCCTCACAATTTCTTTCCAAATCCTTTCATGGGTGATATACACCTCTTCCCCACTCCCACACTCCTCCCTTGCAACAGTGTAACATCTGACCCACTTTGAGCCACAAGTGATCTGCTAGTATAGCTCTAAAAATTAAATGTACATAATAAACACATACAAAATTGAATAATTCTGAAAAAAATCATAAACTTGCCCTGTCATGTTCTACTTGTTCCAGAACTCTTCTATAAGGCACCTCATCGGGTCTGGTAAACACCCATAACCACAGATCCTGACACAGGCCCACAGTAGACTAAACCTTCATTTAAAAAAAGTCCTTCCCAGACCCTGTAATTTTTTTACAAAACTGGTCTACAACTCAGAAACCAAGTTATGTCCATATTTTTAAAAACGCCCGTTCTGAGTCCCTCATCTAAGACTCCCTTCCCTAACTACCCTGAGTCCCCAGGCACTAAGTTGCTCTCTGCTCACCATCACTGCCATCCTTTCACTCGCAGTACAGCAAGGAAACGAACACAGCAGTAAAAAAAACATCGTGATTACTTCCTCAAAGAATCTCTGTAATCCCATCTGCCCTCTCAGGTGGACGTAAAAGATCCCATGGCACTATTTTGAAAAAGAGCAGATGAATTCTCCCGAAGCCCTGGCCATTATTTATCCCTCAGCCAACACCTAACAACGGATTATCTGATTGTTTATCTCGTTGCTGTTTGTGGGACTTTACTGTGCACAAATTGGCTGCTGCATTTTCATTGCAACAGTGATTACTCTTCAAAAGTACTTAATTGCCTGTAAAGTGCTTTGGGATGTCCTGAGGTCATGAAAGTTGCTATATAAATGCAAGTTCTTTTAAATCTGAGTATTAAGCAGTATAATAATAAAGAAAGGACTTGTATTTATATAGCACCTTTCATATCCTCAGGACATTCCGATTCACGTTACAGCCAATTAATTACCTTTGAAGTCTACTCACTTATGTAGGGAAACATGGCACCAATTTGTGCACAGCAAGGACCTATGAGATAAATGTCCAGTTAATCTGTTTTGGTGATTTTGGTTGAGGGTTAAATGTTGGCCAGGACACCAGGATGACTCCCCTGTTCTTCAAATGTTGCCATACTTTTGAAGTGCAGTCACTGTTGTACTGCTCTTCAAATAGTGCCATGGGATTTTTTTACATCTACCTGAACAGGCAGACATTTCATTCAAAAGACACCTCCTCCAACAGTGCAGCACTCCTTCAGTTCTGCACTGAAGTGTCAGCCTAGATTAGGTGCTCAAGTTCTGGAGTGGGGCTTGATCTCCTGACCCGGTGACTTAGAGGTGAGAGCTTTAGTATAAGTTGTATTTATACTGCAATGTTTGTGTTGTTGCAATGAAATAAATCCGAAGCCAGGCTGCAACATAAGAACATAAGAAATAGGAGCAGGAGTAGACCATTTGGCCCTTCGAGCCTGCTTCACCATTCAATAAGATCATGGCTGATCTTCTACCTCATCTTCACTTTCCTGCACTATCCCCATATCCCTTGATTCCCTTAATATTCAAAAATTGATCGATCTCTGTCTTGAATATACTAAATGACTGAGCCTCCACAGCCCTCTGGGGTAGAGAATTCCAAAGATTCACCACCCTCTGAGTGAAGAAATTTCTCCTCATCTCAGTCCTAAATGGCCGACCCCTTATTCTGAGACTGTGACCCCTGGTTTTAGACTCCCCAGCCAGGGGAAACATCCTCCCTGCATCTACCCTGTCAAGCCCTGTAAGAATTTTGTATGTTTCAAATGAGATCACCTCTCATTCTTCTAAACTTTAGAGAATATAGGCTTAGTCTACTCAATCTCTCCTCATAGGACAATCCCCCCATCCCAGGAACCAGTCTGGTGAACCTTTGTTGCACTCCCTCTACGGCAAGTATATCCTCCCTTAGGTGACTTGGGAGAGAAGCAATAGGAGACTCCCTGGAGAAGACAGTCTCACACTGCTTGTTTCAGGCACTGCACAGATTGTATAGTTCCACATTTTTTGCAGTTCTGACAAAGGGTCATCGACCTGAAACGTTAACTCTGTTTCTCTCTCCACAATGCTGCCTGACCTGCTGAGTGTTTCCAGCATTTTCTGTTGTTGTTTCAGATTTCCAGCATCTGCAGTATTTTGCTATTGTAGCGTTCCAATGCAGGGTCCCTTGGATTCCCAGGGCACTCCTTAGACCTACCTGAAGTTAAGTTGTTTACCCAGATGTATCTGCTCATGTTCTCCAAACATTTAAATTTCAACTGCTGAGGAGGAGCTACACCCATATGTGTAGGTTCAGGAGCTCTCCATGGGTAGGGGAATTCCAGCTCCAGCCAGGTGGTATAAGTAGGATGCTACCTTGCAGGAACCAATACTGTAGCTACTGCCCTAAGCCCACAGCTGCAGTAAAAATGCAGCTTAAAAAGTACCCAGTCTCCGGATTATAAATTCTGGCACCGCTCAAAAAGTTAGTTGTTGCTGATATGTTTAAAGACTTAGGGCTAGAAATTGGATACCTTAGCGCCTCCCGTTAGTGCCTCCAGGGGGCACTAACGGGCGTAAACGACTTTTCGCCCAGGCGCGGCGCCACTAACGACTCCCGCTAAATTCAACGGGGGTTTAGCGGGGGCGGTAACCGATAGTGCTGAAGACTGTAATCCTTCCTCATGGTTTCAGATGAATGGCCTCCTTCTGTGCTGTAAATTTCTATGATTCTATGACACTGTAACCTTTCTCTCACATGTTCAATCTCAATTGAATGCCTCCTTTTAAGCACTCCCAGGTATACACTATTCTCTATAGGATAAATTCTCTGATTCTACATTCCCAATGAGGAATTGCGCTTTAAGGGAGCACATGTCAGAAAATCGGAACTAGTGTTTTAGCCCCATCTGCAACCTGTACTTACTTTGAATGTGGCTCCCTGCTGGGTGTATGGAATCAGGGAATTTACCCAATTTAGGTCCTATCTTATATCGAACATAACAGAGATTTAAGGCTGTAAATCAATCCTGGAAACTTTGAGTGTTCATGACATCAAGGGAACTTCAACTATTGCATTTTATAACTCCTTACTGGCTAGCTACTGTTCCATATATAATGATCTACTTTGGATATGTAAAAAGTATAGTGAACAGTGTGTTATATACAGAGGGGATTTTCTACAATTGATTAATCAGTGAGTAATCGGCAATGTATGGTATATAATGGAATAGAATGGGACGGGCAGAGGGGTTCTGCCATTGTCTGTCACTCAAGTGTACAGATATTAGGCACAAACACCAACAGTAAATGTCGACCGGAGGGCACGGCAGGGAATAGAGTGTCCTATAAACACCAGTAATGACGTTCCAATTTAATTGGTAAGCTTACATTTAGTTGCTTTATTTTAAGCATATTAGTTTAATTGGACCACTTGTTCATTTATTATATTAGTGGTGCCCTAAAAGGGGCACTTGTTATATTGATTCTTGTTAGGCGACACTGGGCCAACTCAGTATCACCCTTATTGGTCCAATCAAAAAAGGCCCAAACAGCCATGTTAAATCAGCTGGGGCATGTAGCACCTAAACGTATAGCTGGTTCTCAGCACACATTGCCGAATTTCTCTTGGCTTGTGAAAGTTGCAACATTTCTGTATCATTCGAAAAATGTAAACAAAAGAAATAAATCTGACAATATTAGATCCATGTTCTTGTCTTTATTAATCACATTCAGCAAAATCATTTTACAGAGAGGCTCTGCTACAAATGGTCAAAATAAAATTCAGTAATTAAAAGGCTCAGTAGCTGTAGCTCTGTTATTGTATAATATGTTTCCATAGCTACTTCATGACTAAGGAAATACTTAAAAAATACGATTTGTGTGCAATGACCCACTCCCTTCTGGATTTTTTTTCTCGCATAAAGAGGTTTCAGCTGCACAGACTGGCAGCTGTTCACAGTTTGAACGGACCATTTGAACAAACCATTAAATGGGCTTTAAAGCCTAGAGCATCGGCCCACTTCACTGCTCATTAAATGGGTTCCAAAGTGCGAAGTGGCACCATTTGTAATATATGTCAGTACTTTACAGGGCAATTTACTGGCAATGAAGATACGGGGCTGGGAGCCATTTGCAGTCCTGCTCAGTCCATATTTCTGGCAGGATAACAAGCATTAATGCAGATTTGTCAACACATAACTGATTATATTCAGATATGGTCAGAGCACTGTATGTCTGCAGGCATAATAGATCTGTCGTTTTAGTCACTTAAGCACAAAGCTAGTTCTTGTTTGGCCCCGTCTGGGAAAATGGGGTCCAGATAATTGGCAGTCTAAAATGTATCATCGCCACTCTTAGTGCCTAAGTTCTGTTGTTTTTAATTGATTTAATGAAGTCTGTCCATATATGATTCAGAAATTTTTTTTGCAAATAAATCAGTTATTTTAGATTTTTTACATAAATATTTCAATGTTTCACAATCAAATAAAAAAAGTATTGATATCAGAGAAAGTCACAAAATGAAGCTCTATTTACAGCAAAGTGTTCTATTGCACAGTACCAGATATGTCCCGTCGGGTGACGTATCAAACCAATGAGACCTGGTAGACCCATGCAGTATTGGAGGACAACATCTAATCAGATGATCTAGATTTCCTGGAAAATATTTAGATGTGGCCCATAAACCATTGTTCGACATTTGTATTTTAGCAAGATGATTAGTTATTCAGGGAGTGCAAAAGCAAGTTGCTTGTCATTCCAATTCAACCCCTCTTGATGGACTTTACATAGACACTTGGGGGCACACTAACAATGCACGACACATACACATTTCAGTTGATAACTGCTCCCAGTCAGTGTACACAAAGGATAAAAGGGGTGGTTTATATTTTAAACTTTTTCCTGTAAAATCTATCAAAAAAGTTTGTATTTTAGCTGAATTTAGGGAGTAATTCAGTAGCAAATCCAGATGCCCAACTGTTTATGTCGTGCTATTCAATGATGTTCACTGTTTTTCATTCCTAAAAGGTATGTTAAATTTTGTACTAATATTTTTGAGAACCCTATTTACAAATATGAGCCCATATTTCAGGATTCTTGGTTACTGCAGGCCGTCGAGGAGTCATCTTTTATTACCTCCTGCGGTATAGTTTGTTAGATGAGGTTGCAACATTTTAGTGGAAGTTTCTAGATGAGGTTGAAATAAGGGATATATTTTTAATGAGGTAAAAGGTATTGAATGAGGTTGATGTAGGAAGAAACAGGGAAGGTTGAGTACTGATTTTTAATTATGTTGGGATAGGGGCATTATGTGGGTTGAGGTTAAAAGGTGAAATGGGCTAAAGTTGTTAAATGAGAATGAGGATGGGTTTATTGGGTAAAAGGAGATTGGAGCATTTCATGGTGTAAAATTAGTTTGGGATTTGGGCTAAGATAATTATTTTGGATGTAATTCGGTGTACTAACATGGAACAATGGATGTTTGGATTATTCGGTAGAATTTAACAGAAGTATTAGACAAAGATGGGATTGGGATTGTTAGGTGGGAGTAGGTTGAAGTTGTTAAGTAAAATGAGATGCAATTATCAGGTAAAACAGAGTTGGGGCTTTTAGGTAAGATTAGAAGGGGTAGTTAATGGGAATAAGTTTGGGATTATTAAATCTGATGGATAGATATGAAGAGACAGAGTGGGAATTCTATGGGGAATATAGGGTTGCGATGGTTAGGTGAGATGGAGTTAGAGATTTTAGGTGAGAATTAAGTTGAGGTTACATGAGAACAGTTGTGGTTTTACTGGATAATGACATTAGGACTCTTCAAGTGAAGACAGACTTGGGATTGTTAGTTCAGTTGAGGTTAAGTTTATAAAGTAATAATGATATTGGGGGTTGTTCATGATGGAATTAGAATTGTTAGGCAAAGATAAGATTGAAGTTTATCAGGTAATATGGGGTTGCAATTATTAGTTGTGAGAGTTTTGAAATTGTTAGAAAATGGATTAGGGTTTAGATTGTTAGGTGAAGTTAAGGTTTCAGTTGTTAAATGAAAAGAGACTGAGGATGAAAGTCTCTTCCACTAATGTTGAAGAGATGGATAATTGTTCTACTGCAAATTAAAATTAAAGAGATTTTTAGCATTATTCGGTACTATCTCTGGGTGCTTTTTACCTTTCTGATAAACATACAGTAAAAAGTTGATCTGAGCTTGTTTCTACTGAGTTATTGGGTAGATAGATGTTTCTATACAGGATACTGAACACGTATTAACATCCAGGTGGATGTAGTGAAATCAACATTTTACTTCCAATAATAATTATATATATCAAATAAGGAAAATATTTCAAAAGCTGGGTTTCCCCCTTTAAACTATAGTGTTAGAGATTTTCTTTTGCCAAAATACTCCCACAAAGAAGCTGGTCATGCACTCCTTCTATACAGTATACAAACACTTGACTCTCCACAACAGCTCGTTCTATTAAACACAGTGGATACGATCAGCATCAAGAGACAGATCATTCTGTTCACAGTCAGTATCCAGGGCTTGTTCCTTTATGGCTCGGACAGTTTGAGGGCTGTTGGAAAAGGACGAGGATTTAGCAACGTGATTCGTATGAGTCCCCATGTCGTTTCCTGGCACCTTGGTGTCCTGCATGTGTGCGGAGGCTCCATGTAGCTGCATCTCATGACCCTGCTCAGGCTTGACCCTCAGGTAGGCTTTGACTTTGTGATGCCTGGCTTTGCCCTCACTGTAATCAGTCACTCTGCATTCATAAGTGCCTTCATCTGAAGTTTTTATGCTGGACAACCGCAGTTTGTGAGAGATATTGCTTCCAACTACCTTCACAGCCTAGAAGGAATGGAAAAGACAAAAAATGGCTTGATAAAGGGGTTAGAAAAGAGGAATTAGTGAGAAATAAAATACCGTCCATTTAAGAGTAAGACTTGTTACGGTTAACTTCCTTAGACGTCACAGTGTATTACTTGAATGCGATTTAATCTTGGTTCAACTAAGTCCATGTTGGCATTAATTATTTTAGTTTTGATGGCAAATGGAATTGGTTCGTTGCGGATTCCCTATAAGAAAGTTTCTATGAAATCAGCGTCCCAGGTGATTCTCTTGCAATTCAGTGCAGCTTTGTTCAGTTACAGTTACCATGTTAGTATTTCCCCAACAAAATATTTGTTTTAAAACAATAAGTTACCAAAGCCCACCTCCATAGCTCTTCAAATCCGGACATGTTGACTGCTGGGAAGGTTTGCTCTGTTGTAAGAAGGAAGAATTTACATTTATGTAGCTTCTTATCGCTTCTCTGGGAAAGATTCAAAAATGGTGCACTTACAATGAATTGCACTGTGCAGAAACTGTTGTTATGTGGTTAGGTGCTCAATTCTGCGGCAGTTCAAACTCCTTACAGCGTGGAACTTGAAATGAGGTTGTGGGAATATTAGCATACAGTCACATCATGTTTGTGTGAAATTTCTTTTTGTGATATTTTAATAGAGGCACTAACTCATTTACTTAAAATGGGATAATACTTTAAATTGGAAAGAAATTTCATACAAATACGTTGAGGATTTATATGCTGATGTTCATAAGGTGTAATTTCAAACTTTGATTATAGCCTTCATGCAAACTATAAAAAAAAATGATTTTCACTGCCAGATAAAAGCATTGATAAGTTGACAACAATGCATCAACTATCATGTTATTATGCCCGCTCCTGCATACAGAAGCATGGAACGAGGACATGATATTTGCACAATCATGCCCATTCCTTCCACAAACATTGCACAACTGAGCCCATCACAAACTCTACCCTTCCCACTTCATCTCCTTTGTATAAGCAGGCTGACATTCCAGTGCAGTACTGAGGGAGGGCTGCACTGTTGGAGGTACCGTCTTTCGGATGAGCCGTTAAACAGAGAACCCTGTCTGACCTCTCAGGTGGACGTAAAAGATCCCATGGCCCTATTTCAAGAGCTGGGGAGTTATCCTGGTGTCCTGGCCAATATTTATCCCTCAACCAACATCACTAAAAAAACAGATTATCTGGTCACTATCTCAGGGGTGTTTGTAAATTGGCTGCCGTGTTTCCTAGAGCACAACAGTGACTACACTTCAAAAGTACTTTATTGGCTGTGAAGCACTTTTGGGCTTTCATGACCCTGAGGTCATGAAAGGCGCTATATAAATGCAAGTCTTTCTTTCTCGTTCAAATGTAATTAAGCTAAACTCCACGATATTCATCCATCCCTGCGTCACCACCGTTTAACCTCCCCTCTGCAGACAGCATATTGCCCACCCACAGCCCCAGTTGCATGGTACCATTGTGTGTCCTGTGAACTATTTGATCAGCTGATTCTACTTATCCCCGTAATCTACAATCTTATTTATTTTGTTGCATTTGCTTGCTGCTTTCCTGTATATACATACCCTGTCAGAAACCAATTAATTGTGTCCATGTAGCTTGTGTTCTCACTCATTCTGGAAAAATCACTCACAAAATACAGATTTAAAAAGTGACATTCTGCAAGGAGAGTGTGATCACTGAATTCATGTGCCTTAATCACATTTGCCAATATTTTAGCTTCTGTCAAGGTCACTGCAAGGAGCCTTCTAATATCTGATTTGTGCCTTAATGTTTGTATGCAAGAAAGTCTTGAAGATGTTCCCTGTATCCACATCATTTTGATAAAGCTCTGACCTCAAGCAGGCACCACAGTTCAGAGGTAATAAAAAATATAATGAGCCGAGTAAACAGATCAATGTGAACTTACCCCAAACTCATTAGCTTCTCAGCTAAATCAATTTAAATGCATTGTCTGTCACCAATAAAATTAATTCACTACATTCAACCTCTGCTAGGAGAGATATTAAATCTAAGCTCTTAAGGTGGTAGATGCTGTGAAGTGATCAGGGATTTGGGGAGTCCTGCCTGTTGATAGCTAGTTTCATGTTGGTTTTTATTATTATCTGCCAACCTACAGTGTACAACACTTAGTGAGTAGGAGGATTAGAGTGCGATGAAAAGCAAAAAAAAAGAAAGGATCTTTGTAGCATTTCTACTACTGAAAGACGGTCCATTAAAATGAAATACATTTTTTAAAGTTTGTGTAAAGTTATTGGAAAATCATGAAAAGTTGTGGGTAGCTTTTTAGATATTACATAATTGCAACCCGCTTTGGTTCAAATTAACATTTCATATTGGGGAGATTCGATTAGACTCATCTTTATATTAGCCTCAACTTCAGTCCCTTGCCAGCCTCCAGACATGTAGGCAGGTTGTTAAATTTGCATTAGAGCATAGCCCTTCTTGTAGGAAATCTCCATTTGTCAAAAAATATTAGCATAGAATCAGAACTGCATACAAGCAGGTTTGTCCACGTCAGTCAAAACAGTGGTTGAGCTTAGCTACCAGCCTTTGAGTGGATAGAAACCTTTGTAACCTAGGTTACGCAAGTTAAGCATGTGTCACCACTGCTGCCGTTATCATTAATGTACATGGGGAATGTAGCTAGAAATATTCAGTATGAGTCCTAAATATTGAGGTTTTGGTGTGTATTTTTATATCTGAGGGAAATCATTAGCCTGGGATCTGCAGACAACCGAATCGCTATATAATTGCATTTGCACAGCACAATGTATACACATGTTGGGACACAATGACAGTCCTGATTATCTTGATGTGCATAGTCTGGTCTCCATATTACAAAAAGGATATAGAGGCATTGGTGAAGCTGCAAGAAAGATTTACAAGGATGATATCAGAACTGAAAGGTCATAACTATCATGAAAGACTGAACAGGCTGGGGCTCTTTTCTTTGAAGGCTGAGGGGTGACCTAATAGAGGTCTCTAAAATTATGAAGGAGTTCGATAGAGTAGATGTAAAGAAGATGTTTCCACTTGTGAAGGAATCCAAAACTAGGGGTCATTAATGTAAGATAGTCACTAATAAATCCAATAAAGAATTCAAGAGAAACTTCTTTACTCAGAGAGTGGTTAGAATGTGGAAGTCGCTACCACATGGCGTAGTTGAGGTGAATAGCAGAGATGCATTTAAGGGGAAGCTAGATAAACACATGAGGGAGAAAGGAATAGAAGGATATGCTGATAGGGTGGGAGGAGGCTCATGTGGAGCATAAACACCAGCATAGACCAGTTGGGCCGAAAGGACATTTTGTGTGCTGTAAATTATATGTAATGCTACAATTACTGTTTTTAAAACACAATATTTACTTGGCCAGGACCTTCCACTTTGGTGGCGTCCTGAGGCATCTTCAATGGGATGGGAGCTGTGGGGTCACATTCATTATCACATATTAGGAGGACTCCCAGTAGGATTCCAGCTCCCATTGGAGAGCCTGCCTCAGCCAGTGGGTAAAGTCACATAATGGGGCTGGATGACTCTGGGGCCAGCTGAAGAGAAGGCCAATTTTTTTTCTCCTAACATTAAAATTTCATGGGGCCGGGCAGTTGAGTCGACCACCCCACAATCGATTCAACTCTACCCCAGGGCCTTTAAAATTGAAATCTCTCCTCCGCCTGGCCGTAGCAACTCAGGACACCAGCAACGTACCAGCGTTCCCAGCGCCCAGCTAGGGCACAAATGGCGGGTAATGGCATATTCCTGTAATTTGATATGCCCTTTGGATATGCCCATAGTTGAGCTGCCCCATCACTTTGGAATGTGGCAGGCAAATGCAGGCCCGATCCGCTGGAGTTATGCCA
This sequence comes from Squalus acanthias, assembly GCA_030390025.1. NCBI lineage: Eukaryota > Metazoa > Chordata > Chondrichthyes > Squaliformes > Squalidae > Squalus > Squalus acanthias. The sequence continues at coordinate 44,952,564 of CM059435.1, forward strand.
GGGACCCAGCTTATTGCCAGCAGAAAATTCAGACCTAGAAAGATACTGGAATGAAATGATCAAATCCAAGACTAAAGGGTTTTTTTCACTGGGGTTTACACTACTGACAAAATCCTGGTTTGTCTCCAATGCTACTGGTAGACCTGTATAATATTCCTGGCATAATCACCTCGATTTTAAAATTCTCATCCTTGCTTTCAAAATCCTCACTGGCCTTGCCCCTCCCTATCTCTGTAACCTCCTCCTGAAGTGTTTTGGGACGTTTCAATATGGTAAAGATGCTGGGCCAGAAATTCGGCTTTCTGGCTACCTGCGGGTGCAAGCATCGCACGCGTACTTACCTACCGCGCCTGCCATTGTGCTTTGGGCCCACGAGGACTTCGGGTCCTGGGCCTCCTACAGCTGCCGGTGTGCAGTGCTTGCGTATCCCAGGGGCGCAGTTAGTTCGAAGCGTCCCCTGGGATCACGTGGGCCATGGAGAGCCAATCGGAGCAGGGCATTTTCATTCATAGATTTGACAGGAAGACCTGTCAAATCTATGAATAGAGATGGGCCCCAAAACCACACTTAAACTTCAAATAATTTTTTTTTAAATCACATTTTTAAAATAACTATAAGTTACATAAATTAACTACTTTAAACAAAAATTTAAATTTTTGAAAAAATTAATTATACTTTTTAACTGTGCTAAAAATAAACTTACCTTTCTTTAAAGTATCTAAAAACGATAAACCTGTTGAAAAAATGTTTAAATTGTAATTAATTAACCACTTACCTTGTTAAAAACAGGCCTTGCGCCTCCTTTTTAAAAGTGCAGCTTCTCCATACTTACCCTCCCAGAGAAACCTGAAAAAAAAACGAAGTTCGCTGCATGCGCGCAGCCTCTCCCGCACACGCGTTCGACTTCTGAACCCCTCCCTTCAGGGGAACGGAAGTTCCGGTTTCCCGCACATGCGCAGTGCATGCAGGAAACCGGCACTTCAGGTGGCCTTACAGCGCGTACTCACCCGACAAGAACCGAATTTCTGGCCCGCTGTATAATTGCAAGTTTCTGTTGTTATATTAAACTTTTCAATGGCACTGAACCTTGATCTGAATTCTTAACAAGCTTATGCGTTTAGGAGTTATGCTGTAGCATCACAGCATATGTTGATGAACTTCTCCTACTAACATGATGTGTTATGATGTGAAAATGAGTTACATAGTAAAGGTAAATCCATGGTGTACAGAATTCAAGAACAATTTGTTATTCACAAGCTTTATAATTAAGTCTTTGACATTTCAATTGATTGAAAAAAATTAATATTGCTACCACTGATTTCTTTGCTTTCTTGCATCTTTCACACTTTGTAATCATTTAGGTCAGAAAATGTACCGTGATGTATTGTATTGACTGTTTCATTAATACGATAAAGACTTCAGATATATCTTGTGAAAAATTAATTACAGAGGCATGCTTTTTTCATTTTGCTTTTTCAATAAGCACAGTGTCAAGGTTTTAATTCTGAAGCTGGCATTAATTTTAAAATCACACACCATACTGGTTCCTACTTGCTTGGAAGATTTCCACTTATCCTTGTTCTGAATTCATGGAATTCTAAGATAGTTGATATCAGAATAAAACCCTTCCAAAACATTTGCTTCTTGACAGCCTGTGTGAGATTTCACGGATCCAGCACTCATCACGGCTATGACAGAATCCAACAATCCTTTGTATGGAGGTGATGCACAGATTGACCACTGGAGGGTAGTAAGGTATTGCAGATCACAATGCCCAGACCACTGGTTAAGGTTTATTTTGCCAAACCTATTCTGTATTTGATAGGATCGCAGTCACCCATTACCACAAATCCTGCAGTCGAGTTTCCCGCATTTGTGGAAATTCAAGGCATCAGTACACCCGAAGTGCTCCGGGTTAGCCTCAACCTGGGAGACCACCTTCTTGATCATGGTCTAAGGGGCAGACCAGAGTGCCCTGCAAATTAGACTCAAAGGCCTGGAAATTCGTTCACGCCTGTTTTTGGGCACGAACTGAGCGGCGGCAAGAACTGCAGCGCCTTAACTGATGGGCGAGAGGACCATGCAATATTGGTCCTCTTGTGTCATCAGGGGGTGACTGGTGTACTGCGGGAACCGGTCGCGCCCCAAGAGGCCATTCACCGGTTGAGAGGAGGTGCAAAATAAGCCGTCTAGGATGTCTGCTGAAGGCCTGTGGTAAGTTCGGTGGAGGGCGGGGAGAGTGGGGAAGGGTGAGCAGTTTTAATGTGGAGCCAGGAGGAGCACTCCTACTCTTCCCCACTCCACATTTAGATAGGTTTTAAAAACTTACCTTTGTGTTTCTTTTAAGGACCACTGATTAGGCCGCTGGATTAGCAAAACAGAAACCTGTCAAGAGATTGCGCAGCCCAAGCTTTACAGATTGTTGTCCTATATGGGAGGAGGGTCTTGCAACAGGCACAGGACCCTTCTTTGCATATTTAAATTGGGCCAGCACTGCTTTCAGGCGGCTGCCAGGGACGCCTATAAGCAGCATGGTCCAATATGTCCACTGCCGCATATTGGGTGCAAGACCCTTGCATGCAATATTGGACCATTCAGCGCCTGTTTTTTCTCCGAAAAACGGACAGAGCAATCCAATTTCCAGGCCAAATGCTTTTGCTTTGGCTGCCCAGCCAAGTTTACTTTGTAACAGATACAATATATGGAAGCAAAGATCGAATTGGCAGAGGCATTAGTCACAATCTTTCAATCCTCATTGGATACAGGAGTAGTGCTGGAGGGCTGGTATTCAAGAAAGGGGAGAGGGATAAACCAGGAAACTACAGGCCAGTCATCTTAACATCGGTGGTAGGGAAGTTATTGGAAACCATTATCAGGGACAAAATAAACTTTAATTTGGAAAGACACGGGTTAACCAAGGAGAGCCAGCATGGATTTGTTAAAGGAAAATCGTGTCTGACTAACTTGATTGAATTCTTTGATGAGGTAACAGAGAAGGTATCAGAGAAGGTTGATCAACGTAATGCAATAGATGTTGTATATATGGACTTTCAGAAGGCATTCAACAAAGTGCCACACAGGAGGCTTGTTAAGAAGATGGAAGCCCATGGAATTAAGGGGAAAGTGGCGGTATGGATACGGAATTGGCTCAGTGACAGGAAGCAGAGGTGGTGGTGGATGGATGTTTTTCAGACTGGGAGGTGGTTTGCAGTGGTGTTCTCCAAAGGTCAGTTTTGGGTCCATTACTCTTTCATTTTTATAAATGACCGAGACGCGAGTGTAGGGAGCAGCATTATAAAGTTTGCAGATGATACAAAACTTGGCAACGTAGTAGATAGTGATGAGGATAGTTGTAGACAGAATGGTGAAATGGGCAGAAGCGTGGCAAATGGAGTTCAATGCAGAGAAGTGTGAAGTGATGCACTTTAGAAGGAGTAATATGGAAAGACAGTATACTATAAATAGCACGATTTTGAAAAGAGCAGAGAGACTTTGGTGTCCATATACATGAATCCTTAAAGGTGGCAAGGGCAAGTTGAAAAAGTGGTTAAACAAGCATGTGGGTTACTTGGGTTTATAAATAGAGGAATAGAATATAAAAGCAAAGAAATCATGAACTTTATAAATCACTGGTTCGGCCTCAGAGGGTTGTGGGGATCTGGAACGCTCTACCTGAAAAGGTGGTGGAAGCTGATTCCATCAATAATTTTGAAAGGGAGTTGGACGGGTACCTGAGGATGAAGAACTTACAGGGTTACGGACAAAAAGCGGGGGTGTGGGACTGAGCACGACTGCTCTTTGAAAGAGCCAGCATAGGTATGATGGGCCGAATAGCCTCCTTCTGCGCTGTAAGTTTCTATGATTCTATGATATCCACAAACTTTCCCAATGTGTTATTTTTTCTCCTGAAGAATATTCCCAGAGTCTTATTAGCAGCATTCCCTTGTTGGCTTGCGTTCCTAAACCCGAAAAGCATGTTTCAGAAGGTATCTGATTTATTCTCTAATGCCATTCCTGCCGCAACAAGGCTTCAGTTCTCATTTATAGTGGAGAGCTCTGATACCCAAAAGATGCTGCATAATGATGTGTGTACGAAAGTGGGTGTGCATTATTCCTGGACGTTGAATGAAACGGAAACCAGCATTAATTCTCCCTGCCGACGAGGGCAGAGGTTCAGGATAAAAGCAGCATGGGATGTAAACACAAGTTGAAATGGATCACTGCGGGACGAGGGAATACAGATTACCTCACGGCTTGCTGTCCATGTCATCACTCACATCAAGGGGAAGCTGGATTTTTGTCTCACGCTGTGGCGAGAGCAAGCCTGTGTGATTATGCTCCATGCAGCGTGAGTGTCCAGGGCAATGTCAGACTGGCTGCGCTGTGTTCTGAGACTCACCTAGCGACATAGTAGCGGGAACAGGGAAGCTGGTACTTTGAGTCGCAGCAGCTTGTACCCGCAGAGAGACAAGAGCCCTGACACCATCTACTACCGAGAATAGGAAGCTTGATTAACATTCACTATCATTGAAGAACATGGGGCCTTGAATGTGTAAAAATCTATTTGCATCAAAGCATCTTCAAAAAGGTAATAACTGGACACACTGTGATTAAAACTGACTTTCGCCTCAACGCACGGAGTCTATTTCTTGCATATACAATGACATACCATTATGCTAATGGATTCTCTCTCCCTGCAGCAGCTGCAGTCTGCAGCACTCATATCCCCACAGGAACACCACCAGCTGCAGCTACTACAGGCGGAGCAGCCTTTCTCTCCTGTTGCGAAGCTCGCCCTGGTTTAACCACCTCGCTGGCTTCTGCTGGCACGCTGGGGGCGGGTGGTTAGACGAGGGATCATGTGACCCTGATTGATTCTTGACCGTGAGTGGGCCGACACAGGTGGGAGACGCTGAGCAAAAAGGGCGGAGGTACTTTTCCCCACACAGTACCTTCACCACACGGACTGCAGCGGTTCAAGAAGGCGGCTCACCACCACCTTCTCAAGGGCAACTAGGGATGGGCAATAAATGCTGGCCTTGCCAGCGACGCCCACATCCCATGAATGAATAAAAAAAGGCGAGTCATTCCAAGTCATTGATACACCAGGTCCTGGTCGTTGCATACAGCGAGACAATGGTAGAGGACACTCCACCGCCTTCTTAACCAGGAGCAGGTGAGCAAGGTGTAGGACAGAGCAGCTTAAAGACGGTGCAGGGGGGAAAGTAGCATCAGAAGGAAAATAAAATGATTAAGAATTTTCAGCTGTTTGAATTTCCCTCGAGTTTTCTGTTGGAATCGGAATGAATCTAATAGCAGGTTATAGACTGGAGCAATGCCAACAACAAATGCAAACCTGATATTGATACCCCCACTGCTTGGCATTTCTATCAGCCGATCATTATTTTCAACCCACAGAACAGAGACTGAAATTAACTCGTGATAGCAGACAATAGATGTCAGATATCCACTTTTCATTTCCCAGGTAAGTTACACATCAGGGGTAGGAATCCACCTTGGGTGTTCACTCAAATCAGGCGGTATCGCATCGGCAGCCTGTTGTACACCCAGCCCGATATTCAGTTTGTTTGAAGTCTATGATGGGCAGCTGGCGCGATACGGCTTGTTTTGTGTTACCGCCCAAGACACATTTCTACCACCTGATCTTTAGGATTGGGCAAGGGAAGAGAAAGAGAGACCGACGCCATATAGATCATGCTTCACTTTTCACCTGGATGATTTTCCTGAACTGTAGTAAACTGCTCGCTGTCATTCTGACATTTATGGCGTGACACTGTTATTTGAATGAAAATATTGATTTTGGCGGTCACCATTACGGGCATTAGTAGATCTATGCTGGGTACCGACGGTCACTATGAAGAGGACGGAGTGAGACGCCCATCCCACGTTTCCTTTGAAGGGGTGTGATCATAGACAATAGTGAGAGGCACCCTGGGCCTTCCTTCAGCTGCAAGAGTGGGACTCTCCAAACACACCGCTCTCTGCAGCTGCCACGAATATTGCCAGCAGGTACCTGTGCATGTTCGGGACTCGTCAGTCTTTCTAGCTCCTCCCCACCAGGTAGAGGACTCCACCTCCATGAAATGCGCCATCTAATGACCAAGGCATGAGTGAGCAAAATTAACTAATTTGAAGGAATCAAGCTGGAATACATTTCCTACTTGGATCTTTAACGCTTGGGCCTTAAATGGGAGTCCAGAGCCATTACACTTGGCTCATCAGCTCACCTGTAACACCTGGCCTCAATGGAAACCAGAGACGCAGGGCAATTATTGTGCGGTGTATTAGATTGTCAGATGTATATTTGATAGATTACAGATGGCTGCAAATGAAACTGATCCTAAAGTCCTTTATTGGACTGTTCTATTTCCTTCTTAATATGCAAATAAACATCTGTAGGCTCTGCATATTACTGGAGATATAACTGGACACAATAGCGGATATGAACTGATGATGGAAAGTTACTGCAACTCACACTTATTTTTGTTGCATCCTTGCCAGACTCCTCATGAGTAGAAGCTTTCATCTGTTAAAAGAAAAGGAAGACAGATGATATGCAAGAGAGAGAGAACAAGCACAGCACTTTCATGACTGCTCAATATTTTCAGTAAAAGCCTCTATCCTAAATAGGAGAGAAGCAATCTCAGGCACGCTCATTAGACAGTTCGCTAAAGTTCTTCTTCATTAGGATGAAGCCAGTCATGTAATTTAATTATGTATTCAAAGTAATGCATATGGCTTTATTCTTTTTTCACACTCTGCATGCTTAGTAAAGGAGCTCAGATAGTTTGCAGCATGCTGCAGGTAGTGGCACATCAGGAGATTGAGATGACATGTAAAAGTGTGAGAGACAAGCTCAAGCAGTTTATTAAATGTCATTGCAACCTAAAGGCTGCACCGTTGAGGTCTGCCCCATGTGCCAAGGATGGTAACCCAGGCCTATTATAATAACAATGACTTCAGACTTCAAGGGAGCTGACCTTGTCTACCATGTCAGAGATAAGAGCAAAGACCAACTTCGCCAAGGGATTGGCACTGTCGCGGACCTTTCGCAGTGTTGCACATTTCTCCCCTGATGATAGTTCCCTCCACTGCTACCTAAGAGCAGGAGAAATTCTGAAACCAGTGCTATTACTGCATGTGACCCACTTACAGGAAAATCCTACTCCCATGTTTCAAACAACTCATTAATTATGGAGACGACCCTTGATTTAACAACGTACAGTGTGTAAAAAAAAAAAAATCACAGGCCTTGAAATTACACTGAGCAAACAAAAGCTTGATGTGTTTTAACACAAGCACAGACAGAGCAGGATCTTGGGGGGTTTTCAAAATATCAGTGAAACTGGGATATTTTCAGCAGAGTTGTAAGAAAAGTGAAAAGGAGCTGAGGCATGAAAAACAACAGTGAAACTCGGCAGCATCCTGAATATTTTATCCAGCAACAACCTGTGCTGAAAATAGGCTGCTAATGATCGTACCAGATCAGTTCAGGTAAAAATAGACCCTTTGGTCTATTTGGTATCATTCTTCCTGAAAACCAAGCCTACTGTCTTACCATTATAGCATCAAGTTGTTTATTAGATCCGTCCTGTGTCCTGACCTTAGTCACCTGTTCCTGGAAACCAATTCCAACGGTTGATCATTTCCTGTGTAAAGATATAATTCCTGGCATCTATCCTAAACTTTTCTTTCACAACCCTAAACCTGTGTCCTCTTCTCCTGCTGTCTTGGTGTATCGGAAAGCATTGCTCTGTGTTTACTACATTGCAACAGTGACTACAATTCAAAAAGTGCTTCATTGGTTGTAAAGCGCTTCGGGACGTCCTGAGGTCAGGAAAGGCGCTACATAAATGTAAGTCTTTCTTTCTTTAACTCATTAATATCCATGAGGTGCCCTCTGCAGCATTGCTTCTTGAGGCTAATGAACCATAAATTATTCATTTTTTTTTTTTCCTCCTGCCTACTTTGACACCGAGGACTAGCCTTGTTGCTATCCTCTGCACTGCTTCTGGGCTTGGATGCCCCGGTTCCGTTGTGGTGACTAGAACTGTCAGCAGCAGTCCAGATACTCCAAATTTAATGGACAGAAGATCGTGAGCAGCTTGCACTTGAATTTGCGTTCGGCATTTCTGCCCCACAAAACTCTTACATTCACGCGCTGAGAGGAAAATCTGACACAGTGAGAGGGTGAATCAACTAACACCTCTTTCAAATTCCCCCTTGGCATGTTCGATTCAATCCATGGAGTACATGAACCTTCTACTTTGCCTTTCATGTGCCGGCATATGCCGTACATTTGCCACTGATCGTCCCAGGTAGACACCCTGCCAAGCTCTCTTTGTAGCAGATTGTCTGTCTCCTCTGAGTTCCGGCTCCTTTGATCCCATTCCCACTAAACTGCTGACCACCCAGCTTCCCTATCCGGCCCCCATGCTAGCTGATACTGTAAATGGTTCCCTCTCCTCTGGTACTGTCACTCTCGCTTTCAAAACCAGCATCATCACCCCGCCTCCTTAAAAACCCACCCTCGGCCCCTCTGTCCTTGATAAACTACCACCCCATCCCCAACCTGCCTTTCCTCTCCAAAGTCAGTGAACGTGTTGTCGCCTCCCACATCCGTGCTCATATTTCCTGCAACTCCATGTTTGAATCTCTCCAATTAGGTTTCCGACCCTGCCACAGGCACTAAAACAGCCCTAACCAAGGTCACAAATGACATCCACTGTGAATGTAATTAGGCAGTAATTATACCCTGGTTATACTACAGGTTTGAGACTCTACTGAGAATGAGCTAGCAGACCCAAGATATACCGCTAGCTCCTTATTGTAGTCTTATCAGAGAATAGAGAGCTGTGCGAATATATGTACCAACTTCTCACTGGCGTCCAAATGCAGGCTAAATTTTAATGTGATCAAAGACAGTCTGCTCTCGGCTAATTATAAAAGTTTAAAAATGAAGTTTATAATTTAGAACTTCACTTTGCAGCAAGTCCAGCTATGCTATGACTTTTTAAAAATGATGGTGAGGTTTGTTTCCAAAGTAGGTCATGTAGATAAAATCCAAACAGTAAATAAATAAATGGGATGTCAGCAAGGTCAAACCCGAAATGGTGTGGGTGTATCTCCCTACACTGATCTCACACTGTGCAAAGCACTTCAGCAACTTCACGCCTGGGTGATACTTTGTGACAATGTGAAGGCAGAACCACTTCACACGGACACAGATTATGTAGTACAAGTGGCCTATCAGTTAGAGCCAGGAGGTTTCCTTCAATTTTTAATTATCAGGTCATCAGGTTAATGACATGCCATTTATTTATTCGCGGTTTGTACTTTATCTGCATGAACTACTTAGGGAACAAGTCTCAACATCATTTTTAAAAAGTCACAAAGAATTATGGTTCATTTATTTTGTTTTTTCTGTCTATTTTAATTTGGGAGAATGTTGTTATTTTGAACAACAATCAGTGATGACTTCGTCAAGAGAACTGGTTTGGAGTTGTCACCAAATCCAACAGAATGAGGCAGCCAAATTGTAGAAAATATTTCACAAATAGACAACCTCATAAGAAGAAAGTCTGTGATGAGATAAAGCTATTTGGCCCATCAATTCTGCTCCACTCACAGTCCATGTATCCCATCCACAAACTCCCCCACCCACTAACTTTGCCCTCCATAATCCTGTCTTCCTAAACCACAGGTGAATCAAACAGATTTATTAATATCTCTATAACCCTCAATCTCTTTTCTTGACAGGTTTTGTTCCAGTTCCTTTGTAAATGTGTCTAATTGACCCAGGATTCACTACTCTCTCTGAGGACTATTCCATTTATCCATTAGCTTGTGAGGAAAAAAATGCTTCAAGTCACTAAACTGTGCATGAGGCTTGTGAATTCTGTAATTGTATAGTTGAGCTCACTATCCAATTGAAATAACCCCACATGCAATGTGGTTGTGAGGCAGTTGAGCATCTTCCATATTCCACTTGAAAGCACTCACTTATTCTAACTGTACTCTGTGTTTTAATTCTGTTCCACTGCTTTCAAATTTTTAATGTAAAACAGGAGTCATTTCAAAATGGGTAACATAAGAACATAAGAAATAGGAGCAGGAGTAGGCCATACGGCCCCTCGAGCCTGTTCCGCCATTTAATAAGATCATGTCTGATCATTCACCTCAACTCCACTTTCCCGCCCAATCTCCAAACCCTTGATTCCCCTAGAGTCCAAAAATCTATCGATCTCAGCCTTGAATATACTCAAAGACTGAGCATTCACAGCCCTCTGGGGCAGGGAATTCCAAAGATCCACAACCCTCTGAGTGAAGAAATTCCTCCTCATCTCAGTCTTAAATGGCTGACCCCTTATCCTGAGACTGTGCCCCCCAGTTCTGGACACTCCAGCCACTTGGACAGAAGGTGAAAGCTGCAGGATGACAGCAGGTTGCACCACTGGACTGTGGATAGGGTGATTGTTGGATGCTATGATTGCTTTAGGGGCGTGTTGTGTGGTGTGGGGCAGAAATAGTGTTTACTCGTATGGAGGCAGTAAATGTCATGTGGGGCAGCTGCATTAATCTCAACTACAACATAAACAACTTGGGGGAAAAATTGGGTATCGCCCATTTTGGGGCACTAATATCGGCCGGGCGCAAAGTTTAGCGCCTGGCGCTAATTATCGCCTCCGACTGCAAAATTCGCCCCTGGAGGTGATTTGAGCACTAAATCAGGCGCTACACACCTCTCTTAAGGCGCAAACATCAGGGAGCGAGGCTCTACCTCAAAACGCTACTGAAGCTCAGGCGATGCCAATTACCATGGAAGCCAGACAGACTGGCGCCGTCCAGTTCTTAAAGGGGAGGGGCCATCTTGCTAGCCAGCTACACCCTGCTCATTGCAGCCTTGAATCTCGGCCTGGAGAAACCTCAAAAGCAATTGTGTTAGAAGCACTAATGGATAGGCCCAGGGAAAGAGCTCGGCGCCTAGGAACCACAAAAGTGGTGCTGAAGGCCAAAACTCCTTAGGACAGCGTTAAAACCAAAAATTTTGCCGACAAGAAAAGGCAGGAAGTGCCCGCCTTTAAATAGCGCTCCCCCAGCCCCTTCCCGACTTGAAAACGTTCCCCTCCACCTGTCGTTCCTAGTGGCAGGCGCGACTCAATATCCGGTCTGGGGCGCTAACGGGGCGTTGCACGCTTGACTGAAGTCACGATCTGCGGGCGCAGGTGATCGTGACGGTAGTGTTTAGCGCCGCTGCAAAACAACTGGTCAATTTCGCGAGCGGCGCTAAAATCGTCGTGCTCGGGCGCTAAGTTCCTAGCGCCCCCCGGAGGCGCTAACGGGAGGAGCTAAACAACCGAATTCTCCCCCCCTTGTGTTTATATAACATGCTTAAATATACATTTCATTTTTACAAAAAAGAATGAATTGTTATTTATGGTGTAATTCCAATCTATGAATTCATAAACCTAGAAATATGTGCTGCTCCCAATAGAGACAGAATATGACACAGAATTACTCCCCTTCCTCAATTTGAGTCTTTACAGTAGATCAGCCAAGACAAGAAATCATAACGAAGCGGATCTGCAAACATTGCGTCCAGTCAGGTCCAGACTTCTTGTTGCACCGAGTCCAGTCAAATCAGACTAGCTCAGTCGGGTTGGGTCTCTTAGTACAGTCGCTCATTTACTCCTATCTGATTGGCTGAATTCATGTCAGAAAAATTGCAATGCAACACAGCTGGCTTCTCCAATCTGCTCATTCAAATAATACTTTAATGGGTTCTCCCTTAACTTAACCCCTGAAGGAGATGACTAACCTTATGTAATTCTTCCAAGAAGAAAAAACCTCAAGACTTCCTTTCTAATCCTGAAGCTAACTGGGTGAAAAATTACAAGCTATCAATTTAACATTCTTCAAACTCTCTTGTTGCAGATAATATTCCTTTGGTCCCAAGAGGACTGAAGGTGCAGTGTTCTTCGAATCATACAGCACAGAGGGAGGCCATTCAGCTCATCGTGCCTGTGCCAGCTCTGTGAAAGAGCTCCCAATTAGTCCCACTCCCCTGCTCTTTCCCCATAGCCCTGCAAAGTTTTGGATTGAAGATTTGATATTGATGTCGATATATTCCCCCTGTGACCCCACCTCATTGTCTTAGTTGTATTTTGCCATGTCTTTGATATAATGTCTTCCTGACTGACCTGATTGTCTCTCTGCCGAGGTGTGATAAAAGGCAGTCAGAAAGATTAACTGTAGTCGTCTGACATTGTACGCTGCACAGGCATTGTTCTCTGTCTATATATGCTTTGCCGATTAGTATTCCTTCACTTCACCTGACGAAGGAGCAGCAGCTCCGAAAGCTTGTGATTTCAAATAAAGCTGTTGGACTATAACCTGGTGGTGTGCAACTTCTCACTTTTGTCCACCCCAGTCCAACACCAGCATCTCCGCATCATATATATTCCCATCATCAGTATATTTCAACAGCTTGAAAGTTCTTTTATGACAATGTTAGCATCGGTAGATAACCTTCTTTGCCCTCCAGAAGCAGGTGCCTCCAAAGCAAATGGTTGTGGATGGGTTCAGAACCCAGACCCAGCTGTCCATTAGTGGGAAGTTGTGTCAGTTCTTGGTCTGGCCACTGGGTGGCAATAGAGTGCTTTGCTTAGAGGCGCCGTCCTCCACACCAATCACGGAGGCGCATTTGGTGTGGCTGTGAATTGCCCTTTGGGACGGAGAGGGGTAAAATCCAGAACAAAATGTAGTTTAAGCATTACTGTTGCCTAGGTTATGTTATCTGAAATGCAAATTTAGCTTACATATTTTTGAAAAAACCTGCGATAAATTTTCCAAATTATTTTACAATACATGGCAAAATGTTAAGGTCATCAGGTCATCATTGCACACTGACACCAATTTGTGCTTACTCCATCACCAGGAATGGCTGATGTGAATGATCAGATGTTGAGGATTATTACTGAGTCTTTACTAGAGTCTGTGCACTGAGTAATTTTGCTGTACTTACACTGGTTCACCGTCCAGCAACGCCTCGTGTTCAAATCCCTCCAAGGCCTCGCCCCTCCCAATCTCTGTAACCTCCTCCAGCTCTACAACCCTCCGAGATCTCTGCACTCCTCCAACTCAGACCTCTTCTGCATCCCCCAATTCTTCACTCCTACCATTGGCGGCCGTGCCTTCAGCCGTCTAGGCCCCAAGCTCTGGAATTCCCTCCCTAAACCTCTCTGCCTCTCCACCTCTCACACCTCCTTTGAGACCCTCCTTAAAGCCTACCTCTCTGACCAAGCTTTAGGTCACCTGTCCTAATATCTCCTTATGTGGCTCGGTGTCAAATTTTGTCAGATTAAGCTCCCGTGAAGCGCCTTGGGACATTTTACTACATTAAAGGCGTTATATAAATGAAAGTTGCCGCTGTTGTTGCTTATGCTTAAAGAAATAACTTGGATACAAGTATGCGTGGTGTGGGTACCTGGTGGGAGTTCCATGCCTGTTTGTCGGTCCAGTCCTTGGAGTTTCGGATGTACCACCACTGAATCTCCAGTGAGTAGGATGGCGAACCGCTACCCCGGAAAGCACAGGCCATCTCCACATCCTGCCCAGCTCTGGCTGTGACATCATGAGGGACCTCAGTAAACAGAGCTGTAAAAAAAGAAATCAAAAATCAAAATGCAGTGAGCTGACTCTGTTCAGTTCTCTTGCCTTTTCATTGCTAATTAAGAGTCTACAGCCTAGAAATTACTGCTGGCGATATAAAGGGACGCTTAATGCATTCATATGACACTCCTTAACCCACTATTCATTGGAGGCAAGGTAAATGATTTAACATCTTCAATAAAATATCACACAGATGAACGTCATGCTACCAGTTTGTAATACTGCCAGCATTAATTTCTAGGCTAACATCTTTCCTCAGATTACATATTTGACCAAGTTGATTGTCCACATTAACTGTAATAAGCATGTGCATGTGGTCAATTTGTTTTACTTTTCATCAAGTACAGTAAGTTAGAATTAAGAAAATCTCAACTATCTCCTGGTTTTATACAATATTGTTCCAGTTAAGAGCACAATAGTTTTTCCACTTTGAATTATATTGAAGGGCAGATTCAGTAGCAGAGCACACCCTAACAACAGTGAAACGCATGAAGGTGCCAGAGTTATGGGTATCGGACTTAGGCTGGCGACAGTCCCCTCTCTCTGTCGGCAGTAAGGCAACGGCATAGGCGGGGGAGGGGTGTTCGTGGAGTTCAAACACCCCCTGAAATGTCTCTGCTTTTTTTAAATAATCGGATCACTCCACCTTTCGAATGAACGTCCTTTAGCTCAGCTAATAGAAACACAGAAACGACGGATGTTTTTCCAGAGCTGGTCAGTTTCGCGATTCAACCAGTGAAAATCAGTTAGCTGGGTTTACGCTTCGAAATGTTCATCGGGCTATTGCAGTGAATAGTAACAACGTTATTGATAGACCAGCCACATTGGGCTTACTGCTTCAGAGTTTTTGTCTGGCGAGACTGTTTTCTTTTCATTTGCTCAATTATTTGAATAGTTAGATTAATGGAATTAATAATGGGGGTGAAATTGGTCTCTGCAACCAGCACGAAATGGGCCGATAGTGAATCGGCAGCCTGCTTTACACCGCGTCTGAAAACTGGGCGCGGTGTAAAACAGGCTGCCCATTCCCTATCAGCCCATTTCGCAATACTAACGTAAACCAACTTCACCCTCAATATTTCTGTTTGAATCTTATTGTAAAATTTTAAAAGTTGACCCCTTGAAGTAGTTTTGTTCGGTCTGGAAAATTCATGTCCAAACACCACCGGAAAAGAAATCCTGCCTCTGCCATTGCTGTAAGGATCCTACATGAAATGAGTCTGGGCTACCTCAATACAGTTCCTCATGAGTACAGCACTGCCCCCTCATTTGGCTGTCTGGTTCAGAGACCATACAAGCATAGCTGGTGTGGAGAATGGAAATGCCATATTGGTGCAGTAGGGAGTGCTGTTCTAAGCCCTTAAGGAGAAAGTAGAGGGAGCTTTACTTTGCTTCTAGCTGTGCTATACCTGACCTGGGAATGCTTGATGCTGATACTGGATGACTGAAATGAGACAGTGTTCCAAACTGGAAACTGACTCCAAGTTATACTGCCTCCTTCATGTTGACACACAACAACAACAACTTGTATTTATATAGCACCTTTAACATAGTAAAACATCCCAAGGCGCTGCACAGGAGTATTTTAAGACAAAAATTTGACACCGATCCACATAAGGATAAATTAGGGCAGGTGACCAAAAACTTGGTCAAAGAGGTAGGTTTTAAGGAGCGTCTTAAAGGAGGAAAGAGAGGTAGCGAGGCGGAGAGGTTTAGGCAGGGAATTCCAGAGCTTAGGGCCTAGGCAACAGAAGGAACGGCCACCAATGGTTGAACGATTATAATCAGGGATCCTCAAGAGGGCAGAATTAGAGGAGCGCAGATATCTTGGGGGGTTGTGGGGCTGAAGGAGATTACAGAGATAGGAAGGGGCGAGGCCTTGGAGGGATTTGAAAGTAAGGATGAGAATCCAAACTATCTCGCATTGAGGTGAAGGTGGCAGTATAACTGTAGCTTTAGATCACGTCCTTATAGTGAACACAATCTCCTCTATATTCATACACAGGCAAGCTGGAAAATAAAGACCATTTATTTTATTCAAGTAAGGTCGTAATCAGTATACATCAAGATATTACAGGACACATGCAAGTAACTGTGGAGGTAATGAGACTCAGTAGACTGATACATTACTGTGGGAGGAGGCTTATGTGAAGCATAAACACCGGCGTGGACCAGTTGGGCCAAATGGCTTGTTTCTGTGCTGTACATTCTATGTAACATGTCATATTAAACTGCGAGCATGCAGTTAAACTGAAGGAAATACTAACGTTTTTAATTTAAGTTCTGATTTTCAAGTTAAAAATGAATCCTGCAAAGAATAACACAAGGATATATGCTGCTCCCTACACTTCAGAAAACGCAATCAGAAATATCAGCATCAAATGCAGTTTGAGACTGTAATTACACGCAGTCTAGGCACAGTACATTCCAGAATTATTTGCCATTTTTCACTGTCAATTTCACGTTTCCCTTCATTGCAATTGGACAAGATGCAGCTGATGTGACAAAACTGACAGCAGGTTGGAGAGAAAGGAGTTTAAAAATCAAAGTTCCTGACTTGTTTAGAGACAGCACTTTTGTTCTCCATTTTTTGATTACTCAGAGATTCAGTATTCTGCTGGTTCATCGGTTAGGTTGCTCCATTCATATTTATTGATGTTAGTCAAGAAATCCACCCTGGCCTTTGGCAAAACACTTGATCCTGATTTAAGTTCTCATTTACAGTCAATTCCTCAAACTGAATACACTGGTTTCCACTTAGCAGGACCCTGCACAAAATATAAGATGAATTCTTTCATACTTTGGGTTGTAACTGATGAAGATTTACTGAAGTCTATAGTTTGAGCTTTTTGTATTTTGGTCAATGTAACAGATGCAAAGAAAGAATTTGCATTTATATAGCACCTTTCAGGACCTCAGGACATTCCAAGGTGCTTTACAGCCAATGAAGTACTTTTGAAGTGTAGTCACTGTTGTAATGTAGGAAACGCGGCAGCCAATTTGCGCACAGCAAGCTCCCATGAACAGCAATTAAATAATGATCGGATAATCTGGTTTTGGTGGTGTTGGCTGAGGGATAAATATTGGCCAAGACACAGGGAAGAACGCCCCTGCTCCTCTTCGAAAAGTGCCGTGGGATCTTTCAGGTCCACTTGAGGGGGCAGACGGGGCCTCGGTTTAACATCTCATTGAAAAGACAGTGGGCTGGATTTTCAATGACCCGTGGAATCGGGTTTGGAGGCGTGTGGGGGGTTAAAATAGCGAAAAGTGGCGGGCGGACCTGATCCTGACTCCATCCCGCCTCCAAGAGGCGGGAGAGGCCATTAAAGCCCTTAACAAGCCCTAAATTGGCTCTGTAATGCCATTTTGAAACGTTTTAGCTAGTTTAACCCTTTTCCGACGTGAAGCACGCCTGATGTGAAACACGCCAGTGAAACCTGGCGGGAGCACAAATGGATAGCTGACTATCAGCTGCAGGTCCACTATTACAACGGAGATGTGATGAAGGTAGTAGTAGTATTAGGTCTGAAAGTCGCCTCTGATGCTGCTGCATTGAATGTCTTCAGAGACTGCCTGGGAGGACTTGGTTGCAAAAAAATTCTTTCTTTCTCTCTCTCTCTCTCTGAGATGCTGCTCATTTTGCATCCAGGTCCTCTCACAGCAAAGGCCAGGCAGTGTCTGAGACCAGGCAATGTCTGAAAGCCTTCAATGCAGCAGCAATGATGACATCATCAGAGGCAACTTTCAGACTGAAACCACTAATTGGTTCATGGGATCCCACATGCTGGAACTCAATTGCCCAATTAAGTGAAAATTGCATCAATCTCCCACATCCAATTGCAGACGGGTGGATAACACGAAATGCGGATGACACGACCCCAACCCGCCCCAGTATCAAAATCCAGCCCAGTATCTCCAACAGTGTAGCACTCCTAAATTACTGCAATGAAGTGTCAGCCTAGATTATGTGCTCAAATAAACAGCTTGAATTATTCGGTTAGTGGGACTGATTAAAATTCAATGCAGCTATAAGTGGGTTTGGGATTTTCTACTCTAATTCAGTTAACACAAATATCCATTTGTTGGGTAGTCACATCAAATGCTGTTGCTGTTGGGGCATCTCAAATTCAGTGGTCTTGATCTGGGTTGGAATTTAATGGGTTGGAGTCATCTTAGACTGCACCAACTCCAATCTGCTACTGTTTGCCACATTCAAGACTGCTCAGGAGTGGGATCCAGATTTATTTTGCTTTTAGAAATTTGGTGAAAACCTTAAGAATTAATGACTCCACATCCGGAGGGACAGACGTGGGAAAAAAATGGCTCTTATTTAAACAAAACAATGACATTATTTACAGCGTAGAAGTATCTGGATGGCCTGTCTAGTCTAAAACTGGATGAATGCCCAACTCTATGGCCAACGGTAACATAGTCAGAAAATCGCTCCAATAATAGCAGCATCCTCTCCACCTGTACCAAGCTGCTTAGTGCACCCAACAGCAAATTAAAAGTGATCATTTGCTGCCCTCTCCCACCACCCAGAATCAAAGATTGAATGACAAAGAGCCATTAGCCCAAGCCCATGACACTTCACTCAAAAGGATCTGCACATGAATCTATTAAGAAGCATTTCAAAAAAATTCCATTAGCAAGAAAAAAAAATTCTGCAAAGCCTTTTAAAAGTGTACGCTTGATTAAAAAAAGTGCTATAGAGGACCAACAAACCCATTAAAGCAAAGATTCTTTGAAATCCCAGTGTTGATTATCTGACCTCCAGTGAATTTAGCAATTTTACTGAGCTTCCATTATGAGAGCCCACTTTCACATTATGTAAGAATGCTTTCAGTAACATCAATAATTTTGCTTCAAGTGCAGCTGATTTTCCATGAGTGTTGCATGCATCAGCCCAGAAGATGCACTTAATGAGAAATCACATGAAATGTAGATAACATTGGACAAGTACCAATATTTGTAGTGAAACTCCAGCTGCTGTGGGCGTACTTAATAGAAGAATCTATTCATTTCTCCCTTCCTAATTATACTGTAGTTCAATCCTAGAAAAGAAAAGTACATTTTCAATTTTACCTCATTCAAATAATGAGGTGTTCTATTAAAATATAAAACACTGCTTTCTATTATATAACCTGATTTATGAGTTCTTAGTATATTGTTCTGTATATACATGTTGCTAGAAGTTTAGGGAATGCTTTAGATATTCTCTCAGGTACAGTGGTGCTAGTCACTCCCATAAGCCCATAAGTGGTCCGAGTGTCTTATGTTCAGGAGTAGGCTCGTACTGCCCAATATCTGATTATATGGTAGCGTGAGCTGGGGGTTGGGGGGGAATGTAACAATAGGACCCTCTTGTGATCTGAACTGGATACTGTGTCTTCAATTTCTTTCAAAGGTGGATCGATAAACACTTGAGCCCCGATGTCCACAAACCTGACCTCCCTACAGTGTGCTCAATATGGTCCTGGTGGTCCCCTGGCATGTGTTACTCGGGTGGTGGGGGTTGCCGAGGGCTGTCACGAGCTGTGGGGGTATCCCTTGTCCCCCATCAGCAATCATGCAAGCTTCCTAGGAAGGTCTAATATTGGGAGGATGGGGCAATCTCACAGGATAAATGTCCACCAAAAACCTGAATGTAATGTATGACAGTGTACAGAACCCAACAAGTAACTGAACTAATGTCCTGCAGAATGAACGCTAACTGGCTTTAAACAGTTTTATGGTAGACAAGAAATTGTTCATTCACTTTTCAGATTTCTCTCTTCCTCTTAAAGCTTCACCCAACCCTTGGACAACTGTAGAATTTCTCTCACCAAAGGTACCACCTTTAAACTGTCAAGACAAACCCCTTTAAGTTTCTATCACTATGACAGTGAATGCAATAACTAAATGCTAATCAAAATGTTCTTTATGTTTTTCTTATTCCGCTAACTTCCGAACCCATGATTTGACACAGTGTGCCTGTCCCCTCCATCATATTCCATTAGACTGTATCAAGAATGTCCTGAAACTGCAGCTACAGTTAAATCAGACCCTCTTTTAATGGACAGCACTTGCTCTGATGTTTTAATATAATATTGCTGCCATTTGCTGTATAAATGATTGCCAACACTCAGCTTTGCAGACAAAGGATCAGAGACAGCAAAGTACTTTAATGGAGATGATTTAATTTAAAATGTGACTGAAAGAATATGAATGACGCCAGGGTTCAGTGGCGTCACTTGGCCCTCATCGTGAATCACGCAATCACGAGTTAAAATCGCATCGGGGTCTGAGTGACATCATCGGACCCCGGTATTCGAATGTTTATGAGGCCCTCGCCTGTCTGCAGTGAGCATCTCTGAAGCCTCCTGAAACCTGGGAGTTAATATTGCGGTGAGTGGGAGCGCGGTATGCATGCTGCTACAATTTTAACCCCTGCCCCGCATGCCCCGTTCTCGTCACGCGCAGGAGCTCAAAATTGGGGCTTTGGTGAAATGGAGCCAGATGTGAATCATTAAACTGCTTTATTTTACAGACAGCATGTGACCATATAGAGTAAAAGTCAAAGGAAAATTTATCTTACTTACCTCAATCTCACGTCTCTCCTCAAAAACACGGGGAAAAACTAATTAACCTGCCCTCAGGATATTTCATGAGCCGACCCGTGTGTTTTTGGCATTAACTTTCTTTCAGACTACTTCTAAAAACTGACCTGCATTCTGACGAAAGGTCACAGACCTGGAATGTTAACTCTGTTTCTCTCTCTACAGACGCTGCCTGACCGGCTGAGTGTTTCCAGCATTTTCTGTTTTTATTTCAGATTTCCAGCATCCGCTTTATTTTGCCTCTTCATTTTTATATTCCAGGTGCGGGCTAAGGGTTGTGTCTCACAGACCTCTGTTCAAAACCAGCGTTGCTTTGTCCCTTTTGTCTATGTGTTTCCAGTATTACAGCACTCCCCCGGATGACTTCCTCCCCATTAGTGATTCACCAGTAAGCCTGTCAATAAAATTCAGCTACCTCTCCTTCCCGCCCCCCCCCGCCTTCAGGTGTAGGTGTGCTAAAAAGAATGGGGGCCATCCTGGCTAATGGGCCTGAGATGAAGCAACGGATCCTTATTGCATCTGCATGAAATAGACTGTGAGCTGTGACATTTCACAAACTAGCCCGTCTGGCTTCAATACACAAATCCGATACTTTCAGTTTTGTGGCTTTGTTTTTAGACCTGCGCAAATTCACTTTGCTTTAAAACACAATACTTAACCGGAACTCAATTTCAAAATCCTTTTAGTGAAGAAAAAAAGGATCCCAAAACATGGCACATGTACCTCGAAGGAGATGGTAACAGTGAGACTTGGAACACGCGCCTACTAGTGATTGTGTCATTGGTTCCCAGGTGAAGAATTGCGACATGCAATGCATCTCCCTGAAGTCATTATCCTTTGGATCCTCATTTTGTCAAACACATTCAGGTTTGACACAGGACTGGAGTCAGTAACATCTTTTCGTGTAATGATAAATTAACATTGAGATTCAATTTCTAAAAGGCTGCTTTCCTTTGTGCTCTATTTCCGTTCTATGTCGATCACATTATATCTTAGCTTGAAAATTTAAATAGAGCAGATTTTATGTAATGGGTAGATTTCTTGCTTTAGTGCTATTATGGTAGATCCAAATAGGTTTCTTGAACTACTAAAAAATTGTAATCTGGGCACTCAAGAAGTATTACAGGGTTTACTGAAAGCGCAAAGGATTAAACTGGCCAACTTGCACATTTTTGTGCGTAATAAGTACAAGTAGATAAACCAAATTTGATAACTATAATCATAATAAAAAATAATATCACCAACTTTTTTAAAGAGGAACTGTCTTTATGAAAAGATATTTAGTGTATTTGGTAAACACTGTGATATGAATCAGATCAAAGTATATCACTACATTGTGAAGATAAGAACATAAGAAATAGGAGCAGGAGTAGGCCATTCAGCCCTTCGAGTCTGCTCCGCCATTCAATAAGATCATGGCTGATCTTCTACCTCAACTCCACCTTCCCGTACTATCCCCATATCCCTTGATTCTCTTAATATCCAAAAATCTATCGATCTCTGTCTTGAATATACTCAATGACTAAGAATCCACAACCCTCTGGGGTAGAGAATTCCAAAGATTCACAACCTTTTGAGTGGAGAAATTTCTCCTCATCTCAGTCCTAAATGGCTTATTATGAGACTGTAACCCCTGGTTCTAGACTCCCCAGCCAGAGGAAACATCCTCCCAGCATCTACAGTGTCAAGCCCTGTAAAAAAATTTATGAGATCACCTCTCATTCTTCTAAATTCTAGGGAATATAGATCTAGTCTCCTCAATATCTCCATATAGCACAATCCCCCCACCCCAGGAAGCAGTCTGGTGAATCTTCATTGGACTCCCTCGAAGGCAAGTATATCCTTCCTTAAGTAAGGAGACCGGGGGCCAGGTAAAGAAACCTGCTGATGTCACCACGGCCTCGGGTTTATACCCGCTGAAAATGGCCGCAGCGCTACCGGGCAGAAATTCGCACTGGGGGCTGGAGATTTGTAGCGCAGCGCTAACTTATCGTGTAACACCCTCCTAGTGGCGTTAGTGGAGGCATCCGACCCGAAATTCCCGTCCTGAAGGGGCGTTGCAGCTTCTGACAGCCTCTGGGAGTGGGGCTGTGGAGTTTGCAATGAATTGTGGGCAATTAAAAGGGTTATCAATTAAAGGGGCAACGCACTCAGAACTAATACAAATTAAAACGCAGTGATAAAAAAATGAATTTTTCAACCCTTACTGCCTTTCAAAAAAATATTTAACATTAAAAAGCCCCAAATAAGAGTCTTCAGCACTTGAAGCTTAATTCCCTTCCGAACCTCAAAAAAGTGCTTCAGCAGGGAAGGGGCACTCAGGGTCTCGCTCGCAGCATTCCAGCTTTGTGCAGGGGTTAACACTGCAAGAGGAGTCCTCTACCCAACGGGGCCAGGAGGCCCCCCAGAAAGAAGGATACGGGACCGGATCACCGAGGCCGTCACTGCCACCAGTGTCACCCCACCACCTGGCTCCAGTGCCCAAAGAAGCTTCATGACCTCAGACCACCGGTCAAGGTCAGTGAATGCATCTTCAAAAGCCATCTCCTACCAACTGCATCACTAGCCTCACACACTGCTCAATGCACAACTCCCTGCCCCCTCCAATCATTCACCTACCAGTAATCTGTACCAATCACAAGGCACATCTCCCATTCCTAGCCTCACCTCACCCACTTGGAGGAGACGGTGCAGGCTATTCTTGGCAGGGGCATGGCTGAGCCCTTGGCCGGTGGCGGGGCAGAATGGATACAAGATGCTGGTATCCTCATACATTATCCTCCTTCTCACATGCACCTCTTGCTTTCCTGCCCTCCCCTCACCACAACTCCATCCTTGTGTCTTCCTCATTTCACACACCCAAAAAATGCAGCCTGCCCAGCCAGTGGTTGACCAAGAAGAGAGAGAGGAGAGTGAAGAAAAATAAACACCGTCACTCGATTTGACACTTCCAGTCAGCAGCTCCTCAAGGTCAACCAGCAAGGCCATTTGCAGTGTCCCCCAATGAAAGTCAGCAGCCCTCCACCAGCCATGCTGCAGCCACTGGGGTAGCACTGCGTGACATCAGTCAGATAGGCAAAGGCACACACAAAACAGTCACTAAGGGAATGTACAAGGGTGATTAGTTGATTTCTTGACGTCATATTGGATGGATAGATGTATAAAGTTGGATTGGAAAGTTTGCTTTGTGGTGGCTTTTATTTCAGCATTGTGGCCAAGAGGACATTGTGATGGTCAGTAACAGAGGGAAGGTGTGGGTATAATGTTGAAAGGGGAATTGGGGTTGTGGTCACTGGGGCCGCAGTTGGATGATTTCATCCCAGATATCCCAGCCACAAAGGGGCTGTCTGGGAAGCAACCTTCCGTCTGCTTCCTCCTCCTCGGCTTCCTCCTCTTCCCTCTGCGAGCGGATGCTGTAAATTTGAAATGCCAGCATAAAAAGCTGGAAATACTCAGCAGCTCAGGCAGCATCTTGACCTGAGACATGAACTCTGTTTCTCTCTCCATGGATGTTGCCTGACCTGTTGAGTATTTGCAGCATTTTCTGTTTTCTCAGAGCCCTTACTTTACCATCCAAGGCCTTGAAAGCATCCAGCAGCACTCCCTACACACTTAAAAAACTTTTAACATCTATTGCAGCAAGCCACTACTTCAATAAAATTTTAAAAATCA
The DNA here is from genome assembly GCA_030390025.1 of Squalus acanthias. Lineage (NCBI taxonomy): Eukaryota > Metazoa > Chordata > Chondrichthyes > Squaliformes > Squalidae > Squalus > Squalus acanthias. The sequence continues at coordinate 44,976,527 of CM059435.1, forward strand.
AGTTCAAAAGCTTAAATGCAAACTTACCTGAAAAACGTGTGCGTCCCTTTCAGAGGTGCTGACAGCGCCTCTGTTAGTCTCTTTGCATGCTGGGTTTCCCTGGCATGGTTATGAACTCAGCGCTAGGGTCGAAGTTGGCCTGTGGTGACATAAAGTCGGCGTGCAACCAATCCGCCATTTTTTTTGCAGGGTGCGAATACTTACCGGCAGCGTTACGGAGAGAGCAAAATGGAGGACCACCAGCGGCAGCCGCCACCCTTTCGCCATTTATTGCCGGTAACGGGTAGCGTTCAGCCCCCGCATTTTTAGCCCGATGTATTTAATTAACTTAGCTTATAGATTATCTTTTTAACTAATTACTCGATCTAGTTTAAGTTATAGGTAGTTTAAATTAAACACAAACCACTACAAATATTGCAGGCAAAAAGCAGCACCTACTTCCCCCTCTGCACCGAATTTCCACGCTCTCCAAATTCTCAACTTTTACACTCTGTACAGATGTATTGCTACAAAAGCAAAATACTGCAGATGCTGGAAATCTGAAATAAAAGCAGAAAACGCAGGAAATACTCGGCAGGTCAGGCAGCATCTGTGGAGAGAGAAACAGAGTTAACATTTCAGGTCAATGAAACGTTAACTGTTTCTCTCTCCACAGATGCTGCCTGACCTGCTGAGTATTTCCTGCGTTTTCTGATTGTATTGCTTGAATGCACAGTTGTTCCAGCTGTTTTCCCCTCTCAGCGAACAAGATAGTGCCGGTTTATTGATAGAAATACTGATATCTTCATGAACTCTGGGCCAATATTAACAATGCTGCCCTCCAGCCTTTAGTTACTGAATGTTAAGAATATTTTTAAACATAATTTAATATAAAGACTGGTAATATTTAAAATGAATGAAAACAATGTCATTTCAAAAAATTAACGCATTAGTGAACTGGGAACACTGACACCGACACACTAAAACCTTGAAATTAAACTGTACATATCTCAGTGCACAGGTGCCTAATACAATCATATGAATTGTCTTTGTCCACCATTTTAAGAAAGTCATTAACCTATTTATTTTATACGGGTTAAAATAGTGAATCTTTTAAAATAGTGAAGAGAAAGCAAATTCATACGAACATGGTAAGCATTTATACTCTAATAGTTACACAATGTAAATTCAAGGATCGAGTCTTTTAACAGTTTACTGGCATGTAGGGGGATTTGGAATACAGCCCAATGAGAACTAGAAAATTCGACTGCGATAGATAAAATTACTTAATAAATCTTTAAGGCTCATTTATTATTCAATTAGATCCATTTATGGGACGTCCCAGTATATCCCCTGTGTGTTAGATTTCTTTGATAGCTGATAAGACCCATCCATCAGTAAATATACAACAGCCTGTAATTCCAGAGACAGAGCTGGCCCAGCTGCAGCATTTTCCAATTCATTCCCTCACATTTAATCCTGTCCTTTGGTTACTTCCATTCCCAAGGCTATTGGTTTACAATTTTATGCCGACCATTCACTTTTTTCAACATTTCCCTCCATTCCCATCGTGGCACTACCGTTAAATGCTGCCACTCCCTTTACAAACATCTCAGCCTTGAAGTCACTGCTGGTTGAAAGGATTACAGCAGCAGTAATTGGGGGAGAAGTGGTAGCAAAATTGAAGTGTGGCTCAGCACACAGATCCCAATCACTGTCCGTTGTGCTTCCTATTGCTGGCAGCAGCAGATCATATCTGTGCACCAAAACACACAGTGTGGACTTAAGATCAGCGCCAATTAAGGGGAGAATTAACCATATTGGTAGATTGGAATATTGCACGGTGATACATTCTTTCTGCCCATATAATTCGGGCACTGTGCGACCTCCTACAGCAAGACTTCCAGCCAACATCTGCAATCTGAACAACACTGATATTAGTCATGAACATCATCATTTCCCCTTCCAGCTTCTTCCAAGGCTAGTGCTGGGAACATCGGTTACTGTTCACAGACAAATAAAGGAGATGAGTTTGTGTTTTATTCAAGAGAGCCAACAACTTCATCACATTCACCATTGCCTGCGCCCAAATATCCCTACCGACCCATAATACTGTGGTGTATATGAACAGAACATCTAGCTGGCCTGACACTGTGAGAAGAGGTTCATGCATGTCAATGGCCATTTCCCCAGCTGCTTCTATAATGCATTTATCTTGTAACAATCATCTTATTTGACAAAGAAGTCTCCTGGAAGACTAAAGGTACCCTCATCAGCATTGGCTAATGACACCCTTGCACCAGGCATCAACAGAAGAGGAGCATAGATAAAATGACGCCCATACAACCACTGAGATCATTACCAAGCATATCATTGGTGTCTTGAAGCATACTTCCGATGGCTTAAGAGATCAAGATTCAATGCAGCCACCCCAAGGTCTCCAGGTTTAACATCTTCTGCTGCATAGCTCACTTTGTTGTACAAAGAGGCCTAACTATAGATGAGGAGAAGAGAATCAAGGGTACAGCAGACACTGATCGTAAAGAACTAGCTCCAGAAACACTTGTGCAGTCTGCGACATTGGTGTCCCAGGTACTCATCAAGATGCATGTCTGAACTGCACCTTTAAAGATCCCTATCCCTCAACCAACATAACGAAAACAGATTATCTGGTCATTATCACATTGTTGTTTGTGGGACCTTGCTGTGCGCATGTTTTGGCTGCCGCGTTTCCTACATTACAACAGTGCAACAGTGACTCCACTTCAAAAAAGTACTTCATTGGCTGTAAAGCGCTTTGAGATGTCTGGTGGTCATGAAAGGTGCTATATAAATGCAAGTCTTTCTTTTTATTCACAGAAAGTCAATCTATCGACCTAATTCCAAATCCCTTTGATGGCTCAGTCAAGACCCAACTTTGCAGAGGACTATTATTTTCCTGCAGTTTCTGTACCCCATCCAAAGTCTGAGTCTGTACTAGTACTAATCATCAATGACCTGTGTATGTCACAGACTCTATCACTCCATGCCACCCAAGGCCGAGCTGCTGCAAGGACTCAATACTTGAATTAGAACTACATAGAATTTACAGCACAGAAACAGGGCATTCGGCCCAACTAGTCTGTGCTGGTGTTTATGCTTCACACAAGCCTCCTCCCACCCTACTTCACCTCACCCTATCAGCATATCCTTCTATTCCTTTCTCCCTCATGTACTTATCTAGCTTCCCCTTAGAGGCAACTATGTTATTTGCCTCAACTACTCCACATTCTAAACATTCTCTGGGCAAATAAGTTTCTCCTGAATTCTTTATTGGATTTATTAGTGACTATCTTATATTTATGGCCCTTAGTTTTGGACTTCCCCACAAGTGGAAACACCCTCTCTACATCTACTCTATCAAACCCCTTCATAATTTTAAAGACCTCTATTCGGTCACCCTCAGCCTTCTCTTTTCCAGAGAAAAGAGCCGTAGCCTGTTCAGTCTTTCCTAATAGGTATAACCTCTCAGTTCTGGGATCATTCTTGTAAATCATTGTTGCACCTTTTTCAGTGTCTCTATATCCTTTTTATAATATGGCAACCAGAACCAGAAGTACCAACATTAGTAGTGAATATAAAATCAACTATGAAAGATGGATTGTAACGGGCTACTCTAGAAAGGTGCCACTGAAACAGCATCAGAGATGAGTTTTAGCTTGGGATTACATTCAATACTGTGTACATAGTCTGACTTACAATAGTTTTAATCCCAGCATTGCCTGGTGTTTGGATCCACCAGTTTAGTCAGTCTCATTCACCAAGCAAGATGTTTTGCTGTGTTAGACCATCACCTCTACGACCTTCCCAAAGAAGCAGATGAACTGTATCTAGGTAAGGCATCATTTCACCTATTGATCTAGTAAAAAGTAGTGATGGTTTTGACGATTATAGACATCTGAGCCTCCCACACATATGGGGGGGGGGGGGGAGGGGGGAGAGGGGAACAAGTAGATTTGATGAGCATGGCTAGAAAAATTCATTGAAGATTTACCTCAGATATGTGTGTGCTCCAAACTGAAGAATATATCCTGCTCAGTTTGGGCTGTTTAGCCCTTGTGCGAGAATATTGCAGTAACCTTCAGAAATCAGTATTATCGCATGAATGCCACAATGTATTTTAGTCACCGTTACTAGCCGAAGAATTATCAGTAATGCAATTCCAGAAGCTTTCCCGATTATAACGAAATTATAAATGCATTTATAAAGAATGTATTTATGATTTCAGTACATGTGGCACACAGAGGAAATCCTCCCCCAGTGATTCTTGAAAACGAATGGTCCTGAATTTCCACGGAGGGTGTCCCGCCGGAACTCCAGGCCGCGTTCAGAACTTGTGTTGGGAGAGAAAGCGACAGCTGCACATTGCTGGCCCTCCACAACCTGGCCTTATTTCCCGGGTAACGTGTGCTACAGCGCCAAATACAAAAATCTCACGATTGATCTTCTGGAGGGAAACTGCATCAGGTGGATGAGGGGTCTACTAGCTAACAGGCACTAAAGTATTTAATTTATGAATCTCTCCATATTTTGCACTCAAAATTAATTGAAGAAAATAACATCCTCAAGAGGGAATAGGGTGCATTTTACTGTTACTGAAATAATTAATTAAATAAAGGCAAGCCAGTCCTTTCAGGTGAACTTGTTTGACATGGGTGCATGAGGTGTGCTATTCATGTTGTGTCATACAAGTGAATGTGTTACAGTCCATTCTCACTATGAAGTAAATGGAAAGGAGATGCCAATCAGAAATGATGATGCAATAGGAATGGTAACCTGGTGGGAATTTTACAGACTTCTTCACAAGTACTAGATGCTGGTGGCCAAACTGAGTAAATTCAATAACAGCCATCTCGCCTACAAAACGGGCAACCAGCACTTGAAAGTCTGGTTGGGACCCAGTGTGCGCATTTGCCCGCCTGAATTAACTTTCAGGCAGGCTTTCAAATGGGTACCCAGCACTCCCGCTCTATCCAACCGCGAGACTGTAGGACCCCAATTGCAACTTTCAAAGAGAAATGGGCAGAGCATTTACAGCCTGTATACCTTAGGGAAAGGAAAAACTGAGGGAGATCAGGAGGGCCACAGTTTTGACGTCCTGGGTAAGAATGATTTCGAGTGGGAGATGGTGTGATGAATCTTAATTTTGAACACAATAAAAAAGCAGGCAGGGGGATTTGTGTGTCGGGTTGTGTATTTAAAGCTTAAGAAGAAGGCAACAATGAGGATAGTCGTATCAACAAAATAGGGAGACAAGAAAATGGTGATGAAGGCTGCAGAGATGGCTTGTTACTTCTACACTGATGCAACATATATACAGGCAACAATGCATATGAATAAAAGCACCCTAGTACAGACAGGAGGATGGATAGTGATGTTCCTGGAAACGTCAATGATAAAGACATAAATAATGGCATCACCTTAGCCCTCAAAAACCCAGCCAAGATACATGTCCCTTCAAACAGCAGCCTTGCTAATTGCACCCAAATAAAAATTAGTTAGCGACCTAACAGATTATCCTCAGTTCTAATGAGTTTGAAGCTGTCCTTAGCTTACCAACTCCTACTGTTCATTAAACTACAAATGACTTTTAAAAGCCTTTCTTTAAATTGACCACTTTGGCAATTCTCCAAGTTCTGAGTTAATCCTTTGTATTCTGATAACATCACGCAGGGGATTCCTGCATCCCATACCTAATAACAGAGGGTTTTAGCTTTAATACAAAATTAATCCCAATAAAGGAACACTTAAGACACTGTTTATAGCTGATAAGAAAATACATTTTGACAAAGTGACTTTTTACAGGATTTGTGACTTCTCCCAATGGCACCTTTATATAATATTTATTTCACGAAAACAAACTTATGTGATACAGCAATAATTTCACTGACCTGTGGCTCCAACACTTGTTATTACATCAACAGAAACATTAATCTTTAAAATATTTTGGTTGTAAAATTTCTGATATTTAGGTAGTTAGACTTTTTTAGTCTTTGTGCCCAGTTTCAGACACTTTTCTATCTTACTGCATGGCTAAAATGGTAACAAGAATGTTTTACAAATAATATTTTTCTTCCCCTCCTCTCTTCAAAGCTATGAATATTGCAGGGGCAGAGCTCGGTGGGCCTTGGCCAGCTTCTTCTTGTATCAGCCGAGATAATGAGCATCAATGGGATATTCAACCACAAGATTCGCAGTGGCTGAGCCTGGTCTTGTTAATGGCCAACATCTGCCAGAGGCATTAGGAATCAGAGCCCGGAGCTTGAGGCTATGGTGGTGGAGAAATACGTTATAGGAATACCAGAAACATGCCTAATAGCAGAAGATAGAAACTAATGCACCATAGAATTTTCATGCTGCCGTGCGTGCAGGATTGGAGGCGGGTCAGGAGTAAAAGTGGAAATAAATCAGAGCATGTCAGGAACCTGCCATCATCCCACCTCCTCACCCATTTAACTATGGCGCGTTAGCCAGCGCGGCAGCGATCCGAACGGCAAAGGCGGGCAACCTAATTTAAATCATTATTACCTTGTTGTCAGACCCTTAACCGTGTTTTTAACCAGACCTTTTGAATTTCACTGCATGACCATGGGAATCACGCAGCTCGGGAACCACGTCTTGTCAAGCTGAGGCAGAAGTTCAGTGGCCATTGATCGAGGTCCTTAATGCAGAGCATGGAAAGCACAATAAATATTGCCACCTGACACCTGCTTACTTTCCTAAGGGAAATGCTCTTGCTGAGTGCATTTTCAGCACAGATTTAGGTGTCTACAGTTTGCAAGTCTTTTCTGCAAATTCGGAAACCACTCTCACCTCATTGCTACTACCTATCACACCACTGACAGATTGCTTCTCTGATCTCTACTTGACCTGCCATCTATTACATCAGCATGGGTGCTATTTATACTGTCTCACCTTGGTCCTCAGAATCGGACCATGATGTTTCCCAACACCAGCAGCAGCAGGCACACCAACAGCAACAACACCACCAACCCTCCCCTCAATGACCTGATGCTCCTGCAGCCCAGAGGAGTGTGTGGACATGCCTTACCAGTGGCTGTCAAAGTCACCAGCGCCCTCAACTTTTTTGCCTCAGGCTTCTTCCAGGGATCTGCAGTAGACATTTGCGGCATCTCGCAGTCGACAGATGCATCACACAGGTCACCAATGCCCTGTTTGACAAGTCAGCCAATTATATCAACTTTGCCACTGATGAAGCTAGTGTTACTGAGCAGGCGCTTGGCTTTGCAGCTCTGGTTGGCTTCCCACGGGTGCAGGGTGACATCGACTGCACACATGTGGCCATCAGGGTACCCCATCATCACCCAGGAGTCTTTTTCAACCGAAAGGGCTTCCACTCCTTCAATGTGCAGCTGGTCTGCAACCATAGGAAGATCATCATGCATGTGTGCGCCAAATTCCCTGGCAGCTGTCATGACTCTTTCGTCATGCGTCAGTCCACCCTCCCTCAGCTCTTCGCATCTCTAAACAGACTTTCTGGCTGGATGCTTGGAGCCAAGTGCTATCCACTGAAGACATGGCACATGACACCCTTGAGGAGGCCAAGTACTGAGGCCGAGGAGAGATATAATGAAAGCCACATGTCCTCCAGACATGTTATCGAGCAAACAATAGGCATGCTGAAGATGCGCTTCAGATGCCTTGACAGATCTGAAGGAGCCCTTCAGTACGCACCAGCCAGGGTCTCCAGAATCGTCATCTGCTGCATCCTGCACAACATAGGAGCAAGGCTCTGAGCGCACAGCCTCTTCAGAGGAGGAGCATCAGCTGGAAGACAAGGAAGAGGAGCTGGAGGAACCGGAGGTCCAGATGCCACCAGCACCCGAGCACATTGCTGCCCGGGAGGCCAGGGATGGCCTCATCATGGCCAGATTTACTTAACTTCCTGCATTACACCCATATGGCTGCCACATGCTGTGGCAGGTCCCCAGCTACCCCGCCCCCCCCACCACCCCACCCCCCAGCAACACCATAAAGCATCCCTACAATGACTAAGCCATTCCTTTCACACTCAGCATCATTGCTGGAAGTAACGTTATGTTTCACCATTCACTCCAACTCACTAAGCCACTTCCAAAGTAGCAGACAAAATTGGGCTTGACCGGAAAGTGGTGCAAATAAATAGTTATACATGTGACGTAAGAGTAACGGAACCTTAACAGAAACACTTCTTTAAACACCCTTGTGCTTACACTTGTGCATATACTTCTGTGTCATCTTTTGCTTACGCGTGCTTCTACGAGGTGCAACCTCTATGGCTTCAGCAGAGGTCGAGGCAGTCTGCTCACTTCCCTGCTGCGAATGCGTAGACACTTTTGGCGGACGTCCTCTGGGTTTTGGAGCCTCTGATGGCCCCGCCAAAGTCTGCTCCTCCTGTGACTGTGCAGGTGAAGACTCGGCCATCGCGATCTCAGGAGGCATCTGGGGCTGACTGAGGGGAAGGCAAAGGGGGAAGAAGTGTGACCGCTTTGAGAGGAGCCCCCACTTCCATGTCCCCTCTCACCATCATCCCTCATGGGTCACCCGCACTTCCCTGCTAGCAAGGAGCTGGAGAGCACCTTGCTGCACAGCAGTGGGCCATGAGGACCCAAGTCTACGATAACATCCCTCCTAGAGAGGAGGTCTATGAGCCTCTGCCATCTGTTCTCCATAGATGGCATGTGCTCATGTGAGAGGCACATCAGCTGCTCCATGCAGGTGGCCATCCTTTCCATGGAAGAGCCTACAGTCGCCATTGCCTGCGACAGGGTGGTGCTCATGTTGGAGATGGATTCCTGCATTCTCTGAACATTTGCAGACATCGCGGTCGTAAAACCTGTCAGAGCCTCCTGCACTTCTTCCTGCACCTCCAGGATCGCCCTCTTTCTGGATGGCCCCCAAAGCTCAGCATCTGCATGCAACTGAGCAGAGCTGGGAGCGTCCTGCCCCCTCCGGCGAGGAGTCTCTACTGCTGTTCCTGTCTCCACCATAACCTATTGCTCACTTGTGACTTGTGAGACACCAGGTGACAACACTACTCTATCTCGCGTGGGACCCACCGAAGTGTGCGTATCTGCGCTGGTGCTGAGTACGTTTATGTCTGGTGACGGTGTGCCCTCAGAGGCTGGAGGCTCCTCTGAGGAATCGTCTTCCTCTTCCACTTGGACAGTGCGGGGCGGGCTCTTGATGGACCTGTGGGAGAGTAAAGAGATGATTTAGAAATGTACTATCAAGAATGGGTAACGATACCTTTATGCACATGATGAACATTCACTGGCTGCTGACATCAGTCACCATATGAGTGACTGCTGTATGCCATGTGGCTGTATGAGATGTAATTCTGAGAGGTCCCCCTCTCTCCGTCTCCCACCGCCAGCTGCTCTGCAACTCCTGAGACCTCCAGGGCGACCTCCTCTGCTGGAGTCAATGTGGCGAATGATAGAGGGCCACCACCGGTTCTCTCCCTCTCCTTCTTATTGTGGGCTCTCTTCTCCTGCAAGGAGTGAAAGAAGTGATGTTTGAGTGAGAGTGATGGCATGAGTGCAAGGAATGTGTAGGTTACATCTTTAGAGGGTGACTATGAAGGAGTGTGGTGCCAACGCCAAAGTGCCAATGCAGAGTGGCCTCCTTGTGTGTTGTTAGTTGGTATGATTGCATTAGAATGAGGTTGAGTGTGAGGGATGGTTAGTCAGATGAGGATGTGAGTATGTAGATAGAGAGAGAGGGATGTGCCAGGTATGTTGGTATGAGGAATGATGTGCAGGAGCAGCCTTGGGAAGGCAGAGTGATGGGGATGTGATGAGAGGCACAGCAGGATGAAGTTGAGTGTGGCTTTGTACTCACCTTTCCTGATCTCATGAGATCATTGAAGCGTTTCTGGCACTGCACCCAGGCCCTTCTCACCACATCCCTGCTGTTCACCTCCTCTGCTATCTCCAACCAGGCTCTATTAGCCTCCTGGGGAGGTCTCTTCCACCCATCAGCAGGTAAGAGGACCTCCCTGCGTGCTCGGAGTCCCTCCACAAGAATATGTAGGGAGTCATCTGAGAACCTGGGTGCAGCGCTCTGCTTCTGTGAAGCCATGAGTGCAAGGCTGAGCAATAAGCAGATGCTGAAATGTACGGCCCGCACACTCCCAGATGAACCTTCAAATGCAATGTGGTCAAGGCTCCTTTAAATATCCTGGCTGGAAATTAGTCATCAATGATGCAATCAGACCCACACCATCTAATAGGGCCGGGAAATGCGCAGGCCTGCCTTAATAGGCGCCATTAAGGGAAAGTCGCTCTGAGGAGCGAGGATGAAAAGAAGAACGGGGTTCCGACCTGCCACGCCGACCGCCTGCACCCGACCTGCCCAGGTAATGAAAATTCCAGCCAGAGTGTTGAAGAAAAATGGAGTAGATGAGAAAGGAATCGATATAGCTGTTAAAGAAGATGATTGCATAGGACGTGTAAAGATATAAAATGGTTCAAATTTCTAAATTGAAGAGGGAAAGGTTGGGCTTGATTTAAACTCCTGGGCGGGAAGGCAGCCTAATGAGTGACGTGGTGGCAAGGGCTGGACCCTCATAATGGCCAAGTTGTGGAGCATGCAGCAGACCACCACAAAATGGGACACCCACTCAGCCGAGTACTGGAGGAGTCCTCCCAAATGGTCAAGGCAGCAAAACCGTTGCTTGAGCACTCCAATGGTCTGCTCGATGATGTTCCTGGTGGAAGCAAGGCTCTCATTATATGAGTCCTTGGCAGGAGTTTTGGGGTTGTGGCGGGGAGTCACGAGCCAGGTGGAGAGTGGATAGCCCTTGTCTCCGACCAGCCAGCCGCAAGCTTGACGTGGTGGCTGGAAGAGTCCTGGCACACTGGTCTGGTGCAGGATGAAGGCATCATGGCTGCAGCCAGGATAGCGGGTATTCACATTGAGGATTTCCTGTGTGTGGTCGCACACCAACTGCACATTAAGTGAGTGGTAGCCTTTGCGGTTACAGAAGATCTCAGGATTGTTATGCAGTGCCCGCAAAGCAACTTGGGTGCAGTCAATGGCGCCCTGCACCATGGGGAATCCCGCTGTCCTGGCAAAGCCACATGAGCGCTCGTCCTGCTTCTCTCTGGTGATGGGGAAGGAAATGTAGTCCCTTCTCCTACTGTAGAGAGCCTTTGTGACCTCTCGGATGCAGCGATGGACGGCGATCTGTGAGATGTTAGCTATGTCTCCTGTTGCAGACTGGAAGAATCTGCTGGCGAAGAAATTGTGGGCGACGGTGACCTTGACTGCCACTGAGAGGACGTGGTTGCCCTGATCTGAGGCTGGAGGTCTGGTTGCAGGAGGTGGCAGAGTTCTGTGACCAGCTCCTTGGTGAAGCAGAGTCTTTTAATACACTGCTCCTCGCTTAATTGGAGGTAGGGGAAGTGCTCTCGGAATACCCTCAGAGGGTAAGGTCTCCTGTTGAGAGCCCTGATGGCACTCCTCCTCCTTCTGGGTACATGTTCCAGTCTTTCTCACGGCCTCCACTACCTTCACCAAAGATCCTGGAGGGCGAGGTTGACTGCCAGTAGAACCCCCATTAATGTAACCAAGTGTGGCAGTTTGATTTTTTTAAGAATAAATGTAGCTACTTTTTAGTTGCCACAACACTCCTGACACTAAATAACCTTGAAATTACGGAATGAGACTGTTGCACTGTGAAACTGACAAGAAAGCACTGAAACTCCACTACAGCTGCGATTCACTACTGATGATTCCTTTAAATAATGTCCCTGGAGCCGGCTTCCTGCTGCTTCACACCAGCTCTCCCTGTCGCTGTTTACTCCTGGCACTATGGTAGGTGGCGACAATTAATTTCGCAGATCGGGCAGCCAGTGAGCATTGCACACTCACTGACTTCATGATCCACCTGGCGTTGAGGCTCCCGGCGATAACTATTAGCGCCGGCGCTGCGGGAGGGCGAGATTTGGCGTGCGGCATTGGATTTGCCTCACCCCGACGATAATGCTCTAGTGCCCTGTTAGCGCCATCTGCTGGCGCTAACGGGAGAACCTAAGGTACTGAATATTTCCCCCATGGAACATAGGAACAGGAGTGGGCCATTTAGCCCCTCGAGCCTGTTCTGCCATTCAATAAGATCATGGCTGATCTGAGACCTAGCTCCGTATACCCGCCTTTGAACCATATCCCTTAATACTTTTGGTTGCCAAAAATCTATCAATCTCAGATTTAAAATGAACAATTAACCTAGCATCAATTGCTGTTTGCGGGAGAGAGTTCCAAACTTCTACCAACCACATTCCAGGAAACATTTTCATGTCATATATTGGAATGGCCCCATTCATTTGAACACAGCATTGGTTGGTTGCCAGGAGCCCACACTTAAGGGGTGTGATAGCCAGTTTGACTGGCAGCTCAGCCAGCCAATCCCTAGACATGGAGAGCTGGGTGCTGGTCAGAGGTCAAGTCTTTAACTTCCTGTCCAGCTAAGAAAGCACGCACAGTCTGCAAGAATGGGCTGCAAACAGTCACAGAGGGTGCTAGCCCTCGTTTTATGCTCAAAACTCGTCAGCTCAACAAATATTGACTTGTAAAAGTGAAGCTAAGTCTGTAGCGAGATGAAGTTTGCATAATTTGTTGTTTTTGACAGTTTTGACCAGCAACAGTGGAGATTAGATTGAATTTTACTGAAGACTGCGTTCTGTTCAGTCATATATTTTGTGAAAAATTAATCCGTGTCTTGGTTTAAAATTAGTCTTGCCTCCGTAGAGTGTTCATCAGTCCACTTTCCGGATGATAGGAAAATGCACCTGGGGATGGGTGTGAGATTATAGTAGATAAACTCACGTAACAAGGAGGTTTCATTGTTACAACCCCCGGGTCATGCTATCATTTGACTAGATACTGAGCACTAAAATTAACTCCTGATTATAAGGGATACAGAGTCAGCTTACTGGAATGACCGGTGACACCGAACTTGTGAGAATATCTAGGGCAGACCTGAAATGTTCTTGCAAGGTTCAACAAAACAATCCAAGCAAAATACGGAAGGGAAACAGACTCTCCAAATCCTGCAAAGAGAGGCAAGAGGGAGCACACTGGGATTAATATAAGAGCATTCATAAACAGATTCAAAAGATGGCCAGAGGAGAGAAAATGAATTTAATCTGAGAATGAGCACAATACTGCAATACGAAACACAATAGCAAGAACAATAAGAGGGGCTATCAGAATAGAGATGAGAAACCCAAAATGACGAACATAAAATAATGAAGGATTGCTTCCTCCAAGTATTCACAAGGGAAGACATCATTAATATGACTTATCACCAGAGATAATCCAAGGAAGGTTAACAACTTTGACATCAATAAGATGGAGGTCCCAGATGAACTCACCATGGCTCCAAACAAACAGATCCCCAGAGATGGTATTTATCCTGGGAGTCTGAAAAACGTCAAGGGATGAGATTTGTAAGGCGTTAGTTGCAAAAGTGACAAACGTGAGAGAACAGAACTAGGCAACTACAGATCCATCAGTCTTAAAAAATATATGAGGCAAAATAATGGAAGTGAATATCAGGAGCAAATTTGGTCCCAGAGAGACAAGCTGGATATTCAATCCCTGATGCTCAGCTTCAGAAAACTAACCCTGAAAAGGTGACTTAGAAGTGACCTCATAGAGGTATATAAGACAGTACTGTATAAAAAGGGAAATCTATAACACTAAATCAAGCTGAATTATGACTGTGGGGTAAAGGACCACAGGTTCAAACTGGCAAAAGACAAATTTGCGACTAATTTCAGTAAATTCTCCTTCACACAAAGAGTGATAAACTGCTGGAACGGACTTCTGGGTAGGTACTTGAGACAAATTGTGGAATCATTTAAAAAACAGCAGGAGACTGAGTGAAGGTTTCACTGCAGAGGAACCTGTAGCTGCTTTCTGAATGCATAAGCTGGGATTGGCTGAATTGCCTTGCTCATTAGTATCTACCCTGTGCATTTTCCAGCAGGGCCCCTGGATAGCGATTTAAGATCGAATTATTCCCCCCTCCGTGCCTAAGATAATGGAAGCTCGTTGTACCGTCTTTACAGTCACCCCAGCTGAGCTCAGCTAACACAATGCTGAGGACAGGGACCCAGAGATATGGCAGTGGAGAATATTTATATCTCAGTAAGGACAGAAATTTAGCACAAAAGGCAATTTTTAATCTATATCCCTTCCCACTCGGTGAGCACTGTGCCTTTGAACTTCTGCATCCAAGCAGCAGAGTCTCAGGTTACAATGCTGTCTGAGAGAAAGTTACACTGGCAGAAGTGGTGTAAAGCTTTGACACTGATATACTTCATAGCAACTTTGGAATCAATATAGAATGAGGTGCAGCTACATCAGCAGTTGATGGTGTTAGCGGTTATGCTCAACATAACCATCTTCACACGTTTGGATTCAGCAGAATATACAGTCGGAAAAAAATCAAACAATTGATTTATACAAGTCCAGGACACCCTGCAGCTGATTGTTCTATAAGTGATTCACTCTGCAACACATAACCAAATGGGTTACAGACACATTAGCCTAATGTGCCCAAAATTGCATAAGTTGTTTGCCCAAACATAAGAACATAAGAAATAGGAGCAGAAGTAGGCCATTCGGCCCCTCGAGCCTGCTCCGCCATTTAATGAGATCATGGCTGATCCGATTTTGGCCTCAACTCCACTTTCCTGCCCGCTCCCCATAACCCTTGACTCCCCTGTTGCTCAAAAATCTGTCTATCTCCGCATTGAATATATTCAATGACTCAGCTTCCACAGCTCTCTGGGGTAAAGAATTCCAAAGATTCACAAACCTCTGAGAGAAGAAATTCCTCCTCATCTCCATCTTAAATGGGCGACGCCTTTTTCTAAGACTATGCCCCCTCGTTCTAGATTCCCTGACGAGGGAAACAATCACGAAAGATTGAAATTCTTATGTTTCCAGTTAAAAACTGCTTCTCCTCCCATCAGATTTTGCATTGGGCAATGACCTATCTCTTCCAAAGTGATAATAGAGGAGTTGTTGTTAAAATGCATCCTGACTCTGTGACTCTGTAATGATCTGACCCCCTGTTTTACCACGGGTGCTGCCACCTCATACCTCAAAGTACCGAGCTATCTGCATGAGACTTCCTGGAATAAAGGAATGACTATAAAGCTTTTTCCACCTGCCAGGATATATAATAAGTATTAACTCAGAGTAATTAAACACTCAGGCACTGATTATGAACCCATTAGAAATCCATTCAAAATTGCTACTATCTCTTTTGCTTTTAAGCTATTGATAAAAAATGGCTTTCACTTAAGATAACAGGCATAATAGACACAGTCTGCAGACGTTTTCTTCAAGTTTATATCTTTTGAAAAAAGGTTATTATCTGCCTTCAGCATGCAAGCTAAAAGAAATGATAATATACATTCCATTATAAATGAATGTATCCGATACAAATTGAAACAGAAATTCTTGCCAGTGTTTCACTGTACATTCTGTCCAATTAATATTTCTAATAAGGCAGTTTAATTTATTTGGAAACAGATTATTTCACTCTAACATCAATGAAGTTTATTCAGTTGAGTAGATTGAAAAAAAAGTTTCAAAGTATTTATCTCATTCTCCGCTATGTGTCCTTTTGTTAGCTGCTGAGGGAATGGGCACAATCCACTGTGTCTTGAAATGCCTGTTCTAGGATTGCCCTCCAATGATTGTACTATCTGCAACAAACAAGACTGATATCTCCCGGCAGTGGGATCCTGCCTCTAGCTGCCCTAATGGGTTAATGACACCTGTAATTCCTACTCACAAGAAAGGCTCTCGGTAACTTTGCATGTGATGTATCTGAAAACCAGACTCTCTCCTGCAGTGGATCGTTCACCTCTATATAAATTCACAGACTGTGTTTGCAAATTTATATGGAGGTGAAAGATCCAGTATCAAAATATAGGATGACAGTAGCAAACACATTTCCAATATTGTGTTCTGAGGAGACGCACATTTCCAATTCTTCAAAGGAGTCATCTGTGGAATGCAACAAGTCAGGGTTGATTAATACAAACTATAATAAGAACATGAAGAAGCATTAACAGAGCAATGATCATTCTGCTTGCCAAGTGTTCTGTTTCCACAGATCGTGTACAGTTCATACTATTGTAAATTATATCCCAGTCTTTTAATCCGTGGGCAGAATGCTCTGCATAAACACTAATTGGTTCCCAAAGGAAACAAGCGAAACAATCTATTCCAATGATTCATCCCATCCCTACAGAAAACAACCTGTAGCACATGAGGAGTATTTAATTATCTCAGTCTGTAATCTCAAAATCCATTTCTAACCAAATATTTATCCAGCTCCTTTTTGACAAAAGTTAATCGACACATTAACTACTCTTGCTGGGATTTTTTAAATTGAAAATTGGCACTTACATTTTACTGAAGTTAAAATAGATTCAGGACCATGGAGGAAATTTTCCTAAAATTAGTGAACTTTAATATACCAAAAGCAATTTGAAATCACAGTATGAAAAACAGACTTTCTGATGTCTTGTGTTACCTAGAACTGAACACAACCATCTATCAAATACTTACATAACAGCTGAATCGCACAACTAGTCCATTCTGGAATTAGGCAAAACCACAATAGATAAAGCAGAGCAAATACTTCTGTCTGCCAGTCAATTGATTAAGGGAGAAATGCAATTAAGCATTGTGATAAACTTGGCAGTTACTACAGCTGAGAAAGGTCCAAGACAATGGAAACATCCTTCAGAAATGGCTTAAAGTAATTACATCTCAAACAACACACGAAGGACAAGAAATAATTTAAAAATCACTTACTCGCTACCACTTTTAAAGGAATACATAGTCCTCTCAATTGTCCAGAAAACTGCTATAAAGACAGATATTTACGCACTTACAAGTGTCTTTGTTTCCATGCTTTATGTTTTAAAACTACTGGTTAGAAGCAGTCAGACATTTGGTGACATTGTGAAATTCCATTCCAGTGGTATCATGATTGGACAGTCCTGCCTGTTGCCCACATCAGGGGAGCTCTATGCAAATGATCTGCTATTGCAGCCATACTAAATCAAACTGTAAAAAGATTAGAGACACTAGTAAGTATACAAATACAATATTTTGGTTTTATGGGAAATGCAGTAGTAAATATTATCTCTTTTTAAGGTTAATCCTGATTAATACAAATTGCACTTCAGAGCAATGTTCTTTTAAATGGGACTATTCCTGATAAAATGTAGTTACTCCTTACAGAAATTGTCACACTTTCACTGTATAGGCCGGCACTGAAAATGCTGAATTTCTAATAAAAGCTATTCCTTATCTTTGGAAGTTATTTTCTTGGCAAATTGAACCTGCAAATGCTGGAAATCTCAAGTAAAAATGGAAAATGCTGGAAACGCACAGTAGGTTATCAAAAAGAGAAGAGAATGTTCTAGATTAGCATGTCAGGAATAGCAAGTTCTGATGAAGAGCTGGAGACATTAACCTGGCCTTTTCCTTCAGATACAGATTGATGTGCTGTGTATTTCCAGCATTTTCTGTAATTGCCCTGAGGATTCAAGAAAAAAAAGTCTTGTTATAGATGCAGTTTTATTGATTAAAAATATACAGTTGCATAATTAATAGATGTTGTGTGCAATGTTGGTAGTTTTACTGTTTGTAATTCAATTAAATGCAAAAGGATCAATTACATCACACGATGAAAATAAATGATTCTAGTATTGCTTTCTACTGTCAAAACATTAAACCCATCCTCATTCTCGTGACACATGGAAGTATGCATGCCCTAGGCATTCTTCGTGACTGCAACATCTGAGCAGCCTACCCTGAAGCCTAGTTATAATTCTTCATCTGACTGGAAGAACTTTTCCCTCCTTGAAAAGGGACGAGGTGAGACAGAAGGGCAAGTGACAGATCGTAAATTTGAGGGAAAACAGCAATTAGGAATTCTGGTCAATAAATACATGTTTCCCAATGAAAATTCAGTAACAGTAAGCAAAAGACTGGACAGAAGCAGATATTTTAACGTTCTGTTGAGCACAAACTGGGTTTCCATTTGACTCGATCCTAATGAAAAACAGGGGATGAGTTAAAGATCTTTTCTTCTAACAACATTGCTTTCCTGTACGGAATCTCAGCTTTGCTTGGCAGTATAACCCTTTACAAGGGCTCGCACTGTGCTACTGTTAAGCTGAGTGACAGAAGTGGTCCTCCACCGTGACCTATAGCCTTTATTGTTTACAAGTACTTCAGACGTCACAGTGAATGTTTTACTTCACCTCAACTAAGCACTGCGACATCTTGCCAAGAAAATCCACGGCAGCTTGTTTACACATACACAATTAAATGTAGTACAGATGGGGATTGTGAACAATACATTAATATATCCTGTACAAATAAACACTAGTACTCTTTCTTTATCTCTTCGGTGCTTGATTCTCTATGCAGACTACACAGTTATACTAAAGGCCAGGAAGCACCTGTATTTTATTTTTTCTTTGATGCAACATTAAACATAAATTACCCATCACAAGCATTCCATGCACACTACAGCCTTCTGGGGAAGTATCTAATGCACTGAAGCTATAAGTTGCTACAGACTCTAGCACCTGCTTCTCAATCTTCTCAATGTCCCACCAAAGAAAACCCATTTATTCAAGAATTTACTCGGAATATTGTTTAGGTAAAATGGTCAAGAAATGAAAGATGGAGTAACTTCAACACCCTCTGAAGGTTCAGATGAAGAAGATCACAGGCATGGTGCTCTGTTGTTCATTGATGTCAGGTAGCAACAGCCTAACGTGACTATACCTCCACTTTCACTCTTCATTTGTCTAGCCTTTACTCAGCATCTTCCAGAGCACCAAGGCGGAGATCACCAAGTACCTAGCTACATGGACTTAGGTCGCAGATCAGTCACGATCTCATTGAATGGCAGAGCAGGCTCGAGGGGCTGAATGGCCTACTCCTGTGCCTATGTACCTGTAACACTTATTTCAACTCAACACCGCAAAGCTAGAGCAGATAATGGAAGCAGTAATTAAACAGAACAAATGGAGCGGGCAACTTACGAGCAGAAACATAAGACTGAAAACACTTCCATAGAAGTATAATCATAGAATAATACAGCACAGGAGGAGGCCATTCGGCCCATCGAATCTGCGCCAGCTCTTTCGAAGAGCTATCCAGTTAGTCCCACTCCCCTGCTCTTTCCCCACTTCCCTGCAAATTTTTCTCCTTCATGTATTTATCCAATTCCTTTTGAAAGCTACTATTGAATCTGTATCCACTGCCCTATCAGGAAGTCCATTCCAAATCCTAACCACACATCGCATAAAAAGGTTTATCGTCATGATGCCGCTGGTTCTTTTGCCGATCACCTTAAATCTGTACCCTCTGGTTATCGACTGTTCAGTCACTGGCAACAGATTCTCTTCATTTACTCTATCTAAACCCTTCGTGATTTTAGACAAATCTCCTCTTAGCCTTCTTGGCTCTAAGGAGAACAACCCCAGCTTCTCCATGTCAATCCACGTAACTGTAATCCATCATGCCTGGAACCATCCTAGTAAATCTCTTCTGTAGCCTCTCCAAAGCTTTCATGTCCTTCCTAAAGTGTGGTGCCCAGAATTGGACACAATACTCCAGCTGGGGCCAAACTAGTGTTTTATGTTGGTTCGGCAATATTTCCTGGCTTTTGAACTCTATGCCTCTATTTATAAAGCCCAGGGCTGTTAACTGTTTTGTTAACCTGTCCTGCCACATTCAAAGATTTGCACACAAACACCCCCAGGTCTCTGTATTCTTGCACCCCCTTTAAAATTGTACCATTTAGCTTGTATTGCTTCTCCTCATTCTTCCTATCAAAATGTATCACTTCACACTTTTCTGCGTGAATTTAATCTGCCACGTGTCCACCCATGAGCGGGGGCGGGGGCCGTGATCCGTCTTATCATCTGGATCATGTTCTCGCTCTCATTACCCCTCACCCCCGCCTTTAGAACTGAATCACGTTCATCACCATCCCCACTGTGCTCTCCGTGCTCTTTACCCCCACCCCCTCCCACGAGTTCCTGACCTCCTCGCCCCATCCTCCAATCCTCTCTTCCCACTTCGATCCTCTCTCTCCCCCTCCCCTCTGCTCTCTCATCCTCTCTCTCTCCCCCTCTGCTCTCTCATCCTCTCTCTCTCCCCTCCTCTCTCTCATCCTCTCTCTCTCCCCCTCTGCTCTCTCATCCTCTCTCTCCCCCTCCTCTCTCTCTCTCTCCCCCCCTCCGATCCCCTCTCTCCCCCTCCGATCCCCTCTCTCCCCCTCCGATCCCCTCTCTCCCCCTCCGATCCCCTCTCTCCCCCTCCGATCCCCTCTCTCCCCCCGCCAATCCTCACTCTCCCCCCCTCTCCTCTCTCTCTCTCCCTCCCTCTCCCCCTCTGATCCCCTCGCTCTCTACCACTTCTCTCCCTCCCCCTCCCTTCTCGATCCTCTCTCTTCCCCCTCCTCCCTGGCCATCAATGGATCCACTGACCTTCTCCTTACGGAGCCGAGGATAGTGTGGCCCACAGTGCAGGCCACAACTGTTGGGCACTGCACATGCAGGGCTTCGGTAAACAGCGAGCATGCACAGAAGGGGATAGGCTGAGCATGTGCGGCTCTGGGATACCGCGTGCTTGCGCAGAAGGCCGCAAAGATGTTTGTGCAGATAATCACAGCGTATAAAATACATCAGGTAACGTGATAGTTCCTCTACTGTTTCTTAACTCCAACCAAATAGATTCTGGCCGCTAAATTCAGCTCTGTAGCACCCGGTCTTTCAGCGCTACACGTGCCGTTTTGAGTCCAAAATGACATCCGCGCTACACGTGCACACTTCTGGTGCGGGCTGCACCGGACGCTATTTTGGTGGTGAGCGCTGCGAGCGTGCACAGGAAGTACGCAGAGTAGGGAGATCGTGACATCAGTTAGCGTGTAATGCTGATTTGACACCAGCACTGCCATTTTCGACCTCAACGTGGCAGCTAACGCGCTCTCTTAAACACGTATAGCTGAACATGCATTCAGCAGCAGGAAGGATCCCCTCCAGCGCTATTTAAAGGGATCATCAACTGCTTTCAGGTTAATTGCTGATTGATTTCTACTGGTTCTTGGTGAGTTTGTAGAAGTGTTTTGTGGTTTGTTATCTTGTCTGAAGTTGCTGAAGTCTCCAGGGAGTGGTCTGGCAGGTTACTTCAAGGCTTCTGCTCAGACCAGTTGCTCCCAGACTTGGGTGCAGTAGTGTGTATCACCCTTGGCCTGCAGCATGATAGGGAGAATGAGCAGAGGCGACACAGAGGGGGACAAGCTGCTCGAAGAGGGAGAAGGAGGAGAAAGGCTCTCAGCAGGAGGCCATATCCACCCAGGGTCTTCATGGAGCAATTCTCCGACCTCAACCATAGCGAGGAACAGTGTATGCGACATCTCCGTTTTACTAAGGAGGTGCTCAGTGAAATCTGCCTTTTGTTGCAGGCAGAAGTGTAGCCTCAGAGCAGGGCGAGGGCGGCATTACCAGTGGCTGTGAAGGTGAGAATGGCCATGAATTTTTATGTGTTGAGCTCCTTCCAGGCTGGAGCAGGTGCTATTTCCAACATCTCCCAGTTTGCCGTGCACTGTTGCATAAGGGAGGTCACTGAGGCTCTGTATGCAAAGAGAGGTGAATACATTTCATTCTCGCTTGTCAGAGAGAAGCAGGCGGAGCGAGCACATGGCTTCACCAGGATAGCAGGCTTCCCCATGGTGCAGGTTGCATTGACTACACACACGTCTCTTTGCGGGCGCCGCATGTGAATTCGGAGATGTACCGCAACCGGAAGGGATTCCACTCCCTCAATGTCCAGCTGGTGTGCGACCATACTCAGCGCATCATGCAAGTCAATGCTTGGTATCCTGGCAGCAGTTATGATGCCTTCATTCTGCGGCAGTCCGCTGTACCATCCACATTTGAGCCACCACGACAAACCAGAGGATGGCTACTGGGCGACAAGGGCTATCCGCTGACCACCTGGCTCGTGACTCCGGTGGTGTAACCCAAGCACACGTGGGCAGCAGGCATAGAACGAAAGCCGTGCTGCCACATGGAATCTGATAGAGCCATTGGGGTGCTTAAACAATGCTTCCGCTACCTGGACAGCTCTGGAGGAGCCCTGCAGTACTTGCCAGAGCGCGTCTCAATATTCATTGTGGTCCGCGGCATGCTTCACAACATCGCCATCATGAGGGCAAAGCCCTTGCCATCAGGGATACAGTGACCAGCTGAAGAGGGGGAGGGGAGGAAGTCACCAACACAGCCCCTTTCTGGCCTGGCTGTCCGTGATCGACTCATTCAACTGCAGTACCAGTGAACCCAACCCCAATTCCCCATTCAACAACAGTCCCACACCTTCCCTTCCCTGTTACTGACCATCACAGCATCCTCTTGGCCACAATGCTACAATAAAAGACACCACAAAACAAACATTCCAAACCAAATTTATAAATGAAACCATCCAATATTACATACCAAAGTCAACTAATCACTCTTGTGCATTCCCTTAGTGCCTGTCTTCCATGTGCCTTTGCCTGTCCTAGTGCTCCTACGCAGTGCTACCCCAGTGGCTGCAGCATGGCTGGTGGAAGCCTGCTGACGTTCAGTGGGGGAGACTGCAGATGGCCTTGGCGGACGACCTCGAACAGATCTGGGCCTAAAAGGCCCGGCTTTGGGCTGCACCACCTCGGCCTGGGCGGCAGCAGTCCAGGCAGGCTGGCAGACAGGCAAAGGCAAGGGCACTGCCGGACTGGCAGTGGTGGGAGCACGAATGCGGTCATCCTGAGAGAGGATCATGCAGGTTCATGCTCCACAGTGCTACTGCCACTCCCCTGGGGTGGCACCTCAGCATTCCTAATAATCTGTTGGAGGACAGATTGCTGGACTGCTGCAACACCCTGCAAGCCCCTTTCAACACTGGTAACCACAGCCACGATGGCAGCAGTCTGAGCTTCCACTGCAGTACCCTGACGTTGGATGGCTTCTGCTTGTACTGCAATGGAAGCTGAGAAATCAGCCATCAGACGCTGAATCAAGTGCGCTAATGGAGTCACCCATCACTTCCATGAAAGGATGGGCTCCAAGCTCTGCGCAAAGTCCAAGCTTCTTAACATTGCACACAGGCTTTCTGGCAGGCCTGGCAATGCACCAAGTAATTCATTGTGCATACTCTTCAGCCGCCTTCTGAAGGCCGCCCCATCGACATCCTCATCGGAGACCAGTGCAACAGAACCCGGGTACGCCCTCGCCCTCCGGAGAGCTGGCATCTGTGCTACCCTTTCCCCCTGCCTTGGTTGCAGGCCACTTGTGCCCGGTGTCTCACCACGTGCAGATCCCACGTCTAACCTATCCTCTAAAGTACGCGGAGTGTCAGTAGTTGAGCTGGTGGCTGTGAGGCTTGCAGCAGTGCTAAGTGTGTGAGCATGAGTTGAAGCTATGAATGTGAGGTATGAGTCCTGATTGAGAGAGATTGTTGCTAGGTGAGTGAAGTGGTTGGGGGCAGATGTGGTGAATTGAGCAGTGTCCAAGCCTAGTGGTTCAGTTGTAAGGATGAATTCACTGACCTTGACCACTCATGTGAGGTATTGAACTTCTTGCGACACTGCATCCAGGTCTTCGGGGCTGCACTGCTGGCATTGACCGCAAAGGCAATCTGTTCCCATTGCCTTCTCAGAATTTGCCTGGAGGGCCTCCTGGCCCCCTGTGGATATAGGGCCTCTCTCCTCCTGTCCACCTCTTGCACCAAGCCCTTTAGTGCTGTGTTAGAGAGTCTTCAAGCCCACTCTCTGCCCTGTTGCGCCATCAGTATGTCTTCTTCTTGCTCACACTCTCTTCCCCAGCCACTTCTAGCACTTTGCTGCAGCCAGAAGGCACCTCCCCTTTAAGAGGTGCAGGCTGCCTTTAAGTAGTGCAGGCTAGCTTTAAGTGGTGCTAGCCTCGCACGAACTTGGCCCCCCTGCTGAGTCGTGCAGCCATTCAGCAGCGCGTTCAGCACTGGGCTGCATGCTACTATTATTTTAATTAATAGACAGCACAAAGTTTGTGTGCTACCTGCATCAGAAGGAACGGGTGTGTGGTGATCGTGCATCGTGATCCCCACGCCTGTTTTCAGGCCTTGTCCAATTTCTAGGCCCCTGTCTTTGACCCCTCAAGGACATTCTGGGCTAGAAATTTGATATAGCCAAGGAATGGGCGGTGTCAGTAGAAAAGTTGGAAAATTAGCGTCGGGCGCTACTGCTTTAGACTGCATGCAAAATTTGTGCTCACTGCTCAAAAAAGTGATTGGAGTCCTAATTCAAGTCTTAAAGCCCAAGCTCACTGGCTTTATACTCAAATGGTTGGACACGCCTTGGTGCACCACCTTGCCGTCCGGAGGAGGCGGGGGTCCCCAATGGAGGGCTCTCTACGCGGGAGTCCTCCCCTTTATCTATTGGGGACTTGGCCTGGAGGGTGTTGCACGGAGCAGTCCTATGCAATAAGGTATTAAGTAGGTTCACAGACTCCCAGGCCGCCTGCCTTTTCTGTGGCCTGGAGGAGTCCGTGTTCCCTGTTTATATGGAGTGTGAGAGGTTGCAGCCTCTCTTCTATTATTTGAAGGAGCTGCTCCTCGATTTTTGGCTGCACTTCAGTCCCACGCTCCTGATCTTTGGTCACCCGGTGCGGAGGGGAGCCGGCAGATCGAGGGGACCTCCTCATAGGACTGCTCCTGGGCCTGGCCAAAGTGGCCATTAACTGGTCCAGGCAGCGGGCGGTCGAGGGGGTCGTTTGGCCCGACTGCCTGCCTCTGTTCTGCGGCCATGTTCGCGCCCAGGTGGCCCTGGAGATGGAGCACGCGGTGTCCGCTGGCACGCTCGAGGCCTTCCGTGACCGGTGGGCACTGCAGGGACTGGAGTGCATCATCACCCCAGCCAACCAAATTTTAATTTAATTTGCTAAGTTTAATTTAATGTATTTTTGTTAAGTTACAGTTTATTTGTTTATGGGTTGCTCAAAAGTGTACACTCAAAGGGTGAACCAATATCAGGTGCAGTCTAATCGAAAGTCATGATTGCCACAGGCTTTTTTCAGTACTTAAAGGGGAGGTTCATTGATGCTGCAGAACCTCATTCTCAGCATTGCTGGCTGTGCAGCTGCCGAAGCAGAAGCAGAAGCAGAAGCAGGACAAGGTGAAGGAGCCGGAGGACTGAAGCAGCTGTTCTCATGGCAGATCCATGCCCCAGGGAGAGCTCTCACAGATTCTGCGATAAAGCATTGGAGGCGTTGGTTTTCACAGTGGAGAGATGGAGGGCGGTGCTCTATCCGGCAAGTCGCAGGAAGCCCTCGCCACATGTTTTCCACACCATGTGGAGGGAGGTAGCGTAGCACGTCTCAGCCAGCACTGCGGTCCCCAGGACTGACACACAGTGCAGGAAGAAATTTAACGACCTCACTCGGGTGGTCAGGGTGAGTGAATGCTTCAACAAATGTTACATACCACCCACCATCTGAACTACAGTCTTCACACACTGCCCAAAGCACCACACCCCCAGCACTCATCCACCAACAATCTCTACCTACCAACACTCACACCCACATCTCACACCTTGCACACAATGGCAGCTATTCAACTATGGGAGGCACATCACCCAAACACATTGCTCCACACTCACTCACACACTTTTCTTTCTCTTGCAAGACAGGAGGGAGCAGGAGCGCACAGGCGGGGGACAAGCCGACACCCAACCACTGACTGTGCTGGAGAATCGAGTGCTGCAGATTATTGGGCGCCAGGTGGTGGGCGCCGTGGCCGCCGGCGATGTTGGCCCCACGGTATGTTTCACAACCCACTTCCCCCTAACTGCACAAGCATTTCACACTTTCCAGCTAATCATGCTGTATGCATGCATTTCTCCCTTCCTGCCCCCCTCCCCTCACCTTAACCCCACTCTTGTGCCTTTATGATTTCAGATAATGAACCTGAGCAGCCTGTCCCTGAGGGCACCGTAGAGAGCAAGGCAGAAGAGAAGGAGGAAGAACACACCACATCACTGCATGTCTCACCCACAGGCACCAGCTCAGATACTGGCACTATGTGTTCTTTAGAGGCTAGAATAGTAGTGGGATCTGCACAGGGTGAGGCACTGGGGACGAGTGGGCTGCAGCAAGGTTAGGCGGAAAGGGTAGCTCGGGGGCCTGCTCCCCAGAGGGCAAGTGCGCGCGAGTTTTGCTGTACAGGACTCAGATGAGGACCTCGATGGAGAGGCCTTTAGAAGAAGGGTGATGGCCATGCACACGGAGATGATAGGTGAAATGTCAAGGTTGCCCGAGAGCCTCTCGGCAATGGTAAGGAGAGTGGAGGAGTCCGCCTCCAATATTGCACAAGGCTCTGCGCACATCATGGAGCCCATCATTTCCAGTCTGCAAAGGATGGTAGACTCCCAGAGAGACCGTGGCAGAGCAAACCTGATGCCACGTGCGATGGGCGATCTGGCAGCTTTCATTGCAGCATAGGTGGAAGCGACGCATCGTCTTAGTGCTGTAATGCAGTCTATGCTTGGTGGCATCCAATCTCAGCCTGCTCTCATGCAGTCTCAGCTTGATGCCACGCAAGCTCTGACTGCTGCCATCGTGGCTGGGTCTACCACTGTTGACCGGGGTTTTCACAGTGTCGCAGGCCAGCAAACTGTGCTCTAACAGATTGCTAGGGATGCTGAGGTGCCGCCCCAGGCGAGTGGCAGTGGGTCAGTGGAGCAGGAACCCGCTGTCATCTCTCAGGATGACAGCATTCCTGATACCACGACTGCCACTCCGCCGTTGCCCTTGTCGCTGCCTGTTATCCAGCCAGCCCAGACTGCTGCCGCCCAGCCTGAGGTAGTACAGTCTACAGCCGGGCCTTCCAGGCCCAGAGCTGGTCGAGGACATCCTGCAAGGCCATCTGAAGTCTCCCGCATGGACACTCAGCAGCCTTCCACCAGCCCTGCTGCAGCCACTGTGCCAACACTTCATAGGAGCACTAGAGTAGGCAAAGGCACAGTAACGACAGGCACAAAGGGATTGCACAAGGGTGAATAGTTAATATTTTTGGTGTCAATATGTGTTCACTGATTTTTGATAAATTTATTAATTCACTTACCATTCTTTTGTGGCGTCTGTCATTTCAGCTTTGCGGTGTGATACGGCCTGTGAGAGGGATGGAATGATGGGGATGTGGTGAGCAAAGGGGATGTGGGTTTTAAGTCATCCTGGTGTGAGGCTGGAGGTCTGTTTGGAGGAGGTGGCAGAGTTCTGTGACCACCTCCTTGGTGAGGCAGAGCAATCTAATACACTGCTCCTCTCTTAATTGAAGGTAGGAGAAGTGCTCTCAGAATACCCTCGGAGGGTAAGGTCTCCTGCTGAGAGCCCTGATGTCCCTCCTCATCTCTCTGCACACATATTCCCATCATTCTCGCTGCCTACGCTCCCTCCGCTGTAGATCCTGGAGGGCGAGGTGGCATGCCAGTACAGCCCCCATTAATGTTACCACCTGTAGTAGTTTGATTTTTTTAACAATAAATGTAGCTATTTTTTAGTTGCCATAAAACTCCTGATACAAAAGAACCTTGAAGTTACTGAATGAAATTGTTGGAGTGGGTGAATCTGACAAGAAACCACTGAAACTGCACTAACCTGACAGCTGCGAATCATTACTGATGATCCCTTTAAATAACGTCCCTGGAGCCAGCATCCTGGTGCTTCACACCAGCTCTCCCTGTCGGTGTTTACTCCAGGCACTAAGGTAGGTGGCGACAATCAATTTCGCAGATCAGGTGCTCAGTGAGTGTTGCATACTCACTGACGTCACGATCCACCTGGCGTTGACGGTCCCGGCAATAACTCTTACCGGCAGCACTACCGGGGGGGGGGGGGGTTGGGGCAGGATTTGGCGTGCGGCGCTGGATTCGCCTTGCCCCTGTGATACTGCTCTCGCGCCCCGTTAGCGCCTCCTGTTAGCGCCAGCAGATGCGCTAAGGGGATGAATTTTTCCCCCTTGCTCTTTCTAGCATTGTAATATTTTCCTTAATCAAAGCTGCTACCCCTCCTCCCTTTTTTTCCATTCCCTATCTATCCTGAGTACCTTGTACCCAGGAATATTAAGCATCCAATCCTCCCCTTGCTTAAGCCAGGTCTCCTTATTGCCACTACATCATATTCCAACGTGGCTATTTGCGGCTGCAGCTCACCAACCTTATTAACCGCACCATGCATTTTCCCTCCAAATCTAACTTAGACCTCTTTTATATTTTCTATGATCCCACTGAATTCTGTATTATTACTGAGTCTAACTGCCTCTCCCAGTCCTCTGTGCACCTTGTTTCTACTTTTTAATGCAACATCTTGGTGCCCAACCCCTGCTGAATTAGTTTAAACCCTCCCCAAAGTACTAGTTAAGCTGCCTGCAAGGATATTGGTCCCAGCTCTGTTCAGGTGCAACCCGTCCATCTTGAACAGGCCC
This sequence comes from Squalus acanthias, assembly GCA_030390025.1. Lineage (NCBI taxonomy): Eukaryota > Metazoa > Chordata > Chondrichthyes > Squaliformes > Squalidae > Squalus > Squalus acanthias. Next base: position 45,005,099 of record CM059435.1, read on the forward strand.
CTCCTGCCACAGAACTGGTCCCAATGTCCCAGGAATCTGAAGCTGTCCATCCTGCACCATTAACCAGCCATATCCTCCCATTTCAACTTTCACTAGCTCGTGGCGATGGGAGTAATCCAGAGATTACTACCTTTGAGGTTCTACTTTTTAAATTCGTCCCTAGCTCCTTAAACTCTGACTGCAGGACGTCAACCCATTTCCTTCCTATGTCACATTAACACCACCTCTTGCCTTGAATATCTCTTAATGTCTCTTAATCTCTCCTTTTGTTCTTTCATCCCCTCCCCCTTTTCCCAGCTTTATCCTTGCCTTAAATCTATTTGATTTCCTGCTGTTTCCAGTTCTGACGAAAGGTCTCGACCTGAAACGTTAACTCTATTTCTCTCTCCACGGATGCTGCCTCGCCTGCTGAGTTTTTCCAGCGTTTTCTGTTGTTATTCCTTCCTATGTTGTTGGTTCCGACATGGACGACGACTTCTAGCTCTTCCCCTTCCCCCACAGAATGTTCTGCACCCTCTCTGTGATGTCCCTTACCCTGGCACCAGGGAGGCAACATACCATACAGGTCTCACATCGGCAGCAGCAGAACTGTCTGTCAGTCCCCCGACTGCCTGCCTGTCCCCCGACTGTCTGTCTGCCTGTCCCCCCGACTGCCTGCCTGTCCCCCCGACTGCCTGCCTGCCCCCCGACTGCCTGTCTGCCTGTCCCCCCGACTGACTGCCTGTCTGTCCCCCCGACTGCCTGCCTGTCTGTCCCCCCGACTGCCTGCCTGTCTGTCCCCCCGACTGACTGCCTGTCTGTCCCCCCGACTGACTGCCTGTCTGTCCTCCCGACTGACTGCCTGTCCCCTGTATGAAGTATGAAGGATTACCTGAAATCATAGACAACACTAACCTGTTTATTCAATAGATTCCCCTCAAAAACTATGAAAAATGAGTGTGAAAAGTGAAGTAATCCACAAGATCAATTTTCAGCTGGCAAAAGGAAAAAAATTGAATTTCAGTAGGATTTCATCGCAATAAACACATTCATATTGACTGTGCAAAGGATAAAACTCATGTGTGGCACCAGATCCCTCACATACCAAGTTCCTGATCTCAGCCTTTGTGCAGTCAGCCTGCTTCTTTGAGATCCAGCCCTGGATAAGCAACAGTTTTCTCCTGTTAAACATTGGGAAGACCAAGGTCATCATCTTCAGCACCCGCCATAAACTTCATATCCTCGCTATTGATTCCATCTTCCTCCCCAGCCACCGCCTCAGGTTGCCACCGACCATTCGCCACCTCGGTATCGTATTTGACCCCAAGCTGAACCTTTGACACCACCATTGGCAGCTGTGTCTTCAGCCATCCAAACTTGAAGCTCTGGAATTCCCGCCCTAAACCTCTCCACCTCTCTGTCCTCCCTTCAGACCCTATCCTTAAAACTCTTTGACCAGGTTTTTACTTACCCCTCATAATATCTCTCATTCCTTGGCTTGGTGTCAATTTTTGCCAGATTATGATCCTGTGCAGCAGATTGGGACGTTTTTCTACATTAAATGTGCTATATAAATGCAAGTTGTTTTTAATGTGATTGCCAATACTCTAGAAAAAATGAGTCAAAATCTTAACGTGCAGCCTCTGAAATAATAAGAGTCCAAAGGTCAGACCTTAAGGGGAAGAAATTCGGCATGTTAGCGCCTCCCGTTAACGCCTGGGGGGGGGGCTAATGGGTCGCTAATGGGTTTGCGGCGGAGGCGCGGCGAATCCAACACCGTACGCGAAATTCACCCGGAATTTAGTGGTCTTTAGTGGCCTAGGCCTTTAGCGCCTGCCAGATCGTGACGTCAATGAGTTTGGAACGCCCCGTTAAAGGCCCAAATGCAAAATTGACTGTCGCCCCCCTGCCTCAGCGCCTGGCCTGAACAACGGCAGGAAGAGGAGGCGTGATGCAGTCAGGTGGCCGCTGTAGGAGCGGTGTTTAAAGGGATCAACATCCGCTTTTATTTTAGTGGCCAATCAATGCTGCCTTCTCAGTTTCACGCAGCGAAACAGCCGTTTTCAGTGAGTTAAACATTTCTTACTTTCAGGAGTGTTCTGCCTGCTAAAAATTTGTCACTTTCATTCTGCTAAGATTTCAAAGTCCTACACTTGGTTACATTAATGGGGGCTGTACTGGCACTCGACCTTGCCCTCCAGCATCAACGTCGGAGGCAGAGACAAAGAGTGGGAAATGTGGCCAGATGGAGGAGGACCAACAGGGCTCTCAACAGGAGGCCTTACCCTCCCAGTGTATTCCGGGAGTGTCTTAGAAAGCTCCACTTCGCCAATGAGGTGGTCACAGAGCTCTGTCACCTCCTGCAGCCAGACCTCGAGCCTCAGATCAGCACCACCACGGCTCCCTCAGTGGCAGTCAACGTCACCGTGGCCCTCAATTTCTACGCCAGCGGATCCTACCAGTCTGCAGCAGGAGACATAGCTAACATCTCGCAGTTCGCCGTCCATTGCTGCATCTGGGAGGTCACAGAGGCTCTCTACAGCAGGAGAAGGGACTACATTTCCTTCCCCATCACCAGAGAGAAGCAGGACAAGCATGCATGTGGTTTTGCCAGGATAGCGGGATTCCCCATGGTGCAGGGTGCCATTGACTGCACCCATGTTGCTTTGTGGGCACCCCATAACAATCCTGAGGTATTCCATAACCGGAAAGGCTACCATTCACTTAATGTCCAGTTGGTGTGTGACCACAGACAGCGAATCCTCACCGTCAATGCCCGCTATCCTGGCAGCAGCCATGATGCCTTCATCCTGTGCCAGACCGGTGTGCCAGCACTCTTCCAGCCACCACATTAAGCTCGCGGCTGGCTGGTCGGAGACAAGGGCTATCTGCTCTCCACCTGGCTCATGACTCCCCTCCACAACCCCAACACTTCTGCCCAGCGCTCATATAATGAGAGCCATGCCACCACCAGGAACATCATCGAGCAGACCATCGGGGTGCTCAAGCAACGGTTCCGCTGCCTTAACTGCTCGGGAGGAGCCCTCCAGTACTCGGTTGAGCGGGTGTCCCTTTTCGTCGTGGTGTGCTGCATGCTGCACAAATTGGCCATCATGAGGGCCCAGCCATTGCCACCAGGCATAGCGAGACCACCTCAGGAGGAGGAAGAGGGAGAGGAGGAGGACCAGCAGCGAGGGAGGGGGCAGCCACTAAATCGTCCTTCTGGAAGGGCAGTCCGTGACGGCCTAATCACTGGAGTTCCAATAAATTCTACCCCACAACCCGGTTGCTCACCACATTCCCATCATTCCATCCGTTTCACTTGCCATATCACAGCGCAAAGCTGAAATGAGAGACAGCACAAAATCTGCAAAAATCAATTAATAAATTTATCAACATTCAAAAAACACATATATACAACAATATTAACTAATCACCCTTGTGCAAACTTCCCCTCTTTACAGTACCTTTTCCTAATCTACTGCTCCTATGTAGTCTGTCCCCAGTGGCTGCAGCAGGGCTGGTGGAAGGCTGCTGAGTGTCGGTGCCAGAGACTGCAGATGGCCTTGCAGGACTCCCTCGACCAGCTCTGAGCCTGGAAGGCCCGGCTGTACACTGCACCACCTCAGGCTGGGCGACGGCAGTCTGGCCTGGCTGGATGACAGGCAGCGACAAGGGCAATGGCGGAGTGGCAGTGGTGGGAGCAGGAATGCTGTCATCCCGAGAGAGGACGGTAGGTTCCTGCTCCACTGACACACTACCACTCCCCCAGGCCTCAGCATTCCTAGCAATCTGCTGGAGGACAGATTGCTGGCCTGCTGCAACACCGTGAGATCCCCGGTGGACTGTGGTGGACCCAGTGACAATGGCAGCAGTCAGAGTCATAGAGTTATCCAGCACAGAAAGAGGCCCTTCGGCTCATCAAGCCCTATCTATTCTACTCCCATTTTCCAGCACTTGGTCCGTAGCCTTGTATGCTATGGCGTTTCAAGTGCTCATCTAAATGCTTCTTGAATGTTGTGAGGGTTCCTGCCTCTACCACCCTTTCAGGCAGTGAGTTCCAGATTCCAACCACCCTCTCAGTGAAAAAGTTTTTCCTCAAATCCTCTCTAAACCTCCTGCCCCTTACCTTGAAACTATGCCCCCTGGTTACTGATCCCTCTACTAAGGGGAAACGTTCCTTTCTATCTACCCTATCTATGCCCCTCATAATTTTGTACACTTCAATCAGGTCCCCCCTCAGCCTTCTCTGCTCGAAGGAAAACAACCCCAGCCTGTCCAGTCTCTTCATAGCTGAAACGCTCCAGCCCAGGTAACATCCTGGTGAATCTCCTCTGCACCCTCTCCAATGCAATCACATCCTTCCTATAGTGTGGCGACCAGAACTGCACACAGTATTCCAGCTGTGGCCTAATTAGCGTTTTGTACAGCTCCATCATAACCTCCCGGCTCTTATATTCTATGCCTCGGCTAATTAAGTCAAGTATCCCATATGCCTTTTTAACCACCTTATCTACCTGTCCTGCTGCCTTCAGGGATCTATGTACATGCACACCAAGGTCCCTCTGATCCTCGGTCCTTCCTAGGGTCCTACCATTCATTGTGTATTCCCTTGCCTTGTTAGTCCTCCCAAAATGCATCACCTCACACTTTTCAGGGTTAAATTCCATTTGTTACTGTTCTGCCCATCTAACCATCCCGTCTATATCGTCCTGTAGCCTGAGGCTTCCCTCCTCACTATTTACCGCTCCACCAATTTTCATGTCATCTGCGAACTTACTGATCATACCTCCTACATTCATATCTAAATCATTAATGTACACTACAAACAGCAAAGCACCCAGCACCGATCCCTGCAGTACACCACTGGACACAGGCTTCCAGTCACAAAAACAACCTTCGACCATCACCCTCTGCCTCCTGCCACTAAGCCAATTTTGGATCCAATGTGCCAAATTGCCCTGGATCCCATGGGCTCTTACCTTCTTGACCAGTCTCCCATGCGGGACTTTGTCAAAAGCCTTACTGAAGTCCATGTAGACTACATCAACTGCACTACCCTCATCCACACACTTAGTCACCCCCTCGAAAAATTCAATCAAATTGGTTAGACATGATCTCCCCCTGACAAAGCCATTCTGACTATCCTTGATTAATCCTTGCCTCTCCAAGTGGAGACTAATTCTGTCCCTCAGAATTTTTTCCAATAATTTCCCTATCACTGATGTTAGGCTCACTGGCCTGTAATTCCCTGGTTTATCTCTACTAACCTTCTTGAATAATGGTACTAAGTTAGCTGTCCTCCAGTCCTCTGGCACCTCTCCTATGGCCAGAGAGGTTCTAAAAATTTGTGTCAGAGCCCCTGCAATCTCCTCCCTTGCCTCACACAGCAGCCTGGGATACATCTCGTCTGGGCCTGGGGATTTATCCACTTTTAAGCCCGCTAAAACCGCTAGTACCTTCTCCCTCTCAATGCTTGCGTGGCATCAAGTTGAGACTGCATGAGAGCAGTCTCAGACTCGATGGCAGCAACCATTGACTGCATTACAGCACTAAGACGTTGCGTGGCTTCCGCCTGTGCTGCAATGGATGCTGCCACATCGCCAATGACACGCGGCATGAGGTCTGGGTCCCCACGGTCTCTCAGAGTCCACCATCCTTTGCAGACTGCTAAGGCTGGGCCCCATGGTGTGCACAGAGCTCTGTGCAATGTTGGAGGCGGACTCCTCCACGCTCCTTACCATTGCCAACAGGCTCTCGGGCACCCTTGCAATTGCACTTATCATCTCCATGTGCATGCCCATCACCCTTCTTGTGAACGCCTCCCCATCGAGGTCCTCATCCGAGTCCTGTGCAGCAGAACTCGCGCGCAAACTCGCCCATCGGGAAGCTGGCTCCCGAGCTACCCTTTCCCCCTGGCCTTGCTGCAGCCCGCTCATCCCCAGTGCATCACACAGTGCAAACCCCTCTACTAAATTTGCCTCTAAAGATCGCATAGTCCCAGTATCTGAGGTGGTGCCTGCGGGTGAGACATGCAGTGACGCGGTGCTTTCTTCCTCCTCCTCTTCTCCCGCCTCACTCCCACTTGGCAGCTCAGGGACAAGGCTGGTTAGCTGGTTGCTGATTACCTGAAAAGCATAAAGGCACAAGACTCGCGTTAAGGTGAGGGCAGGGGGACAGGAAGGGAGCAAGGAATGCAGAGAGTATAATGAGCTGGAAAGTGGGAAAGGCTTGTGGTGTGAGGGGGAAGTGGGATGAGAGGAGAGGGGATGAACATACCGTTGTTGTCCCCAATGGGGTCGACGTCGCCGACGGCCACAGCGCCCACCACCTGGAGCCCAATGACTCTCATCACTCGTTCCTCCAGGTCTGTAAGCTGGTGGATGTCCGCTTCACCCCCGCCTGTTCGTTCCTGCTTCCTCCTACTGTGGCCCAGCTTGGCCTGCAAGAGAAAGAAAAGTATGTGAGTGTGCAGCTATGTGTTTGGGAGATGTGCCTGCCATAGTCGAATAGCTGTGATTGCGGGCAAGGCGTGAGATGTGGATGTGAGTTGGAGTAGGTGGAGATGCTTGGTGGGTGAGTGGTGGGGGTGTGGTGGTTTGTGCAGTGTGTACAGACTGAGGTTCAGATGCTGCTATGTGGGACTTGTTGAAGCATGTACTCACCCTGACCACCCGAGTGAGGTCGTTGAATTTGTTATGGCACTGTGTGAGGGTCCTGAGGACCACACTGCTGGCCGAGACATCCTGGGCCACTTCGCTCCACATTGCCCTGAAGACCTGGGGCAATGGCCCCTGCCAGTGGCCGGGAACAGCATTGCCCTCCTTCTTTTGACTGCCGCGACCAATGCCTCCAATGCCTGGTCGCTGAAATGGTGAGCTCTCTCCCTGGGACCGGGGTCAGCCATGAGGATAAGAGGTGTAGCTGTTTGAGTTGCTTGGAGGTCGCCTTCAGAGCCAGCAATGTTGGAAATGAGGTTGTGCAGAATGATTGAACCTCCCCTTTAAGAGCTGGAAGGAGCCAGTGTGAATGATGAGTCCCGATTGGAGTGCACCTGAAATTGGTTATCGCTCTGTGGGTAGCGCCCCGCTCTCTGTGTGTAGCGCCCTAAGTTAGGTGATTGGCGCTTGATTTAGTGCTCCAGTTCTTTCTTGGAGCGCTAACAATCAATTCAGCGGGAGGTCAGAAGGATTAGTGTCTGGCGCTAGTTCTACAACTTCTTAAAATTTAACGTCCCAACTGGGACGATACCGAATTTCTAGCCCTAATGTCCCAATGGTGGGATGAAGGGATTGGGGGATGTACAAAAGGCCAGAATTGGAGAAACGCAGAGTTCTCGGAGGATTTTAGGGCTGGAGAAGGTTATAGAAATAGGGAGGGGAAAGGCCATGAAGAGATTTGAACCTGGAATGAAATAATGGTCAAAAATATTAAGTGAGATTTGATTTGCCAGTTACTCACAAAGGTAAGTTCAGATAAGGCAAGCCGTTTGACTCATTTAGCTTATCCTTCTAAAGAAGCTTATAATCCTCCCATCACAGCATCTAACCACCTCATGAATGATTCCAACATTTTGGCTCCATTGCATTACCCAGAAAACCGCTCCGAGTATTTATCACCGCTTGTCTGAAGAAGTGCTTCCTGACACCAGTCCTGAACTTGTCTTTGTACATGGTTTGTATCTATATCCCGATATCCTGCAGTCACAACTTGACTTAAAATAGTGCTCTGGATTACCTTTTCTATTTTGTTAACTAGCTTATATACCTCTACACAGACCCTTCTTATTCATGTCCGTTCAAGACTGACGAATACCAATTCTTCGAGCTTTTGTTCATAATTCAGCCCTAATACCCATATCATGTTAAATATTTTGAGTTCATCTTCAATTTCAATCCATTCACATCCTTAAAGCCTTGTTCTTTGATATCCTACTTATTATAATTTTCAAAACATTTCTTCCTGACCTCTATAGTGTTTATTTCCACTTCCCTCTCTACCCCTCTGACTGCCTTTTTACATTTTTTTTGATGGTTCCTGCATTAGTCCTTGTGGTTTCCTTCACGTCTCTATCTACAATGACATCTAGAGACTTTTTTTGTATTTATTTCACATTATATTGTCTTGTTTATCCATTTAGGGTCATCTTTGTTTTGCCTGTGCTTCCTAAGCCTTGGAATGTATTTATACTGTATGCTCAATAGTATGTCTTTAAAGGTATTCCACTTCTCATCTAAAACTTTATTGTACATTAATCTTTAGTCAATTTACTTAAGATCTTCCTTTATTCCCTTGAAATTAATATTAATGTTATTCTAAAATATTTAACTGCAGTAAAAATGTATTTATGCATGAGGGAAACTGATTATAACTTGTTCAGAGCTGATCTTAATTGAGCTCTCTTAGATTGAAAATAGATGTTTTGCATACACAAAATTCATACAACAGGACATATCTGCTTCTCTTGAGAAAAAGTTAACAAGCTGGCAAATATTTTCAGTCGGTTTTCATGAGAAAAACTTTTTACTCCAATTAAAAAATAAACAGTGCTCATTAGGCCTGAATTATAGTAAAGAAAAACTTGCATTTATATAGCACCTTTCATGACCACCAGACGTCCCAAAGCGCTTTACAACCAATGAAGTACTTTTGAAGTGTAGTCACTGTTGTAATGTAGGACACGCGGCCGCCAATTTCCACACACCAAGCTCCCACAAACAGCAATGTGCTAATGACCAGATAGTCCCTGGAGTGGGACTTGAACCCACAACCTTCTGACTCAGAGGCAAGGGTGCTACTAACTGAGTCACTGGCTGGCACTGACAATATTTCCGGTTATAAGGCTGCTGCACCATGGTTCCCGACTATCTCATGCTCTATTCACTATATTACATATCTCACTGTAGAAGATAAAATGTCTGTCTCTCGGCTATTGGTGTTAAACTGCAAGTTGAGCGCACACCATCCATTATTGCAGAATTACAACAATGCAGTAATATCGATATTGAATTCAGACAGAAAAACAGATTTGTAGCTCTATCACCACATGGTTCAATTGAGTTAATACAGCAAGAGGATTTTCAACATGTCACCAGTTGATCCCAAGATAAGGAAAGTAAGAAAAGACTCCCAGACTTGTGTAATTGTGTTTTCTTTCTCTTGAAGATAGAAGGCAAAGATTCATGGGCAACCTGTTTCATCACATTTCCAACATTGATTAGTTGGCTTTTATGCATCTGCATGACAGTTCCTCTAGCACTGAGGAATTGGACGTCAATAAATCACTACTGAAGAGTTGTAGCTTGAACTAGGGACAAACAAGATGGCTGTTGGGCATCTGGGAATCTTAACTTTACATATCAGTGAGAGGGATTGAATTTATTTCTATTCAAAGCTGGTGCACTTTAGAACATGTCAAATAAATAAATATGAAGATGCCAATATTACTTTCACATCTCCAGCATTGTCCCACACTATGAAATATCACAGTGGACTGCTTCCTCTTCCTACTAAGGATGGTACAGTTGAAATCAAGTCAGTGAATGGGTTTGCCATATGAGTAATCTGATAGATTAAATGATGTGTTGCCTGTTTCTGGAACACAAGCCTATCTGTCTCCATGAAAATATATATACAGTACAAGGCTACCATATTAATGTATCTGTCCTTGATTTCAATAGTGCTGCTGTGGTAGGGCAGCAAACCCATCTCACTTCCCTTACAAGGGAATGGTCCTGCTTAAAAAGTATACTGTATGAGTAATAGGTATTACAGTTGAAAATACCATACAGAAAGCAAACTGAAAGATATATATATGCATTGCATACAAAATCAAGAAAGTGATGATGGATCTGTATGGAACATTGGTTAGGCCACAACTGGAATATTCTGAGCAGTTTTGAGTACCCCCATATAGATAAGGGCAATTAGGGATGGGCAATAAATGCTGGCCTTGCCAGCGACGCCCATTTCCCATAAAATGAATATTAAAAAAGTCAGAATCATGAGGAAGTTGCCACTGGGGCTGTATTCACTGGAGCAGAAAAGCTAAGAAGGAATCTAATAGAAGTGTTCAAACTGGTGAAACAGTTAGAAAGCAACAATAGTAAAATATTATCTGCACTGATGGGTGATTCAGTAGCTACAACCTTTTACTACAGGAAACATGGGGGTGTAAACAATTTTTCACACTTATCAAGATAAGGAATGCTTTACCATAAGAAACTATTAAAGTTGAGATAATAACATTTAAGAACACCTGAAGAAAAAATATTTTAAAAGACATAGACAAAGAGCAGGGAAATAGGGTTAGAGAGCTTCAACAGGGGGAAGTGGATAGTTTTGATGGAGGAGGTAGGAGGGCTAGCACCGACACAGAGCCAACAGGCTGAATGGACTCCTTCTGTGCTGAAATTTCTATGATAGGTATATCTGGGTATATGGCATGCCATTTCTCATTGGCAGTATAGCATTAAAAATCTGCCCAGACTGCTAAAGGTGATGATTGCTTAAGACATATATTTTAATTGTCTTGTGGCAGTTTCAAAACATTGTTCAGATGTTTAACATATTCGTAACTTCTGTTATATAAAATTAATTAGAATTACAAAAGTTATTTGAATTACCTGAGCTTAACCATTTGTCTCATGGCAGAGATATCTATTGATGGTAAAATACAAAATATTAAGATTTAAGACTTTTTAAGAGTTTTATCATTTCAGAATTCACCTCGTCAGTCCTGCATTACCATTTATTGTATGAATGTGTTCTTACTGGTTAGATCTGTGGTTAACTGCGCCATCTTTACCCACACAGTTAAAATGAACAATTTCCTTTTGAAGAGTGTATCCTATGAACTTTCCAAAATTATACTGGTCTCTTGTGCAATCACAGTAGACTCTCCATATGATGTCTTTTGTAGCTATTCAAAATATGTCTTGCAGTCAGGGTGTTGTTTCATGTGGTTATTCTATGAGAGGAAAATTTGCATAATATCTACGTATATGAGAGGTAGGCAAAACAGTGCTATAATGAAGGAACAACTGCAAGAAGGATATGGGTTCAAGTCCTACTCTAGAGACTGCAGCACAAAACTTAGGCTGACACTCAGTGCAGTGCTGAGGGAGTGCTGCACTGTTGGCGGTTTCGTCTTTTGGATGAGAAGCTAAACTGAGGCCCCGTCTGCTGCCTCAGGTGGATGTAAAAGATCCCATGGCACTATTTTGAAGAAGAGCAGGCGAGTTCTCCCTGGTGTCCTGGCCAATATGTATCCCTCAATCAACATCACTAAAAAATGCAGATTATCTGGTCATTATCTCTGGTTTTCGTGCGACCTTGTAAATTGGCTGCCGTGCTTCCTACATTACAACAGTGACTACACTTTAAAAGTACTTCATTGGCTGTAAAGTGCTTCAGGACATCCTGAGGTCATGAAAGACACAATATAAATACAAGTCTTTTTTATTTTACACGTTGTAACATTACTCAATAGTATCTTATCTCATTACAGTAAATTGACTATCAAATTTTATTTGTGTTCCACCAGCTTATGATTCTTCTGAATTGGTCTTTTTGGCAATTTACTGGGTGAACTGTGCCCAAAGCAATAGGGTATTTTCCCTGTACTTTAAGAATGTCCTAACTATAATCTTTCTCAGAGGAGGTTAAATATCAACTGACCAGAAACAATCTTTTTGTATGTTTTGAATGATCCATGTTGAATGTTGCCTGTAGAAATGTCCTTGATTCTGGTGCTGGGTAAGAGAACAACACTAACATTTGAAATAAATTACAACTCTCCCAACCAGACACGGAATCAGTTAAAGATTCTGGAAACGTGATGTTGGGATCTTTGAGAGGATTATGGGTAAATGTCAAGGCACGATTGATCATTTTGGTTTATTTTAGCATAAAAGCAACAAGATATTCCAGATGCTGAAAATCTGATATAAAAACAGAAAATACTGGAAATACGAGTTTTCGGGCTGGATTTTCATGGGGAAGGTGGGTTGGGGCCAGAGGGAGGCGGGGCGGGGGGCTCCGATGCGGGCGGGAAACCCAGGAGAACGGGTTTCCCACAGGGTCTGCCAACTTTAACGGCGGGGCCTGATTTGCATCTGAAACCTCTGTTTCCCACCCACAGCCAGCCAGATGGAGAGGCTGACTGGCTGCGGGCGGGTAGGCCTGCGGCACTAGGCTACACAGAGGAGGGAGGGAGGGATCGTATGGGGGCCGGTGCTGGCCGTTGAGGGACCAGGGGGATGGGAGGTGAGGACAAGGAACTGGCAGTGGGGGGTGGGGGTGGAAAGAGAGGTGACGATGATCGTGGCCTCCAGGGGACCGGGGGGCGTTGCAGGGATTTAACCACCCCCACGCTCCAAACCCACCTGTTTATTCAGTTAAAAATTCTCCCCAATGTTTCAGGTCGATGACCTTTCGTCAGAACATTCTGAGGGAAGGTCATCGACCTGAAACGTGAACTCTTTCTCTCTCCACGATGCTGCCTGACCTGCTGAGTATTTCCAGCATTTTCTGTCTTGGTTTATTTTAGTTTTGATGGCATTTTTTAAATTCTGCACATAATGCTCCAGCACAGGAATGAGCCGTTCACAGTTGCTTTGTACAACCCCCCCTTCTCAAGAGATGAGGATACACAATAGGAATTGCTGAATGTAGAATGCATTCCTTGCGTGAGGAAGACCTGATAAGTCATGAGTGTACAAAATGAGTTGTTAAGTTTTGACTCATGATTGGAATATTTTCAGCATTCTGCAGTTTCCCATTAAGTAACATACTTACAGCACTCATCTATAATTACTGTTTTAAAATTAATTAATATAAATTACATTGCATTCATTTTTACTAAGGGTAATTACAAGCATGGAGGTTTCTTTAATCCTTCTGAATAGGTTGTGCAAGCTGCTTTTGTGCCTCTATAATCTTGAGGTTTTAGCTCTCAGACCTGATATAGGATGTTAAACAATTCTAAAAAAAGAGTCTGACCGTTCTATTAAATTCCGTAATGTGGTTTCGCTCCCTATAATAGCTAAACCATTATTCCAATATCTATTTTACATTCTTCTCTCTTTATGTTGGGTAATGGAGATAAAACGTCATCCTATATTCTTGAACTAGATCGTAACATGCTCTATTTTGGATTGGGATAGTCACCCTAAATTTAATTATTCATCTCTCCTGAGCAGACTTTAAGGAGCGCAGTAGATGAGCCATTGATGACTTGTTAATTATTTATAAGTGTTGTGCTGGTTATCTGCCTACAGAGGGAGGGAAAGGCCATACAGTTAAATTGGTTGGTTAATACATCAGATGAACACAGGAATTAGATGACACAATGGGTTAGTCCACTGTTCCTTCACCTCTGTGACCTAGATTTCAATTCAAAAGGGTGTTGTTGTCCACAAATACATCATCACATTACAAAAGATGATATGGATATATTTTAATCTTAGGATAAAAGTAGTCTGTGCCCATTAAGAAAATGTATGTGTTCATGTATAAGATATAAAAATGTTATTGAAGTAAGGACATTAGGAGAAGGTTTCCTTTGCTATGTGTAATGAAGCTGTAAACCCATTTATCATTTTGCTGCACATAGCAACAGTGGAAATCTCCCCACAATATGTTAAAACTAAGCCATGCCTACGTGCATTTATGAACGACTGGAGCAATCCCTTATATTAACTCGCATGAATTAATCGATCATTTCAATTGATCCTTTAAGTTACTCCATGTCACATATGTGATCCAGGATATATGAATTAAATGGACAAAATCAGAACGTAGCTGAAAAAAGTACAGTATAAAACAGAGTAATGATTTTCCCATTTCTCTTTTTCCAATGATTCGTGGCAGACCTTTGAAGTCTGGTTAAATAGGACTTCCATCAAATATTTGCAGAAAATTGCAAATAAAAATGACTGACATTTGAAGGTTTGCGACAGGCACTCATCACATAACAGACATTTTTGTAAATCAGTGAGTAATGCATCCACAGTAAACAGAACTGACTTGGACAAAATGAAACCAAATTAACACAGTGTGCAACTTTATTCCATGCAGAAATGAATTCTACACGAACATTAACAATGCTTTTGTTTTCGGTTGCTAACCTTTGAGGAGTGGAATTTAATCTGCTCCATTTATCATAGATCTTCATGAAGAGTATTCAAAATGTCTAAAGTATATAATATCAACTTTCTCTGTTACATGACTATAATTTTCAAAGGATCGAAGTATACATTTGTACTAGCTTGAAAATAGGGGCACAGTTTCTCAGTTTATTTACTGAACTGTAAGGTAAACAATACCTGAATTCTATTTTAAAACTACAATGAGAATATTTCAGATCTTTTACCAGGCTGTTACTTCTTTGTAAACACATATACTAGTACAGCTCCATAAATAATACACTACTTATCACTTCAGTCAGAGCATTCAGCAGTCTTGGTGCCACATTCTGCAATAATCTTCCTGAACCCCTCTCCCTTGCTGCCTCTCTTTCCTCTTCGAAAAGCTTCCTCAAAATCTAACTCTTTGGGTCACCAACCCTAACTCCTCTTCTATTGCTGCTCGGTATCGTGAACCACTTTGGAAAGCTTTATTGCACTGAAGGTACAATTTTAATGGAAGTTGTTGTGATTTTACTACATATGATTCACACATTCTGTGTGATAGATATGTTGATCAGTTTGAATTCCATATATCACATAGTATTTGGGCAGCCCAGTGATATATTCTAGTCTAAGATTGGCCATACTATTGATAAGCATTATATTTAAGACTGTCAAATTAAATACTTCAGTTCCAGTAATATTTCACAGGCTCGAGTGATTGGAATTTATTTGTGTATAAAAGAGATTTATTACTTTATGCCTTCTTCATCAAACCATCTTTTCCGTTAGATGGATCATACATAAATAACACAAAATACATCTTACCACAGAATAACAGAGCTTTACGTTATTTTGTTAATTAAAATATATTTATAAGTCCCCCTTAAGATACTTATTATTTTAATTTCTCCAGCACTACATCCAGATGTCCTATGTTACATTTAGTTTAACGCCAGTTTTCTACGGAAAAATCAATATCATTGAAATATGTTCCATTAAACCTTCTATTATTTCATTTTTGATTTGGGAGCAGGTTAAGAAGATGATTGCTTTAGAACAAACTTTGCTCAAACATGAAGTTAAACAATTGCTTTTCTTCCCCAAAAATATTTGTGGAACAATATTTGATATATCTGGGGAAGGAAGAAAAAGCATTGTTTAAACCATACAGCTTTAAGGAATGATTTTGAGTCTTGTGCCATGAAAAAAAGACAAAGTGTAAATGAATGAGCCAGGCCTATGGTTGTACTCATACTGTCACAGACAGTAAAATATTTTTGTAATGAAATATCTGTCCCTACAATGCAAAGAGCTAAAACGGTCTCTTTCTAATCTGAACTTCTCTCAGCTTCGGCTTGTGTTATCGACGTACTGGGCATGTTCTCTTCCTTTATCAGCAGGGCGCATCCTCACTTTGCCATTAAGCACCACAACCTGTCTCCCTCCTGTCCCAATAATTTTTTTTTTAAAACAGAACAGGAGAAGGCTATGAAGCAGATTTTAATGATACCTTACAGTTTCATGAAATAACCTAATCTTATCTTTCAAAATGAATATATAATTTTAACACTCAACATCACTGCCTGTAAATGAAAAGTACTTTTAGAATCCTTACCATTTTCCATTTTTAAGTATGTTTTAGGGTGATCATGGTGGGAAAAATGTTCTTCATCCAGTGTAACCAACAAGGAAACAACAAGCCCTCTCTGGCCAAGCCTAATAGATAGAGTGTGGAGCTTCCCTGAGTAATGAGGTCTGTAGTACAAATTAACATTATGGTATGGATAGCTTTGGGCACACAAATTCATATTGTGAGTTGGATTTAGCCTACCCTGATTCATATCACTTATAACCTTATGCTGGGCAGGAAAGAAAGAGCTTTCAATTATGTTCTATTCAATTTGCAAAATAGTTATTCAGCTTTTATCACTTTTAATATCTAATGACATGAATAATCTTTCAATTTATCTAAATTTGAAAAACAAATTCAAAAAGATATATCTCTTATGACATGGTATGTTATCTGGTTTTTCACCTCTCCCAGAAGATTACATGGCTCCGGTTGGGTAGGGAGTGTCGTAACATGATGCATAGGGAATCACAACTATATGGGACAGGCTGGATGGACCAGTGGGTCTTTTCCTGTCTGTCGTTAACGTTTGTTAGGAAAAAGTTTAATTGTTCAATGCTGGAAAAATATGCTATAAACAGGCATCATAAACAATATAGTGTATCTGTTTTATTTGGTTTTGACAATGAAGGGTCCAAAATAGGCGACAGTATTTATATATATGGTTTGGATGAAAGACGTTTTGAACCTCCTCAGCAAAGTCGATTCCAGCAAGTTGAATTTGGTGCATACTGGACACGATTCCAAGAAACAAAACTACTATTTTAACATTCAATACGATGGATAGGGTTTGAAAAGAAGAGTTTTGGGTATGAAAAATGGGAGCAGTGGAGGATGCTGTTTTGCGGTTGGCTTCTTCCAATAAAAGGAATGTCACTGAATTACCACTAACCTCTGCCATCCCTGATCTAGAAGTAGTTAGGACCGAAGTGAAATGCAATGTTCCTTCAATTACTATATTATCATTGATCATGCTGAGAGGTAGGGAAAGGAAGCTTGATATGTTTTCGATGCAGTTTTGAAATGACATTGTCGTTCCTGAAGCGTTTAACTAATTACCTATTTAATCACATTGTTAACTCATTTTAAACACACGGGTTTGATTTTTTGCTTTGACATTGCCTCGCACTTAAAATGCGTGCTTGAACCTAAATCATTACAATGTACTTAAATGTTTTAATACAATCTTTATGTCACTATAATGCAGCTCTTAAGTGTACATACTGAATCTCCATTTTGAACAGATATTTCTTAGTTATATATTATTTTTCCTAATCACTTCACAGCATGTAAAAGTTCCCAGCAGTGATCTGAAGAGTCTTGTGTTTGTGCAAGTCGTGTTACTTTTTAAAGCTTATCTACTGAAAAGAATAGATTTTATTGTAAGCAATAGCCCACAAAAATGGTACAAAACAAGTATTAATACTAGCCCTAATTCTCTTGGTTGCAAGTCACCACATCCAGCTGATACAATCGCAACATTGCAAGGTTATTTACCACCCTCCCTCCACCCACCCCCCACCCGAAGAGCGGGGTCTAGTCCAGCTGTTATTATATGCTGAGGTAGTTTTGTGAATAGATCCTGTGCCTGTTATATTAAACTTTCAATTTTATGTGTTGTACTAACTGAATTACATTTATCTCAGATCTGTGGATGTATATAGACTTGCTTCTATTAGTTCTGATGTTTAATGTTTAATGACCCCAGCTACTGGTAACTGAAGAATATCACCGGTACTGTATCTACTGACGGTTGAACTGAGAGGGTTAGTACCCTCAATTCATAATTCGCACTGGAAGATCCAGTAAATAGCCAGTCTTTTTAATACAGTTCCAACAGTAAAAGTCGAAAAGAAAATGCACACTTAAACTGTGTTAACCCTTAGGCAACTCGGAAACAAACTTTAAAAATAATCTACAACTGAATTCACATACAGCATACAAAAATATCAAGAAAATTCCTGATCTAAGCAAACTGTTACACTCTGATTGCATCCCTCCCAGAGTCAGAACTGATACAACCAGACCTATTGTATGCAAGCTGCTTATAAGCACAATGCTCAGCTATTCCAACATAATGATATATTAGGATCCCCTTGTACTTACTGAATTAATATTCTATTGAAGTTTAATTATTACAATGGCAAAACCTTGGCCATTCACTGTAAACTACAAAAAATATTATTGATTCCGACGTTGCACAGAGTGCTTCACTGGTTTTCAAAGGGTTAATCATATTTCTAAATACATTGAATACAAGAGAACTACAGCATGGGATAAAGGTAGTAGACACGGACACACTATGATGCTGAGAGTGGAGTGCTTATTAATTACATATATTCCACAGTTTTCACTCTTACTTACCACAGCCTGTGCTAAAATCCTAATGGGAGCAGGAAGTTTTAATCCTGAATAAAATCCAACATTTTGATTTTATTATTCTGTCTGATGGAAGACAACAATTGTAACAAAAAATAATCATTTCAATAGTGGGGTGCAGCCTCAATCCAGACTTTCACCTACCTTGTAATCTGGAGACGTTGCTTCATATAAATAAATAAATAACCCGATTGAATCGCGCAGTGCAGCCCCCCTGTACAGGAATATTCTTAAACCATGCACCCTGCCTCAATTCATAATGAACATATTAATTGGTAACAACCGAAACTTTAATTTGCATTATGTGGCTCGGAGTAATTAATGAACACTGTGAAAGAATAAGACACAATGCCTGCGCCTGGTAATTCTAAGTGCAAAGATATTCTTCCCGGCTGCTCGTATTTAACCTGCTCTATCAGAATAGCCAAGTGCTGATTCTCACCTTGTGAAGAAGCACAGAGTTGGACATAGAGCCCCAGGTAATGCAAAGCTCCTACAATCACTCCAAACATCCCCATCTTGTCTGCAACGCTGTGTTTCTCACATCAGTCGGGTTTGGTGTTAGAAATCCGGTCTCGATTCTGAGAAAATTTCCGCTCAAGCAGCTCGATGGCTCAGCCGATCTGATGCGAGCTGATGTACCGGAGCTGCTGCCTCTGCGGTACTTCACCATGGGGCGGAGGAGGCGCTCACAACAGAGCTGTGCTCAGCACGTGGGCGCCTGATCACCGCGCGGAGGTATCCACTCAAGACTTAGTCTATTTTTTTTGTTTTTTACTTTATAATAACTTCAGAGACACTGCTCACAAGATCGAACTTTCGCATACAGAACATTGCAGTCCCTGATAACATATGCACACATTTTAGCTCTCACATTTTGACCAAAGCAAGGTCTCTGGGATTCTGTGAGCTCCAGGATGTCGACAAGCCGCTCAGTCCCCCATGGCAGCCTGGCTAATTCATCAGTGGTCTCTCGCAGTCCAGCATGGTCTAGATTGCTTGGCTCATTGATGGGATCTAGAGGGGTAGATCTGGGGGCTGAGACTTCTCCTCCTCAGGCAACCCTGCAAATCAATGCATCAATATATAGATTTTTTAAAAATTTGTTCACAGGATGTGGGCACCATTGGCAAAGCCAGCATTTATTGCCCATCCTTAATTGGCATTGAGAAGGTAGTGGTGAGCCACCTTCTTGAACTACAGAGGGCAGTTAAGAGTCAACCACATTGCTGTGGGTCTGGAGTCACATACAGGCCAGACCAGGTAAGGACAGCAGATTTCCTTCCCTAAAGGACATCAGTGAAGCAGATGGGTTTTTACAACAATCTGGTAGTTTCATGGTCACTATTACTGATACTAGCTTTTTATTCCAGATTTATTTAATTAACTGAATTCTAAATTCACCAGCTGCCATGGTTGAGATTTGAACTCATGGATCATTAGTCCAGGCCTACTGGATTACTAGTCTAGTAGCATAACCACTATGCTACCGTTCCCATTGTGGGGCAGCTAAACAACAGAATAACCTCTACCCACGCTCGGAGGTCCTCAATCTTAGTGCTTACATTTAAGTTCGCTGGGCTTAGGTAAGTGGGGTGTATCTTGATGAGGAGAGAGTGAATACTGCATAATTAGGCAAATGGAAACTCTGCTTATGTGCACAGTAGTTTGTTTTGGTGACACTTAAACATGGTGATGAGTTTCCAGTTAGTATCAGACAACTGGTTGCAGTAAAGAAAGAACTTGCATTTATAGATCTTGCATTTATATAATGCGTTTTACAACCTCAGGGCATCCCAAAGCACTTTACGGCCAATGAGGTACTTTTGAAGTGTAGTCACTGTTGCAATGTAGGAAACATGGCAGCCAATTTGTGCACAGCAAGATCCCACAAACAGCAATCAGGTAATGACCGGATAATCTGTTGGTTGAGGGATAAATGTTGGCCAGGAGAGAACACCTCTACTCTTCTTTGAATTGTGCCATGGTTTTTTTTACATCCAACTGTGAGGGAAGAGACCTCGTTTCTCATCCAAAAGACAGCTCTTCAGAAAGTGCAGCACTTCCTGAGTACTGCACTGAATTATCAGCCTAGAGTATGGGCTCCGGTCTCTGGAGTGGGACTATGAACCCACACCCTTGTGACTCAGAGCGGAGAGTGCTACCACTGAACCAAGGTTGACACCTGACAAAGTAGTAACCAATCCAATCTATGTCAATCTGAATATTACCTAACACATACACTGCAAAATTGACTACTTGGGAAAATAATGGAAAATATGTACATATTCATTATCTGTTTAATATATACCAAAACAGGAACAAAACCACCGTCCTCACCTAGTTGTTTCCTACTGGCACAATGATGTCTTTATATAAAAACGACTTATTTTGTGACTGTTACATTGTTGATGAGTTAATAGCCCAGGTTCTTCAATACTTTTTAAACGGCATTAGATCCTGGATTTTCCAACTCAATGGAGCTCATGGGGGCATCTGAGAGGGTTTAGGAGACCATCAGATCTTTGTATATTTGTGATTTCTGTATCTCGGTATCTGTTGACTTACTATCACGTCTTTCTGTTGCTGAAGGCTAATTGCTAATGTTCTGCAGGGAAAACATTGTTTCCCTTTAGCTACCTGACACTGTCCTTCAGAAACAAAAACTTCGCATGTTGGAAAACCACAGCAGATCAGTCACAATATGGGGAGAGAAAAGACAATCAGCGTCTGGGGCAGGGTCGTTCTTCAGAATTACATTTTCTGTTTTATTTCCAACATTTACAATGTTTTTGTATTTGTACTGTCTTTC
This sequence comes from Squalus acanthias, assembly GCA_030390025.1. Lineage (NCBI taxonomy): Eukaryota > Metazoa > Chordata > Chondrichthyes > Squaliformes > Squalidae > Squalus > Squalus acanthias. Next base: position 45,026,031 of record CM059435.1, read on the forward strand.
CGAAGCCAGGAGAGCCCAGAGTAGCAACATTTTCGGGGGAGGTCTCCACACAAAACCACTGCTCTTTGTGAAATTAGATGTGTGTGAAAGTTACTTAGATTCATCCCCTAAAACTTTCTTTAACTTGCGTTGTTTGAGGGGTCAGAGGCCAGTAACGGCACAATAGAATGTCATCTTCATTCGGTACACACGCAACAACATTACAATTAACTTAATGAGAATGATGATCAGAGTTAACAATAACAATTATAATGGCTCTGTTCATAACATACACCAATTAGGGTGATTACATATTCATGAGCACTGCCGTTGGCCGAGTGCTCGCAATAGTATGAAACCACGTCGACCTTGTTACTCTACACGCGAAACACAGGTCAGCACTGACACTTACAGCAACTGTTCGTCTTCAGAGTTGCATAAATAAGACTGATCCGGCTGTGTAACTGGGGAGAGCACCAGTGCTTCTACCAGAGCTGTTAGATGTTGCCTGAGCGCCGTGAGGTGCGCCTGACATCTCCCGTCCGAGAGCTTGGTTTCAGCACCGCACTGGAGAACAGCTCCAGCAAACACTATTCTTAAATATCAAAAACAGTGCGGCTGTTCCTGAGGTAGAGGCTCTCACACACACACACATTATATATATATATATATCCATACGTTATTTGGTTACATAGTCAAAAGTGTAATTTCTAATTTTTATTTCAAACGGGCTATTTAATTATCGGATTGCAGCGATCCTGGCTGCTGGTCACTCAGTTGGTGTGCTAATCGCAGCTGTGTTAGGATGCCGCCTATCCTTTATCTGGTCTGTAGGCTGTCTCTTTCTCCGTGATATATACCAATTGTCAGGGCTTCCTCTAATGCAGCAATCAACGCCGCCTTCCTGTCGGAGCCAGCCCTGAACGCAAAGGTCTCCAGCGCAAGCCAGTCATGTTTTTTCACTGAATATTGTTATCAATGCATTTATTAACAAGTCACAGCTCGCAAACCACAGCTTCCATTCATTTAAAAACGCCCTCGGATCATGGTCATTTCTAGCGCTTTCCAGTGTTTTGGCTAGACCTTCGAGTGAGCGAGTATATTATTTTTAAATGCATACTTGAGATAAAGTTGGAAACCCAGTATCTATCGTTTAGCTCCGATCTTTAGTAAGTGTCTATTTAAAGATTTTTTTTTCTGCAAGGATTCTCAATGGGACGGGTGGTTTCCCCACAGCCAGGTCGGTTAAGCACAGATACAGAAACACGAACAGAAGGAGACCATTCGGCCCATCGTGCCTGTGCCGGCTCTTTGAAAGAGCGATCCGATTAGCCCCAATCTTTCCCATGGCCCTGCAAATGTTTCCCTTTCAAGTATTTCTCCAATTCTCTTCTCAAAGTTACTATTGAATCTGCTTCCAACGCCCTTTCAGGCAGTGCATTCCAGATGATAATCAGAGGCTGCATAAATAACAATTCTCATCTCCCCTCTGGTTCTTTTGCCAATTATCTTCAATCTGTGTCCTTTGGTTACTGACCCTCCTGCCAATGGAAATCATTTCTGCTTAGTTACTCAATCAAAACCCCTCTATTAGCTGGTCCCTTAAACTTCGGCACTAAAAAGAAAGACTTGCATTTATATAGAGCCTTTCACGACCTCAGGACGTCTCAAAGCGCTTTACAGCCAATGAAGTACTTTTGAAGTGTAGTCACTGTTGTAATGTAGGAAAATCTGAAGAGAATTTAATCTAATCTAATCCAAGGAGAATAATCTCATTTTCTGTAGTCTCTCCACAGTGAAGATAGCATTATATTTGCAGAAAGTGTAACGTGTCCACTCTTCAAAATTAAGAATATGCAAATAGCTCTTTACAGGGCTTGGTCGAACCGGCAGGCGAGCATCTCTCTCCATTTGATATTTAAAGCCACAACTTTCATTTGTCAAGCGATGCTGCCAGTTCTAACGGAAGGCTACAGGTCAAGGCGTTTGTAATTAAAGTGCGGCAGCCATTTATTGCTGGGGACAATGCTGACAATTGATGTGGCCATTATGTTAAATGTTTGATACGGAGGAGACCTGAGTAGTGACACTGAGTTATGGGAGTTCTCTCAGCTGTGTGACACAGTCCGAACTCACCGCCACAGCAAACGCGGGTTTTCTTTTTCATACAAGTGAAAGAACACCTGGGTCTCGGTGCTACTGATGTGAGACACAGAGTCTGCCCCAGAGAGAACACCCTGGGATATTGGACCTTGTGTACTTCACAAATACAACCGCCAGGACCTATTAGTAACAAAGTGATAATGAGTGAGGCGGTAAGATCCTCAATAATAAACTTTCTATCCTTCTACCCCCACCCCTTATGGAAATCCCACCCAATTCTGTCATAAAATTCCTTATTAATAGTGCTTATTGCCACAATGTGTTATTTTCCCTCCCGGTTATTCACGCCCCGATTAACACTGTCGGAGTTATTCCACAATCCTATGCTCCCAGCATGGAAGCCACACATGGTAGCGTGGTTGGGAATAGGTCAACAACATTGCAGCGCAGATTCTCTGAGCCGCCTCCCTGTGCGATCCCTCCTCTGTTCTCAGAGATCGTGGCATTTAGACATCGGCATAGCTGCTATTCCTTGGTCACTCCGCCAGGAGGCGCATTTAGAAAAGGGACTTAAAATCCGACAGTGCACAGGACTTCTGACTTACTGCTTCACACCATGTCTTCCTTCTGATGTAAAAAATATATTCTATTTTGTGTAAACTATGAAGTGATCTCACCATCTGGGGCCTAACAAGAAGTAGTTGCTGAGCCTGACCGCACAAGGAGGTGAATTAACCCACAGTGCCTCAGAGTCATTTCAACTTTGTGAGTTAAGTTCCCTGGCAGCCAATCACATTGAACTCTCCAAGCTAACCTCCGTGGCAATGCCATCCATATTTATACACAGGTCAAACCAACACAAACAGACAAGAAAAACTAAAGAACATTGAATCATTGAGGTAGAAGTTTGTCTTGGGCGATTTGCTGAACAGGCGGTATTGAATTGACCACCTGTAATATGCCCAGACTGATAGTTCCGCTGACTTCAATAAAGCTGAATATCGGGCAGGACATATAACGGACGGCTGATAACACACGGCTCATTTACCACGGCCGCCCGGGACCAATTTCTACCCGATAATGTTTGCTGACTGTTCAGTTTTGAAAAGAATTACTGATGGTGAATCTTCCCTTTTAAGTAAAATATACTCCCAGGCATTTTTCCTAGCCCGGCCAATGCACCTGGCAGAGAGCAGAAAACCTACCCCAAGAGCAAACCCCAGCGGGCCTTAACCTCTGACCTGTAACCTGAAGGTTTACTAAACCAACATTTTGGATACTCTATGATTTTATGTTATTTCTATTGCACTGAAGCAGCTAAACACTAAAACCATTTGAGCCACTTGTTGCTGTTAACGAGAGACTGGAATACTTATTCCAACATTAAAATTATTATGGGAACTATCAGAAAGTATGTTAGTTATAAAAATTACTTGAGGATGTGGAAGTAAATTTATATAATGACTCGGTTGTGCTCTTACACTTAGGGTATAAATTCACAGATTGCAACAACATGTAAATTATTGTCTGAAATAATGAACGTGATCAATTAATTATTTAATGTCTGAAGGACTGAATTTAACAAATGTGGTGGTGGTAATTATAAATATAATCCCATATAATCATGTTGTGCCACTCTTGTGCTGAGATTAGGTAATGATATTCTGAATGTAAATTGATGGCATACATTAGTGTTCGGGGAAAAGTATTTATCTGAATGATTTTATAGTATATTAATATTTTGACATATTTTATGCCTGCATATGTGAAAGAACCAAATCTGACTGGAAACAGGTCCACAATTTAAACATATATATCTTTATAAATCATTCCAGTACTCTGACCTAATTTGTGTAACAGAAGTGGAGTGAATTTAAATCAGTTCATCCTGCAAGATTATTTTCTCCAGTTTTCCCTGCTGGTCCCTGAAGACACTGACTATTGCTGAGGTACAGTTTTGCAGGCCCTGTCAACCTTCCAGTACTTCACTTAAATGGAACTGCTTCATGTGTGAGCCTAGACCATGCATGTTGGCCAGCTATTCAACACAGAGGGCATCACACCCGAGACTTATCCAAAGTGCATACTTGTGTACTTCCCAGCAGGGGCCAGTCAGCAGCAATCTGGAGCAGGAAAATTGGCCAATATTATCTCTCCTTGGCACACAGGCATTTTAGCAGGCCAAATACTGCCCAGCTGACTCACCACAGACCGATGATTAAACCTGGGCCTTTCTAATTTGGATTGTTTTGTGCCACATCAGGTAGACCCTTTATCCACTAGATTATTGGGGGATCTTACTTCCACATCCAACTTGTTATGTACACTGTAAGGTTGACTCACATCAGACAAATTTGGATGAGTTATGCTAACCAGGTTTGGGAAGAACATAGAGCGTGTTGAATCCAGTGTGAATGCAAATCAAGCATTTAGCATATTCATAAAGTGATGTACTTTAACATCCTGAATGCAGAATAATCCATTTTCTCATCCTGATATTGCTTTCTCTGCTATATTATTTGACAATGTTGCAGTAATCACTCCATGAAAAGATCCTTCTATCTCTGGATGCCTACTATTGTACTCGTGAAGAAAAAATGCTCTTACGTTTGATCCCTGGAGATCAATTTGTTGGTAATATGGAACATCACCGAGGCACCGCGTTTGTTAAAAGTGATTCACTGGAAAGCAGCCGTTGCTAAAAATAATTGTTGCTAGTCAGAGCTAATTTGTCTTGATTATGCCATGGTGTATGCTGAGTAGGATCAGAAGGCAATGCAAGCAAGACCATTACTCTCTGATGTCCTGGCAATGAGTTCAGCAGTACTAGTACACTCAAGTACTTTGTACAGAAAGCTGATTAAAAGTAACACGAAAAAAATAAACCGTGGCTGTATTTAAAGCAACACTGGCAAACAGGTTTGTTCTCAAGTTACAAAGCAACTATAACTTCTCTTTAACTAAAGCATTATAATCCATTCTTGATATTGTGTGATAGCTGCAGCTCAGTGGATAGCACTCTCGCCTCTGAGTCAGAAGATTGCGAGTTCATAGTCCTACTCCAGACACTTGAGCACAAAAATATAGGCTGACACTGAGGGAGTGCTGCACTGTCGGAGGTACCGTCTTTCAGATGAGATGTTAACCCGAGGCCCCGTCTGCCCTCTCAGGTGAATGTAAAAGATTCCACAGCACTATTTCGAAGAAGAGCAGAGGAGTTTTCCCTGGTGTCCTGGCCAATATTTATCCCTCAATCAACACCACTAAAAACAGATTATCTGGTCATTGTCACATTGCTGTTTGTGGGATCTTGCTGTGCGCAAATTGGCTGCCACGTTTCCTACATTACAACAGCGACTCCACTTCAAAAGTACTTCATTGGCTGTAAAGCGCTTTGGGACATCCTGAGGTCATGAAAGGCGCTATATAAATGCAAGTCTTTCTTTACTTTCTTAATATATATCTGGTGCTTGCAGATTTAAATTGACTGGTCTCTATCGCAATCAGGTATATTCCTTGCTGGTAACCATGATGGCTACAGTTCTTGGGGAAGGAGTGAGAATGGACAAAAAGTCATTTGTTGAGAAATAGCGTTAAGTGAGAGTTCAATTTTCAGACTAGAGGACAAAAGTCTGAGAAATAACAATCAATATTTAAAACTAGAGAGGTTTTAAGCTGATAAAGAATCATTTATATATTACTAATCCATCACCAATTATCTAATATTGGTTGCAACTCTTTATCTACACATGTGTTATAGGGGAGCTTCTTCATATGTTACTGTATCAGTGGTTTAGACTACACAACATTAATGGTTATATTGCAGCCTGAACACCTCACCTGTAATTACACAATTGATGAATAATGTTTGAGAATAAAATTATACCTTTAGACTGGCATAACAGTCTGACGACACAATATTAAAATTACAACTCTTTGCCTTCTAATATAGGAGTATTTGACGCACTGCACATATTGTGATAAATGGTGAATAATTAAACTTATGCCTTTAAAGAGCGTAGAGTTTCCGTTAGTTTTATCAATGCAATCTGGGTGAAATCGGCCGAACTAGCACAAAAGATGGGGGGGATTTTAAACGTCAGTTACGTCAAACATAAATGGCGTTTCTGCGATCTTTAACGCTGGTTTAAAAATCATTTTGCCCGAAGCCGGCCGCGCCCAACAAACTGGCCACACCCCCAGATTGAAATAACGAGGACGGTGAGTTTCCACCGATTGCGCCCGTTCGAGGAGGCTCTTCAAATTGAGCTCGTTTTCTTCGGCACACAGGCACGAGTAGGCACGTTTTAAAAGTTTTCAATTTACTCAGAAACTGACTAATGTACAGCAATGAAACCAGTAAATGGTTCAGTATAGTTTGTTTAGGTAATTTTCAGTGATTTAAAATTAGGTTACTCACAGGTGGAGAACTTAGTTTTTGTGATAAACCCATTTTCAGCTGTATTAATAAAACTGCACCAGGTTACCACTCTTAAATACATAAAGAAATACTTTTTAATGCAAAGAAAATAATAAACGATTACGCTGACCGATTGCGCTGGTTCATGGAAGATTTTAGGTTTGTGATTCTGCAAATACGTTTTAGCGGAAACTTGAATTGTAACCAGTGCAATTTCAAGTGCAATTTGCGCCCAATTTCCTGACTGCGCCCAAAGCGGAAACTTAGAATCATAGAATGATACAGCACAGAAGGAGGCCATTCGGCCCATCATGCCTGTGCCGGATAATGGGTATATCCCCATAATGTCTGTTTTGTTTTCTTGTGCAGCTGATCTTGAAACTGTTCTGCATACCTCATATTTGCCATTAATTTGGATAGCTTTTATGGGCGTGTAGTTTAAGGTGACACATGGAACAACAGGCTAGGTATTCTGCAGCGAGTGTCTCATCTCCTAACTCCCCAAACCCTTTCCACCATCAACAAGGCACAAGTCAGGAGTGTGATGGAATACTCCCCACTTGCCTGGATGAGTGCAGCTCCAACAACACTCATGAAACTCAACACCATCCAGGACAAAGCAGGCCACTTGATTGGCACCCCATCCACCACCTTAAACATTTACTCCCTTCTCCACTGGTGCACCGTGGCTGCAGTGTGTATCATCTACAAGATGCACTGCAGCATCTCGCCAAGGCTTCTTCGACAGCACCTCCCAAACCCGCAACCTCTACCACCTAGAAGGACAAGGGCAGCAGGCGCATGGGAACATCATCACCTCCAAGTTCCCCTCCAAGTCACACACCATCCTGACTTGGAAATATATCGCCGTTCCTTCATCCGTCACTGGGTCAAAATCCTGGCACTCCCTCCTCACAGCACTGTGGGAGTACCTTCACCTCACGCACTGCAGCCGTTCGAGAAGGTGGCTCACCACCACCTCCTCAAGGGCAATTAGGGATGGGCAATAAATGCTGGCCTTGCCAGCGACGCCCACATCCCAGGAACGAATAAAAAGTCTTAGAAATCAGTCACTATCTTCATTAATTGTCTGCGGCACTGAAACGCAATACTGTTTGGGAAACCACGCGTGAAATGTATGGAAACCTGGGTCAGTTAAAACAATATGATGAAAGGTCTGATTTCTGTCCTCCCGATTGTGTAAAACTACAGGCTAGGTGGAACAAAAGTGGAATTAATAACATATCCATCTATATATTATCACATAGTCCAGAGATACAAGACAAGTTAATAGAGAATCAAAACAAAAGGTTACATGTGGCTTGTAGATGTTACTTTTTCGATATACACACATTCTACAAATCCTTCATTTACAGAGAAAAATAAATCTGATAAAAATGTATATTGACTTTTGTTGCAGCTGCATTACAGTACTGTCTTTTTGTATTTGCACATTGATTTTATTTTAAATATACAAAATTCTGGAGTACATTCCCCAGAGCGGAGCTCCAATAGGTACAAATAAACCATGTTTGTATCAGTGACTTACTTTCGTGAAACAAAGGCTGCCCAGCTGCATGTTAAGGGAGAAGGCCATGGAAAGACTTGTAAAAAAAAATGAGAAAGACAGCTACTTTATCCTGCTTATCATACGAGTCAGACAACAAACTCATGATTGAATTTCAGTACATCTGGGCTGCCAGAGAAATGGTCCAACAGCCAATTTTTGCTGTAGATAAGAGATAAATAAATTAAACAACAGCAGTAGGGCACAACAGGACAGATATACTGCAATCTGGCAGCTCATGTTGCTGGCAATCCGAAACATAATATTTAAATATCTGTGCAATTTGTGTTTTGGAAAACTATATAGACTAGAATCATCCTTTCCCTTTCTCAGTGTTGCATCTCCAAAGTAAAAGCACTGAGAAAGGATGCCAAAAATGCGTCGGCTCCTAAGATCTCGTTCCAATGGTGGAAATGGCCACGTCTTCACCTTTCCCCATGACAACCATTGGGTTGTTAAATTCACGGACTGACATATGAATTTGATTATGGTACTAGGCTAGTGTAAGGGGTTTTTGTCTCGGGCTTATTTGTAGGTCAGCCAGTTATGTTTTCCTGGACTGTACTGCCCGCTGTGCGGTTGCGAATCGCTATCCCCTTATTAGTTCTGAGCCCAGGACTTATCGAGCGGCGATAAGGACAAACGAACAGACCCGTGGATTGGTGCGAGGAAAACCAATGTTTATTTACAGAAGTAAAACTACAGAGAAACAGTATCATATGAAGACGGTTTTACACTTAGCATGGGAGGAGAACGGACACATCGAGGGAAAATCCTAAAATTACAATTTTAGCAATATCCCCATTAATCCCCACCCTTATGCCTAACTAGAATTGTCTTGCGACAGCCAGAAGAAGATAATGCTCACCGTTGAAATGGATGGAAAAACCTGGCCCTGTGCTCTGTTTCTGCCGTCGACATGTGGCTGCGAAGTTTCTGGTCGTCTTCTTTCTGGGCTGCTGGCCAGCAGACAGAGCGAACCGGGGTCCAGGCAGAGAGAGAGAGAGAATGGCTGGGTCTTCCCAGTTATACCCCTCCCGGTCAGCCCTAATCTCCCTTCAGATCAGCTCATTTCTATTGTCTGATCTGGGCATGATGAATTTTAACAAAAGGTACTGGTCTCGGCCCATCATGTTAGATGGCGGGTATACCAGTTCTTCAACTGCTACCCTATTGTTCGACAGGTTCGATGATTGTCCAGAACAGTTTCGTTGATGGGGCCAGCCCCGTCTCAATGTCCCCGCTGATTATTTGAGCAAACACCTTGAAAGCCTTATGCATAGACCTGATTGTAATGCATAAGGAAAGGTCCCGTCTGGTTTTGTGAACTTCCTGTTGCAGACATCGGAATACACAAGCTGATAGCTTCCCAGCATCTGAAAAGCTCTTGGTCACAAGGTCTGGCCACGGCCATTTTATGCCCTGGATTTTAAAACTCAGTCAGACCAGGGTTCCTTATTAATAAGTCCAACAAAAATCTTCGGGGGGGGGGAACACATGAAATTTTGCGAATCCATTCACTAGCTCGTACTACAATAAAACATTCATCAATCAACTTGTTGAGAACTCATCACTTCCTGTAGGATGGTGATGATGGTCATAGAGTCATAGAGTTATACAGCACAGAAAGAGGCCCTTCGGCCCATCCTGTCCACGCCGGCCATCAAGCCCTGTCTATTCTAATCCCATTTTCCAGCACTTGGTCCGTAGCCTTGTATGCTATGGCATTTCAAGTGCTCATCTAAATGCTTCTTGAATGTTGTGAGGGTTCCTGCCTCTACCACCCTTTCAGGCAGTGAGTTCCAGATTCCAACCACCCTCTGGGTGAAAAAGTTTTTCCTCAAATCCCCATTAAACCTCCTGCCCCTTACCTTGAAACTATGCCCCCTGGTTATTGACCCCTCTACTAAGGGGAAAAGTTCCTTTCTATCTACCCTATCTATGCCCCTCATAATTTTGTACACCTCAATCAGGTCCCCCCTCAGCCTTCTCTGCTCTAAGGAAAACAACCCCAACCTGTCCAGTCTCTCTTCATAGCTGAAGCGCTGCAGCCCAGGTAACATCCTGGTGAATCTCCTCTGCACCCTCTCCAATGCAATCACATCCTTCCTATAGTGTGGCGACCAGAACTGCACACAGTATTCCAGCTGTGGCCTAACTAGCGTTTTGTACAGCTCCATCATAACCTCCCTGCTCTTATATTCTATGCCTCGGCTAATGAAGTCAAGTATCCCATATGCCTTTTTAACCACCTTATCTACCTGTCCTGCTGCCTTCAGGGATCTATGTACATGCACACCAAGGTCCCTCTGATCCTCTGTCCTTCCTAGGGTCCTACCATTCATTGTGTATTCCCTTGCCTTGTTAGTCCTCCCAAAATGCATCACCTCACACTTTTCAGGGTTAAATTCCATTTGCCACTGTTCTGCCCATCTAACCATCCCGACTATATCGTCCTGTAGCCTGAGGCTTCCCTCCTCGCTATTTACCACTCCACCAATTTTCGTGTCATCTGCAAACTTACTGATCATACCTCCTACATTCATATCTAAATCATTAATGTACACTACAAACAGCAAAGGACCCAGCACCGATCCCTGCAGTACACCACTGGACACAGGCTTCCAGTCACAAAAACAACCATCACCCTCTGCCTCCTGCCACTAAGCCAATTTTGGATCCATTGTGCCAAATTGCCCTGGATCCCATGGGCTCTTACCTTCTTGACCAGTCTCCCATGTGGGACTTTGTCAAAAGTCTTACTGAAGTCCATGTAGACTACATCAACTGCACTACCCTCATCCACACACTTAGTCACCCCATCGAAAAATTCAATCAAATTGGTTAGACATGATCTCCCCCTGACAAAGCCATGCTGACTATCCCTGATTAATCCTTGCCTCTCCAAGTGGAGACTAATTCTGTCCCTCAGAATTTTTTCCAATAATTTCCCTACCACTGATGTTAGGCTCACTGGCCTGTAATTCCCTGGTTTATCCCTACTACCCTTCTTGAACAATGGTACTATGTTAGCTGTTCCCAGTCCTCTAGCACCTCCCCTGTGGCCAGAGAGGTTCTGAAAATTTGTGTCAGAGCCCCTGCAATCTCCTCCCTTGCCTCACACAGCAGCCTGGGATACATCCCATCAGGGCCTGGGGATTTATCCACTTTTAAGCCCGCTAAAACTGCTAGTACCTCCTCTCTCTCAATACTAATTTGTTGAAGTATATCACTATTCATTTAAAACCTTGCCTACATCTTCCGGCTCTACACACAGATTGCCACTTTGGTCCCTAATGGGCCCTACTCTTGCCCTTAATATACTTATAAAACACCTTGGGATTTTCCTTTATTTTGCCCGCCAGTGTTTTTTCATGCCCCCTCTTCACTCTCCTAATTTCTTTTTTAAGTACCCCCCCTGCACTTTCTATACTCCTCTAGGGCTTCCACTGTTTTTAGTCCTTTGTATCTGCCAAAAGCCTCCCTTTTTTTCCTAATCCATTCTTGTATATTCCTTGACATCCAGGGTTCCCTGGGTTTGTTGGTCCCACCCTTGACATTTACGGGAACATGTTGGCGTTCTACTCTCTCTATTTCCTCTCTGAAAGACTCCCACTGCTCTGATGTGGATTTTCCTACAAGTAGCTGATCCCAGTCCACTTTGGCCAGATCCTGTCTTATCATATTAAAATCGGCCTTCCCCCAATTTAGAACCTTTATTTCCGGTCAATCTTTGTCCTTTTCCATGACTACCTTAAATCTCACCGAATTATGGTCACTGTCACCAAAATGCTCTCCTACTGACACTTCTACCACTTGCCCGGCTACATTCCCTAGAATTAGGTCCAGTACCACCCCCTCTTTTGTAGGACTTTCTACATGCAGGCTCAAAAAGCTCTCCTGGATGCACTTTAAGAATTCTGCACCCTCTAAGCCTTTCACACTCTGACTATCCCAGTTAATATTGGGGAAGTTGAAATCCCCTACTATTATTACCCTATTATTTCTACACTTCTCTGAGATTTGCCTACATATCTGTTCCTCTATCTCCCCCTGACTGTTTGGAGGCCTATAGTACACTCCCAGCAAAGTGCTTGCCCCCTTTTTGTTTTTAAGTTCTACCCATATGGCCTCATCAGAGGAACCTGCTAAGATATCATCCCTCCTTACAGCAGTAATTGACTCCTTGATTAATATTGTGACACCCCCTCCTCTTTTACACCCCCCTCTGTCTCGCCTGAAGATTCTGTACCCCGGAATATTGAGCTGCCAGTCCTGCCCCTCCCTCAACCATGTCTCTGTGATAGCAACAATATCATACTCCCATGTGTTCATCAACACCTTCAATTCATCTGCCTTACTTGCAAGACTCCTTGCATTAAAATAAATGCTATCCAGCCTTGCCATACTCCCTTGTGCCGTTACATATTTGCTCTGCCTTCCAGGCTGACTTGTTTTTTCCTCTATATTTGGCTCTGCATCGCCCCCTACTATAGCTCCACTCCGTATCCCCCCCCCCCAACAGTACTAGCAAATCTCCCCGCAAGGATGTTGGTCCCGTTCCGGTTCAGGTGCAACCCGTCCAACTTGTACAGGTCCCACCTTCCCCAGAAGCAGACCCAGTGATCCAGGATGGTGAGGAGGCTGGGATGACGAGGAGAGGAGCGCCAGACTTCTCTGTATATTACTATCCATGGAAGTCCATAATGAGCTTGCTACATTTTGGCTTTTGATAGAACTATAAATATATTTATTTATTGATGCAGGACAACTAAGGATGGGCAATAAATGTGACTTTGTCAGCATTGTCCACATCCGGAGCTAGAAAAATTAATTTAACAAGTTGCTACTGTATTTAATGCTGCCTTCAGTAGTTCAGATACTAAATACAGTTGTATGATGGTGTACTACTGTATATATTTTGTTGAAAATAATCAAATAAATCCATAACTTTTCTTGATGAAAGTTTCCAGTCTTCTGTAAATGACATGGCTGGTTGGTAGTACAACAGAATTAGATTGCACAATGTTCATATTCAAAGTGTTCCCCAACTGTCTCAGAGTTTATTGACTAAGTGTCAGCTGTGGCTCAGTTGGTAGCACACTTACCTCTGAGTCAGAAGGTTGTGGTTTCAAGTCCCACTCCAGGTACTTGAGCACATAAAGCTAGGCTGACACTCCAGTGCAGTGCTGAGGGAGTGCTGCACTGTCGGAGGTGCCGTCTTTCGGATGAGACGTTAAACCGAGGCTCCGTCTACTCTCTCAGGTGGACGTAAAAGATCCTGTGGCACTATTTCAAAGAAGATTCAGAGAAGAGTGTGTTATCCCCGGTGTCCTAGCCAATACTTATCCCTCAATCAACATAACAAAAACAGATTATCTGGTCATTATCACATTGCTGTTTGTGGGACCTTGCTGAGCGCAAATTGGCTGCCGCATTTCCCACATTACAACAGTGACTCCACTCCAAAAGTACTTCATTGGCTGTAAAGCGCTTTGAAGTGTCTTGTAGTTGTGAAAGGCGCTATATAAATTCAAGTCTTTTTTTTAAGCAGTTTTAACATGGTTACTGACAGCCCTACCCGGGTTGGAAGACTACAGGGCATTGCTCCCCACTGTGGCTTAAAACGTTGCCCTGAGTTATGAAGTTCAGCACAATGTCACTAAAATTCATAACCTACCAGTTCAATTACTGTTAAGGTCTCAAGTGGTTAAAAATCTACACATTCAAATCTGGTGCAAACAATGGTATTGAAAATAAATTAATTAGCTGGAGTATTATTTTATTCAGTTGTTTCTGATCATGTCACAGTTAAATGCTGAAAGTGCTGCTGTAAGTGAGATACAAACCTTTCCTGGATCAAATTTGCGTGTTTTAAATTAGTGCTTTCTTTCCATTTACGAGATTGGAATGCTTTTGATACTATACACAAAAAACCCCATACCTATTTAAATCGTTGTCAAACTTAATTAAAAATATCAACTCTAATCAAAAATGTGCACTGACATTGCACCTACTGGTCTGAAACCAATAACTGCTTGCACAGTTCCAGCCAGCCACTACCCTCTTTACAATGCTTGGCTGAAACTGGAACTGAACTGTTTAGGAGAGAGCTCCATGATCGATGCAGGGGCAGAAGTGCCTCCCAAAAGTTAGAAATTTAAATATTTAGAGAACTGGGTGGACAGAACCTCTGCTCTCTGAACATTTGTCCTTTGCAAACAGAGGTTTGACACCACACTGGATTTGCATTTCATCAAGCGTCAAACTAGAGCAGTGTGCAAATACGCCCTCCAAGGAATCTCACTCTGCTTCACAACAGAGTCAGGATGGACCCTGACTCTGGATTTATGTCACCAGTTTAGCATCAGTACCAGTAACCAGTCTGGTGAACCTTCGTTGCACTCCCTCTATGTATATCCTTCCTTAGGTAAGGAGACCAAAACTGTACACAATACTCCAGGTGTGGTCTCACCAGGGCCCTGTATAATTGCAGTAAGACATCTTTACTCCTATACTCAAATCCTCTTGTAATAAAGGCCAACATACCATTTGCTTTCTTAATTGCTTGCTGTACCTGCATGTTAACTTTAGGTGATTCGTGTACAAGGACACCCAGGTCCCTCTGAACACCAACATCTCCCAATCTATCACCATTTAAAAAATACTCTGCTTTTCTATTTTTCCTAGCAAAGTGATAACTTCACATTTCTCCACATTATATTCCATTTGCCATGTTCTTGCCCACTCACTTAGCCTGTCTATATCCCCATGAAGCCTCCTTGCATCCTCCTCACAACTTACATTCCCACCCAGCTTTGCATCATCAGCAAACTTGGATATATTACATTTGGTCCCCTCATCCAAATCATTGATGTAGATTGTGAACAGCTGAGGCCCAAGCACTGATCCTTGCGGTACCCCACTAGTTACAGCCTGCCAAACGGAAAATGCCCCGTTTATTCCTACTCTCTGTTTTCTGTCCGTTAACCAATCCTCAATCCATGCTAGTATATTACCCCCAATCCCATGAGCCCTAATTTTGTTTAATAACCTCTTGTGTGGCACCTTATCGAATGCCTTCTGAAAATCCAAATACACCACATCCACTGGTTCCCCCGTATCTATTCTGCTCGTTACAACCTCAAAAAACTCCAATAGATTTGTCAAACACGATTTTCCTTTCATAAATCCGTGTTGACTCTGCCCAATCCTATTATTATTTTCTAAGTGCCCTGTTACCACGTCCTTAATAATAGATTCTAGCATTTTCCCTACTACTGATATCAGGCTAACTGGTCTGTAGTTCCCTGTTTTCTCTCTCCCTCCTTTCTTAAATAGTGGGGTTACATTTGCTACCTTCCAATCTGCAGGAACCTGTTCTAGAATCTATGAAATTTTGGAAAATGACAACCAATGCATCCACTATCTCTATAGCCACCCCTTTCAAAGCCCTAGGATATAGGTCATCAGGTCTAGGGGATTTATTGGCTTTCAGTCCCATTAATTTCTCCAGTACTACCTTTTTACTAATACTAATATCTTTCAGTTCCTCATTCTTGCTAGAGCCTTGGTTCTCCACTATTTCTAGAGTTTTTTTGCGTCTTCTTCCGTGAAGACAGACACAAATTATTTGTTTCATTTCTCTGCCATTTCCTTATTCCCCATTATAATTTCTCCAGTCTCAGCCTGTAAGGGACCCACATTTACTTTCGCTAATCTTTTCCTTTTGACATACCTATAGAAGCTTTTACAATCTGTTTTTATGTCTCTCGCTAGTTTACTCTCATTCTATTTTCCCTTTCTTTATCAATTTCTTGGTCCTCCTTTGCTGAATTCTAAAATTTTCCCAATCCTCAGGCTTACTACTCTTTTTGGCAAGATTATAAGCCTCTTCCTTTGATCTAATACTATCTTTAACTTCTCTTGTTAGCCACAGTTGGACCACTTTTCCTGTGGGGTTTTTGTGCCTTAAAGGAATGTATATTTGTTGTAAATTATGTATTAATTCTTTAAATGCTAGCCATTGCTCATCCACTGTCATAGCTATTAATGTAGTTTCCCAATCTACCTATGCCAACTCGCCTCTCATACCTACATAGTTTGCTTTGTTTAGATTTAAGACCCTAGTTCGGATTTAACTAAGTCACTTTCAAATTCAATATAAAATTCTATCATATTATGGTCACTCTTCCCTCAAGGCCCCTTTACTACAAGGTTATTAATTAACCCTTTCTTGTTGCACAATACTAGATCTAAAATAGCCTGTTCCCTCGTTGGTTCCTCAACATACTGATCTAGGAAACTATCTTGCATACATTCCATGAATTCGACCTCCACACTATTACTGCAAATTTGGTTTACCCAGTCTATATGTAGATTAAAGCCCCCCATGATTACTGATTATTATTACAGCACTGCCACTGAAGTCATGATAGCAGCACTGAAATATAATGCAGCAGTATTAAGCAGCGAGATTTCCTTTAGTAATAAAAGTCTTGCCACATAAATCAGCAGCTGTTCTCGAGGGAAAACCCATCACCTTGAAAATTGTCTTCCTGTGTGGATGAAATGAAACAAATGAATTGGCACTGGGTTCCAGCAATAGGAAGTGTACACCTCCTGAGCTAAATAGAGTACATGTGCGAAGGGTAGTGGAAATCTGGAATTCTCTCCCCCAAAAGGCTGTGGCTACTGGGACATTTGAAATTTTCAAGACTGAAAATGACAGATTTTTATTAGGTATCAGGGATATGGCTCAAAGGCGGTAACAGGGTGTCAAGGTACAGACCAGCCATGATCTAATAGAATGGCGGAACAGGCTCGAGAGGCTGGATGGCCCACTCCTTTCCTCTGTAAGCTGCTCTCAGACCTGTGGCAATGCTGCTCTTTCGCCAGTTGCTGCGAGGTGTGCACCAATCTGGTTCCTGTGGTCCCACCCCTTTCCCCTCCCTACAGTATAGATTGTGAATGTAATAAAGGAGGGCTCATCAAAGCTTCTTCCCTCCACTTCATAGCATCACTGGTTTAGTTGTAAATGATACATTGAATTAATGCTCAGCTGAGTGTTTTGGAGAAATGCTGTTGTATGTTGGAGTGGCACCACTAAGGAGTCTCTCCATTAAGATAGACTCCTTAGTTTGCTCTGCGGGGTAATTCTCCCAAGTATGTGCGGGCGGGGGACCCTCTCCTGTCCCCAATGCATATTGATTTTCTCATGTTCTCATGACATATTCAGAAAATGACCCCATCTATTGACTTCTGTTCATTTCAACAAGTACAATTCTTGATAGGAAGAAGCTGCCCTTTTACAAACAAGGCTCTCTTCAGTTGCTGAAGCACAAAACGATGAGAGGAACCTAGGTGTGTCCAAATGAATTACATTAGAGAAAACTATCAAATAAACTTTGCTGTGGCCTTTATGAAGTTATTCTGCAGTGGTTTCTCAATTTAAGAGTGTGCGTTTTAGAAGGAGCTATTTTATATATCAGCTCAGCAATCAGTTAAAGTGGAACTCTGGGCTCATGGTAACTTGTGTTAAATACACAGAGAACTCTTCCAATATCTGGAACCCAGCACCAGTTTTTTTTCTCATTTCACCTACGTCAAAAAAACAAGTCTCAAAGTGTCCAAGACCAGCATGGCAATTTCTGTGGGGAGATGATAGGGGTCCTTTTCTTGCCAGGTGATGTCCTACTGCTTGCTACTGTTGGCTAAAGCTGCATCCTATCACAGGGCACCAAATCCAACTGCAGCAACAGTGCTCTAATATAAATGCGATGGCATTAGTGTCTCCAGTGACATAGAGTCTAGGGTTAGCTTGGCTCAGTTGGTAGCACTTGTGTCTGAGTCAGATGGTTATGGATTTAAATTCCACTACAGGATTTGAACACACAATCTAAGCTGACACTTCAGTGCAGTACTGAGGGGAGTGCTGGTTGTCAGAGATGCTGACCTTAATGTGAAATGTTAAACCTGGGCCCTGTCTCACTTTTCATCTGGCTATTACCGAGATCCCATAGCACTGTTTGAAGACCAGTCAGTCCTGGTGAGTGGGGACCAGAGCTTCGGCTCTGATTTCTGGTTCGACATGCAGTGGGATACTCGCGTCCGGTGGGTGTGGCTGGCTCCGCCCATCATTGAATGAGTTGTGGGGGCCCATAAAATCCTCCTGCCATATAGGACTAATCACCCTATAAAGGTGGTTACTACTGGCCATGGAAGGGGTGTTCATGCCTACGAATCCTTCCACTACTTCACACTATTTTCCAAGAGAAGTGCATGGAGATACGAAAACATTTCAGTGCCGTTGGTGGGATCTTGTTGCATGCAAATTAGCTACCTACAGGACAACAGTAATCTGTGTGAATCACAGTCTTTTCTCGGACCGTGATAAAAAAAGACTTGCATTTCTATAGCGCCTTTCACAACCACCGGACGTCTCAAAGCGCTTTACAGCCAGTGAAGTACTTTTGAAGTGTAGTCACTGTTGTAATGTAGGAAACGCGGCAGCCAATTTGCACACAGCAAGCTCCCACAAACAGCAATGTGAAAATGACCGGATAATCTGTTTTTGTTATGTTGATTGAGGGATAAATATTGGCCAGGACACCGAGGACACCTCCCCTGCTCTTCTTCAAAATAGTGCCGTGGGATCTTTTACGTTCACCTGAAAAAGCAAACGGGGCCTCGGTTTAACATCTCATCCGAAAGACGGCACCTCCGACAGTGCAGCACTCCCTCAGTACTGCACTGGAGTATCAGCCTAGATTTGTGTGCTCAAGTTCCTGGAGTGGGACTTGAACCCACAACCTTCTGACTAAGAGGCGAGTGTGCTACCCACTGAGCCACAGCTGACACTTACATTAATATAAATGTAAATCTTTATGTTGAACTATTGATGGATCTATCACGTTGCACACGGAAATTTAGAGGATACAGTGTCTCTCATACCTGTCTGTCATCTTCATGTTTCTGCTTCTCTGTCCGTTGCTCACCTCTTGTGTCTTTCTCTTTTCTTCTGTTTCTGTCACTTTCTCTTCTTTTTATTTGTCCCTCTCTTTCATCTTCTGCTTATCTGGTGCGTGATATTATGTGATGGGAAGGGAGTTACTGAGGGTTAAAAGCTGCATTTTGGTGACAGGTATAGGATAAACGTGACCGGGAGCCCTCAGCCGGGCTCTTTCTATCCCTCCCACTGTTACTATTGATCCTCCTCACTCCTGTGCATCCTTACCTCTTTGCTTTCCAACTGTCCCCTCCCCTTTCCATCACCCCCTCGTTCCAGTCACCACCCGTACCCCTTCCCCTTGGAACTACCCACTGAGCCCTGTATCTTCTTCTTTTGACTCCTTCCCACTTCACCCTCCATCCATTCATTCCTTATCCCCTGGGAGGACAGTGAGAAGTTGTCCTCCCTGCTAATGTTTATCCCTCTACTCATCATCTCCCCTCACCTTGTATCTGCTCCATTTCCCATCACCCATGTCCCCATAAAAAATTCTTAGAGGGCTTGACAGGGCTGATGTTTCCCCTGGCTGGGGAGTCTAGAACCAGGGGTCACAGTCTCAGAATAAGGGGTCAGCCATTTAGGACTGAGATGAGGAGAAATTTCTTCACTCAAAGGCTTGAGAGGGCTAGAAATTCGGCTCCTTTGCGCCTGCCGTTAGCGCCGCCGGGGGGCGCTAACAGGGCGCAAAGGGCTTATCGCCCGGGGGGGTGAAAAAAGTGCCTCCCGAGAAACTCGGCGAGTCGTTGCTGAGGCGCTACCTGGTAGTGCCCCAGGCCACTGTACCGCTGGCAATGATGTCATCGGCGTGCACCGCGACCCCATACCGCCCCACAGCAGAAATTCGGCTGCGCCCTGCGAGGCTGCCATGAGCGGTGTCAGCATCAGCCTCGCGGGTCGCGAACCGAGCCAACCTCTGCTCGCAGGGCATTATTTAGGTGTGGCCATGACCCACGCCGCCATTTTCTTTTATTGGCTGACCTCCAGGTCGGCCCTCCGTGGTGGGCTGTGGCGTGGTCTTGACCGCCATCGCGCGGCCCGGCACTATTCCTTGGTGCCAGGCTGCGGCCACAGCACCACGCCGCCCTGGTGGTCTAGTGTGGGCCATCGGAAGCCCTGCACAGTGCGCAATGGCCCCCGCCTGACATTGTGCTTCACTTCCTGTGCGGGGCGGTAAGCCGAATTTAGCGGCCAGGGCAGTACTTTCGTGAAAGGAGAGAAAGAGGAGCAAGAAAGGGGTTGGAAGAGGAGGGAGAATGAGGATCGGAAAGTGGAGGGAGAGAAGGGAGAATGGAGTAGAGAGAAGGAGAGGGGAAGGTGAGAGAGAGAAAGGAAGAGGTAGAGGGATGGAGGAGAGGGTGGAAGGGAGGTGGCTAGGGACAGGGGAGTAAAGGTGGAGGGAACATTATTGCAGGGGCAGGGAGAGTTACCCTTTCCACTGCCAGACGTTAAATTCTCTGCGGTGTGGGGAAGATACTTTTACATAGGATTACATAGGATATAGGGCACAGAAACAGGCCATTCAGCCCAACCAGTCCATGCCGGTGTTTATGCTCCACTCGAGCCTCCTCCCGTCTTTCCTCATCTAAATCTATCAGCATAACCCTCTATTCCCTTCTCCCTCATATGCTTGTCTAGCCTCCCCTTAAATGCATCTATACTTTTCGCTTCAACCACTCCTTGTGGTCCTCCTCAGTATTTACTATCCCCCCCCAATTTGGTGTCATCCACAAATTTAGAAATTGTGTTTTTGATTCCAAAGTCTAAATCGTTAATATAAATTGTGTACAACAGTGGTCCCAGCACTGATCCTTGTGGAACACCACTACCCACCTTCTGCCACTGTGAATAGCTACCTTTTACTCCTACTCTCTGCTTTCTGTCCTGAAGCCAGCCAGCAATCCATTCTGTTACTTGTACCCTGACTCCGCATTCTCTGACCTTGTTCATCAGACTATTATGGGGTACCTTATCGAAGGCCTTTTGAAAATCTAGATAAGTTACATCTACTGCATTACCATTGTCTACTCTCTCTGTTACCTCTTCAAAAAATTCAATAAGGTTCGTCAAGCAAGACTTTCCCATTTGAAATCCATGCTGACTATTCATTACTATGTTTTTGCTTTCTAGATGTTCTTCTATTTTCTCCTTTAGTAGGGATTCCACTATTTTTCCTACCACCGATGTTAAGCTGACTGGTCTATAATTCCATGGACATGTTCTATCTCCCTTCTTAAATATCAGTATTAGGTTAGCTATTCACCAGTCCTCTGGCACTATACCTTTTTCTAATGAATTATTAAATATGTGTAGTAATGCCTCTGCTATCTCTTCCCTAGATTCTTTTAAAATGCGTGGATGTAATCCATCCGGACCAGGGGTTTTATCCTCTTTGAGTTTGATTAGTTTGTTTAATATATCCCCTTTTTTATTTTAAATGCACTTATCACATTACTAATCTCATCATCCAATGTCATGTCCACCTGTTCTATCTCCCTGGTAAATACAGAAGCAAAATAAATATTGAATATTTCTGCCATCTCTCTATCGTTACCTGTGGTATTGTCCTGTCTATCCCTTAATGGCCCTATTCCCATCCCAACCTTCCATTTTTTATTGATGTGCCTGTAAAATATTTTACTATTTTGTTTTATGTTCCTTGATAATTTAATTTCATAGTTCCTCTTTGCCTTCCTAATTGTTTTTTTGACTTCTCTCCTAATCCCTTTGTATTCTCTCTTATCATGCACTCCCCTGGTGTCTATGTACTTAATGTATGCCTCTTTCCTTACCCTCAATTGTACCCTTATGGCTTTATTCAACCATGGAGTCTCATTATTGTTTAGTTTGTTCTTTCCTTTTAGCGGAATATATTGTTCCTGCACTCTGTTGAACACCATGTTAAATGTTTTCCATTGCTGTTCTACATTGTTGTTTGCCAATATTGTTGCTCATTTTATTTTCCCAAGTTCTATTCATAGCCCCTCAAAATCAGCTTTACTCCAATCTATTACCCTGGTTTTCATCATACTTATGTCCTTCTCAATTATCATTTTAAAGTGTATTATATTATGGTCAATATTGCCTAGATGTTCCTCTACTTTTACTTCTCTTATCTGCTCTGGTTCATTCCCCATTACTAGATCCAATAGTTTTCCTTCAGCCTGGCCTCCAATTTTCTCTGCTTCCTGCCCATCAGACAGATCCTGAATTCTTTCAATGGGGGTGGGGGGAGGTTGAGGGATTGTTCTAGAGTCAACATTTATTGCTATGGGGGAAGGGGGGGGGTGCTTTGAGCAGAAAACAGACATTAGTTCTGGGAGTCTATTTCACCATAAACTATGGCCGCGATTTTATGCTTCGAGGCGGCTTGGGAGTGGGTCAGCTGCCTTCCGGGTTTCAGTCCCGCCCCCCAACTACATCCGGCCCAGACGCAATTTTACGTCAATTGGCCTTGTTAAGCCTGCCCTGTGGGCTTGCCGGCCAATTAAGAGGAAGCTGGTGTCAGATGACATCATTTGATGCCGCGTCATCTGCCGGTTTTCATAAAGGGACCACGCACAATTTTTTTTGACAGTTGATTTTTCAGTGTTTGACAGCATTGAGGCGCTGCAAACACTGACAATCACTGTACAACAAGGCCTCAGGAGCAGATGGAATCCCGCCGAGGCACTAAAGCATGGCGGAGAAGCACTATTGGCGCGAATACATGAACTCATTTCTTTTATTTGGAAGGAGGAGAGCATGCCAGGTGATCTCAGAGATGCCGTAATTGTGACCATCTTCAAGAAAGGTGACAAGTCCGATTGCGGTAATTACAGAGGAATTTCCCTGCTGTCTACCACAGGGAAAGTCATCGCAAGAATCCTCCTCAATCGCCTTCTCCCAGTGGCTGAAGAGCTCCTTCCAGAGTTGGAATGCGGTTTCTGCCCACTAAGGGGCACAATGGACATGATCTTCACCGTGCATCAAATACAAGAGAAATACAGGGAACAGCACCAACTGCTGTACATGGCCTTCTTTGACCTCACAAAGGCCTTCGACACTGTCAACCGTGAGGGATTATGGAGTGTGCTCCTCAAATTCGGATGCCCTCAAAAGTTTGTCACCATCCTCCGCCTGCTTCATGACGATATGCAAGCCGTAATCCTGACCAATGGATCCACCACAGACCCAATTCACGTACGGACCGGGGTCAAGCAAGGCTGTGTCATCGCACCAACGCTCTTCTTGATCTTCCTTGCTGCAATGCTCCATGTCACACTCAGTAAGCTCCCCGCTGGAGTGGAGCTAATCTACAGAACAAACGGGAATCTGTTCAACCTCTATCACCTCCAGTCCTGATCCAAGGTCGTCCCATCCTCTGTCATCGAATTACTACACTTGCATCTGCGCACACTCGGAGGTCGAACTCCAAACCATCGTCAACACCTTTCACCGAAGTGAACGAGAGCATGGGCCTTACACTAAACATCTGTAAGACAAAGGTCCTCTACCAACCTGCCCCCACCACACAGTACTGCTCCCCGATTATCAAAATCCACGATGAGGCTTTGGACAACGTGAACCACTTTCCACACTTCGGGAGCCTACTGTCAACAAAGGCAGATGTCGATGACAAAGTCCAACACCGTCTTCAGTGTGCCAGTACAGCCTTCGGTCGCCTGAGGAAGAGAGTGTTTGAAGACCTGGACCTCAAACATGGCACTAAGCTCATGGTCTACAGAGCAGCAGTGATACCTGCCCTACTGTATGCCTCAGAGACATGGACCATGTACAGCAGGTACCTCAAAGCACTGGAGAGGTACCACCAACGCTGCCTCCGGCAAAATCCTGCAAATCCATTGGCAGGATAGGCGCACCAACATCAGTGTTCTCGCCAACATCCCCAGCATCAAAGCTTTGACCACGCTTGAACAGCTCCGATGGATGGGCCACATCGTCCACATGCCCGACACGAGACTCCCAAAACAAGTGCTCTACTCAGAGCTCCGACACGGCAAGAGAGCCCCAGGTGGGCAGAGGAAATGCTTCAAGGACACCCTCAAAGCCCCCTTGAAAAAGTGCAACATCTCCACCGACACCTGGGAATCCCTGGCCCAAGACCGCTCAAAGTGGAGGAGAAGCATCCGGGAAGGCACCGAACACTTCGAGTCTCTTCGCCGGGAGCAAGCGGAAGCCAAGCGCAAACAGCGGAAGAAACGCACGTCAACCCAAGCACCCCACCCACCTGCCCCTTCAACCACCATCTGCCCCACCTGTGACATAGAAACATAGAAGATAGGAGCAGGAGTAGGCCATTCAGCCCCTCGAGCCTGTTCCGCCATTTAATGAGATCATGGCTGATCATCCAAATTCAGTACCCTGTCCCTGCTTTCTCCCCATATCCCTTGATCCCTTTAGCTTTAAGAAATATATCTAACTCATTCTTGAATATATTTAATGAATTGGCTTCAACTGCCTTTTGTGGTAGAGAATTCCACAGGTTCACCACTGTCTGGGTAAAGAAATTCCTCCTCATCTCAGTCCTAAATGGCTTACTCCTTATCCTTAGACTGTGACCCCTGGTTCTGGACTCCCCCGCCATCGGGAACATCCTTCCTGCATCTAATCTGTCTAGTCCTGTTAGAATTTTATAAGTTTCAATGAGATCCCCTCTCATTCTTCTAAACTCTAGCGAATATAAGCCTAATCAACCCAATCTCTCCTCATACCTGCCATCCCAGGTATCAGTCTTGTGAATCTTCGCTGCACTCCCTCCATGGCAAGAACATCCTTCCTCAGATAAGGCAACCAAAACTGCACACAATACTCAAGGTGTGGTCTCACCAAGGCCCTGTACAACGGCAGCAAGACATCCTTGTTCCTGTACTCGAATCCTCTCGCTATGAAGGCCAACATACCATTTGCCTTCTTAACCGCCTGCTGCACCTGCATGCTTACCTTCAGCAACTGGTGCACAAGGACACCCAGGTCTCGTTGCACTTCCCCTTTTCCCAATCTATTGCCATTCAGATAATAATCTGCCTTCCTGTTTTTGCCACCAAAGTGGATAACCTCGCATTTATCCACATTATGCTGCATCTGCCCAATCACCCAACCTGTCCAAATCATCCTGGAGTTTCTCTGCATCCTCCTCACAGCAAACACGCCCACCCAGCTTTGTGTCGTCTGCAAACTTGGAGATATTACATCTAGTTCCCTCGTCTAGATCATTAATATATATTGTGAATAGCTGGGGTCCTAACACCGATCCCTGCGGTACCCCACTAGTCACTGCCTGCCACTCAGAAAAAGACCCGTTTATTCCAACTCTTTGCTTCCTGTCTGCCAACCAGTTCTCTATCCAAGTCAGTACCTTACCCCCAATCCCATGTGCTTTAACTTTGCACGCTAATCTCTTATGCGGGATCTTATCGAAAGCCTTCTGAAAGTCCAAATACACCACATCCACTGGTTCTCCCTTATCTATTCTACCAGTTACATCCTCAAAAAATTCCAGTAGATTAGTCAAGCATGACAGAGACTGTAGGTCCCGCATTGGACTCATCAGTCTCCTGAGAACTCATTTTTAGTGTGGAAGCAAGTCATCCTCGGTTTTGAGGGACTTCCTAAGAAGAGAAGGCTGCAAACACTGACAATCACTGTACAAAGGTGAGCTCTTGCACCCAGGCTCTTCAGTGACTCCCTCCTTAGGCCAGAACAGATGGCAGCTGCAGGTGAGGTTACAGAAGCGATCTGTCACTGGTGAGAGAGGTTCTCCCAATGAGGTGGGACTACACATACAATTCAAAACTTGTTACCTACTGAAAAGTCTAAATGCATTAAAAATGAATTTCCCAGCATTTCCTTACCTCTGAAACTCACCAGTGCACCATTGGATCCTTCACACCACTTCTGCAGCTGTCATCAATGCAGAAACATTACAGCAGACTCACAACATGCCACACTTACCTGGTGTGGTGTCCGGATGTCGGGAAGCCCGCAGTAGAAGTGTCAAAATTGGAAAAATCCTGTTAACTGCCTGTTAACAACCTGTTCACAAGCAGTTAAGTGGCTATAATCCTCTTCCTGCCGCTAGGTGTCGGGTCCATGCGCAAATTGGGGACCCGACACCTGGGAAGATTGATTGGAGGCGGGCTGACGGCGAGTTTCCGACCCGCTGTCAATCTTTGCGATTTTGTCGGATGCCCCGCCTCCAAACCCGCCCCCCGAGCGTCGGCAACATTCCGACCTATAACTCAGTTGTACAATTAAAATGAGTTTGTGAGGTGAGCAAATAATGGTTGGGCAGATTACATGTGCTCTTTGTGCCAAAATGGTTTGAACTTCCCGTTTCAGTTTTTAACTATGTAACAACTCTGCTTTGACCCAGAGGCCTCGTGAAATATCCATGTGGTGCTGGGAATGATGGAGTCAATTATTTAATGGTCAAATTAAAATTTGGGTTCTGGGTAGATGGGTTTGCAGTCAGGGTTTGTCTGCTGGGGATTTGAGAATTAAAAAGAATGGTACAAGTTTATTAAACTTTAATTAGTCTCAGATCCCACCGGGCTACTCACCTTTACTAAGATGGCAGTAGCAGACACCAGGAATTGTGGTGCAGAGGCTGCACACAGTGCCACCCAGTGGCCACAGCACACAGCTGCAGCATCATAGGCTGTCACATTAAGGGGAAAATCCTATTAAAGATGTGACAAGGCAGGTTTTAACACATGTGGGCACAGTTAACATGGAGAAATCCAAAGGCACTGTCGACATAGGACTTTTGAATGGAAACATGATAGGACATACCGTATTTAATACTATGATAGATAGGTGGAGCGAGTTTCTCTCTGATGTACATTGAGGCAACGACAAAAGCCAACACAAGTTTCAATTTCTCTGGTGACAGACAGACTGAACACATAATCTGCCCATAGGAAGAACGACATGACTTTTCCCAGACGCTGGGGAAGGCCCAGCACCAGAAACTTCAAAGGTGCCCTTTGAGCTTTTACACAACTGCGCGTGGTAAGCTTGTACATGTGTAATTGTTCAGCTGTTGCCACCGGTACTCCACATTCCATCCCGCAATGTCAACAGGACAGATTCTAAAGCGCTGGGTACCTACAATATATGGAGTGCAAATCTAGTATGGTATCACAACTGGTTTACAAGATGCACGGGGCTGTCTGGGTACATTGCAAGCCTACCTGCCCTCAATTTAAATGTTTAGAGAGCAGGAATTCCCTTATCCGCTCTCTAAACATTTACATTGCTAAGTGTTGGGAGAGGGCTCAGCATGTGTGTATCTAAGCTGCACAGAAGTCTCTTCTGGGAGGGTGTGTAAAGCTTCAGAGAGACAGGAGCCAAGCAATATAAATGCAGTTGTGTCTGGCTGTCTTACTGTAGTTGTAGAGTAAGACAGGATAAGTTACGGAAAATATAATGGCAATCAGATTTTTTTTTAATTAGAGTGTTCCATAAAAACAGGGTTTCATCAGCGGTTGAAAGATAATTGTACATTTATGCAGGACCTGAGTGTTTCACAGCTTAAAGGCAGCTGCACAGTAGCTCTTGGTTTGATATTTGAGGGAAGTGGTGGCAGAAAGAATTTGAGCACAGTAACATATTGGGAAAGATGGAACTCAAGACAATTTAGGTGCAAATTTTGGAGGAGAAATAACAGTGCCAAACAATTGCAGTGGATTACCCAAGAGCTTGAAAATCAGTGGCTTGATGTGCCTAAAGTAAATTCAAGAATTTGACTGTCTTAAGTGTAAAGGTGAACCTACACTGCAACTACAGTAACAGCCAGACACAACTGCATTTATATTGCTTGGCTCCAGTCTCTCTGAAGCTTTACCCACCCTCCCAGAAGAGACCTCTCTGTAAGCCTAGACACACACATGCAGAGCTCTCTCCCAAAAGTTAGAAATGTAAATGTTTAGAGAGCGGATAAGGGAATTCCTGCTCTCTAAACATTTAAATTGAGGGCAGGTAGGCTTGCAATGTACCCAGACAGCCCCGTGCATCTTGTAAACCAGTTGTGATACCATACTAGCTTTGCACTCCATGTGGTGTCAAACCAAAGCAGTGCGAGGCTACCATCTCCAAGGACTCTCACTACGCTAGGCCCTGGAGTCAGGTCAGGTCAGGTCCTGATTCACACTGCCAGGTTCGAGATAGCGAGGAGGAGGATCGCTTTGTACCAACACTGAACTTTCAGTCTAAATGCATCCTAATAAGTTTAAATCCATAAGAAGATACAAGCTGAAAGGAAGTATACATAAATTCATGGAGAAAAAGATTAATGGTGCCTTAATGCTGCACAAAGTAATTTGCAAGCAGATGGTCTTTGAGCGTGCAGTGGTTGCAGAAACCAGAGTTATACTCAACATTTTTTTGAAATCCCAGAATCTGAGCATTCTATTGACATGTGATGTGTGAGGATAACCAAGCAACTGTATGGGGGGAGGGTGGGGGGGGGGGGGGGGGGGGGGGAGGGTGGTGTGGGGGGGGGTGGGGGGGAGGGTGGTGGGGGTGGTGGGTGGAGGGGGGGGTGGGGGGGTGATTTTAGTAGCCATAATGTCATCACGTCACGACACAGCATGTGCAACAGACATCCTTCTGTGCAACCACACGCAGGGAAACTGGAGTTATACTGCAGCCTGCAACTTGGAGTTTGGGTTTGAAACCCTGCACTGTATGGATTGAACCGATTCCAGAGTTTAATGATAAATACCTCTACTGATATAGAAGATGGTGAGTTATAGGAAAATCAGTCATTCAAAAGCATATTATGTTGTTTACTGCATGAAAATGCAATGTTACCTAATTCAATATTATCAGTATTATAATATGATAGTTATATAACCATCAGTCCTGATGAAGAATATGGCATTTTGTAGCAATGATTTTGAACCCCGATGGCTTCCATCTATTATTATGTGGAGTTTTGTGCTGTGATAGCAAATATTAGATTCCAGACTCTCCAAAAGCATTCTTAAAAATATGTTGAACTAGGCGCGAGTTTTCCACCTTCAATCTGGGGTCTAAATATTTGCAATGTAGCAGCACAGCTAATATATTGGGAGCCTGGGGCTACGGTGAATTTCTGTCTCCTTACACAAGGTAGGTGAAAGGCATCTGTATTCTGGACTCAGACCCATGTTAGTTGAGTGCACTAAACAGAATGAGACATCGACTGTAATTGAGAGGACTGCTGCATCCAGTTATAGGTTTGGTTCTCATTTTCAAAGAATGAGACCCAGACTTCAATGAGTCATTTTTGAGTAAGGCAGAAAAGAGTGAAGCCCTTAACCTCCTCTGAACATTTTCAACGAGGTTTGTCAAACTCACAGCCGTAACCCCTTAAAAACAAAACTACAAAGATATTTCACTGGAGTACCACATTGCCATGGTAACTTTCAAAATTTGTATGCAGGCTGATATTCTGGAAGTGTTGAATACTACAAAGGAAACATATTGATCAGTCAGATTTCTACATTCAAGGTATTCTCTACACAAAATCAGAAATGAGAGACTGGTTAGTATTTTTTTTATTGTTACAGACAAAGCATCACCATAGATTCTCAACATTCACAAGATTGTGAAACTAAACGTTCATAAAAACAGTAAGGAAATGGAGTAGGCAGTACAGACGTGAGGAGGAAGGTTACGGAAATATTGCAAGCTGATGCGGGATTAAAAATTTACTAAGCAGTCAGTGCTGTCAATATGATGCTGTATTAACAGCGCTAACAAAATAAATTATAACCTGGGTATAAAAGGAGATTTTTTTATCTTTGGAAGGGGCATATTAATATCAGGTTGCAGCAAAGTAAAGGGCTTTAACTAAGAAATGCTCCAAGACACTAATCTGGAACCATTATTACAAGAAATGGTGTAAAATTATATAGAGATACATAGGAACTATCTTATTTGACACAAATCTGTTCTAGAAATACATATTTCTTATAGTTCCCACTTAATAGAGAAGCCATATAAAACTTCCTTTAGAACCCCATTTGTAACCTGTGTTTTGTACGGTTTCCAGAGACAGGTGTGACAGTATATTTTTAAATACCTTCAGAATTAAAATAATGCTACATTTAAAGCAGCTCTCCTCAGCTCTTTTCTAGAGAGCTGTTCTTGCTGTACGTGCTCTGCAACTCCTTGGGGGTTGTGCTTTTCTTCCCCCGAGCTAGCACATTATGACTAATGTGAGTTCCAACCTGGAGGATGAAGAAGTGGAGAACTAAAAAGGAGAAGCTTTACTGACGTGCAGAGAATGGAAAACCAATATTAAGCCAGCTCTCTTTCCAATGCTAATTTACTAAATCTCAGCTGCAGCCAGATTCATTTAAGAAAATAGCTTCAGATTGGAGCCTAAGAAGGGAGAATCGAAAAACACCATTCAGCCCATTTAACTCGTCCTGTTGCTTTGCTCCGCTCCGTGCAGAGCCTGATTGGGGAAATCTTTTACCTCCTTCCTGCCTTGATTCCCAGCCTGTATCTCTTTACTCCCTGCGGAATCAAGATTCTGTCCAATTGCTTTAGAAACTTCAACTGGGTCTGCAGTCACAACACTAGGTGGCAGTCTGTCCCATAATTTAACATGAAGAGTAATATGGTTACTGTGCCTTCTATGCAGTTATGTCCTCTGGTTTTTTTTCTCAGTTCACTGTAGAGAGGTCTTCCTCTCCCTGTATGATTTTAAAGTCTCACATCGTGTTTCATATCTACCTCATCAATTTTTCTGTTGCGAGATTATATAAATCAGTTCAAGAGTTAAATCTTTTGTTCTCATTCATTGTGACTGGTATACATGGGTTCAAGAGGTAACTCAGTATCAGGAGAAAGGAGATTGAGCGATATGTTAAGGAGGCAGGTAAAATGGGTTTAAGTTTACAGAGTGATGAGATGAGCATTCTTGGCTATATAGCCTGTCCTGTTCCTTAAAATTCTTTTCAGCTATCTTGTATCTCACTGATAACGTACAAAGTTGGTGCTATGTGTAATGCTCTTAATTAAATCCGTTCCACTGATTCTTTTCATACAAACATTGGCCAAAGCTCGATGCAATGCATTAAGTGCAGTCTCACCAGTGTTTTGTTGAGCACCAGTACTAACACACACCAACAGTCTAATGGTTGCTTAATGGCAGCTTCAGTCACATGGCAGCATTTGCTTGCTCAGTTAAGGTGATATCTTTGTTCTGGTCACAATCCTCACTCCAAGGTTCAATAGTTCATAACTTGGGTCGGGTCGATTGGGCTTATTATACTCACTGGAGTTTAGAAGAATGAGAGGGGATCTCATTGAAACTTATAAAATTCTAACAGGACTAGACAGACTAGATGCAGGAAGGATATTCCCGATGGCCGGGGAGTCCAGAACCAGGGGTCACAGTCTAAGGATAAGGGGTAAGCCATTTAGGACTGAGATGAGGAGGAATTTCTTCACCCAGAGAGTGGTGAACCTGTGGAATTCTCTACCACAGAAGGCAGTAGAGGCCAATTCATTAAATATATTCAAGAAGGAGTTAGATATATTTCTTAAAACTAAAGGGATCAAGGGATATGGAGAGAAGGCAGGGACAGGGTACTGAATTTGGATGATCAGCCATGATCTCATTGAATGGCGGAGCAGGCTCGAGGGGCTGAATGGCCTACTCCTGCTCCTATCTTCTATGTTTCTATGTACATTGGTTAGGTGGAGCACCTAAGCAAAGGATATGCTTTGAAATAAACATTTATAGAAAATAATCTCAATGTCCATTATGATACATACTATTAATTGTTCTTACATTCTTTAAATATTTAATGTCATACTTTCAAACATAGCCTACAATGTTTTTTTCCCTATGATTAGAAGATAATTTTTTTGATTCTAAAATAAGATTGCAGTTTGGACTTCATCCCAGACAGCATCCAGCGGATGATAGGGAGATGGCACCTGCCAGGATACTGACCCCTTCACCCCACCTCCACACACCCTGAACTGATGAGTTTCAATTGAATTCCGCCTACAATCTGTCAAGTGATTCATTCACTGGCAGAAATATCAGAACACCGCCCCCCTCCCCCCCGCCTGTTGAACTTGGAAGGAAAAAGGCCTTTGGTAGAAAGCAAGAATTCTTAAGAAGGACCACACCGATAGTGGGGGAAAGTTAATTTTCAATTTTTAATGGATAAGGAAATGAATATTAATGAATAAAAAGAGTTTTTAAAAGAATGGTTCGGATGTGAGTTTTCAGCTGGATCACTGCTAGGGAAAATGCAGGTGGATAGTTGCTTTGAGGGGGAAGGTGCAGACACACATCCTCTGTGCTAATTGAGGGAGCAGTACCAGGATGCTAAGGAGGAGTCTGCAGTTCCACTTGCTGGTGGGAGGCAGATATTAATAAATGCAGGATGTCAGGAGAGAAAGAAACAGCTCGATAGCTGAGCAATTAGAACATCGACTTCACAGATTCCTGTGGTAGAGGATTTGGGTCCCAAACTGTATGCTACTCATTCTTAAGTTTTGTCAGATTGTAGGTTGCTGGTGGGTAGTTTCAGAGGAAGGCTGAAGGTAAACCGATCTATGTTAGGAGACAAGAAAATGGCTTTTTCCCTGTTGTAGTCAGGTTTAATGAAATACACAGTACAATTCCACTTTAATTTAAAAAGCTCTTCACACTCAGGACCAGATAACCTGTATATTTTATGTGCAAATTTCCCTTGTTCAAATCTCCATCAAACACCCAAATTATCATGTCAAAAACTATCTTTGCTCGAAGAGAAAGCTTTAAACAGAATGCAAAGTAACATTTCTTACATAAAGTAGAGAATGAGGCGACGCTATTTGGCCCACTGATCTCTCTCATTTTAACAGACCATGTACAATCTGAAGTATTATTTACCCAACTTAGTTTACTTGAGAAATTAATAACCACCAAAAAAAATACACAAAAGCTCTCAAATTTCTCCCCAACTCCCTATATAATGGAGCAAAAACTTCAAGCAATTCACAGCACGCTACTATCAATATTATTCAACTTTGTCCAGTTAGATCTCAAAGATGACCGTACAGGTTGAGCGTCCCGAATCCGGCAACCTCGGGTCCGAGGCCGAGCCGGTTTTCGTGTTTTTCCGGACTTTGGAACGTGTTTCTGATGTCCGAAGTCCGGAAACGCCCGAGCCCAGGTTGCGATATTTCCGGACTTCGGACATCAGAAAGACGTTCCGAGTCCAGAAATGCCTGGGCCCAGGTTGCGATATTTCCGGTTTTTGGTAAGCCTCCCTCAGGGTGCCCGGATTCCGGAACATTTTCCGGTTTTCCGGATGACCCTGCCACCAATCGTCCCGGAGTCCGGATTCCGGAACTCCGGATTATGGAGGCTCAACCTGTACCATAATTCCAGTAGCATAGAAGTGGTCATGTTCCACAGAGATGATCATTTTCAATACTTAAGTTTAGTACCAGAATTATTCTCATCTCTTCTTTGAGCCCTCTCTAAATCATATTTTTTTTAAAGGCAGTGTGCCAAAAATGCACACAATGGGCCAAATTTTGCAGTAGCAGGGCATCTAACTGTGTCTGCCATTTGTTAGACTTGCCCTTGCATGTTTAAAGTTAAAAAACATTTTGCATGGCGAGTTGCTGAAAGTCGAGCTGATAACGTCGTGGCGAGGGAAACAGGGCATCTGGGACCCGAGTGAACAGGGCGCAAGCAACGGTGTATCTCCTTAACCAATTAGATTGAAGGATTGTGAAATAAACAGCGGAAGGACTGAGAAGGAAGTGTGAGTTAGAGTGGGTGAACTCAATGTCAAATCAGGTACAGAAAGAGAAATAAAGAAAGGGAAAGAAAGATTGGATTGAGAGAGAAAAAGAGATAGAAAAGTAAAAAAGTTTTAATTTAAAATTTTATGTCCAACAATTGAAAACTGAAGGAGACTTCCTACTTGTAATAGTTAATTTTCAGAGCCAGAGAGGTTGATTGACTAATTAATACTCATCACATCGTTAAAAGGCTACTTAGACTTGACTTAACGTTCTGTGATGGGTTTAGATCATATCTACCGTGCAAATACAGCAACTTCACGCCATGAAATGCATTTCAAAGGTGAGCCAGACAGGGAGATGCTGTTTTCGCAAAGCTAATGGTGGAGCGGCGTAACTCGGACAGCAACCTTTGGATATGCGCATTTAACCACGCATCTGCCCCTCGCCTGAAGCTGTTGTACCATTTGCGCATAAATAACAGCGAGTGCCTTAGCATCACTGTGATTTGACAGCAAAATCTGGCCTATTCTTACCAAGGAGTTAGACTGGTAACAACTTCACATCAACAAACCTTGGAATGATATTCACATCCAGACTCTTACATTTGTCAATGGACACCCATTTGATGGTGCAAAAAACCACAAAATACGTAGTGTGCAGATATCCACACTGCCATTCCACTGACCAGATCCCTTCCACACTGCCATTCCACTGACCAGATCCCTTCCACACTGCCATTCCACTGACCAGATCCCTTCCACACTGCCATTCCACTGACCAGATCCCTTCCACACTGCCATTCCACTGACCAGATCCCTTCCACACTGCCATTCCACTGACCAGATCCCTTCCACACTGCCATTCCACTGACCAGATCCCTTCAAATGTGAACATTTGGTTTCATTAGTGGCTTGATTTGACATTTCAAAAAATCCCTTTGTCTCTTTCGTCCATGCAAACTTGTAAGAAATCTTTGAGCAAAATGTCTCCTATATAGTGCAACATGCACATTAAAGACAAGATTACATTTTTCAATCACTCATTTCCGAATCCCTTCATTGGCCAATTGTACATATATTAAAATCTTATTACAGTAGCACTACAAGCTTTGTTCGTTTTTAATGACCAGAAGAATGAGATTGGTTTCATCCATACACCCTGCTTGATTCAGGAAATGCTGTCAAGATATGAAGTGTCGGTGGTCGTCCAAGCAGCAAGACAGCAGTGTTGAGTACAAAAAGCCTAACTGAACTTTTATTGTAATGCACAATACCCTGTCGGATGGCTTGAAGTTTAGTGCAAATCTACCATGACAGTGTTCTGATGTTTCAGACAGTAGTACCTGCCATGGGCTTGTGCAGCTCACTGAGTTTCTATTACAATACAAACTATAACCAATCACCACATGAAGATCAGGCCATAGCCTGCAATCAGAACTGTCTCCATCTATGGGGGATATATAACTCAAAGCCAAGTAGCTTGAATTCAAATTAAACCACTTCTCTGAACAGGAACA
This sequence comes from Squalus acanthias, assembly GCA_030390025.1. Taxonomy (NCBI): domain Eukaryota; kingdom Metazoa; phylum Chordata; class Chondrichthyes; order Squaliformes; family Squalidae; genus Squalus; species Squalus acanthias. Next base: position 45,061,381 of record CM059435.1, read on the forward strand.
GCTTTGAGCAACCGGTTTTGTCTTTGGTGAACATAGTTTCATTGCACTAAATTGTCAATATTCTAATTAACAGTCTCAGACCAGTGACAACTTGAGCAAAAAAAAGGGAGTGTGCTGTGGTAGAATGTATTTTTGTGGTCATCATGGAAAAGCAGAGAATTATTCCCTATATGTAACTTGTGTTATAACACCTGACCAGGCAAGTGCAAACATAAGGTGCATAAAAACACGCTCGTATGTTCCATGTAAAATGTTATAATCAGACACAACCCAGCTGTGGAAACTGAGGCAGCACTTAGCCTTATGGTCAATTCTGGGTTACTGTTCGAATGCAAAATACAAAGAATCCTAAACAAGCTGAACAAGTAGCATCAGCCAGTTTTTAAGATGATTCGTCAATCGCCTGTGGCCTTGCACACAGGGCTTCAAGACCAAGGGTATTCATCAGACGAAGCAGGGTAAGAGTGTGGCAGATATTGGGATCATGGCATGCTGAAGTAATTCAGTGCCCATTTTAAAATTACATATTCTACCTTTACTTTCAGATAACACTTTGCTTTTATACTTTCTATAGTTAAATAGCAAAACTTAAGGCAATTTGGCAAGCAGAGAAGTAGAGCTGGTTGGAGCACAAGAGTTTCTCTGTCGTGCAGGCTGCAGTCCTGGGAGATGCAAAACTGAGATGCTACATCGCCACCATGATGGGAGGATGACGTTACAGTGTGACAAATTTACAAAGGCCGTATCAATTATAACTGTGGACGTAGGAATCAAAAAAGTTGACAGGAATATGACAAAATTGTGACAAGAAGTACGGTTTAGTATACAGGAAGTAAACGTAGATGCAAAATTTTTAATATAAGAACTTAAGAATTAGGAGCAGGACTAGGCCATTCGGCTCCTTGAGCCTGCTCTGCCATTCAATAAGATCATGGCTGATCTTCGACCTCAACTCCACTTTCCCGGCCGATCCCCATATCCCTTGATTCCCCATGAATCCAAAAATCTATCGCTCTCAGCTTTGAATATACTCAACAACAGAGTATCCACAGCCCTCTGGGGTTGAGAATTCCAACGATTCATAACCCTCTGAGTGAAGAAATTTCTCCTTAGCTCAGTCCTAAATGGCCGACCCTTTATCCTGAGACTATATATTACAAATGGTGCAGCCATACTGACCTCTTCACATTTATGATACAGTTGTGGACAGAAGCTCTTCTGCTTCTGCTCCTCATTCCCCATCATAGAAGATAGGAGGAGTAGGCCATTCGGCCCCTCGAGCCTGTTCCGCCATTTAATGAGATCATGGCTGATCATCCAAATTCAGTACCCTGTCCCTGCCTTCTCCCCATATCCCTTGATCCCTTTAGCCTTAAGAAATATATTTAACTCCTTCTTGAATATATTTACTGACTTGGCCTCAACTGCCTTCTGTGGTAGAGAATTCCACAGGTTCACCACTCTCTGGGTGAAAAAATTCCTCCTCATCTCAGTCCTAAATGGCTTACCCGTTATCCTTAGACTGTGACCCCTGGTTCTGGACTCCCCCGCCATCGGGAACATCCTTCCTGCATCTAGTCTGTCTAGTCTTGTTAGAATTTTATAAGTTTCAATGAGATCCCCTCTCATTCTTCTAAACTCTAGCGAATATAAACCTAATCAACCCAATCTCTCTTCATACGTCATTCCTGCCATCCCAGGTATCAGTCTGGTGAATCTTCACTGCACTCCCTCCATGGCAAGAACATCCTTCCTCAGATAAGGCGACCAAAACTGCACGCAATACTCAAGGTGTGGTCTCACCAAGGCCCTGTACAACTGCAGCAAGACATCCTTGCTCCTGTACTCGAATCCTCTCGCTATGAAGGCCAACATACCATTTGCCTTCTTAACCGCCTGCTGCACCTGCATGCTTACCTTCAACGACTGGTGCACAAGGACACCCAGGTCTCGTTGCACTTCCCCTTTTCCCAATCTATTGCTGTTCAGATAATAATCTGTCTTCCTGTTTTTGCCACCAAAGTGGATAACCTCGCATTTATCCACATTATACTGCATCTGCCATTCATCTGCCCAATCACCCAACCTGTCCAAATCATACTGGAGTTTCACTGCATCCTCCTCACAGCACACACGCCCACCCAGCTTTGTGTCGTCTGCAAACTTGGAGATATTACATCTAGTTCCCTCGTCTGGATCATTAATATATATTGTGAATAGCTGGGGTCCTAGCACCGATCCCTGCGGTACCCCACTAGTCACTGCCTGCCACAGAAAAAGACCCATTTATTCCAACTCTTTGCTTCCTGTCTGCCAACCAGTTCTCTATCCAAGTCAGTACCTTACCCCCAATCCCATGTACTTTAACTTTGCACGCTAATCTCTTATGCGGGATCTTATCGAAAGCCTTCTGAAAGTCCAAATGCACCACATCCACTGGTTCTCCCTTATCTATTCTACCAGTTACATCCTCAAAAAATTCCAGTAGATTAGTCAAGCATGATTTACCTTTTGTAAATCCATGTTGACTTTGTCCGATCCTGTCACTGTTTTCCAAGTGCTCTGCTATTACAGCCAAAAGACACTGTTCTTCCTTGCATTTCCTTCACAATTCTAGTTAGTGATTTTCAGTATAGAAGCACTTGTGAAAACTACATTAATAAATACAGCCATCATTGTCCACAGCTGTCAAAAGATCGAGAAGAGTCCAGGATAAAAAGGAAACTGTGCTTTCCCCTAATAATAGTTTCATACATTGGGGAGGGGGAGGGGGGAATCTTTGATGTAGTGCTCTTGTTTCTGATCTCTCCTCCCCCACCTCCCTCCCCTTGCCATCATTTACTTGTTCACTAGGGAAAAAAAGACTGACATAATTGCAGCATTGATGAGCATCAATTATGTCAACTTCTCCACATGTCCAGCAAGATGTTCAAGCTGTGAGCGAAGTCACTTTGATGTAGTCATTATTGAAAATAGTCTTGGCTGCTTTAAAGACAACATATTTACCCAAAGTAGCTGTCAAGATGACTCAGGGCTTTAAAAAGTCTTGCAACAATTTGCAGCACTGGCCCCACAGGCAGAAAAACAGATCAAATGACATTAGCACGGGGTATTACTATTTTTTAAAATTCCAACAATCGTTAAAACCGTCAAAGCAGATATACATAATAATAATGATAAATGAATCAGAGAAAATACTGTTTTATATAGGATTATCAATAGTGTGACAGGAAAAGTGAATTAAAGCAGCGGCAGCGCAAGGCTTCGATTCAAAAACATCAAAGAGTGATGTCACAGGAGAGCAGGAGGTGATTGGTTGGTGAGTATTACAACTCTTTTTTGCTCTAAGTTAGGGAAGGGGGTTAAATTAAGAGCTGAGAAACTGTAACTTGCTAGTACTTATTAAATTAATAAATTAAACTAAATAAAATAATCAAACAATAAACCTAAAATATCGATTGAATAAAATCTTTAACTAATTAATTAATAAATAAAACAAGGCTAGAGATGGCAGGGCAGGTGGTGTGTTGTAACTGCAGCATGTGGGAGTTTGTGGAGAGCATCGCGATCCCGAGCAACCACATCTGCAGTAAGAGTCTGCAACTCGAGGAACTTCGGCTCAGAATTGTTGAGCTAGAGTACGAGCTGAGGAGATAGTGGATGCATTGGTTTCCCTAGATTCTAGAATGGTCCCAGCGGATTGGAAGGGCGCAAATGTAACACCGTTATTCAAGAAAGGAGGGAGAGAAAAAACAGGGAACTACAAGCCAGTTAGCCTGACATCAGTCGTTGGGAAAATGCTGGAATCCATTGTTAAGGAAGTGGTGTCAGGGCACTTAGAAAATCATAACATGATTAGGCAGAGTCAACATGGTTTTATGAAAGGGAAATCGTGTTTGACAAATTTATTAAGAGTTTTTTGAGGATGTAACTAGCAGGGTAGATAAATGGGAACCAGTGGATGCAGTATATTTGGATTTCCAAAAGGCATTCGATAAGGTGCCACATAAAAGCTTATTACACAAGATTAGGGCTCATGGGGTTGGGGGTAATATAGTAGCATGGATAGAGGATTGGTTAACGGACAGAAAACAGTGAGTAGGGATAAACAGATCTTTTTCAGGTTGGCAGGCTATAACTAGTGGGGTGCCGCAAGGATTAGTGTTGGGGCCTCAGCTATTTACAATCTATATTAATGACCGAGTGTAATGTATCCAAGTTTACTGATGATACAAAGCTAGGTGGGACAGTAAGCTGTGAGGAGAACACAAAGAGTCTGCAAAGGGATATAGGTAGACTAAGTGAGTGGGCAGTAAGGTGGCAGATGGAGTATAATGTAGGGAAATGTGAGGTTATTCACTTTGGTAGGAAGAATAGAAAAGCAGAGTATTTTTTAAATGGTGAGAAACTTTCAAATGTTGGTGTTCAGAGAGATTTGTGTGTCCTTGTGCAAGAAACGCAGAAAGCTAGCATGCACGTACAGCAAGCAACAAGGAAGGCAAATGGCCTTTATTGCAAGGGGGTTGGAGTATAAGAGTAAGGAAGTCTTGCTACAGTTGTACAGGGCCTTGGTGAGACCACACCTGGAGTACTGTGCGTTCAGTAGATTGATTCCTGGGATGAGAGGGCTGTCCTATGATGAGAGATTGTGTAGAATGGGCCTATACTCTCTGGAGTTTAGAAGAATGAGAGGTGATCTCATTGAAACATACAAGATTCTGAAGGGGATTGACAGGGTAGATGCTAAGAGGTTGTTTCCCCTGGCTGGAGTGTCTAGAACTAGGGGGCATAGTCTCAGGATAAGGGGTAGGCCATTTAAGACTGAGATGAGGAGGAATTTCTTCACTCAGAGGGTTGTGAATCTTTGGAATTCTCTGCCCCAGAGGGCTGTGAATGCTGAGCCTTTGAGTATATTCAAGGCTGAGATAGATTGATTTTTGGACCCTAGGGGAATCAAGGGATATGGAGATCGGGTGGGAAAGTGGAGTTGAGGTCGATGATCAGCCATGATCTTGTTGAATGGCGGAGCAGGCTCGAGGAGCCAAATGGCCTACTCCTGCTCTTATGTTCTTATGGGAAACTAAGTTTGACATTTACAGGGAATGCATGCTTTATGAAAAATGTTATATATATATATATATATCTCTCAAACTTTCTGAAAATATGTGGCAGCAAGGAGACTATGATAAAAATAACTGTTCTCCCCATTAAATATACAAATAAACACCTCCATGTGCAGTGTTGGAGAGATAGCCAAAGCACAAATTGATAGTGAATTATATCTAAAGTTTGAATGACATTCTGTAAGAGTGATCAACAGTAAATTCACAAAATAAGTAAGGAATTATAATCAGAAAGGTATTAGATTTTTTCCCCCCTTTCCTATACTTTCAAATCAGTGAGCTGGGTTGGAGATTTACCATTGATGTCCAAGGTTTCTAAAATGCTAAATTAGCTCACGTTTGGGCAGCCTTATATGACCCAGTCCAAACTGTATTAACAGTTACCCAGGCTGAAACCAATCACAACTGGAATGCAGTAAAACACTGAGTGCAATATTACTTGCCTGGCATCCTAAATGAAATTGAGAGGTCGCACAACACCAGGTTATAGTCCAACAGTTTTATTTGAAATCACAAGCTTTCGGAGCTATCGATCGAATAATCTTTCAAATAAAACTGTTGGACTATAACCTGGTGTTGTGCGACCTCTCAATTTTGTCCACCCCAGTCCAACACCGGCATCGCCGCATCATAATCCTAAATGAAGTCAGAGGGCAGTGTCCTAGGCCCAACCATCTTCAGCTACTTCATCAATGACCTTCCCTCCATTATAAGGTCAGAAGTGGGGATGTTTGCTGATGACTGCAGTGTTCAGCGCCATTCACAACTCCTCAGATAATGAAGCAGTCCATGCCTGCATGCAGCAAGACCTGGACGACATTCAGACTTGGGCTGATAAGTGGCAGGTAACATTCGTGCCACACAAGTGCCAGGCAATGACTATCTCCAACAAGCGAGAGTCTAACCACCGTCCCTCGACATTCAATGGCATTACCATCGCCGAATCCCCCACTATCAACATCCTGGGGGGGTCACCATTGACCAGAAACTTAACTGGACCAGCCACATAAATACTGTGGCTACAAGAGCAGGTCAGAGGCTGGGTATTCCGCGGTGAGTGACTCCCCAAAGCCTTTCCACCATCTACAAGGCACAAGTCAGGAGTGTGATGGAATACTCTCCACTTGCCTGGATGAGTGCAGCTCCAACAACACTCAAGAAGCTCGACACCATCCAAGACAAAGCAGCCTGCTTGACTGGCACTCCATTGTAAGGGGTTTTCTCCAATACTGGTCCCCCGTTATAAATCCTGACGTCCAAGAACTGTGTGTGTAAGAACAAAAATACACATGGCACAGGGTTTTGGCTCAACCTTTGATTCGTTTGTTTATTGAACACACACACACAATTACTTCCTCAGTATAAATCCCTATGATTCATATTAGACTAACAACCCCAAAATACAAACCCCTACACAAGGGTCATTTGCATCGACACAATATGACACAGGTAAACCCGTCTGCGATTTGACTGTTACATATAAAGTTACCCAGACACAATCACAAAGCCCTTATTGTGATCTGACTGAAACTTACAAACTTACTCAGACTCAATCACAAAAGCCCCCCTCTATGATTTGACTGAAACATACAATCACCACTCCCGATCGGCTGTCTCCTGGAGTTGATTGGAGGCCCGAATCTTTCAGCTCCCTGTTCTTCCGTTGGCTTCCCACCCCACTCTCTTCAAAGTGACTCTTCCTTTAAACCAAAACCAACTTGCAGTATCTTAAAACACATATCCTGGCCCCCTCCTGAGCATACAATGGCCTTTTCAAAATGTGCGAATGTCTCTAGCAGAGAACTCTTGATGGCTAATTGTCCCTCGTATTGTCCATTGATTAGAGATACCTTTCTGACAATGCAACCTTCCCAAGGTGACTGCATATGCTAGTTGTTGGTTTCTGTTAGCATTCGTATTCAAATGGTTCAAGGCCCAACCCATTGTCTAGGCCTGCACTGATGCTAGTTATTCTGGGGCCATGGTCTTCTTTAACAATGTAACCCCTTAAGGTAAATGAATATGCGAATGTTCTTGTTCAGAAGCATTCGTATTTTAGATTGTCTTTGATATCCTGTCTCTTGATGGTTCATAGTTTTGGCTGCAATGTTTGAATTAACCCTTTTATTGCCCATCTATTTTTGCGGGCTGTGCAGTTCTGGGTTTTTATATTTCATAGTCAAATTTTTTTTTACTGTTGGGGGGGGGGGGGGGGGGGGGGAGAAGGAATGGCTCCTACACCATCCACCACCTTAAACATTCACTCCCTCCATCACCGGCGTATCTTGGCTGTAGTATGTACCATCTACAAGATGCACTGCAGCAACTCTCCAAGGCTTCTTCGGCAGCACCTCCCAAACCCACGACCTCTACCACCTAGAAGGACAAGGGCAGCAGGCGCATGGGAACACCACCACCTCCAAGTCACACACCATCCTGACTTGGAAGTATATCGCCGATCCTTCATCGTCGCTGGGTCAAAATCCTGGAACTCCCTCCCTAACAGCACTGTGTGAGCACCTTCACCACACGGACTGCAGCTGTTCAGGAAAGCGGCTCATCACCACCTTCTCAAGGGCAACTAGGGATGGGCAATAAATGCTGGCCTTGCTAGCGACGCCCACATCCCATGAACGAATAAAAAAAAGATGCGTCACCCAACACGTTTAAAAATCAATTATAATGCAGCCAATAAGATTAAAAATGGAAAAATCCAAAAGGTATTTGGTTCTTAAGTGTATCACAATATCTCAGTCTTAGCTAGATATTTGGTTACTGGCCGTATTATATTCAATGGCCAAGATTGCACTGTAGTGTAGCCTGGTTAACTTTGCAGTCCATATTCAATGTGATATGGACGAATGCAGCATTCAGCTATTTCTCTGGAATAGGAACATAAAACATACATCTTCCTTTCAGTTGCTGTAGCCTTGCCTTCCTTGGGGATTCTCATCCTCTCCTCTGGAAGTACCCTTGGTGAGTTATCATCTGTAGTCATTATCCCCCTCCTTCGATGGTCTTCTTGTCCTAAATAATCTTGTGCATATTTTACTTCTCTGTATATTACACTGTTACTTTATTTTAACTAATAACTGTGACACACTTTACAAGTTTTAATTATGATCAATTAACCATGTAATCTCTGCTTTTTTGCAGAGCTGTCTCAAAAATTATTAGCAACTTCTTTTGAACTTTCAGTCCTTTCAAGAATGCTTCCTAACACTTTCTTGGAATCTCTCTCTGCTTTTTCCTCTTTCAACTAGAAGTGGAGAAAATTATAGCTCTATATCTTTAATTCTATTAAAAAATCTTAGTAGCAAATCAAGAGGATCAACTTTTGTCACATGGATCCTTTCCAAGATGCCATTCAACTCGACAGGGTTTGTGTCAGAAGTTGATCGTCAGATGTCAATTAGTTTGATGAAGGTCTGATGTTACACTTATTTTTTCTAGTTCTACTTCACGACCAGGATACTGAGGTTGTGACCTCAAATGACTCCAAGGCTCTTCCTGCTCATTTGTCTTTGTCGTAGGACATAGTACAAACTTTGCTAATTCTCAGTTGCTTGGTTCCTAACACTGACATCTTGTCCAGACCCAGGCTCTATCCCCACTGACATTCCAGTAACACTGGATGTGTAGGTACTTTGTTTTACAGAATATCCATATTGAGCTTTAGAATGGCCAGCTATCCTACAATTCAATTTGTACAGTTTATATTTCAAATTTTCCTCAAAACACTTAATAATTTGTCTGCAATCTTTTGTAAACTGTCTCAGCACATTAAAAAGCAAGAAACTGATGGCTGGAGTTTTAAATACCTTTATTTGTACAAATGCAGGTCAGCAAACTTTTTTTTTAGGAAGTTCGACAATCGTCAATATTGTGTTCTACCTGCAACCATAACTGCTATGAAATGTATTTCAGAACTTATCACAATTAGAACGGTGTTCCCCCATGAAATCCACCTACCCAAACTTACTGCAAGTGAAGCATAAAACAGATCAAGAATGGTTGGTTTAGTCGGCAGTCAATGTAGAAACCTGCATTAGTTCAGCAAGGGAATAAACAGTTCCTTATGACACAAAACTGAGTAACTGTGCTGTGTTTCCTATTGCAGACAAGTGGCTCAGTTTCTGCAGCTCAGTTCAATAGTTGAAGGAGCGATGCCCACTTCCACCTTGCTGTTGGTGCCCGGTATTCGTTGTTTGTGCTGTTCGCAATTCAGCAACTGAACTTTACCGATCACTACAAACGTTACTGACGGTAGAGGTAAAGGGAAAAGCTGTGAATGATGGAACTTCAAAATAAAAAATAGAAAATGTAGGAATTACATCTGAGGTTAGTCAGCATCTGGAAAGAGAAAAAAAGGTGAATGGTTTGGGTGAAGATCCTTCGCCACAAGTTTTCTCCTTTCAGATGCTGGCGGATCTGTTACACATTTCCATATTTTCTGCTTTTATTTCCGTGTAATGAAGTGTAAGATGTCATGTCAAACCTAGGGGTAAAAAGTACACGCACCTCAAAATTTCTTATGGGGGGGATAAAAGAAGAAAAAAATTCAGCTATAAAAGGACATTTGGTACAAGGATACAAAGCAACATTTATATTCACACATTAATATGCACTTCACTGAAGCACAAAGTGGAACTGCAGCTTTCAGAATGTGGTTCACCTTTACATGTATTAGAGATGGAAAGTTTATAACAAGTGGATTTACATCGGAGCAAATACATTTTTAAGATACAATGCAAGCCAGACACACATTTCTTCAACTAGTACACTGGGAATCTATATGCTTTGTGAGTAAAATGCCAATTACTTTGTTTCTACAGATTACATATGACTTGTTAAGCATTATGCAACATTGTGTAAAGCTTAGAGAAAATGAATTTGGTTTTGACAAAAGACAAATCATTAAAACAGATCATGGCTCAGATTTTTTTTTAATCTTAAAAAGGAAAGTAATTGTAAGATTGCCACTGTAAGAGTGGCGATTTTTAGTCAATCAAACGTTATGCTGCTCCATCAGCATTGCTGTTCTCATTGTGAAGAGGCACATTCCTCAAGTATGTTACACAGTAGATTAAAATCAAGTCCACTGTAAGTGTTCCCAGTCCCCTGACGATCAGAGGAATGCGTAGGACCACCTCAAACTGTAAGCTTGCCACTGTATTTCTCGAAACTCCGAGCATTTACAGACCCGAACGATATTCTTAGAAATTTTCAAGCAGGCCCAGGATTCTTTTCTGCTCGCTTTCTTTAAACTCGTCGTTCTTCCCATCACCAATGTTTTCAGCGTACTCTGTAAAACAAGTTTTAATAGAATGAAGGAGACAGAGACAATTGTTTCAGATTAAATACCTTGATCATTTCATGACTTAAATGTGGGAAAGGAGGCACTTTCTCTGCAAATCATATACCTTTAACGCAAGAGACTAATGAGGGATACTCGATCTATAGTCTAATATGCAAAATCACAAAGTGCTGTAATGAAGAAAAGCATTCTGTACACCACTATTCAAATAGGGATATATTTTCCTGTATGTGCGCTTAATATGCTGATACTAAATTTTTCTATGTGCGTAAATGCAAGTGTCAAACTCTTAAAAGAAAATAAACAAGTTAATGCTGATGTTAAAAAAAGCAGACTCAAGGACTTAGCACAAACCATTAAGTGGTTCTGACGAAAGGTCACTGGCCTGAAACGTTAACTCTGTTTCTCTCTCTAGAGATGTTGCCTGACCTGCTGAGTATTCCCAGCATTTTCTGTTTTTATTTCAGATTTCCAGCATCGCAGTATTTTGCTTTTGGGACAAACCATTAATTGTTTGTCTGGTTTTGGCACTAATGTTTCTAATACTGCTGTTTCATTTTTTTTTTTTAAAAACAGTTAGTATTTATAGTGCTTGAAGTTTGAATTATTCGGACACTGCGAATGTTAACTGCTGTAACTGGTCAGCTTTTCTGCCAATGCAAAACCTTTTAAAAGCACTGCTAAGCAGGAAGCAATAAATCAGACCTATATGAATAGGCTCTTTGATTTTTGGGTTAAACTAAAAATCCTCCCTGCAACCCAAACAATTTAAAAAAAAACGTTCTTAGCTCTGGAAAAAAAAAATCTAAAATCCATTCTTTAGATTTGATTTTATAAATTGTACGATTTTACTTTAACGCTAGATGCTGTGATGGGAGGATTGTGGGTGTCTATGGATGGATGGGCTGACTTGGGGTATCCCTTTCTCAGAAATGTTAAGGAGGTTGGTCAGGCAGGATCTGCAGTTTACACAGGCATGCTTTAAGAAAGGCTTGCACTTATAGTGCCTTTCACGACCTCTGGACGTCCCAAAGCGCTTTACAGCGGACAAAGCACTTTTTTTTTGAAGTGTAGTCACTGTTGAAATGTAGGAAATATGGCAGCCAATTTGCACACAGCAAGATCCCACAAACAGCAATGTGATAATGACCAGATAATTAGTGTGTTTTTTTTTTTAGTGATTTAGGTTGAGGAATAAATATTAGCCAGGACACAGGAGAACTCCCCTGCTCTTCTTCAAAATACTGCCATGGGATCTTTTACATCCACCTGAGGACAGACCTCTGTTTAACATACCGTTCGAAAGATGGCACCTCCAACAGTGCTGCACTCCCTCAGTACAGCACTCGAGTGTTAGCCTAGATTTTGTTGTCAAGTCTCGAGTGGGACTTGAACCCACAACCTTCTGACTCACAGGTGAGAGTGCTACCACTGAGCCATGGGCTGACAGTGATATACCTGGGTATTGGTTTATTCCAGATCATTTCAAGTTATACAACCTGTCACCAAGGAGTGCCACCACTTTCATTTCCAATACATTACCTGGGTCACTTTGCCAGTTACCTCTTGTGGCATCCCTAATACAGTCAGAAAGCAGCCATGCATTACATTCACTAGCTCAGATTCTAGACTGCTTGGATATTCAACAATAACATAGCACCTTTAACATAGAAATAACATCCCAAGATGCTTCACAGAAACGTAATCAGACAAAAATCAAAAGGTCCTGGCTTATATTAAAGTCTTCCACTTATGTCACCTGTTTGTACTCATTTTTTTAAAAAAATCTCTAGTTGGAGTAACCAGCCCTGCAGTTTTGAACAGGTGATCTATAGTAAACCTGTAGAATTACTTGTGCTACAGTTGCACTCCATGCTTCCAGTCAGATTATCTTGTGGGATAGATTATCCTGTGCCAACGTGCCCACTACCTTTACCTCCCAGATGACCCTGACATATAGAACTACTCCACATCCTTTCCGGTCTATTCTTGCTTCCTGAACACTCCAAATTCCCTGTATGTTGTCCTTGCCTTCATTGCTGGGTTAGCCAGTTTTCTGAGATCCATACTTTATCAGAATGCTTCTACTATTCCAAGTATATGCATACTAATAGGTTAATCCTGCCACTTACAAAAAAAAAGTCAAGTCGCTTTTTTTGGTGGTGGAAGAAACAATCCAGTAAAATAGATTGTTGGAGCTTTGTTGAGAACAACATAGGCCCCTAACATGCGTTACCTTCAATTCAGTGACTTCTGTATCTACTACAGATGTAAGGTACAAATTGAGGGACAGGAATGGTGGGGAGAAATTCCAGCATGCGTTCATTCAACCCACTACATTATAAACAAAGCAATAGTAAACAAAAGGCATTGGGACCATTCCTGGCAGTTGTCTCTACCTCCTACATCTAACTTGTTGATAGTAGCCATCAAAGCCAATAGTTACCATAATTCTCTCAAAATATATTAGTCCTTTACCCTATGCACAGCCCAACTACTGCACAGATCCCCTTCTGATACAACTGGAGTACATGCAGAGCAGTCTAAGCAGCAGCATCGTATGGTTAAAATTCAAAGAAAAATATTTCAGAACTAAATTTTTTTTTTAACACATACAGGAGCAGAAAATTAAACAAAGAACATCAAGAAATGACAAAATGAAAGTGAGAACAGGAGAACTGAACAAAAACAATGGGGTAAAAATTAGGTCGCGCCCCATTTGGGGCGCAAATATCGTCTGGACGCAAATATTAGCGCCTGGCGCTAATTATCGGCACTGACTGGAAACTTCACTTTTACCGCCCCGGGAGGTGAGTGGAGCGCTAAATCAGGCGCTGCACACCTGTCTTAAGGCGCAAAGGCCGAGGAGTGAGGCGCTAACTCAGAGCGCTGGCGAAGCTCATGTAATGTCAGTCAGCAATGGAACACACACACAATGGCACGGGCCAGTTCTTAAAGGGGATGGTTAATCTTGCTTTCCATCCACATCCTGTTCATTGCAGCCTTGAATCTCGGCCTGGAGAGACTTGCACATCAAATGTGCTGGAAAGAACAATGGAGAGTACCAGGCAAAGAGCTCAGAGTGCAGCTCCCACAGTCTCTGCTAAATCGATACAATGAATGGCAAATCAAAATGAACCTGCAAAGTGCTGCTCAGTACCCAAAACTCCTTCACACAACGTTGAATCTCTCCAGAAGTCTCTCCCTCTCTCTCTCAGAATGCGTAGTTCAAAAATGCCACCAGCAATAAAAGACAGGAAGAGGCCCCCTTTAAATAGCGCCCCCCCCCAGCCCCACAGCGATTGATAGCGTTCCAGTCTTCTGGTCGTTGGATGCGCCAGGCGGTAAGGCAGGGGGCACCACTCAATTTCCGCTCCGGGGCGCCACAAGGGCGTTGCACCATGGAATGACGTCATAATCTGCGCGTGCAGGTGGTCGCAGCGGTAAGTTTTAGCGCCGCCGCACAATCTCTAGTTAAGTTCCCGAGCGGCGCAAACATCGCTGCGCCCGGGCGTTAGCGGCTTTGCGCCCCATTAGCGCCCTCTTAAGGCGCTAACGGGAGGCGCAACCAACTGAATTTTTACCCCAAAGAGTATTAAGAACTAAAGAACCATTTTCCTCTCTAAGCTATGGGCATCTCATTTGAACCACACTGATTTCCTGCACACTCTGAGCACAGTAAATGGCTGTGCACCAATGTCAGGATTTTACTATCTCCTTCTCCTATGGTAATTCTAGAAGTTGGTGGCAGGGGTATGTGAGGGGCAGAGTGGCGGAGAGGATGTTTGCGACTCAAACTCCCAATTTTCTAATTCAGTTTTTTGTTGGCAGATGAAACAATGATAAAGATGAGACCAAAAGTACTGATCTCATCTCTACAATTATTTAAAATGCACTGTACACAATACGAATGGATGACTAGTGGCTACAGCAGTCACACATATAATGGCCTAAACCATCACAAGACAACAGACATCCTTGTAAAACACCAACTATCCATACTCTACCTAATGCAGCTCTCACTTTCCATTTTATTACATTATAATGAACAGCATTGTAGTCATACAATAACTGGAAAGCAGTTAGGTAACAATGACTTGCATTTCTAGAGCACTTTTAAATTAGAAAAATAAGGCAATCCACAGAGGCATAAAGAAAAATGGATACGGAGATAAAGGAGGAAGAAATACTAGGAGTGAGCAAAAGCTGGTGATCTTTATCTTGATGATGAAGAAATCCATCAGCTCCTCATACATGTTAGAGGTGAGGGTGGATGGGGCAGGAAAGAGGGGTTTAAGGCAACAGTTGGTAGGGCAGGAAAGGAGCCTGGGGTTAATGTTTGTTCTCCAGGATGATCCTAGAGTAGTGGGCGGTTTTGGCAGAGTGATTCCCAGTAGAGCTTGATCTGGTTCAGTCAGATCTGGCAATGGATGGCGAAGCCAGTTATGTAGCAGGTGTGCGCAAGAAAGAATAAGAGGAAGCAAAAAGAATCTGTGACTATGGCAATAGTTTTAAAACTTCTCCATGGGAGACACCTCTGCAAATGTCAGCACACTCCCAGAAGTCCTGCATCCCAATTCAGCTCCTCAAAAGGAAAACAGTAATATTATCGCAGCAAACAACTATTTTTATTAGTATATAGCAATAGAAATAACTGCACCGGTACATCAACTACCACAGATAGCTAGAAATCTAAGGATCTTACAGATACGACACCTCCCACCCACTTCCCCACCAAGCCCACTGCGTGGACCCCCTAAGGTCTGGGTTCCGCAATATGAAAACTATAGCACCTTTAACGTAGCAAAGCATTCCAAGGTGCTTCACAGGAGCTTTATCACACAAACTGACACCGAGTCAAATAGATATTAGGACAGGTGACCAAAAACTTGGTCAAAGAGATAGGTTTTAAGGAGCACCTTAAAGGAAGCGAGAAAGGTCGAGAGGCGGAGAGATATAGGGAGGGAATTCCAGAGCTTTGGGCCAAGGCAGCTGAAGGCCAATGGCAGGGTGATGGAAATCGGCGATACACAAGAGACAAGAATTGGAGGATCATAGATATCTTGGAGGGTTGTAGGGATGGAGGAGGTTACAGAGATAGGTAGAAACCAAGGAAAGAAATGGAATCAAATTATAAAAAGGATATGGAGGCACTGCAGAAAGTGCAAAAAAGATTTACTAGAATGATACCAGAACTGAGAGGTTATACCCATCAGGAAATATTGAACAGGCTGGGGTTCTTTTCTCAACAAAAAAGACTGAGGAGTGACCTGATAGATTTTTGCAAGATTATGAAAGGGTTTGATAGGGTAGACATAAAGAAGATGTTTCCACTTGTGGGCAAGACCAGAACTATGGGCCATAAATATAAGATAGTCACTAATAAATCCAACAGGGAATTCAGGAGAAACTTCTTAACCCAGAGAGTGGTTAGAATGTGGGACTCGCTACCACAGGGAGTAGTTGAGGCAAATAGCTTAGATGCATTTAAAGGGAAGCTAGATAAGCACATGAGGGAGAAAGGAATAGAAGGATATCTTGATGGGGTTAGGAGGAGGAGGCGGCTCATGTGGAGCATAAATACTGACATGGACCTGTTGGGCCAAATGGCCTGTTCCTGTGCTGTAAATACTTCGTAATAAATTTATGCTTAAACAGAAAAAAGGAAGAGGAATATGATGATTTACCAGTATTCATTGAAGAAATGGTGAAAGAAAGCTGTGTGCAAATATAGTCTAACCTGCTTAATAAATATTGTGTTTGAATAACTCTATACTGTTCACATATAATGAGTGTATTACCCATATACAGTTATATTACCAGGCAATTTGGGACAATTAAATCTCGTTCAAAGCCGTCACTTGTCAGAACAGCGGATAGCATCAGTAGCTGATATGCATGCACAGCTCAGTGTTGTAAAGTGAGGTGAGGATCTGTACTCTAACCTAATGCTCCATTTCACATTAAAACTCTTCAGAAATAAGTCAACTCCCACACTGAATGAATGAACTTTTAGGGCTCCAAAAAAGGTGTTATTTAAAAAAAAAAACCTGAAATGTTTCCGTTCACTCAGCAGCAGATAAGCATGGTCCATGATGCAGTATGTATTGATTTTACACTGAGTTGTAGCTAGCAACGAATAAAAAATGAATGGGAGAAGACCATTAATTTCTTTGCTTGTTTTTGTTAGTGTAAATTGAATTAAATAAATCACAAGTCTTATTAGGTGACTTTGTTTTTGTTAAATTTTCTTCCCTTCCACCTAGAGACTTTGACTGTTGTTGAGATACAGTTCCACTGGTAATGGTCACCTTATAGCATCAAGTGGCTATTAACCATGTGTTGGCAGACTACTTAACCTAGTAGGGGCATCACAGTTGAGTTTGATCTTGTCCTCGCTCAATGTTCACACACATGCAAACATTTTGGTTTAATTCCCCCTCAGCATCATTGAGGCTCCAACTTCCTGCTGTTTCCACTGCTCTAGGCGATTGAACACCAATGGAAGTGGTGGGCAGGATTTCCTCATTACGTGGAAATTCCTGCCCACAGTATCTGGTAATGTTCAATCACTTTAAGAAACAGCAGCAGGTAGGAGCCAGCTGCCACACTGACGAGCCAGGTGAGAAGAGTGACAGCACAAAATTGGAGAGACAGGAAACGGAAGAAGTGCAAGCTTGAACTGGGGAGGCAGGGGGGAGAAGAGTGCCAGTGTAAAATGGGGGCGTGGGGAAGAGGAAGAAAAATACCTGCTTAAATTGGGGGTGGGATAATATCATATTTAAATGGGAGAAGAGGGAGATGAATGCCACCATGCACTGGTGAGTGGGGCATGGAAATGAAAAAGTGCCAGCTTTAACCAGAAGGAGGACAAAAAGTGCAACTTTGAAGGGAGAGTAAGGGACAGGAGTCCCAGCATGAAATGTGGGGAGCAGAAGAGTGCCAGGTTGAAATGGGGAGTGGGAGAAGTGTGTAATCTTGAACTGGGGGAGGGGGGGTGGCGGGGAGAGAGGAAGAAGAATTCTAGCTTGAATAAGGGAAAGGAGAAGAGGAAAGAAGAAAGAACCTGGATTTATATAGCGCCTTTCGCAGTCTCAGGACAAACCAAAGCGCTTTACAGCCAATGAAGTACTTTTGAAGTGTAGTCACTGCTGTAATGAGACTCCATGGATGAATAAAGCCATAAGGGAACATTGAGGGTAAGGAAAGAGGCATACATTAAGTACATAGACAGCGGGGGAGAGTGCATGATAAGGGAGAATACGAAGAGATAAGAGATGTCAAAAAAAAATTAGGAAGGCAAAGAGAATTATGAAATTAAATTATCAAGGAACATAAACAAAATAGTAAAACATTTTACAGGTACATCAATAAAAAAAAGGAAGGTTGGGATGGGAATAAGGCCATTAAGGGATAGACAGGATAATACCACAGGTAACAATAGAGATGGCAGAAATATTAAATAATTATTTTGCTTTAGTATTTACCAGGGAGATAGAACAGGTGGACATGACATTGGTTGATGAGATTAGTAATGAGATTACTGCACTTAAAATAAAGAGGGGATTTATTAAATAAACTAATCAAACTCAAAGAGGATAAAACCCTTGGTCCTGACGGATTGCATCCACGCATTTTAAAAGAATCTAGCGAAGAGGGCATTACTACACATATTTAATAATTCATTAGAAAAAGGTGTAGTGCCAGAGGACTGGCGGATAGCTAACGCAATACCTATATATATATATATATATATTTATTTATTAAGGGGGATAGAACATGCCCAGGGAATTATAGACCAGTCAGCTGAACATCGGTGGTAGGAAAAATAATAGAATCCCTACCAAAGGAGAAAATAGAAGAACATCCAGAAACCAAAAATATAATAATGAATAGTCAGCATGGATTTCAAAAGGGAAAGTCTTGCTTGACCAACCTAATTGAATTTTTTGAAGAGGTAACAGAGAGAGTAGACAATGGTAATGCAGTAGATGTAATTTATCTAGATTTTCAAAAGGCCTTCGATAAGGTACCCCATAATAGACTGATGAACAAGGTCAGAGAATGCGGAGTCAGGGGACAAGTAGCAGAATGGATAGCTAGCTGGCTTCAAGACAGAAAGCAGAGAGTAGGGGTAAAAGGTAGCTATTCACAGTGGCAGAAGATGGGTAGTAGTGTTCCACAAGGATCAGTTCTGGGACCACTGCTGTTCACAATTTATATTAACGATTTAGACTTTGGAATCAAAAACACAATTTCTAAATTTGCGGATGCCACCAAATTTTGGGGGGGGGGGGGGGGGGGATAGTCAATACTGAGGAGGACTGCAACAAATTACAGGAGGACATTAATAAACTTGCAGAATGGGCACATAATTGGCAAATGAAGTTCAACACAGATAAATGTGAGGTATTACATTTTGGTAGGAAGAATAGGGAGGTCACTTATTACTTGGAGGGTGCGAGTCTAGGTGGGGTAGAGGAACAAAGGGATCTCGGAGTACAAATACACAAATCACAAAGTTACGACACAGGCTAGCAAGGCTATAAAAAAAGCAAGCCAACCAACCACTAGGGTTTATTTCTAGAGGTATAGAATTGAAAAGTAGGGAAGTTATGCTAAACCTGTATCGAACCTTGGTTAGACCACACTTAGAGTACTGCGTACAGTTCTGGTCGCCATATTATAAAAAGGATAGAGAGGCACTAGAGAGGGTTCGGAGAAGATTTACAAGGATGATACCAGAAATGCGAGGGTATACATATCAGGAAAGGATGAACAGGCTGGGTCTATTTTTTTCTTGAAACAAGAAGGCTGAGGGGTGACCTAATAGAGGTCTTTAAAATTATGAAATGTTTTGATAGAGTGGATAGAGAGAGAATGTTTCCACTTGTGGGGAAGAGCATAACTAGAGGCCATCAATATAAGATAGTCACCAAGAAATCCAATCGGAAATTCAGAAGAAACTTCTTTACCCAGAGTGGTTAGAATGTGGAACTCGCTACCACAGGGAGTGGCTAAAGCGAATAGTATAGATGCATTTAAGGGGAGGCTAGATAAGCATACGAGGGGGAAGGGAATAGAGGGTTATGCTGATAGAGTTAGATGAGGAAAGACGGAGGAGGCTCGAGTGGAGCATAAATGCCGCATGGACTGGTTAGGCCGAATGGCCTGTTTCTGTGCCGTATATCCTATGTAATGCAGAAAAGTGCAAGTTGAACAAGGGGGAGGACAGTCCCAGCTTGATCTGGAGGGTAGAAGAATGTCAGATTAAACTCTGGAGAGCAGGAGAAAAGTGTCAAAGCTTGTTTCACCACAAGGATGGAAGTCTGAGGGGAAAGATGGGTGAGTGGTGTGTGGGTTTACCCGGGGCAGCTCTAGTTACCTTCCAAGCTGCTGGTTGTGGAAAGGCACTAGCAGAGGCCTTGGAATCAGTTGTTTGCCCACCTGCTTTGCAGACTGGAGTCTAGAGACTAAAAGGTGGTCGTGATTTCATTGCATCTCCCTGACTGACAAAGCACAATGCCTGTTGGGACTGCTGCCTTGTTCAATTTGACAAATAAAAACAAAAGCAAGACCAGATTTTTATTAAAAGACAATCTGATGACAAATTCAACCTGTGCCAAAGATGTTGTCTCATCAGATAAAGTTAAGAGTCCAGAAACAGATTGGAACAAGCAGCAAATCCAAATCAGCTGCACAACAACAGGGAATAGGATGGCCCTGTTTGTTGAAAAGGATGTATGGAAACATATCCAGCTGCAGCAGAACTACTACTCCCAGACTGAACACGGAGTAGAAGAGGACAATGACAAAAAGTCAAATCTCCATGAGTTCTAAGTGAAAGCTGAGTAACCAATTTAACTGGACCAGAACAAACTATTATAAAAGGATTAGTAGATTCAAAGATAAGACCCAAGATGGACTGCTGTTATAGTGCAATCATATTCCTAAATGCAAGCAATTTAATCTGACTCTCCATCACTGAATCTAAGGCAGGGAAACCAGCAGCTAAATCCAGCAAAGTATTTGAGATAAAGAGATCAATCGATGTCCATGTCAGTGTTTTTTTTTAATGGCATGACATCTTGGATTTCAGCATGGGGGTGATAACACCTAAATTATTCAGCACTTTGATGGTGGCCAATTTAAAACGACATTATTAAATATTGGGAAAAGGATGAACAAAATCAACCAAAACCACAATCCTTTAACATTTAAACAGCAAAAAAACATTAATTTGCAGAAGCACTGCACACACGAGGACAGCAAGGCCCCGATATTTACTCAGGGCCGTGAAGAGCGGTGTGTTGGGGGGGGGGGCATGATTTCTGGACGGGAAACCCGAAATATGGGTTTCCTACACGTCCTTCAGAAATTAACTGCAGGACATCTTTTAAATTTTCTCAACAGGTTTCCCGCCCGATAGTCAGCCAGGCTGGCTGCCTTTGGGCTGAAAGCAGCCGGGGGCAGATGACAGACAAGTAGGAGATCACGGGGGCGGAGTCCGAGATCACTGGTGGGTTTGGGGGGGGGGGGGGGGGCTGGGCAGAACCTCAGGGCGTTCCAAAGCACTTTACAGCCAATGAAGTACTTTTGAAGTGTAGTCACTGTTGTAATGTAGGAAACACAGCAGCCAATTTGCGCTCAGCAAGCTCCCACAAACAGCTATGTGATAATGACCAGATAATCTGTTTTTGTCATGTTGATTTAAGGATAAATATTGGCCAGGATACTGGGGATAACTCCCCTGCTCTTCTTCGAAATAGTGCCATGGGATCTTTTACGCCTTTGAGAGCAGGCAGGGCCTTGGTTTAACGTCTCATCCGAAAGACGGCACCTCCGACAGTGCAGCACTCGTTCAGCTCTGCACCGGAGTGTCAGCCTAGATTTGTGTGCTCACGTCTCTGGAGTGGGACTTGAACCCACAACCTTCTGACTCAGGTGAGAGAGCTACCAACTGAGCCACAGCTGACAGCTCATGAGGTAAGCTTGTCGGGCCTTGAGGAAACACTCCTGGCTCCTACTGGCCCACAAGCAGTGCTGTAAATGCTCTTACCTCATGGATCTGGCCCTTCTCTCCTCCTCTTATCTGCCGGGATTTCCGAGCCCTGGGAAACCTGGCCTCCATGGTTTTAAAATAAAAATGCAGTGCAAAATGGAGGCATGCAGGCTCCTTAAAAGATTCCAATGACTGACCCGCCTCCTGAGAGCGGATTGATGGGCTGCTCCCCAATCTGCCTCCATTGGGGTCGAGTTTCAGAATTAAAATTTTTTTTTTATACCTCCCATCCAACCCCAACCCATCTGTCCTTGGGGGTTAAAATTACCCCTCATATGTCCAGTTTGGCGGTCAATATTTTGCCTTGCACCAACCAGAATGACTAAAATTGGGGATAAGATATTAGTGCCCGTTAGGGCCCGCAATGTTACAGAAATCCAATGCCGGCCCTTTCTTAACTCTTAAATCTTTATTGCAACGCACCAGCACTTCTCAGAAATACTTAGGGCTAGATTTTCTCAGCCCCGAGGAGGCGGGTCTGCCGGGAAAGTGCCCTCTTGCCAGGAGGCGGGAAGCCATCCTGCCCTGGGTCCCGTCTCCTTGGAGGCGGGAAGGGATTAAAGCCTATTAACAGAGCTGTCAAACGATGACATTTCTTTTTTCAAAAATTCGACAGATGACACGTCATACGCTAACGTGCTCGGTCACTGACTTCCCTCTAATTGGCCTGCTGAGCCCGCCGGGCGGGCTTAACAAGGTCAATCAGGGGAAAATCCCGCTGGTAGGTCAGAAGTTGATGGAGGCGGGACTGAAACCCGGCAAGCAGCAGTCCCGCCTCCAACACGTCTCCATTCATAAAATCCAGCCCTTGGTGCATATGCAGCAGCAAACTGTTGATATTGAACAATCCATTGTGACTCCAGGCAATCATGAATGGTGGGAGGTGGTGTATAATGCAGGACAACATCCTTGGATCAGAACGACTTCTGCCTTCCTGCTAATCTTGCAGTTGATTGTACTGGTCATTCTGATTGCCATGGTTGCTTTCGTAAGGAGGACACCAAGGAAGGCAAAAGCGAGAAAGAATACCATGGAAATACTGTATTAGCTTTGGTAAATTAAGTTTGCGAGGCCACAAAAAGGAGGTCCTTTTCAAGCCTCGAGGTGGAGTATGTAAAGATAGGCTCGTACAGATTATTAAATAGAATAAGCTAGACGACATTATATAGAATTATAGAACATTGAGCTAGAGTACTATAGGGCTGTTAGGTTAAAATTCACTTCAGAAAGAAACACATGTATTAGACAGGCATTTCAGCACAGTAAGGGGGAGTGTGAGAAAGAAATGTCAATTGCTGATTGGACTCCAGTGTGGATAGAGAATACCAAGACATCAAAGGCATGACCAAATGGGAACAGCTAACCTCAACACTAAATGATAGCAGTTGCATCAACAGCATACAACAACTTGCATTTATATAGCACCTCTAACGTAGCAAAACGTCCCAATGGTGGAGCGATTAAAATCGGGGATGCACAAGATGCCAGAATTGGAGAAGTGTAGCGATCTCGAAGGTTTGTAAGGCTGGAGGAAAGGTTAGAGAGATATATGGTACCCACATTAGAGTTACTGCGGAACTTCCATCAAGTCTTGCTGAGACTAGCATAAGCAGTCAAGACGACACGCTTGCAATCTCCTGAAGGAGTCCTCAGTATGTGGGTCTTGGTACCTACATCTCATATACATTGCATGCAAAGGGATTGCGTTTTATTATCTCATTGAGTTGATTTAATAAAAAGTATTAAACAGACGCTTCTGTGTTTCCTAGTCCTCAAACTTGTATTAGAGGTAAAGGATGTATGACACTGTCCGATAATACCTCCACATAAGGGCAATAGGGATATCTGACAATATCCAACAGTGCTTAGTTTCCTTCAACACCGGAGATTTCCCTAGTGCCATTCAGACAGTCACTATTTTTCACAGGGGAAATTTACAAAGTTTAACTTTTTTTCAGTTTAAGTGAAAAACAAATTTTGAATGCTCGATCAGTGACAGAGTGGTTGAATGATTGACAGAAAAGCAGCACAGAACTGAAACTATGGTTTGAGTTTCAGTTCAGCAACCTTTCAATATGATTAACTCAAAAAGGAAACCAATTTAAACCAGGAAGTTGCCTTTATTTTGCTGACTACTATTGCTTTGAACAGTGGAAAAAAAACACAAAGAGGGACAGTTTTAAATAAGACACTGCCTCATGTATATGAAATGTTTTTGAATTCACTTGTAAGGCACAAATGAAGTTATGGGAACAATTGAGAGTGAAATCTACAAATCTACCACATTCTTCTTGAAACTTGCATGAACATAAAGTATTTAGTTCCTCCGGTCTGGCAGCATTCATCTGAATGAGGACAAAAATTCATTAAAAACAAACAGGGCAGAGGGAATCCAAGAAGATCAAACTGATTGCATTAATATAAGAGTGCTCTTAAAATGGCTGATAGACTGACAATATCTCACTGGTGACTTGAGTTACTGCAGTTCTTTCAAAAGTGTGAAAGATCCATAAGTCAAGAGTGCTGAAGGCATGAATAACTTATGACGGTCTTTTACACAAGTGAGAACAGCAAAAAAACTCCATATTTACCAACCAGGTATTCAGTTTGCTCTGTGGGGGCCTGCATACACCTACACAATACTGAGTATTTAATGAAAAACACACTGCACTAGTGTTGATTTTTAATAATTCACACCTACAAATGATCCATTCATGTAAGGAATTAAATTAACAATTGCAGACTAATGTTTTAATTTGTACTTTTGAGTGTTACATTGGAAAAAAAGAGTTCATTGGTGAAGTCAATAGAAAAATGTTGGGATAAATATCATCAGTGTGGGTCAGGCAAATAAATAACAATATCATAAGTAATAAGTCCAATTTAAAAACATTTGCTTGGTTAATAAGGTAATCAAAGGAACCAATATTCTCATTTGCTAAGGATTCCATTATTTAATCTGCAGCTTCACAGAGACGTTAGCGGTGGGAAATGGAATGGTTGTCATTTAGGTACCTAGTGCCATCATCATTCATGGTTAAATGTAGAATAAAGCTACACTCGAGCAAAGAACACCCTCTACCCACTAGTTGCGACATTTTTCTAATTTCTACAAATCTCACAATTAAATTGTCAATTTTGCAGTCAAAAGCTAGAAGTTATTCTTTAAGGAATGCAAGATCAAAGAGTATTTGGTATGGGCCCGGTAGCATAGTGGTCGTTACTGGACTAGTAATCCAGACATCTGGACTAATGCTCCGGAGACAGGAGTTCAAATCCCACCACAGCAGCTGGGGAATTTAAATTCAATTAAATAAATCTGGAATAAAAAGCTAGCATCAGTAATAGTGACCATGAAACTACCGGATTGTCGTAAAAACCCACCAGGTTCACTGAAGGAAGGAAATCTGCCGTCCTTACCTGGTCTGACCTACATGCGACTCCAGACTCTCAGCAATGTGGTTGACTCTTAACTGCCCTCTGAAATGGCCGAGCAAGCTGCTCAGTTGTATTCAAGAAGGTGGCGCACCACCACCTTAGAGGGCAATTAGGGATGGGCAATAAATGCTAGCCTTGCCGGCGACGTCCACATCCCGTGGATGAATAAAAAAGGTTCTGCAGCAGGAAATGTTGTTGGGAGGCAGGATGGGAAGGGTTGCTGTCACATTTGTTGTTTTGGGCCACAATGAGGCATGCTACAAATCTAAGGAATCAGCTAGCTGAGGGTGTAACTGGATTGGTACTTTCCAGTTCACTCCAGCCTGGAGCTAGAAACCTCACTAAGATGTTGCCAATGAGTAATAGACAGTGCGAGATCAGTAAATCAGTTTAGGGGTTATCCCTTTTCAGTCCAAGGCTTATGCTGACTCAATTGACTTGTATATTCTCAGGGGATAGCCCAATAGAAGAGAGAGTGCACTGAGAGCTGCAGCACTCAGTGAAGATCAGATCATTTTCTTCGCCCTCTGTAACATCCTAGGTGATTAAAACCAGATCAACTTTGGTAACTGACTCATTTCTTTCTCTGAAAAACTTCTGATGTGTAAATCCTGTGCTCACGTACCTGATTTTATATTTTGCTACTTAAGGATGCAACTCCTGATTTGTATAGAATCTATTTAGCCTGAGCCTGCTCTTTCCGGTGCTCAAAAGGCCGAGGTCCAGGAGTTTACAATAACATTCTATCATTAAACAAAAGCAAAATACTGCAGATGCTGGAAATCTGAAATACTCTATCACGCTGAGAATTATAAAATGTCAGGAATAAAAGCTAGCTCTCAAATGGTATAGTGAAAGACAGGAACTACTTGACAAGATTGACTCATGCGAATAATCAACTCCTTTGAATGAAGTTCTGACGAAGGGTCACAGACCTGAAACGTTAACTCTGTTTTTCTCTCTCCACGGATGCTGCCTGACCTGCTGAATGTTTCCAGCATTTTCTGTTGTTATTCTTTTGAATGAAGGATGTTTTCAAACAGTCTTTTTTTAATCCTTAAATTTAACAAGAATTCTTATCTTCCAAAAGTGTAGGATCTTTTTCCTTTCCTGGCAGTTAACCTGAAACTTGTACAAGAGTGACTAATTTTCACTTCAGGGCACTACAGCTGCCAGATTTCTCCTTACTGCCCTGGTGATTTCTTATTCTAGATCCAGGTATGTAACTTTAAAGGAAATTTATTTTGGCTTGAAGGACAGGTGACCTGCTGCTTTTGGACTTGATTACCTCTGGAGAGGTGGGAGGTTGGGGGGAAACAGAAGAGTGGGTAATTATTCCAAGACTAATTTTGCTGATTTAAAAAAAAAACATTTTAATATTTCTTCAATCTGCTTAAATAGGACTTTCTTTCATGAAAGCCTCAAAAAATGTGCCTAAGACTTCAAAAAGACTCGAGATACATGTGTATAGCAAAGCATATGTAATTTATTTTCAGAACTCTCCAAGAGCAGTGCCACAGTTTGAGTTTTTGCACTAGATATCAATTTGCATTCAATCAATTGTCACTCCCAAAAATTTTGCTTCGTTTCCCCTATGATACAGCATAATTGCTCTGCTCAATATCTACTTAAATGATAGCATGAACTAGGATTGTAACAGAACACCTTTGGTCTACATACTGGCTACTGAAATATGACCTGTGCCACCACACAAATCCTCCACTCTTACGGAAGTGGGACTAAAACAGACCCTTAAGTCAATTGCATGGGGACTTGGCCCACCAAGCAACAGTTCATCGTTGAGGTACCAGTGGAAATGAGGTGTTCCTCCCAGGGGCTTGGGCAGTAATG
Source organism: Squalus acanthias (assembly GCA_030390025.1). Classification (NCBI taxonomy): domain Eukaryota; kingdom Metazoa; phylum Chordata; class Chondrichthyes; order Squaliformes; family Squalidae; genus Squalus; species Squalus acanthias. Next base: position 45,088,172 of record CM059435.1, read on the forward strand.
GCTAGAGTCAGAGTTCCTTTTGGATGAGATGTCAAACTGACATCCCATCTGCCTATTCAGCTGGTTGTAAATAATCCAATCGCTCTCCCAGCATCTTGGCAACATTCATCCCTCAACCAGTACCATATTTACAGGTCATTCATCTCATTGCTTCTCGTAGGACCTTGCAGTCTGCAAATTGGCCGATACGTTTGCTTACAAAAACAACTGAGACTACACTTCAAGTACCAAGTTATTAGACGAGAAGTTCTTCTGGATGTTCTGAGGATGTAAAATTGCTATATAATGCAAGATTTTGGCTGCGAAATTCGGTATGTTAGTACCTCCTGTTAGCACCTGGCGGGGGCGCTAAGGGGTTAGCACCCGGTCACGGCAAATGCAGCGATGCCCGCGAACTTCAGTGCCGGTAACTCTTAGCGCCTGGGCTTCTAGAGCCTCGCAGATCATGACGTCATAAAGTGCGCAGCGTCCAGTTATTGCCCCGCATGGAAAATTGACTCTCACCCCCTGCTGTATCGCCTCGTGCTGACAACGCCAGCAAGAGGAGGCGTTGTGACCTCAGCTGGCCGTTTCGGGAGCGGTAATTAAAGGGAATGCTTTTCAGCTAGCGCAATCTTTATTATTTGCACCAGTTTACACTTTGTGCTCAGGTCGCCTTGCAAAACAGAACCGATGACAACTAGCTTGTGCAGCAACATTGGCCTTTCCCTTTAAGCGAGGGAAGCAGCCTCTGATGAAAGAGCGCCGTTTACAATGCGCTCAAAATTATTTAGCGCTCTGCCTCTGCCGCCCCGCTCTCGGACTTTAGCGCCCTAAGAGAAGTGGTTAGCGCTTGATTTAGTGCTCCACTTCCCTCTTGGGAGGCGAGAATGATTAGCGCCTGGCGCTAATTTTTCAACTTTTAAAGTTTTAGCGCCCCAAACGGGGCTATACCAAATTTCTCCCCCTTTCTCTTTTACTTACTGGTGGATGAGCTTTCCAGTGTAGCTGAGCTTTGATCATTCCTATTTATATTCCGAAATGAGCTTCCGACCACATATCTGCGCCATCACTAAGACCGCCTATTTCCACCTCTGTAACATCACCCGACTCCGCCCCTACCTCACCTCATCTGCGCTGAAACCCTCATCCATGTCTTTGTTACCTCTAGACTTGACTATTCCAACGCATTCCTGGCAGGCCTCCCATCTTCCACCCTCCATAAACTTATCATCCAAAACTCTGCTGCCAGTATCCTAACTCACTAAGTCCTGTTCACCCATCGCCCCTATGCTCGCTGATCTACATTAGCTCCCAGTTAAGCAACGCCTCAATTTTAAAATTCTCATTCTTGTTTTTAAATCCCTCCATGGCTTCGCCCCATCCCATCTCTGTAATCTCCTCCAGCCCTACAACCGTCCGAGATATCTGCACTCCTCCAATTATGGTCTCTTGTGCATCCCTGATTTTAATCGCTTCACCATTGGTGGCTATGCTCTCAGCTGCCAAGGCCCTAAGCTCTGGAATTCCCTCCCTAAACCTCTCCGCCTCTCTACTTCCTCTTTTAAGACGCTCCATAAAACCTACCTGTTTGACCAAGCTTTTGGTCATCTGCCCCAATATCTCCTGATGTGGCTCGGTGTCAATTTTGCTTGATAACGCTCCTGTGAAGTGCCTTGGGACATTTTACTACGTTAAAAGGTGCTATATGAATGCAAGTTATTGTTGTTGAAACATCCTGGAAGTACTGCGTCCTGCTTCCCCGCCACCAAGCATCTAATTTCTTGGATTTCGTGTGGTAGGGATTAGTTTCACTGTAAAAAGCACTCCACTCAGGAATCCATAGCAGTGCTCGGCAAATGGACTTATTCAGCAGCCACTGGGACTATACTATCTTCAGTTCACCCTGGCTGGAGCGGAGGGAAACGGACTCATAAGCTCCTAATCTAACCATAGAGGTGACTGAATGAAAACTCTACAAAAGCCCATGGAAGTAGATAACACAAATAGATCCAAGATTGAAAAATAACATTTCAGCCACACCTGCTGCTGGCATTTAACTAGAATAAAACCAATAAAGCACTTCAGTGAACAGAAAACATATGATGTTAAGCTCTTGCAGGCCAGGCTAGCATGAAGTTCAACACTTTGGATTCAGAAGAGTGAAAACCAGAAAACATTTGACTGGTGGAGAACATCAACCCCGATGGTGATAACACTAGGCAAATCAAAAATTCATGACTTTTTTTGCAGAACGAGATTGGGCGGATTGTGTGGGATTCGAGGTTGCAGGCTATCGGAGTTTGCGGGTGGTGTGTTGTGGGTGTGGGAGTGGTGGGGCGTTAGAGCACCCGGATGGTGGTAGCAGGGTGTGAAAGTACCGGAATGTGATAAGAACTGTGGGGTGGGGGTCAGAGGAATGAAAGCCTTAAGCTTTCATCAACTTTCTTTCCTCGCCTCCCCAGATCTTTTAATGGTTTCCCAGCACCAATTTGGAGATCCTGTCTTAGTTGTTTAAGTGCAAGGCACACTTATACCGTATTTACTGACTATATGTCAGAGAGACAGGAGAGGTGAGCAGGGAGGGGGTAAAGACCATTGATGGTTGGGAGTAGAGGCGCGCAGCAGGAGTGTTAGGCGAGAGGCTTATTTTGTCACAGGCCTCAGGTGATTAGCACTGTGGAAAACACCTACCTTGAAGATGTAACTCTGTACTTGGGAGCACTTAAAGTGCAAGTACATAAGAAATAGGAGCTGGAGTAGGCCATTAGGCCCTTCGAGCCTGCTCCGCCATTCAACAAGATCATGGCTGATCTTCTTCCTCACCTCCACCTTCCCGCACTATCCCCATATCGCGGCTGCAGAGAACAGTATCTATCCCCCCGACTATATTGTCGCCTACCACTACCACATTCCTTTTTATCCCCCCACTTGAATAGCCTCCTGTACCACAGTGTCAGGGTCAGTTTGTCCATCCTCCCTGTAGTCCTTGTTCTCATCCATACAGGCAGCAAGTGGCTCGTACCTGTTGGACAAGGTCAAGGGCTGAGGCTCCTCCATCACTATATCCTGGGTCCCCATAACTTCCTGACTCAGTCACACCTTCCTGTCCCTGACCATTGACTAACTCTAAAGTACTGCTTAACCTAAGGGGTGTGACTGCCTCCTGGAACAAAGTGTCCCGGTAACTCTCCCCTTCCCTGATGCATCGCAATGTCTGCAGCTCGGACTCCAGCTCAACAACTCTGAGCCGAAGTTCCTTAAGCTGCAGGCACTTACCGCAGATGTGGTTGCTCGGGATCTCACTGGTCTCCACAAACTCCCACATGCTGCAGTTATGGCACACCACCTGCCCTGCCATGTCTATCCAACCTTATTTTAGTTATATAATTAATAAGCTAGTTTAAGTTATTAATTTAATAAAGTAATAGCAGTTATTATTCTCCCAGCTCTTAATTTAGCCCAGTTCCCTAACTTAGAGATGGAAAAAAAAGCTGTACTACTCACCAACCAATCACCTACCTGCTGTCCTGTGAGTCACTCCTTGATTTTTGATTCCACTGCTCCCGGCGAGTTTATTTATTTAATTAAACTTAAATTAAAATTTAGGTAGACAGCTTTTGTTAAAGAAAAAGCGAACGACTTACTGTTTACTCACCAGAGCTCCTCCTTCGTGCTCTCCGTGACTTCACTATCGGATTTTCCCTTTTGTTAGTTTCACTGCCTGCTCTTCTTAAACCATTTAAAAAAAATCTTAGTTATCAGTTATTCTGAATACTTATTTAACGATTTATTTATAGTGAAGTTAAAAATAAAAAATTAACACTAAAAGGAGTGTATAAAGTAGATTAAATACTGAGCTCAATTTACTCTGGATCCGCTGCCGATTATGACGTCACTGTGATTTTTTCTCGGTTTGTTGCTCTGTCACTCCCCTCACTGCTCCCGCTCTTTTAGTACAATAGCCGTTAAGTGTGACAGGTGTGAAGGAAAGTGTGTGACAGGAAATGTTACTTACAGGACGTGCGTGCCATACACAAGACTTATTATAAAACCAAACAACCCTCAACTATCTGTGACACTATCATGGTTCCCCCTTCTTTTCCTAAAATGTGCAGGTTAGGTTGATTTGGCTATGATAAATTGACCCTTAGTGTTAGGGGGGGGATTAAATATGTGGGGTTATGGGGATAGGATGGGATATGTTAGGGGGAATTAAATACGTGCGGTTACGGGGGTAGGGTGGGATATGTGTACTGTGGGGATTAAAGCAGGGACAGGGTACTGGATTTGGATGATCAGCCATGATCGTATTGAATGGTGGAGCAGGCTCGATGGGCCGAATGGCCTACTCCTGCTCCTAGATTCTATGTTTCTATTCAGAATTCATCCTTCAAAGGCAGATGACACTGACTACATTAATGATGTAGTCAATTAAACTAGCATAAATTCCATAATATATTTTGAATGCAAATCAGCTATTCATTGTGAACTGTGGTAGCATTCAACGGTCTCGAGAGTAAAAGCAGGAGAATGAATAAGAACTCAAGCCACAGGCCTCACTTTATCAAACAAACTGTAGTGATCCTAAATTTACTATGCTGCATAGCACAGATTTACAAAGCAGCAGAGATGAGTTTTACAAACATGCACAGGGAAGAAGCCACAAAGCTGTTGCGCTACAGTGTATGATGGATTACAGAAACATGGCAAGTTTAAAATACTGAAAGCGTCATTATGATGCAGCCATTAAACCAATCATAACACATAAAACAGAGACATAAAGTCACATGGTGATTTTAAAATAGATGTAAAATATATACTGGGTATGGTGTTAATCTGTAAGATTCACTGAAATAAAATCAGATATCAGGCAATTCAAGTCATTGGTGGAGCAGAACTTCAGTTTGAACCATGTGATTAAATTACTGAAACTGGCCATCCATCACTGTCCAAGTGATGCCCAGTGCTGGCAGAAAAAAAGCTTGCCAAAAACAGAATAAAGTCACTTTCCACACCTGCAGATACTTTTATAGAACAGCAGCTGGAATAATTTCAAGGACATACATTTCAAAGCATCCCTAGCCCTTGATTTATGACTACCCAACACCATAGTTTGCCTTTTTATACCTGATTTTTAAAGTATCAGGTGCTATTTTAAAGGGAAGACCCATAAACTAACACTTTTTGATTTGGAAGGTAGATTAAAATAATCCACTGCAATAATGTAAATCGGCAATTGATCAGTTGACCACACATCTTTATTGATAATTCAATATAATGTAGAACTCACTTGAGTGTCAGTGACACAAAACTGTAAAATTAGCTCACATTATAGCCTATAAATTACTGTTTGCAATATTAACCAGTTTATCTTAAACTGGGTTAAAGCTTCTGTAAGAATAAAATTGGCAAAGGCAGTCTGGAGGACGAGTTCATGGGATGCATACGAGACAGTTTCCTAGAACAATACATTGTGGAACCAACCAGGGAACAGGCTATTTTAGATCTTGTATTGTGTAATGAGACAGGGTTAATTAGTAATCTATAGTAAAGGAAACTCTGGGGAAGAGTGATCATATGATAAAATGTCACACTGAGTTTCAGTGTGAAATACTTCAGTTGGAACCGACAGTCTTAAACTTAAATAAAGCCAATTACATAGGTATGAGGGGCGAGTTAGCTAAGGTAGATTGTGAAATTAGATTAAAAGGTACGACGGCAGATAAGCAGTGGTAAACATTTAAAGAAATATTCCAAAATTCTCAACAAATATACATTCCATTGAGAAATAAAAACGGGAAAAGTAATCCATCCGTGGCTAACTAAAGAAGTTAAGAATAGTATTAGATTAAAAGAGGCTTATAATGTTGCAAAGAATAGTAGTAAGCCTGAGGATTGGGAGAGCTTTAGAAACCAGCAAAGGATGACCAAAAAATTGATATAAAGGGAGAAAATAGATTGAGAGTAAACTAGCAAGAAATATAAAAACAGATTGTAAGAGCTTCTACAAGTATGTAAAAAGAGTACCAAAAAGTAAGCGTCGGTCACTTAGAGGCTGAGACAGGTGAAATTATAATGGGGAATAAGGAAATGGCAGAGACTTTAAACAAATATTTTGTATCTGTCTTCACAGTAGAAGACACAAAAAGCATATAAAAAATAGTGGGGAACCAAGGGGCTAATAAGAATGAGGAACTTAAAGTAATTAATATCAGTAGAGAAAAAGTACTTGAGAAACTAATGGGACTAAAAGCCGACAAATCCCCTAGACCTGATGGCCTAAATCCTAGGGTTCTAAATGAGGTGGCTGCAGAGATAGTGGATTCATTGGTTGTGATCTTCCAAAATTCCCTAGATTCTAGAATGATCCCAGCGAATTGGAAGGTAGAAAATGTAACCCCGCTATTCAAGAAAGGAGGGAGAGAGAAAACAGGGAACTACAGGCCAGTTAGCCTGATATCAGTCGTCAGGAAAATGCTGGAATCTATTATTAAGGAAGTGGTAACAGGGCACTTAGAAAATCATAATATGATTAGGCAGAGTCAACATGGTTTTATGAAAGGGAAATCATGTTTAACAAATTTATTAGAGTTTTTTGAGGCTGTAACTAGTAGGGTAATAAAGGGGAACCAGTGGATGTAGTATATTTGGATTTCCAAAAGGCATTCGATAAGGTGCCACTTAAAAGGTTGCTACGCAAGATAAGGGCTCAGGGGGTAATATATTAGCATGGAGAGAGGATTGGTTAACGGACAGAAAACAGAGAGTGGGGATAAATGGATCATTTTACAGTTGGCAGGCTGTAACTAGTGGGGTGCCACAAGGATCAGTGCTTGGGTCGCAGCTATTTACAATCTATATTAATGACTTAGATGAAGGGACTGAGTACAATGTATCCAAGTTTGCTGATGATACAAAGCTAGGTGGGAAAGTAAGCTGTGAAGAGGACACAAAGAGCCTGCAAAGGGATATAAACAGGTTAAGTGAGTGGGCAATAAGGTGGCAGATGGAGTATGTGAGGAAAAGTGAGGTTATTCACTTTGGTTGGAAGAATAGAAAAAGAGAATATTTTTTAAATGGTGAGAAACTATTAAGTGTTGGTGTTCAGAGAGATTTGGGTGTCCTTGTACAGGAAATACAGAAAGTTAGCATGCAGGTACAGCAAGCAATTAGGAAGGCAAATGGCATATTGGCCTTTATTGCAAGGGGGTTGGAGTACAAGAGTAAGGAATTCTTACTACAATTGTACAGGGCTATGGTGAGACCACACCTGGAGTACTGTGCACAGTTTTGGTCTCCTTATCTGAGAAAGGACATACATGCCTTAGAGGCGGTGCAACGAAGGTTCACTAGATTGATCCCTGGGATGAGAGGGTTGTCCTATGAGGAGCAATTGAGTAGATTGGGCCTATACTCTCTGGAGTTTAGAAGAATGAGAGGTGATCTCATTAACAAATATAAGATTCTGAGGGGGATTGACAGGGTAGATGCTGAGAGGTTGTTTCCCCTGGCTGGAGAGTCTAGAACTGGGGGGCATAGTCTCAGGATAAGGGGTGGACCAGTTAAGACTGAGATGAGGAGGAATTTCTTTACTCAGAGGGTTGTGAATTTTTGGAATTCTCTACCCCAAAGGGCTGTGGATGCTGAGTCGTTGAGTATATTCAAGGCTGAGATAGATAGATTTTTGGATTCTAGGGGAATTAAGGGAAATGGGGATCGGGCGGGAAAGTGGAGTTGAGGTCGAAGATCAGCCATGATCTTAATGAATGGCGGAGCAGGCTTCAAGGGCTGTATGGCCTACTCCTGCTCCTAATTCTTATGTTATGTTCTTAATAGTGACGGAAAGTCATTCAGCATGTTGAACCTCGGTATGCTAATGCTGTTAACCAGTAAATTTCTAGGCTAGAGTCACTGGCACAGATACAACGGAAAAGAGAGGTAAGGGAGCCAAGATTACAATGTGACTGAAAATATGGTTCTGGAGAAAATAGGCACAGTGAATTTAATCAATTGTAATAATCCTGTATCATGGATTACAAGAGACAAAATAAACTAAGTTTCAGACCAATATTATTAATGTTGAATGATTTAATACCTAAATTCCTTGTGACTTCAATACTGTTTCAAGGTTTAAGCAAAATTCCTGGAATCTAACACAATTCATAACATTATTCATAAATATTAAAGACATATTTTCTTTAAGAAAACAGGATCTTTATTGCCCACTGAAAATACAATGGGTCCCTTGGTGTCAATTTTTTTTTTTATAAACAGCTTCATATTCAGAATGCTTTGACATGCCTTAATAAAAGTACTTTTTGATTCCTCATGTCTAAATTATTTAAGTGTTGCATTGAGTAGCATCACATGAACTAGAACTTTGCTCAAGGCCATCAAATGTGTCCAAAAGTTTGAAAATGAATTGGAATTATTCTTACCGCTGCTATCATTGTGCATATTTAACCCGTTTCCAGCTGAGGTGGGTCAAAAGTAGCTAATGAGCACAGCCAGAAACATCAGTTTTGCAGACTAGTAATTTAAAGTGACATGCAGGGTGCAGGGAAGGGGGAGACACCAAGTGGTGCAGACACTCTAGGGAGTTTTCTTCTAAATTTTAATTCAACATCAAAATGAACTGGGGCGCGCGGGCAGACTGGAGGGGAAAGCAAATATTTTCAAAACTGAGCAGATGGTATCAAGAATTTAGTTAGTGTGCCTATTCACTTGAAAATCTAAACTGAGAGACAACCCATTTTTTTCTTTACTGAAATCTTTACTTCTGAAGCTACAGTATATGGCAAGAGCTTTCGTTGATTTAACTATCCATTACAATTAGTTCCCTAGATGTTGTTTGCACAGCGTTAACTTAAGATTTCTTTGAAGGCTAACCTCTGATGATTTGGGCACTGTCCCTTAATTGTTTAAAATACATATACAGACTTATACAGTCAGCTAATACAGCACAAGCACCCCAAGAGCTCGAAACGGAGATATGAGCTCAGTGCTAGGAAACTGTCACATTAAAACTTCAGGGGGCAGACTGAAGAAACCTTACAACCTCCATTTTCTTGCAGCCCTCCCTCCAAAATGCTGCCAGAACCCAGACTACCCCCTCAATGCTTCCTGACCTCCAAAACCCTTGGACCCCCTACCCCAGTACTCCTGCACCTGGAAGCCACTTCCCTCCACACTTCCAGGATCCCCTGCCAATGACTCCAGATCATAGCATTCTGTACTTTGCTCCCAAATCTCATCGTCCACTTCCCATTTTTCCCCAGACTTCATGACTTACTCCCATGTTTCCAGACTGCCACCCACCAGAATCCCTCTAAGATTTCTAGACTCCCAACCCCAAGGACATCGAAAGCTCTGCTCCCCCACACCCAGCCAGTACTGCCAGATCTGGAGCACCTGCTCAACACTACCAAACCACATGACCCTCCTCTCATTCCTCAATACTGTTATATATCTATTACTTGCAACCTGGACATCTTTCTGCACAACCTAGGCTTTTAAAAAAGGTAGCATATAAAACAAAGTATATAGCTAAAGAAACATAATAATTTAAACAATATGAACATAATCATAATTCAAACACAAAAATACTGCTAAAACTCCCATAATATTGAGCAATAAAAACACAATTTGATTTATTCAATCAGAGATAATATACCGTACGTTACACGGCATAAAACAGCGTATCCTTTGACTCACCGCGAGCAATACCACAGGAGGTGAGCACATATAAACTATATCACAATCTATATCAAAGTTTTAATTCAAAACCAGATTCTTTCAGCAAGTTAATGGCATATCACTCGTTGAAGCAACTTCCTGGCAGACATTTTACAAGTCCCAATGTCTCTCTATCTCCACTTATTTCAGTTATCTCAGTAGATTCCTTGCAACTTTCTCGTAATCAAACCAGCCAAGCGATCACAGACACTCAACGCTCAGAATGAGATGTGCAGCGTTCATTATCGGCTCAGCTGCATCTCAAACGAGGTGTGAAATCTCTCTCACTTTTGCAGCACTGTGCCCATTCTGCGTTGCAAATCTTGCCGAGGTGTACCCAGGATGAGATACGCTTATTGCATGCAACTATCAAAGGCACTCACAGACTAAAGCTACACCGCAGGTACTGGTGTCTGTATAGCATGATGCTCAGCCAGAAGACACAAATTTTACTGTTGAATACACCTCGCATTGAGCTCAGTGACAATGGAGTCCACTTAAGTGATTAAGTTTTAATGATATGAGAGATTATGCAAGAGCCGTGCATCTCTCACAATACTGAAGAGCCAAAAGTGAGTTTGCAAAGTTCCAGAGAAGTTCAATGGATCCTGAGCAATTTTAAAATTAGGCCTCACCAGACTGGAGTTACCCTGCACTTGATTTAGTGACCTCAAATGTCAGATCACAATCCCACTTCAGAGTTATACCAATATGCCACTTTCATGTGGCTATGTATCTGAAACCGCTTTTCATGGACACAGAACTGGTAAGTGTAACTGCAGCATTAGCCAGCTTCAAAAATATGCAAGGAATCGTCATCTGCACCCTTTCCCTTCTTAAGAGATGTCCTTTGCTTCCATTCAGAAACTCACCACTGTGATGCGGCTAAGATCAGGACATACTAAGGTGGGCAAAACTGAATTTGAGCCTCTCTACTACTGTGGTGCCAGGCATTGATGTGACAACATGCCACCACCCAAGAATGAGGTATAAATCCAACTCTGTTGAGTTTCTTTCAAATAAGCTGAAAAACCCAAACTGTAATTATTTGCTATGCAGAATTTGCGTGGTTGCAGTTAGAATTTTGGCATTATGTTGCAAAACTTGTATTTTACATTCAGGAAAGAGAAACATATTCAATCATGAAAACTACTTGTAATTTAGCTATTACACACTTCTGTGCGCATGAAGAATTTTGTCAAACTTAAGTGATGTACTGCTAATTTACTAGAAAAATACATAGCCACTCAGGTGTCTATAATGCTCTATTAGTTTATACCCAAGAACATGAATTAAGAAATATTTGCATATTTTTATAATTCTATATTAGAATACCTAGCTTAGAAACATGCACATTGTTTAGAAACTAAAGTGCCTCAGCACTCAGTTTATATTATTTTAGAACAGTCTAGTGTTTCTCCTCCCTATATACAAGTGATGGCTAATGATAATTGGTAGTCATTTCTTTTTATCTTTGCTCCCTTCCACAATTTTCTTCTCTGTCCTCAGCTCTTCTCATAGAAGCATTGACTCATCAACGATCATGTTTCAAGGGTCTCAGTGACCCTCCAGTACCTTGGTCAATAGCTATTCTTCTTATGTGGCTTTAACAGTCAGTGCTGGCAAGCTATTTTGACTGATCGACACCACAACCAAAGCTGATCCTGGTCCACAGTCAACCTCCCCACATGCCCTTTGCCAGAAATCAGTTCCGTTCTACAGAATCAGGCTTTTAATCTGTCTGGATGTTTTCCATTTAAGGATTTTACTGGAATTTCAAAGTTGGCTTTGCTCTTCTGAACGACTATATTAGTCTGTATGGTATCTCAGAGAATACTCTGGACACTTGCCAAACTGCCAATATTGATTTCATGTGATGAAATGTATTTAATCTGATTTCAAAAAGTATGGTGTCACAGATCATTTTATTTTGTAGGGCGGCAGGGGAACTTAAAAACGCGGCTGAGTGTTTTTTTGCCTGGCTAATTTTATGACGAGCAATTAAAAGTAAATCTATTTTCAGAGTATGCCTGCATAATTAAAGCTTTTTCATAATCAGAGAAATTCCAATTAACTAAAATTTGAACAGATCACTAAATTTTATAAAATTCTAGTCATCTCAGCAGTGCTGTGGTTAAATTTGACCAATTCAAAGGAATGCACAAAAATTTTACGGTAATTTTCAGCAAAGGTTTGTGGTGAAAGGAGCCCGATATACAGTACATTGAAGCCGTAACCTTATTTTTCCAACTGTGCCTGAGGCAGAAAAAAAGAGATTCCGGTCTCTTTTTTCCTACTGCCCATAGGCAACTGCAAAATCACAAATGCTCCCAGGTTCAGATAACTATCAGTTTCTCAGCCCTTTCCTCATTATTATAATGGTGAGAAAATTAAAACCTGGGTTTGTGGTAACCAGTGGCTAAGGATTTAAAAAAAAATTAAAATGGCGCAGGCAAGACCCAAGATTTAAATAGAGCAACTTCCAACAAGCCTGCAGATCTGTTCAAAGATAGGACCTAATTGAAGCAGACCTCATGCCAGCACACCAGTCTTTGTTTTTAAGGCAGGAAAAGGATTAAGATAGAATTTTTTTAAATTGTTAACACCAAGTGGTATCTTATCTTGATTGGGATATGAGCATCCATTCTTCTCATGGACAAATTTGGAAGTGGTCATCAAGGGTATAGACAAAATAGCAATACTGTAACTTGATACAAATTGAGACCATTTACATCCAATTTTGTGCGCATTTTCACGTACATCTCAGAAATGTAGGCCTTTCTGGTCTGTTCACATATACTGCATGTTTTGTCAATTCTCTCTGCCACTTTTATCAATAATCCAGATCTGGAGTTTGTTTGTTCCTCTCATTTTTTCAGTTCCTCCACTGCAGCCTTTCTCCGTGCCTCCTCATTCAGCTGATGTGGCAAGACAGCTTGCGTGATGCACTGTCAGCAATTTGCTCAGTAAGACAGCAAGACGGTCACCTTAGTGGGTAAGAGACTGGTCCAGTTAGAGATTTCCCTTCTCGCTGAAAAGGAGAACTCAATTACCGAGATATACTTTAGTTAGCAATTCAGCAAAAACCTGCCAATGAAGACAGCCAAGATCAATGACAACCAAATTTTGGCTGCAATAGAACTGACAACCATCTGAGGAATGTCATCGACAATTTATTCTCTCGCTTTATCATATTTTCTTATTCTCTGAAGGCAACTTGCAATTGCATATTCTCCCTAAGTGAGTGCAAGGAACCGTATTGGATGTAACTGTTTCATTCCAGGACTTGAGCATATAATCTAGGCTGACACCTCAGTGCAGTATTGAGGGAGTGCTGCATTGTCAGGGGTGCTACTTTTCAGATAAAATGTTAAAACAAGGGAGGCCTCGTCAGATGGACGTAAAAGATTCCTTTGCACAATTTGAAGAGGAGCAGGGGAGTTTTCCAGCAGACCTCGTCAACACATTTATCCTTCAACCAACAGCACTACAAACAAATTAACTAGTCATTTATCTTATTGCTGAAGCTGTGACCCTGTTGTGTACATATTAGTTGCTGTATTTGCTTGCATAATAACAGTGACTACACTTCAGTGATGCATGCTAAGGACATGAAAGGTGCGATATAAATGCAATTTTTTTCTTTTCTTTCCCTTCAACCAGTGCCCATGGTCCATTATGATTGACTTGCTGGAGGGATATTTCATGCTGGACAAGTCAGACAAGATAGAATTCTCTTCCTTGCAGTATTCCTTCTATTGGATTGGCAAAACTCAAGAGACCAGCAGAGTTCAGTGACATGTCCAGTTTAGATCAGGCAAAGGGAAATCACATTTACCCAGAAATTTTTGAAGTACTAGTTTGTAATCTGCAGCATCATGTGGAAGATCTCACTTTAAGGGAAAACTGGCAATAAATCAGAAAAGTTCCTCCTCTTGCTGCTGTTCTGCCCCAAAATGAAAATTAGAACATTTAATTCTTGCAGATGGATTAAGGCAATAGGTCCCAACATAAGCAAAATAACAGACTTGCCTGGATGAGTGCAGCTCCAACACAAGAAGCTCGACACCATCAAGGACAAAGCAGTCTGCTTGATTGGCACCCCATACAGCACCTTGAACATTCACTCCCTCCACCACTGGCGCAATGTGGCTGTAGTATGCACCATCTACAAGATGCACTGCAGCAACTCGCTACTTCGATAACATCTCCCAAACCCACGACCTTTACCACCTTAGGCAGGCAGACAGGCAGTCCCTCGGAACCGAGGATGACTTGCTTCCACATTAAAATGAGTTCGCAAGTGACTGATTAGTCCAATGCGGGACCTACAGTCTCTGTCACAGGTGGGGCAGACGGTGGTTGAAAGGGCGGGTGGGTGGGGTGCTTGGGTTGACGTGCGCTCCTTGCGCTGCCTGCGCTTGGCTTCCGCTTGCTCCCGGCGAAGCGACTAGAGGTGTTCGGCGCCTTCCCAGATGCTTCTCCTAGACCGTTACCACCTAGAAGGACAAGGGCAGCAGGCGCATGGGAACACTATCACTTCCAAGTTCTCCTCCAAGTCACACACCATCCTGACTTGGAAATATATCGCCATTCCTTCATCGTCGCTGGGTCAAAATCCTGGAACTCCCTACCTAACAGCACTGTGGGAGTACCTTCACCACACTGACTGCAGCGGTTCAAGAAGGCAGCTCACCACCACCTTCTCAAGGGCAACTAGGGATGGGCAATAAATGCTGGCCTTGCCGGCAGTGCTCACATCCCATGAATGAATAAAAAAAAAAATCCTCATGCTGAAACTCAAGACATCCTATTTAAGAGGGGGATTCTACTGCTTTGGTGACAGATTATACAAATTTCAGACGCTTTGTAAAATCTTTTATATTCATTGCTCTTTCATGAACCCATTGGAAAATCCTTAAAAGCTAGCGCACAGAACACAGACATTTTGCAATAATTTTAGCATACAGCCTATGATGGCCTTCAAAAAGTCACTGTTTAAGCGGTAATGTTCAGAGTTGACATTCAGAAATCCTTGGCTTCCTATAAATATGGTTTCCAGCACTGATGCATACCCGCTCCTTGGAGAGCAGAGCTCCTACCAAGATGAACCACATCTGTACTCTAAAAGCTGAGCTGGGACTGCTTTACAGCTGATTTCAACACATTTGTCATGGGAGTGTGCTTCACACATAGCTGGGGGACGTAATAAAACAAACACAAACTTATTAGGCTGTGAATGTGCAGTTAATGAACCCGCAATCTATTATTCTTCAGCTGCGTCTCAAGCATTATGCACTCCCTCCGGGCCCAAAGACTGTCATAGTCACAGGCAAATTAGCCCAAATGCGTGTAATATAAAACCACAAGTATCTATTTACATGCAATAATAGTACGAATATTCCAGTAAATAAGCTTAGAGTGGTATACTGTCCCAGCGTGGGTTGTTTATGTATGATTTTCTGCTGTGTTTGACAAACCAAAAGTAGCCTTCCCTGAAAGACAATGTTATGCAAGGGGAAGCAGCCATTTCTGCTGTAATGATCTAAGATTAAACACTCCTTAGAATCGCTTAAGTGTCAGATAAATAATATAGAACAGGCATTTACTGAAAAATTAATCACTGTCCCCTCTACGTCATTGCAGCCATAGAATTCTGCAGAATTCTGAAGGGAAAGGGTACAATCCAGTCCCATTACAAGTTTATTTATTTATTTTAGAGACACCCTTCTTTAAAAATAGCTAAGCTACATTTCATCACATCTGTGTAGCTCAAAGTTAAGAAGTTAGTGTACGGTGACCGTAGGTGGTTAAAGATACAGGAACAGCTTCCAGGAGAAAAATAAAATAATTAAAAACTGTCTAACACACACTGGGGAGGCATCACATAAATCGTCATCTTTTACAAAGAAAACATTGTCATTAAAAGGTAATTTATATTCAAGTCAACTCAATTTGCTCAACTTCAGACTATTCCAAAATATAAATTCCACCCTTTTTCCTTACAAACAGGAACCACCACATTCCAATATCAAAAAGTGCATTAATAGGTTTCCGATTACATGGTACCATAATTTCCCAAATGAACAACAACGCACTACAGTTTTCATCTCAGATATACATCCTAAGTAATCTATATCAATCTACATTCACAGATTCCCATAGGTTACATGGAGTCCATGACAGAGAAAGGGAATATATTGTAATTAAGCAGCGTACAATGCAGACTTTAATGGGGAAGAACAGAGAAGAGCGTTTTTCCATTTACAATACTCAGCTCTCTAATTTGAACAGACTCCAGCCACGGAAGGATTTCGCTGTAAAATGCTGCAAATGAAGACTTCACGAAGTAGACGGGCTCTGCTGAGGTCAAGCTGGTGACCATGACAGAGCACATGCATTAGCCTGCATGGATTGCCACACCACTGCTCTATTCACAGAACAAATTGATCTCCTTAAAAACAGTGGCAGGTGAGCTTGGCAGGGTTCTCATCAACACAACGCTTACAATTAACTCATTCTTGGAAACACATCTGTCAAAACACACCATTTTTCACATGGATGCAATGCAACATGCACAAATACAAATGAATCAAAAAAAAGGTTTCTATCAAATGGAAAAAATCTTTTAGCTCCTACAGAGTTAATGGGTATGTTCTGCTTCTTTTAAAATCAGTACATATTTAATATGTGTAGACTAAAAAGCCACAAATTGGGATTTCATAGTTTGTACAGCTGCAAAGGACAGGTATGAAGTCAGAACATCCAGATAAAGTGATATAACATCAACAATAATGCACACTGGCACAAGACGTGCAACGTATGTTGGCACAGAATAATTTTCAGTTGACAAGTCGTCCAAGGTCTAACCTGGCATTTGCACTGCTATTCAAATAATATTGGAAGCTCAAGGTTCCAAAGTGAACTGACAAAGTTGATACAGGCAACTATGGTGAAACATTCAAGTATCAGGAGGTAAAATTAAGTTAGGAACAAGGGAAGTCAAGCAGAACATTTTCTTCCAATGAATAATAATAGATGCGTGAAAATTATCAGAGAATGGCACTGAACTGGATAGCATTGGTGAGCTCAAGGGACAATTGGATGCATTTCTGGACAAGGAAGGATTTATTTATTGAAAAATCAGGTAGTTGCGTGCAAAGATAAAAGAGAATGGATGTATTTGGAATGAATGGATTTTTCTGTAGCTGAAAACTTTCTGTTCATACCTCTCATGATGTGTCTAACCACTTTGGTAGAACCACCTCGCATATTCAGGATCTGATGCACACGCTGTCTTATCTGAAAACAAAAACAAATGTTGTCTCAGGGTAACACTCACAACAAACCAAAACAAATACCTGGGCATGTTTGAAGTGCTTTGCTCTCACCAGGGGGAGGGGGCGGGGGGGGGGGGGGGGGGAAGAGAGAGAGAGAGAGAGAGAGAGAGAGAGAGAGAGAGAGAGAGAGAGAGAGAGAGAGAGGGGGTCTCCATCCTCTGCTCCCTCCAATTTTCATTTCCAACACTAATTGTGACGAGTTGATGGATTTATTTGTCCCAAAAATTGAGGACTTCCACTCAGCGGTCTCCTCCCACATCATGAGACTACCCCCAGCCCAGCCCCCCCAATACCTTTGCCTTGACTCCGTATCACTCTACAGCTTCTCACCCATCACCACAAAGCGCACTGCGTCTGCCTCCTGCATAATCAGCATTCGACAGTAAACCATTCCATTCTCTTTCACAGTCCATTTCACTTGTCTTGACAAAATCTCTCTTGCAATAGCTACTTCCTCCAACCTCAGCATGGTCATCTTGGGTGTGTCACCAGGCTTCATCTGTTCTCCCCTTCTTTTCCTCCTCTACATGCTGCCACTGAGCAACATCATTTGTAGGCATTAGGCATCTTTGACATCTATGTTGATGGCACCCAGTTGTACCTCTCTGCTACCACCTTTACTCCTTGACCACCACTGTGATGTTTGACTGCTTGGCTGACATCAACTCCTGGATCAGCAAGAATTTCCTTCAACTCAACACTGGCAAAACCAAAGCCATCCTGTTCAGCTCCCAACAAAAACTCTTTAGCCACGGCTCCATCCCTGTTCCAAGCCATCTGATGGTGCCCTGTTTGACCCTGAGCTAAGCTACACATTCTAGCCACCACTATGGCTGCCTACTTCTGCCTTCACATCACACATCTCTGCCTCTAACTCACCTCCAGTAGTGCTAAACCCTTTTCCACACTTTTGTCATCTCCAGACTTGATTAGTCCAATGATCTTGTCAGCCTCCCGAGCTGTGTTCTTCACAAACTGTGAGCTGCATCCTGTCTGACACTGGGTCCTGTTTCCCTAGCTACCCTGTCCTGACAGTTTCATTTATTCCCTATCATCACATCACAATTTTGAAATCATTGTCCTCTTTTACAAGTACCTCCCTGGTCTTTTCTCTCCTTACCTCTGCAACCTCCTTTAACCCCATGTTTCTACACTCACTCTCTTTCTTTCTGACTCTGGCCTTCTTTGCATCCACTATCCAGTTCCAACTTTGGCTACCAAAGCCATCTCAAGTCCATTTACTCAAGTCCATTAGGGAGGCAACAGTAAGAATAGGTTAGGTACTTATCATAATGGACGGGCAGGAGATTAAATGAATGAATGAAAGTGACATTAGCATGCATCATTCTCATTCAGTTGTGTATAGAATAGCTCACTGTGTCTTGTCCTTCTTATACTATAATTGACATATTCTGGCTCCAGAAACTGAAACATTTGGACTAAAGGAAAGCTCTTAGAGTCATGACGGCACAGAAAGAGGCCATTCGGCCCATCAAGTCCATGCCGGCTCTCTATAGAGCAATCCAGTCAGTCCCATTCCCCCGCTCTATCCCCGTAGCCCTGCAAGTTTATTTCCCTCAAGTGCCTATCCAATTTCCTTTTGAAATCATTGATCGTCTCCGCTTCCACCACCCTCATCGGCAGCGAGTTCCAGGTCATTACCACTCACTGCGTAAAAAAGTTTTTCCTCACATCCCCCCCCGTATCTCTTGCCCAAAACCTTAAATCTGTGTGCCCTAGTCCTTGTAGCATCAGCTAATGGGAACAGCCTTTCTCAAACCCGTCATAATCTTGTACACCTCTATCAAATCTCCCCTCAATCTCCTTTGGTCCAAGGAGAACAACCCCAGCTTCTCCAACCTAACCTTGTAGCTAAAATCCCTCATCCCTGGAACCATTCTGGTAAATCTCCTCTGCACCCTCTCAAGGACCTTCACATCCTTCCTAAAGTGTGGCGACTAGAACTGGACGCAATACTCTAGTTGTTGCCTAACTAGAGCTTTATAAAGGTTCAGCATAACCTCCTTGCTTTTGTACTCAATACCTCTATTTATGAAGCCCAAGATTCCATATGCTTTGCTAACTACTCTCTCAATATGTTCTGCCACCTTCACATGAACCCCTAGGTCCCTCTGTCCCTGTACACTCTTTAGAACTGTGCCATTAAGTGCATATTGCCTCTTCCTATCCCTTCTGCCAAAATGCATCACCTCACACTTCTCTCTTAAATTCCATCTGCCACTTCTCTGCCCATTCTGCTAGCCTATCTATGTCCTGCTGCAGTTGATTGGTATCCTCCTCACTGTTTGCCGCACCTCCAAGTTTGGTATCATCGAGAAATTTAGAAATTTTACTCTGTATCCCAATATCCAAGTCATTTATATATATCAAAAAAAGCACTGGTCCTAGCACTGACCCTTGGGGAACACCACTGTCTACCATCTTCCAGTCTGAAAAACAAACATTTACCACGACTCGCTCTTTTCTGTCCTTAAGCCAATTTCTTATCCAAGCTGACAATGACCCTTCTATTCCATGAGCCTCAATTTTGTTTACCAGCCTTTTATATGGTACTTTGTCAAACACTTTCTTAAAATCCAGAGAGACAACAGCCACTGCATTCCCTTCATCAACCTTCTCTGTTACTTCATCAAAAAATTCAATTAGATTAGTCAAACACGACCTGCCTTTTCCAAATCCGTGCTGGCTCTCCTTAATTAACTTAAACCTCTCCAAGTGCCTGTTAATATTTTCCCTGACTATTGTTTCTAAAACCTTACCCGCCACTGATGTTAAACTGACCGGCCTGTAGTTACTAGGATTGTCCTTCCACCCTTACTTGAACAAGGGTGTCACATTGGCCACTTTCCAATCCTCTGGCACCTCCCCCGTATCTAGGGAAGATTGGAAGATTATGGCAAGCCCTTCCGCTATCTCCACCCCCACTTCCCTTAGCAACCTGGGATGCAAGCCATCCGGACCAGGCGACTTATCCACTCTAAGCATATCCAGCTTTTCCAGTATATCCTGCCGATCAATTTTCACCCCATCCATTACCTCTACCATCTCCGCTTCTACTGATATTTTGTCAGCATTAAGTATTCTAGCCTTGCCCTGCGCCTCTAAGCATATATCACCCCTTCTTTGTCCCTAATAGGCCCCACCCCACCTCTTTCTACCCGCTTACTATTTTACATGCCGGTAGAAGATTTTTGGGTTCCCTTTTATGTTAACTGCCATTCTATTCTCATATTCTCTCTTTGCCAGTCTTATTTTCCTATTCACTTCCCCTCTCAACTTATTGTATTTGGCCTGGTTCTCACTTGACAAATTCACCTGACATGCATCATACACCCTCTTGTTTCATCGTATTCTCTATCTCCCTCGTCATCCAAGAAGCCCTGGCTTTGGTTTCCCTACTTTTTCCTCTTGTTGGAATGTATCTAGCTTGTACCCGAAACATCTCCTCCTTAAAGATCACCCATTGTTCCGTTACAGTTTTTCCCGTCAATCTTTGGTTCCCTTTTATCCTGGCTGGATCCCCTCTCATCCCATTGAAGTTAGCCCTCTTCCAATTTAGAAGTTCTACTTTAGATTGTTCCTTGCTCTTCTCCATTAATCTAAACCTTATGATACGATGATCACTCTTACCCAAGTGTTCTCCCACAGACACTTGGTCCACCTCATTCCCCAGCACCAGATCCAGCAATGCCTCCTTCCTAGTTGGGCCGAGAACATACTGGTCAAGGAAGTTCTCCTGAACACATTTCAGAAATTCCTCCCCCTCTTTTCCCTTTACTCTACATTACCCAAATAGATATTTGGGTAATTAAAGTCCCCCAATATCACCAATCGATAGTTCATGCACATCTCTGATTTCCCTGCAGATTTGCTCCTCTATCTCTCTCTCACTATTTGGAGGTCTATAGTATACCCCCAATAGCGTGATCATACCCTTTTTGCTTCTCAACTCTAACCAAATGGATTCTGTCCTTGCCCCCTCAATAGCATCCTCTCTTTCCAACACTACAATGTCTTCCCTAATCAGTACTGCCACCTCACCTGCCTTTTTTTCCCCTTCCGTATCTTTTCTTAACACCTTGTATCCGTGAATATTAAGCACCCAGTCCTCACCATTTTTAAGCCACGTTTCTGTTATTGCCACTACATCATATTCCCACACGGCTAATTGTGCTTGTAGCTCACCAACCTTATTCACCACACTTTGTGCGTTTACATACATGCACGCTAAACCTGTCTTTGTATTCCTCGTAGTCCTTCTTAGTCTGCTCCTATCTAATATGGTACTACTTCCTTCTCTAGTACTATCCAACACTCTCCCTCCTTTATGCACCTTATTCCTCTTTTCTACTTCTATATGCTGGTGCCCACCACCCTGCCAATTTAGTTTAAACCCTCCCCAACCACACTAGTGAACCTCCCTGTGAGGACATTGGTCCCAGTCCTGTTGAGGTGCAACCCATCCCTTTTGAATAGGTGCCTCCTGCCCCAGAATTGGTCCCAATACCCCAAGAATCTGAAGCCCTCCCTCCCTCCCTCCTGCACCTACCTTTGAGGTCCTACTTTTTAACTTCCTCCCTAGCTCCTGAAAGTCTGACTGTAGGACCTCAATACTTGCCCTCTCGGTCATTGGTACTGGCATGTACCACAACTTCTGGCTCACTCCCTTCCCTCTGCAGAATATTCTGCACCCTCTTCCTGCAACTCATGTAAGTTTTGAAGTTCAAACAGAGTTTTATTTTCTGGTGAACATATCAAAAAATTCTCAAATTTCTAACAAGAAGCTGTAGCCAAAGGTCGAAGGTGGATAATACTGTCCTAAATTATTTTTCTTATTTGTGGCCCAGCAATCTGACTGACGCGGATAGGAGAAAAATGGAACTTTGGGAGATGAATGGCTCCAAGTGGGGCAGGTGCCTAAGAAGTTGCAATACTGATAAATCTCACTTATCAATGGAGGAGTGAATGAATTGTCACATTTATCCTTTATAAGTCTCAGTTCTCAAACAAACAAAACTCTTATCAATATGCAAACCATGAGCATTATTCATATAAGCTATTTTAGGATGAATAATTTCAAAGCCTGAAGCACAATTTCAAGTGAGGAAAAACAAAAAATAATGCACACATACTAAATATATGTTTGAATGATACCAACTAAGCTCACTTGATAGCATTTTAATTTTCACTTAACATAGCTCACTTGTGAAATAATGATCACAATTGATTATTTTTGCAAGTTGGCCTCAATTTTCTGTCAGACTGATAGCAATAAAGAATGCACTCGTCACATAGATGTATTTGAACAAAAAGAATTCTTAATGAGTGGATTCTTAAATCACCTGAGGGATACTAGCGTTGCAGCTCTCTACCATAATGTAGCAAACCAGCTGAAGGACAAAGAGGCCGGCATCCAAGCGCCTCAGATAAAATTCATCTTCCATATCATCATCAATTATTTCCCCTTGACGGACCATGTCCTGAAAAGAACATAGGGCACAAAGTTTTAGGATAAATACTGTTAAACATTTTCATTTGCACCAACAAACACAAACATAAACCAAGTTACCAGCTTAAAATGGTGAAAAAGCAGGAAGGGAAAGCTCAAAATAAATGACTTACGGTATGTAGACTATTTCAAGGTTCAAGAAACAAAAAGCATCAATTCTCAATACTAACTGTCTGTGTTCAACAATACTCGCCAAGCTGCAGAAACAGAATTAGTTCCAAGCACTTTGACTGTCTTCAATTTAAGAAATGGAGGATGTTTTCTCTGGATTTTTGTTTTGAAGGGGAAATTAAACATATCTGTACTCCAGTATAGAGAGTTAAAATTACATAACCTTAGTTTGTTTCCACAGTAATAATTAATGCACTTCAAAAGTAATCACTGGTTGTGAAACACTCTGGGATTTTGTGAGGATATCATAATGCACTAATTAAATGCAACAATTTCTTCACAAACAACAGTTTTATACCTAATAGGGCATTCAAGAATATAGACAAATTGCACACTTTTCAAAAGTGAATAACGAGTTAACAGTTATTCTGAATTGATCATTTTAACAGATATACATGCATGTACCATTACCCTTTAACCATACATTATTAATTTAAGCATGTATTATATGCTTTGGTTAAAAATGAGCAAAAATCGACATGTTGGAAGCATCTTTCAATTAACCTGGGGAGGGGTTGTCAAAACTTTTAACATTTAAGCTACTCTCTGTAGATACGTAATTGAAGCGGATTGCATTAGGAAGTCATGTTGCATTCGCATATTCTGCTCTATAAGAAAATAGGTCAATTAATACAATCTGTAGATTCCTCGCCACTTAATAAAAGGTCTGAGCGTTTTTGGTAGCACCATCGAGAACCATAAGATCATAAACTTAATGGGCGATTTCAAATGGTTTAAATACAATTAAATAGTTCACCAGCCTAACAGAAAATATTTAAAATTTAATGATAGATCTCTAATTTCTTAAGAATGTAATGTTTAAAATAGATGCACTGTGTTCTGAGCAGACTTACTAATGGCTAATATGGAACTCACAGGAAATATGTAGAAGGCCGTGGTTCAAACCTTCCCACCCAAGAGAGGTCAGCATGGTGGCAGGAACACAGCAAGATTCTTTTGAATTCGAAAAGACAGTACCTCTAAGGAGCACTATCTTCATGACTGGAATTTGCTCAAGAATTTTAATTGATGCTGTCATTCTAACACAATATACCTGGTGAGTTCAATGTTCCAATCTCATCTTTAAGTGACAAGGTTATCACAGTTGATCTGTCTTGTAAGAAATTCCATGAAAGTAATCTCCAGATTCCCACATCCAAAAAAGCTCTTGGCATGTCTAACACCATCACCGAACCATGCAGACCAAAAAGCTTCCAGTTTCAAACCTTGACCAATTAGCTGATCTCAGCTGGGCTATGGTAGTATGAACACTATTAAATTCTAGCTTTGTAACTTGCTCCATCATATCCATTACTTTATCCTTAGTGTATTTTATTTTTCGTGAATGGAAGTCAGTTTAGACCAGTTTATATTTACAACAGACCTAATTTGCGACTTACATTGGGAGTTTCCTGACCAATTCCACTGGCAGGTACAGTACATTGCTACAGATGAAGAGGTACTTACCATGCAGAAGGCACACTTGGGAGGGGCTACCTCTCACATGCAATACTATCCCAAAACTTAACACACCGCCCACCTTGTAGTAGTTACCTTCAATGTACTATTTTTTATTCCCATGCAGATCTTCCACCATGGGTTTTTACCTACACTTTGAGCTGCTCTTCTAACGCGGTTTTATGGTGTTGAGCAGCTTCATTCATAGATTTGGAAGCTATGCTCCACACCAGCCTGGATTTTAAACCAGAGGTAGCTGGAAAGATTGCCAGCTGAGTTCTGCTGTATTCTTGATCAGTACTTATGTTCCCTAGTTTGGTGCCTACAGATTGGCAATCAGGTCAGTTCAAATCATTGACCTCCATATTAGCAAATGAAGGTCAGGACAGTTCTCTACCTCATAGTAACACCTTGGTTGGAGAGTCACAAAAGGCACATGTTTGGCAGAGTACTTTGCACCAGATGTGTTCTCCAGAGGTTTTCCCTCTCCTGTAGACTTTTCTTTGTATTTTATTTCATTTCATGCTTACCCTCATTGTGAAGGCAAAGTGTAGCTCCTGTCTGAATTGAATATTCAATTCTCTGCAGTGATATCTTACAAAAGCCAAGATTGAATGGGTAGCCTTGAACTTCAGTTATGAATAACCTAATTTTATACGACTTCTTTCCAGTTCTACACATTCAATTACAAAAATTAAATTGCACAGTACATCACCTGAAAACTTGAGTAATTATTTAAGTAAAATGCTATCTTCTCTACCCCACCCCAAATCTCCCCCCAAAATGTTGATCCAATCCCATAAGGCTGTAATGTTCACAAAATCAAATTCAACCAACAAGCCATTGTGCCAGAGATTAACATAAAAGGTTGCAAGAGACAGAAACCAAGGCTGCTGCCTGACTAACTAATGCATACATGTTTTTCTCCTTCAATCTTCTTGTCAGCCATCTGCACAGCTTCCAGGTACTTAAAATGCAGCTCCATCAGTCGGTCGACCTGTAAGAAACACAAATAGCCATTAATCGAGGACCACATAAAGCCTGCAATTTGCAAGAAACCAATCAGCTAGCTTCTTTTGAGGACAGCATTCATGACTAAACACAGCCTGTGTTATAGAAACCGATCACATTTTACAGCCTAGAATTTATTGCAGTAGTGCAGCCAGTGTTGGCATCACTCACTAGCAGGAATACTATTTAGCAGTGTGCAAATCACTGGCCATTTTCAGCTTCTCCCATGTAATAATGCGACGACAGGAGGTGGTGGTAATACAGTTTATTAGGAACCTCTCTCAGCCCTACAAAGCATATAGGATCACCTAGGAAGCCTTGTAGTAGCGGCATGTCATCATTTACTAAAAAAAGTCACTAAATTTATAGAAACTAAGACCTTTGACTGACTGGTGAAGGATTCTCGATAGCTTTACTAATCAACAGCCTTTTATTGGATGGTACTGAGGGGGCTGGGCTGGGGGAAGACAAGACAGGGAGAGAGTGGGGGGGTTTCATCACTACGGAGGTAATGGATAGTCTTTTGAACTTATACCACGACAGCTTGTTTTACCTTCACCACTGATGCAATACCAGTGTGCATATTTGAAATAACACATGAATATTCATTTGGTGATATGAATCTGCATTGGTGGTATAAATCACATTTATTTCTGTAACTCTCCATTGGGTATTGTGCTGCACAGTGATGATGCAAACCCTACACATAAATCTAGATAAGAAAGGCTTTCTGGCAACAACATGCCCAAGCTATTTCACATTAAAAAATCTAGCTGCATAAAAGTGACAGTCATTACTAGAATTAAATGCTTTTTCAAAAACATTAAACAATAAATGTTGCATCAATACTGGGACTGGGCACTGAATCAATTAAATACTAGGGTGTTACAGCAAAGTATTTCAAAATATAAATTTTATTATACCTGTGCAACTACATTTTGAAATATACTGTCACAACAAAGTACTGTTAGCACTGTTATACGAGCATAAATATTTTCAATATATTTGAAAATGCAGTGTAACTGCCTTGCAGATGAACCTAACAATGGCAGTTAAAGGCTTTTTCCCTTTGGTCTCCACACATTTCACAGCTTGCTCAATTTATCTTTCATTTCTGTTAATAATATGCTGTGTGGACTATTTTTTTTTTAAAGAAGCAAGTCTTTTAAGGAAGAGCAGCAGCAGGATGATACGAGGGAGATTTTACCCATTTAGATGTTGGAGTCTTCTTCAATGAGCAGTATTCATAAATATAGGAAAAAGGCATAAACGGAGAAATCAAGAAGTATTGCAGTTCAAATACATGTCCCTGAATGACTGTCGCCCTCCTTGCTTTCACTTAGTGTCTTGTGGATTTTGCCAATTGGGGTGTAACTATAGTAAGCTCATGAAGAACATGGCAAGAACATGCCTGATCAGAATGGTCAAAACTGATGCCCTTATTTTACATCAATTTCATTGAGATAGTCAACTGGTAAATACAAATTGAAATTAAAATTAACTGTTAATTGGAAACAAATTGAGGTAAAATACAAATGTTAATGTTTCTTGCAATTCATCAAAATCAAAACTTCCTAGTTTATGAGGAAACTTCTTTTTGTTAAACTATGCAAGAGGTGTCTTGGGTAGATTCAAATCATGTAATTAACTTTTTTTTTTTTAAATGAGTACAGGTAGTAGACTTCTGTTTTCCACAAACTCACTCCAAACTTTTCAACATCTTAAAAGGTGGAGGAGGTCAATTCGCACCCTACTGAACTCTGAGCCAAATTTTCCTTTTTTCCTTTTGCTTGTAATTGAACATTCTGCTCCCTAACATTGATTCTTATCCATTCAACACTGAATGTAAAGCGTTTTACCTTAAAACAACCTTTTCCATTTCATTTCATTAAGGTGACCTATTTTTAAGACAGCAGGACTTTGCCAATCTCAAACAAAATAGCCAACGTGCTCTACTGCTTTGAATAGCACAAGGTGCTCATAGTCCATCACCTGAGTTGCATCTGACAGATTATGACCTAGTTTTAAGTACAAGTACAAACAGCACTGAAGGGAAAAAGATAACTATTTTGGAGCAAACTACCTTTGCAAAACTCATTTACAAGACACGAATATATTGAGAATATTTTTCATGTTTGTGTAGCATGCTTCTGTTGCTATGATAAAATACATTTTTTGCTATAAAATGCTGTTATACACGATTCTAGTACTTCACTGAATCATTGTCCAGCCAAGGTATTGATACAACATTATCTGTCTGCATTTTATATCCGTGGTAAATGCTGGTTTACTCTAAACCCATTCAGAAACTGTTACAAGTATCACTGCTTCCTGCATATAACTAAGGCACTGTTTAGAAGGAATTACATAGAAATTATAAATCAGGCCAACCAGTCCATGTTGGTATTTATCCATCACATGAGCAGTAGTCCTAATCTCATGTGCCTGTCCTGTTCCCATACCTCTATTTCCTTTTAACCCTCTCTAATAAAGTTTCTCTTGCTCTCTGTCTTAAATTTATGTCCCTCATTCTAGACTACTCAATCACTGGAAATAGTCTGTTTCTAACTACTCTGTCCTTTCCTAATTTTAATCTATCAAATCACCCTGTAAATCTGCTCTGTTCTAACGAAAACTGCCCTAATATTTCAAGTCTTTCATCATATCTGTACTTTCGCAAACCAGGCAGCATTATAATGAATCTGTGCTGTACCCACTCTATTCCCTCAACATACTTCCTATAGTGTGAAGCCCAAGACTGCACAGTACTCCAACTGTGGGCTTACTAATGTTTTATACAGATATACTGTAATATTTCAGCTTTTATACTCTATGCCTCTAACTATAAAAGCCAAGATTTCATTAGCTTTTTATGGCCTTATCAACTTGAGGTGCTGCTTTGGTATCTTGTAAACCCGAACCCTCAATTCCCTTTGTTCCACATCACCCAGCTTTCCCCCATTCCAAGTGCAATAGTTACTTTTCTTAAAAACCAAATTCTACCACCTCACATTTACTAACATTGAATTCCATCTGTCACTTTTTTGCTCATTCTGCCATCTTATCAATATCCCCTTGCAGCTTTCTTTGGTCCTCAGAATTATTTACTATGCCTCCTATTTTAGCATCATCTGCAAATTTGAACACTACTCCATCTAGCCCAATATCCAAATCATTGATATACACAGTAAACAGATATGATCCTAGAACAGAACTCCGTGGGACACTACTACCCACTTCCAACCACTCTGAGTAACTGCTCTCGAATCCTTTTCTGTTTCCTCCCTCTAACCAGTTTTTATTCCAATTTGCTAATGTCCTCCTAGTTCGATACCCCTTAATCTTCTCCAATAGTCTGTGTGTGGAATTGGTAAGACCAAATGCAATCTTCAACTGAAATGTGCTTAGAGGGCAGGGTATAAATTTGATCAGGCAAGGCAGATGTAATTCAGTTCCCATTTTAAATTCATACATGTTGTCCATACTTATATAACTATAAATATTATAAAATCAAAGTATAAACAGCAAAACGTAAAAGCAATTTGGGAAGAGCGCCACCAGGGGAGGGGGTTATAATTCCAGCGTGACAAATCGACATTTTTAATCTAGTGCTCGTCAATCTTCCATGGTGTTGCATATACAGAGAGTCAAGACCAGTCATCAACTTGAATAAATAGGGTTAGAGGGCGAGAGATAATTGAACCAGGGCTGAGGTGATGACTGGAGGCCAGAAGATGCTTAAGGAGGGAAAGTAAACTAGTGTCAGGGGAGGAAGAAGTAGTTAGAGCAGGATTCGGGGACGAAGGATGTAGCCAAACCATAGTTAGGGGGCAGGAAGGAGGGAGAAGGCAGAGCAGATTTAGAAGCGGGGAAGGGTAGAGAAAGAGCAGTGTTAGGACTCAGGAAGAACATGGTGATAGATCAGAGAAATGTTGAGGCGAGGAGAGGAGAGATGGGAAATAATCTAAGGTGTTGGAGCGGGGCTGGAGCCTACAGGAAATGGCTGCACTGCTACTACCAGTGACATCAGTACAGTAAACCAAGCCCAGCAGGGGGCAAGAGGAAAGGAAAGAGGAAGGAAGGAGTAGAACTGCAGAGAAAGGGAGCTCCAGAGTGGGTGGAGGGGTGTGGGAGAGGAAAGGATTGAGTAAAGCAAGCGAGGGAAGGTAGGAGCAAGTAAGCAGGATGGGGAGGAGAGGAGGAAAGGGAAAATGAGAAAGGGAATGTAAGGGGAAAGAGGGTAGATGGAGGGTTTGCTGGGGAAAGAGGATGATGGGAAGGGGGGGCGGAACGGAAATTGGTCCAGTGGGACTAAAATGGTGCAAACGGCTGCTATCCCTCCCAGTCTGTGACCCGCTCGTCTCTGTCACAGAGTTGTGCTTTCTTAATCTCCCCTCTCTCAGTCCCTGAGCTACTCTCTCCTAACCCTCCCCAGGCTGCTCACTTTTTCTCCCCACCCCTTCCCCATGGGTTGCTCTCACCTCACCTATTCCACTTTGCTGCCCGCCCCACCCCACCACACAACACCTTGGACTACTGCAGTTAATCTTTATGTTTCAAGGAGAGTTATTTGGCCAGAGCCAACACAATGGGCAGACTTAGATCATAGAACACAGAAGGAAGCAATTCAGCCCATCATGCCTGTGCCGGCTCTTCGCAATACTTGAAAGTGGAGATTTACTAGAATACCACCAGGGATGAGGGACTTCAGTTATGTGGAGAGACTGCAGAAGCTGGGATTGTTCTCCTTAAAGCACAGAAGGTTAAGGGGAGATTTAATAGAGGTGTCCACTAGCAGGAGGGTCAGTAGCCAGAGGACACAGATTTACGATTCATGATTTAATTGGCAAAAGAACCAGAGGGGAAGATGAGAATTTCTTACCCGAGTTATGATGATCTGGAATGCAATGCTCAAAAGGGTGATGCAAGCAGATTCAATAGTAACTTTCAAAAGGTTATGGGGAGCGGGCAGGAAAGTGGAGTTGAGGCCAAGACCAGACCAGCCATGATCTTATCGAATGGCGGAGCAGGCTCGAGGGGCCAAATGGCCTACTCCTATTTCTTATGTTGTATATAATTGAAAAGGAAAAAATTGCAGTGCTATAGGCAAAGAGCAGGGGAGTGGGACTAAATGGACAACTCTTTTAAAGAGCCAGCACAGGCACGATGGGCCAAATGGCCTCCTTCTATGCTGGAAGATCTTCTTTCAGGTAGTCCCACTGAAATCCTGAGATACTGTGATTCTGGTACTTCTGAAGAACTGGCCAGCAGCACAATTAGTCGGGTGTTCACATTTTGTATTTGAGCCAGTGTGTTTTAAGAGAACATCTATAGAAATACATTACGGTGCCCTTTGAATGAACTTTTGTATACTTCAATTCTCCAGCAACCCTGGATACCCATTATACATCGGGATAAACACTTTTGAATGCACAAATGTTGAGAAATTATACACAGGCTTTCCTAGCCCTTTATGTTTTCTATTATTTGCATTATGTTGCTGAACACCCCAGTACATGTACACAGGTTTTATTCAGAATACCAGTAAACTACATCAAAAAATAAAAATCATTGCAAGCTAAATTTCTGAGTGCCGAAGCAGTCTCACTTTCCATAACTCTTTGCATGTGGAGCCCCACCCTCCTGCTTGCTACCTACCTCAGTTAACTTCCGTGTACTTACTCTTGAAAAATACTGAGAGAATTATGAGAATGGGAAGAATTTTCAGGGTTTCTCATTGCGCAAGATAGACAGCACTGATTATATATCCCAGCAGCTTGTTAAGTAATAACTATGGCAGGTGCATGATTTATCCAGTTTATAGTACATATGTACAGTCAACAATCTAGTTTCTTCAGTACGAGGGTCAATTTTACCCGGCACATAATACAGAACCGAAGTATATCAGCTTGTACAGTTTCCCCCCCTCATGCCCCACAGTAACCTGTTACCATCACCCTCTCCAGACACCTGGGTCCGCGCCCATTTGTGGACACTAATACAATAGCAATTCAATGTAGTTCAGCATGGCCTTGAAGCAAAGATAACCAGAGTTACAGTCTATAACTGATCATGAAGTTAACCAACATTTAACTGGGACAAAACAATGCACAATTACAAGCCTAAAAGTCAGATACAGGCAGAATCAGTGTAAATTCCATCCAGCTATTATTAACCAGGAAATAACCCAGTGTGAAAAGAAAGACAGGATTACCTTTTCACAGTCGTTTTCAGTGAATTTGTTAAGTAGCCGAGTTCGCTGCTGACCCTTCAAGTTCCGTAGCATGGAAGACAGAATTGAACAAACGTGCTCTACAAAACATAATGCAGCATTAATGTTTTACTAGTTACCCTTAGGAATTACAGAATGGGAAAACTACTTATTAGGCTTACAAACAATTGTGAAATTCCAAATATAGCTGAGGAATGTACATTATTGAAGCACAACTGATGGCACTTTCCCCTCTTGCTTTTTGCAACATTGTAAGTGTTGTAAATAAAACATAAATAAATCAGAAATATACCCCATGTAGCAAATATGAATAGGGAAGGGTGTGGTTAAAAAAAAAACTCTCAATAGTATCCCCTTGCATAGGTATTACCCATGGTTTGTGATGCAAATCATAATGGGCCTTGAAATTATTGTGTGTATTCCATTCCTGGATTACTTTGGCTAGGAAATGCTTGAAGCATTAAATTTATTTTTCCTTTGAGAATATGAAAAACCACATCCACACACAGCCAAGTTTGTTTTAGATATCTTGATCCATATCCCAGAGATCTTCAGTATTTACAAAGACTTTGCAAATGTTTGTTCAATGCTTTGGGCTTAGCAAGTTTCACTCAGCTGTGTGCAGTTGTTACTTTCCATACCCAATGCTTCAGCATTGGTTTGCCTGCTTGAGTGTGAAGATCTAGCTAAACGGAATGCAGGATTTTCCTTCGAGTTGTCTGGGTGAGAATCAGTAGTTTCCATGTGGCTCATTCCATAGTGTTTGGATAATGTTTCTTTGTGAGAATGGCACTGGGAAGATGAACAGAAGGGGTAGAAAGATTCAGGCCATCTTTTAGGACTTTGGACAACTGGTCACACTGTAGAAAAAAAGTTGTGACTGTGGAGAGTTCACCCAATTCAGCAAACCTCAATTAGAATCTAGTTTCAACTCATCTGGACTGCATTAAAGATGATGAATTATGCATGAGAAAAAAAAAGACTTGCATTTATATAGCGCCTTTCACGACCTCAGGACATCCCAAAGCGCTTTACAGCCAATGAATTACCTTTGATGGGTAGTCGCTGTTGTAATGTAGGAAACCCGGCAGCCAATTTGCGCACAGCAAGATCCCACAAACAGCAACGTGATAGTGACCAGATAATTTGTGTTAGTGATGTTGGTTGAGGGATAAATACTGGCCACGACACTGGAGAACTCCCCTTCTCTTCCTTGAATAGTGCCATGGGATCTTTTATGTCCAGCTCAGAGGGCAAACAGGGCCTTGGTTTAACGGTGATCCACACTAATAATCTCTCATCCCTGGTTAAACTGCCAATAGCTGTTCATTCTTTACTACACCGAGCTACTTCAGAAATTCACAGTTAAAACTACAAATTCAGAGGTCGCTAAACTTTTTAGATGAATAATCACAATTTGTCTGCATTTAAGCTTTAAATATTTAATAATACCATTAAAAATGTATGATGTTCACACATCATTTTTAATGGGTTACCTCAAACACACAATGTCACTACATTAATAATACTTCCTGAGAAGAAACAAACTGAATCTGAACCATTATCCTGGATTTGGTCAGTTTAAAAAAAAAAAATGGCAGTCATGTTAATAATAGTCAACTCAAAAAGCTGTAATGCAGAAAATGTTTCATTAATAATTAAAACAAATTAAAATGTGATGCTTCAGGCATCCAGTGAGCCCCCTCATTGTTAAACAAACTGAGTACTGATCATTTGCAGCTTTTGAAACATGTGCCGGTTTTCTATCCAGCAAATAAATAGTGTTTATTCTCAGTGCTAGTAATGAATCAGAATTACACAAACATAGACAATATTCCTACAATTATTTGACACTCAACATTTTTTCCTGTGATTCAAATGGTTAAATGTCAATAATGCGTTGGGGAAAAAAAAATGGTGTACACATTCAGAAATTTACCAAGAAAAGTACTGAAGAAAAATAGTTTTTAAGTAAGCATTCCATGGGAAAAGTGGCCAACAGAAGGTCTTGGAGGGAACACCAAGATAAGTTTGTCTAGAACGGTGTGCATTGTCCTTGTTTTTTTCATGAAGATAAGGAAAGAAACTAATGCATTTAAGCTGCTTGATTGAAAAACTTTCTTTTACCTTTCTTAAATACAGTAGTTGAATTATTGTTCCAATGGTATTTTAAAGCCTTACTGCACTGAATAAATTGGAATCCCAATTCATGCACTTTACATGCTAACAGAAATTTACAGATAGCCAGCAAGACACTGCCTCAGTCAAAATGTTGTATTAAGCAATCACTATTAAAAATAGAGGAATTAATTCTGGTGAGCTGGATTATGTCCTTTTAGTGGTCAGGAACTAAAGTCATCAACTCACCTCTAATAGTAAGCTTTCATTAGATGATAAAGTGGATGTGTAATTTGGTCACTTCTAGTGTTAACTTGCACCAACAAAAGTGTAAAAAATCCCTCCCAGTTTGTGCGTGCTGCATGATTTTATTGGTGCAAAAGTATATACTGGTTTGGTATTTTAACTTGTGTATCCAACAACAACTTGCATTTATGTCGCATCTTTAACGTAGAAAAATTTTCCAAGGCATTTCACAGAAGTGTAATCGAAGAAAAATTGACACCGAGCCAACAGGAGGAGATATTATGAGAGCTGACTAAAAGCTTTGTGAAAGAGGTAGGTTTTAAGGAGAGTCTTAAAAGGAGAGAGGTAGAGAGGAAGAGGGATTTAGGGAGGCAATTTCTGAGCTTGTAGCCTAGACAGATAAAAGCACTGCCGCCAATGGTAGGGTGAAGGGAGTGGGAAATTCGCAAGAGGCTAGTGCTGGAGGAACAGCGAGTTCACGGAGAGTTGAAGGGCTGGAGGAGGTTACAGAAATTGGGACGGACGAGGCCATGAAAGGATTTGAACGAGAAGAGAATATTAAGTTGGAGATGTTGGGGGGCCGGGACCCAATGTAGATCAGTGAGTGCAGGGATGATGTGTGAACTTGTGCAGGTTAGGATATGAGCAGCAGAGTTTTGGATGAGCTGAAGCTTATGCAGGGTGGAAGATGGGAGGCTGGGCTGGACAGCATTGGAATAGTCAAGTCTGGAGATGACAAAAGCATGAATGAGGGTTTCGGCAGCAGATGGGCTGAGGCAGGTAGAGATGGACAATGTTATGGAGGTGGAAGTCAGGAGATTTGCGATGGAGAGGATATGGGGTTGGAAGCTCAGCTCGAGGTCAAATAGGACGTCGAGGTTATAAACAGTCAGCTTCAACCAGAGACAGGAGCCGGGGACAGCGATGGAATCAGTGGCGAGAGTACAGAGTTTGTGGTGAGAGCCCAATATGATGGATTTGGTCTTCCTAGTGTGAATAAGCAGGCCGACAACACAGAGGAAGTGGAGGGTCGAGAGAGGTGGTGCAGAGGTAGAGATGGGTATCGTCAGTGTACATATGGAACCTGAAGCCATGTCTCCTGGATGATGTAGTTCAGGGTCATCATGGAGATGAGGAAGAGGAGGGAACCAAGGACAGATCCTTGGGGGACTCAGAAAATGTTACCTGAAGAGAAGCCATTGTTGGAGATTCTCTGGCTATGATTGGAATGGTAAGAGTGGAACCAAGTTCCATTCAGCTGTACAATAGAGGAGAGGCATTGGAGAAAGATGGTGTGGTCAGCCGTGCCAAAGGCTGCAGAGGTTTCAAGAAGGATGAGGAGGGATAGTGCACTGCGGTCACAGTCATAGAGGATGTCACTTGTGACTTTAATTAGGGCCATTTCAGTTCTGTGGTGAGACGGAAACCTGTTTGGCAAAATCAAACATGGAATTGCAGGAAAGGTGGGCACAGATTTGGGAGGCGACAACACGTTCAAGGACTTTGGAGAGGAAAGGGAGGTTTGAGATAAGGCGGCAGTTTGCAAGGATAAAGGGGGTGATGACAGCGGTTTTGAAAGGGAGGGGGACAGTAACGAAGGAAAGGGCACCATTTACAATGTTAACTGGCATAGGGATAGGAATGCAAGTTGGGTGATCATCAGTTTAGTGGCAAAGGGATTGAGAGTAGGAGGTGGTCTCTATGGTATAGCTGTTTGTTTTTCTTAATGTCTGCGATCCATCCCAGTGTTACTTACCTAATTTAATATCTCCATTCCACATTGTCCACCAATAGCATTAAACCATCCCTCAAACGTATTCATTAGTATCATTAAACCATTCCATTTATTGGGATGTAGCTTTGATAAGCACTTGCGAACAATCGCAGCATGTATGTTACGAAAATGGAAATTAAACATCACAAAAGGTAAGGCAGCTTTGAATTTGATCAAATGTGCACTTTTAGTTTTTGCCATAGCTCTTTTAAAATAGCGGATAAAGAAAAGAGATAAGTGCTTGACTTGTTTTGTTGAGCATGATGCATCACCCTTTTCTGCAAGTAAGTTGGAACGTTTACATTTGCAGGTTCTTTCACTGTGGTTGCAAAATTTCTTGACTTTTGTTCATAGTAAGCAAATCTTGCAGCTGTTCCTTGAGGGGCTGATCAATATTCATTAATCTCCCCATCTTCTCAAATAAGCCAAAGCCAGCTGAACACTGGAATTGCTCCTTTAAATCATAGTTATTAATACATCAAGTTACAGCTATAATCTAAAGTTTTAAGAATATTTTATAATGCATAAGGTCGTTTTTATGCTTACAGCTGGAGTAAAACAGATAGGCTGGAATTTTCTGGGGTCCGTGCGGGCGCGATTGGAGGCGGGTCAGGAGAGACATTTGAAAAACCTTGGAGCAGGTCGGGAACCCGCCGACTTCCCGCCCCCACGCGGCTTTCCCTCAGGCGCGTTTGCCAGTGTGGCAGCGACCCGAACGGCAGAGGCAGCCGAGGTAATTGGGATCATTGAGGTCAGACCCTTAAGCGTCTTTTTAACCTTATCATTCAAACTTCCCTAGATGAGCACGGGAATCAAGCAGCTCGGAACCTGAGGCGGAAGTTGAGTGGCCATTGATCCACCTCATTAGTGCACAGCATGAAAAATACAATAAAAACTCCCACCTGACAGCTGGTCACTTTGCTAAAGCAGATGCTGTCGCTGAGTGCATTGTCAGCACAGATTTAGCTTTCTTGAGGTTCCAAGTGTCTCCAGCAAAGTCAGGATCCACTATCACCTCATTGGTAGAACCCATCACACAATTGACAGATTACTTCCGTCATCTCTACTTGACCTACCATCTATTACATCAGAATGGGTGCCGTTTATACTGTCTCACCTTGGTCCTAAGAATCGGACCACGATGAGCCCCAACACCAGCAGCACCAACAATACCACCAACCTTCTCCCCAACCACCTGATGCTGCACAGGACAGAGGGCATCAGCACAGGGCTGCACCGCGACAGAGGGATACCCCCAACACAGGGTATACAAATGTGAGAAGTTGCACAACACCAGGTTATAGTCCAACAGTTTTATTTGAAATCACAAGCTTTCGGAGCGCTGCTCCTTCGTCAGGTGACTATAGACCCTGTTGGACTATAACCTGGTGTTGTGCGACTTCTCACATTTGTCCACCCCAGTCCAACACCGGCATCTCCACAACAGGGTATACAGGCAGAGGATGAGCTTCCTCAACATGACGGAGCAGCAGTGCCAA
The DNA here is from genome assembly GCA_030390025.1 of Squalus acanthias. Taxonomy (NCBI): domain Eukaryota; kingdom Metazoa; phylum Chordata; class Chondrichthyes; order Squaliformes; family Squalidae; genus Squalus; species Squalus acanthias. The sequence goes on from CM059435.1 coordinate 45,125,268, forward strand.
AAGAGGCTCAGCCTATTGCGCCAGGTCGTCGCAGACATTTGCACATTGCTGGAGCAAGACCTGCAGCCCAGAGGAGTGGGTGGACATGCCTTACCAGTGGCTGTCAAAGTCACCAGTGCCCTCAGCTTCTTCGCCTCAGCCTCCTTCCAGGGATCTGCAGCAGACATTTACGGCATCTTGCAGTCAGCCACCCACAGATGCATCACACAGGTCACTGATGCCCTCTTTTGCAAGTCAGCCAATTATATCAACTTTGCCACTGATGAAGCCAGGGTTACTGAGTGGGTGCTGGCCTTTGCCGTTCTGGCTGGCTTCCCACGGGTGCAAGGCATCATCGACTGCACACATGTGGCCATCTGGGCACCCCCATTATCACCCAGGAGTCTTTGTCAACTGCAAGGGCTTCCACTCCCTCAATGTGCAGCTCGTCTGCAACCATAGGAAGATCATCATGCATGTGTGCGCCAAATTCCCTGGCAGCTGCCATGACTCTTTCATCATGTGCCAGTCCACCCTCCCTCAGCTCTTCGCTCTTCCAAACAGACTTTCCGGCTGGCTGTTTGGAGACAAGGCTATCCACTGAAGACGTGGCTCATGAGGAGGAGCAGCAGCAGCGGTCCAGATCACACCAGCACCCGAGCACATGGCTGACTGGGCGGCCAGGGATGGCCTCATCATGGTCAGATTTACTTAACTTCATGCATTGCACCCATATGGCTGACATATGGGAACGATAGCGTAGTGGTAATGTCACTGGACTAATGATCCAGAGACGTGAGATCAAATCCCACCACGGCAGCTAGGGAATTTAAATTCAGTTAATTAAAATAAATCCGGAATAAAAAGCTAGTATCAGTGATGGTGACCATGAAACTATCGGATTGTTGTAAAAACCCATCTAGTTCACTAATGTCCTTTAGGGAAGGAAATCTGCCGTCCTTACCTGGTCTGGCCTATTTGTGACTCCAGGTTGACTCTTAACTGCCCTCTGAAATGGCCTAGCAAGCCACTCAGTTGTAACAAACCGTTACGAAACACAATGAAACCGGACGGACTTCGGCACCGGCTACGTACATGGCAACGGCACACCCAGCCCGGTCAACCCTGCAAAGTCCTCCTCACCAACATCTGGGGACTTGTATCAAAATTGGGAGAGCTGTCCCACAGACGAGTCAAGCAACAGCCTGACATAGTCATACTCACAGAATCACACCTTTCAGCCAATGTCCCAAACTCCTCCATTACCATCCCTGGGTATGTCCTGTCCCACCGGCAGGACAGACCCACCAGGGGTGGTGGCACAGTGGTATACAGTCGGGAAGGAGTGGCCCTGGGAGTCCTCAACATTGACTCCGGACCCCATGAAGTCTCATGGCTTCAGGTCAAGCAAATCTCCTGCTGATTACCACCTACCGTCCTCCCTCAGCTGATGAATCAGTACTCCTCCATGTTGAACACCACTTGGAAGAAGCACTGAGAGTAGCAAGGGCACAGAATGTACTCTGGGTGGGGGACTTCAATGTTCACTACAGACTGAGCTGGCCGAGTCCTGAAGGACATAACTGCCAGTCTGGGCCTGCGACAGGTGGTGAGAGAACCAACACGAGGGAAAAACCTACTTGACCTCGTCCTCACCAATCTACCTGTCGCAGTATTGGTAGCAGTGACCACCGCACAGTCATTGTGGAGGCGAAGTCCTGTCTTCACACTGAGAACACCCTCCATCGTGTTGTGAGGCACTACCACCGTGCTAAATGGGATAGATTCAGAACAGATCTAGTAGCTCAAAACTGGGCATCTATGAGGTGCTGTGGGCCATCAGCAGCAGCAGAATTGTATTCCACCACAATCTGTAACCTCATGGCCTGGCATATCCCTCACTCTACCATTACCACCAACCCTGGTTCAATAAGGAGTGTAGAAGAGCATGCCAGGAGCAGCACCAGGCGTACCTAAAAATGAGGCGCCAACCTGGGGAAGCTGCAACATAGGACTACATGCATGCTAAAAAGCGGTAGCAGCATGCTATAGACAGGGCTAAGCGATCCCACAATCAACGGATCAGATCAAAGCTCTGCAGTCCTGCCACATCCAGTCGTGAATGGTGGTGGACAATTAAACAACTAACAGGAGGAGGAAGTTCCATGAATATCCCCATCCTCAATGATGGTGGAGCCCAGCACGTGAGTGCAAAAGACAAGGCTGAAGCGTTTGCAACCATCTTCAGCCAGAAGTGCCGAGTGGACGATCCATATCGGCCTACTCCTGAGGTCCCCACCATCACAGAAGCCAGTCTTCAGCCAATTCGATTCACTCCACGTGATATCAAGAAACGGCTGAGTGCACTGGATACAGCAAAGGCTACGGGCCCCAGACAACATCCCGGCTATTGTGCTGAAGAATTGTGCTCCAGAACTAGCCGCGCCTCTAGCCAAGCTGTTCCAGTATAGCTACAACACTGGCATCTATCCAACAATGTGGAAAACTGCCCAGGTATGTCCTGTCCACAAAAAGCAGGACAAATCCAACCCGGCCAATTACCGCCCCATCAGTCTACTCTCAATCATCAGCAAAGTGATGGAAGGGTTCATCGACAGTGCTATCAGGCGGCACTTACTCACCAATAACCTGCTCACTGATGCCCAGTTTGGGTTCCACCAAGACCACTCAGCTCCCGACCTCATTACAGCCTTGGTCCAAACATGGAGAGAGGAGCTGAATTCCAGAGGTGAGGTGAGAGTGACTGCCCTTGACATCAAGGAAGCATTTGACCGAGTGTGGCATCAAGGAGCCCTAGTAAAACTAAAGTCAATGGGAAACGCGCCACTAGCTGGAGTCATACCTAGCACAAAGGAAGATGGTTGTGGTGGTTGAAGGCCAATCATCACAGCCCCAGGACATCGCTGCAGGAGTTCCTCAGGGCAGTGTCCTAGGCCCAACCATCTTCAGCTGCTTCATCAATGACCTTCCCTCCAACAAAAGGTCAGAAAGGGGGATGTTCGCTGATGACTACACAGTGTTCAGTGCCATTCACAATTCCTCAGATAATGAAGCAGTCCATGCCCGCATGCAACACGACCTGGATGACGTTTAGGCTTGGGCTGATAAGTGGCAGGTAACATTCGCGCCACAGAAGTGCCAGGCAATGACTATCTCCAACAAGCGAGAGTCTAACCACCTCCTCTTGACATTCAACCGCATTACTATCGCCGAATCCCCCACCATCAACATCCTGGGGGTCACCCTTGACCAGAAACTTAACTGGACCAACCACATAAATATTGTGGCAACAAGAGCAGGTCAGAGGCTAGGTATTCTGCAGTGAGTGTCTCACCTCCTGACTCCCCAAAGCCTTTCCACCATCTACAAGGCACAAGTAAGGAGCGTGATGGAATACTCTCCCACTTGCCTGGATGAGTGCAGCTCCAACAACACTCAAGAAGGTTGACATCATCGAGGACCGCTTGATTGGCACCCCATCCACCACCTTAAATGTTCACTCCCTCCACCACCAGCGTACCGTGGCTGCAGTGTGTACCATCTACAAGATGCACTGCAGCAACTTGTCAAGGCTTCTTCGGCAACACTTCCCAAAACCCACAACCTCTTCCACCTAGAAGGACAAGGGCAGCAGGTGCATGGGAACACCGCCACCTCCAAGTTCCCCTCCAAGTCACACACCATCCTGACTTGGAAGTATATCGCCGATCCTTCATCGTCACTGGGTCAAAATCCTGGAACTCCCTCCCTAACAGCACTGTGGGAGTACCTTCACCACACGGGTGGCAGCGGTTCAAGGCGGCGGCTCACCACCACCTTCTCAAGGGCAATAAATGCTGGCCTTTCCAGCGACGCCCACATCCCATAAAACAAATAAAAAAAACATGCTGCGCCAGGTTGGCACCACCGCACAGCAACACCATAAAGCATCCCTACAATGACCAAGCCATTCCTTTCGCACTGACCACCATTGTTGGAAGAACCGTTATGTCTCACCATTCACTCCAACTCACTAAGCCACTTCCAAAGTTGCACACAAATTTGTCCATGACCGGAAAGTGGTGAAAATAGTTTTATGCGTGCCATCATAGTAATAGAAACTTATATACAATCTGCTTCAACTATGCTAACTTCATTCTGGTTTATGAGCTGTTTGGCAATATTCACCATATAAAGTAACGCACTCAGTCAACTATCTATAAAATTACAAAACATGTACTTTAAACCTTTGTTCCACTTAGTTTCCAACTTGAGCCTCGTGGAGTGAGAGATGCCCAGCAGAGGCTCCCACGAGAAGAAAAGCTCTGGTTCTCCCAATTTCAGCTTCTAAAACTCAATTTCACCACAAGCCTAGTTTTACCAATCGCACGCTATATTCCATGATCTCCGTCGTCCTTGAGATAACATATTTCCAAATACAATATCCCTTCTCCCACTAAGCACCACTGCAAACAAAAGCGTACAACATTGTTAGAGCACAGAATTCAGCCTGAAAGCTGAATACATTGGATTTGTTACACCAAAACCTGCACAATTCTCTTTCCATCCATCAACGCAAGTATCTTTTCATCTTTTAAAAGCTTTATGAATGCAAGTACCTATCAAAATTCATCAAGACAAAGAAATACAAAGAAACTGAAAATGGAATTTTCCATGCTATTTTATTTCATATAAATGTAAATTATATGAATTTCTATGAGGAATATTCAGCACCGATTCCTACTTGCAAATGTCATTTCTCCAAGAAAGGGCACATACCTTTGTAACAAAATGTTTGTGCCACACATTGCCTTGAACTACATATGGAAGCTAGTCAGGTCAAAAAGAGCAAGAAGAAAATAAGTGTAAAAATTTAATTTATTAGGCATAGATACTGTTATGCAGCAGCTTTTTCAAAACTAGGATTTCTCTTTTCAACTCCAACCATTATTCAAGCTCCCTATTAAACAGTTGCTGGTATAAAAAATTGTGTTGAATTCATTTGTAGTATGCATTCACCGGAATCATGAAAAGTTATATATCTGACCTCTATGTGACAATGATGAAATTCTGCCTGAAACCACAGGCACAAAGTCATTCCATTTTGCACAACTTAATCTAAAAAGATTGACTTGTTGCAAAGTGCACATGTAATTTTGAATTAGCATAGCTTTAGAAACAAAATTAGAAACCCACTCTTACAAAGACTGCATGGCACTTAATGAAATAGAAACTCTTTACAGCAGTCAATAAATTATCTAACCCTGGCATGATCAGACTCCCAGGATCGCAAAGCAAGACAACTTTTCCAGTAGTGATATGCTTAGTTTCATGCAATGCCAAAAAAGCCACCACAAACCTGACTTGGTCACATCTATTGCACAATGTCAATGGTGAGAATGATTGGAGGATACAATTAAAGCATTTTATTAATCAACAACAACTTGCATACATGCGAGAGAGAGAGAGAGAAAAGCTTTTCCATAATATTTTAAATTTTATTTACAGAAGCATATCATTAAAAATTAAAAGGCGCCTTTATACAAGGTTTCCAGATGTTTCATTCTGTAAATATAAAAGTAAATCTCAATGCCAGTGAGGCCAGGAGGATCAGTGGTTACATTAAATCTGCAAGGGTGTGTAATTTCACAAAAATAATATTGCTGTTGGCTGAAGCCTTATTAGTCATGATCAACAGGGCTCCTGTGGACTAGTGCTGATGAGACACAAGTCAATTGCTCTCTAACAAATCAATGAAGGTATCCTTGTATCTGGAAAACGCATTAGACTGACCTAACAGGCCATAACAAGGACCCATTTTCAAGGAGATCAGAAACAACTAGTGCAGCGTGCTGCACAGATAGGTCTTAATTTACTAGTTTAATGGGTGGAAGTAGACTCTACATTGCATGACCTAGCTAATGCTGGGGCAGCAGGCATGGGCTATGTCCAAGCCAAATTCTTGACAGCTACGCGGGGGTGGTGGGGGGCGTAGAGGGGGAGGGGGTAGGGGGGAGGAAGGGGAAGGGCGTGGGGATGTTGCGGTTCATGTGTGGGGGTACCAGCAATGACCTTGACCCTGTGCACACTTAGGGGCTCCTAAGCCTAGGCTCTGCCAACCTCCAACTAAGCTCTCTGGGCTTGGGTAAGTGGAGTGTGTTCCTATGGGGAGTGTGCGCGCACTTCATTAGGTAAACAAAAATTCGACCTGTAGATTAGTTCGCAGACTCAAATGTGGTGACGTTCTGTACCTCTGACCAAAAAAAAGTCACTAAGATGCTATTGGTGGGTTGAACTAGGTACAGCTGCTCTACTGCTATTATTTGAACATACAGATAATGTATTTTATTTGATTACTGTACCACTTCGAAGATTCCTTTTCTCCCCCAAATCTGAGATAGTCTATAAGTCGGTTATAAAAATAAAAAATTCAGAGAGAAAAGCAGCATTTGTAGCCAAGTATTGTCATGAGCATAATTAAGCTCACAGTATGACTGACGAGATACGATTGCAGTCAACACAGCAAGGCTAATAAAGGAAACATCAGAGGGGTTCAGGAGGATATTCCTGACGTAATTGCTTTGGCATCGGATGTGGAAAGGAAAGGTAATAAAAAATAGTTCACTGCAATCAATATGAAGTATTAAAAGACAACTTGCGTGATAAAGTTATGTTGGAAATTACCCCCACTTAGCACCCATATAGGAAGGCTGTAGTTTCCAATGACAAGCACTTACTGCTGGTAGTAAGTTAGGACATTGAATCAGGTTAGCTATCTTTATGCGTCAGCGGAACACTTTACGTCTGATAATATATGCAAACAAATATGTACTTAAGTGTAATATCATATGTAGCTGGGCGCAAAGACACCAAGTGGTGCAAAAAAAAACAATGGCACTCTCATTTCTTCCTGTATATCTGTTTTGCAAATGTCAAGACTTGTTTGCAATATCTGTGACCGTACCAACATTCAAAGCAAAGCTCTAGACATAGAACATGAAAGGTTTAAAACAAGAAAAAGCTGCAAAACTTCAAATCCCATAGAATTGTCAAAAATAATTAATTTGGATTTGAATACTTAATGGTTGAAAGGGCATCATCAAGGTTACTGCTGCAAAGAGTAACTAACGTTAGAGCACTAGATTGAAAAGATCTTGAAAATCATTCCAGAGGGCAGAACATCTGTCCTAGAGTCCCAAATGTCTAGGATATTTAAATTACATTTTCTCCTTCCACACAATCTCCCAGAACAGTAAAAGTAATTGAAAAAGCACTATGCATAAATTAACTTAAACAGGGCACCAATAATAACCTTTAAAGTCTCTAATACACATGCAGAACACTGTTTATATAATAATCCATTTAAATTCCACCTGCATTTATGTCTCTTCCAAATGCATCTGTCTCCAGTTCTAGTAGAGGCTCAGAAGTAATAGTTGCTTATTGTCCTCATCTCCAAAGATGTGTCAATTTTCCCTTTCAACTACATTCCATGCCCCCTCCATCCCTTTCTTAGCCACCCTCACTCCCCTTCAAATTCAGTCCCCACTCTTCCCTCTCCTCTGTACTTTCTCCCCCATCTCTCACCTAATCAAACTCATTTGCTTTACAAAGGTTACTCCCTGCTCCCTCTTATCTTGACTCTCTTCAGACCTAGTTCCAGACAGCACAACTCCCTCTTAGGCCATTCGCTGACAAAGTCAACCTCTCCCAATTCTGTGGTACTGTCCCCACCCCTTTCAAAACTGCATTATTTCCTTCAAAAAGGTCTCTCTTTAGCCCCTCTACTCTCTCAAATACTATCCTATACATCCAACTTGTAATTTCTCTCCAAGTTGTTGCCACCCAATTTCTCTCTGCACTCCCTTCTTTAATTTGATTTCCAACATGTCCGCAGCACTAAGACCACTCTGTCAAAGTAACAAACGACACCTCATAGTCCCTCTGTCTTCGCCACGCCACTGCTGACCACGCCATTCCTCTCTGCCATTTCTCCCCCGTGGTCTATCATGGCATCATAGGAACAGGAGTAGGCCATTTAGCCCTTGAGCCTGTGCTGCCATTCAATGAGATCATGGCTGATCTGTGACCTAACTCCATATACCCGCCTTTGCCCCAAATCTCTTAATACCTTTAGTTAACAAAAATCTATCAATCTCAGATTTAAAATTAACAATTGACCTAGCATCAACTGCCATTTGCGGATGAGAGTTCCAAACTTCTACCACCCTTTGCATGGAGAAGTGTTTCCTAACTTCACTCCTGAAAGGCCTGGCTCTAATTTTTAGGCTACGTCCCCTAGTCCTAGACTCTCCAACCAGCGGAAATAGTTTCTCACTCTCCAACCAGCAGAAATAGTTTCTCACTATCTACCCTATCAGTTCCCAACTGATAAGGTAGATCAAAAACTTTGATCAAATCACCCTTTAATCTTCTAAAATTCCAGGGAATACAACCCTAGTTTGTGTAATCTCTCCTCGTAATTTCTCTCCTGGCCCCATTCTCTCTGTCCCATTCTAGCCAGCTTCTCCTTTTATTACTGCATAGTCACTTGTGGTATGCCTCAGGGATCCAGCGATGATCAACTTTTTTTTAAAGCAACTACATGCGACTCCTCAGCACCATCATTCAGGATTAGCTTTTAAATACATGATGTCAACTCCCAACGTAATCACGCCAACACCACTATCGACTCCAAGACTGCTTATTTGATGTCAAGTCTTGAATTAGCCAAAATTTCTTACAGGTTAACGTAGGTGAACCCCAAAAAACACCCTGTATGGTACTGCCAGCATCTACATGCCTGAGTCTTCAGCTCCATCAACTTCACTGGTCGCCCATTCAGGATGAGCAGGTGCTGTGCAATTTCAATGTTTGCTTGACCCTGAGCTAACCTTCCTTTCCCACATCTGGTTAGTCAACATTAGTGATTTTCCACCTCCAGATTGTTGGTTGCTTGGATTCGTACCAACTCCCCTTGTTGCCAAAACCTAATCCAAGCCTTCATACGCTACAGCTAATTTCTTGCATGCCCTTGTCAATGTTTCAAACTCCACACTTTAGAAACTTTAGTTGACCCAAAACTCAACAGACCTCTTCTCAGAAACTCCATTGGGTCCCTACGCCCCAGTGCACCGACTTTGTGCCCATCCTAATATTCAAATGCTTGCTTGGTCTCAACTCGTCTCACCTGAGGAAGCTTTTCCAGCCATATGTCCCAGCCTGCACCATCCACTCCTCTGACACTGCTCATTTACTCTCCCACATTGGAGGTCATTTTTTCAGCCACCACATCCTTATTGTCTGGGATGCTTCCCTAAACCATTTTGTCACATTACCATTGTAGTTTCCTTCAAAGTTCTCTTAGTAACTTATCTTCAACCATGCATTCAGGCTCTTCACTTAACCCTTCTTGTGCCCTTTTCCCTTTGTAAAATGCTGTGTGGCATTCAACCATAGTGGATAGTGCTTAAAACAGTGTTTATCGTCATCATGCTATTTCAACAGATGAGGAGACATATTAAATAAAAGAGGCAGGTGTCGCCTTGCCCTCCAGCATCATAAGCCTTGCAGTGGAGGACTGTAGTCGACCCCTAGGCCATATGAATTACAACATGGTTTAAGATACGTGCTCTGGAAGAAGAAAAAAACGTGAAAAATGCTTTCGGATTTCTGTTAAGAAAAACTGTCAATTAGGCTTTGCAAAGACTTGTTTATTAAAGGGGCAATACTTTCCTAATGGTAGAGAACTTCAGTGCATCTGCTGAAGCAGGCTGTGGACTATACCTATGCCAGGGTGCGATCTAGGAACACCCAGATGCACATCGACATGGTTCGCCTGAACAACGTGCACTCAACCTGGGTGGGTTATGGAACAGTTCCTGCAGATTGGAGGGTGACAAATGTAACCCCACTATTTAAAAAAGGAGGGAGAGAGAAAACACGGAACTACAGGCCGGTTAGCCTAACATCAGTAGTAGGGAAAATGCTAGTGTCGATTATAAAGGATGTGATAACAGGACACTGAGAAAATATCAACAGGATTAGACAAAGTCAACATGGATTTATGAAAGGGAAATCGTGTTTGACAAACCTACTGGAGTTTTTTTGAGGATGTAACTGGTAGAATAGACAAGGGAGAACCAGTGGATGTGGTGTATTTGGATTTTCAGAAGGCCTTTGATAAAGTCCCACATAAGAGGTTAGTGTGCAAAATTAAAGCACATGGGATTGGGGGGTAATATACTGGCATGGACTGAAAATTGGCTAACAGACAGGAAACAGAGAGTAGGAATAAATGGGTCTTTTTCAGGGTGGCAGGCGGTGGGTGACTAGTGGGGTACTGCAGGGATCAGTGCTTGGACCCCAGCTATTCACAATATATATCAATGATTTGGATGAGGGAACCAAATGTAATATTTCCAAGTTTGCTGACGACACGAAACTAGGTGGGATTGTGAGTTGTGAGGAGGATGCAAAAAGGCTTCAAGGCGATTTAGACAAGTTGAGTGAGTGGGCAAATACATGGCAGATGCAGTATAACGTGGATAAATGTGAAGTTATCCACTTTGGTAGGAAAAACAGAAAGGCAGAGTATAATTTAAATGGAGAGAGATTGGGAAATGTTGATGTACAGAGGGACCTGGGTGTCCTTGTACACCAGTCACTGAAAGCAAACATGCAGGTGCAGCAAGCAGTTAGGAAGGCAAATGGTATGTTGGCCTTCATTGCAAGAGGATTTGAGTACAGGAGCAAGGATGTCTTACTACAGTTATGATGCGGAGATGCCGGTGTTGGACTGGGGTGGACAAAATTGAGAGGTCGCACAACACCAGGTTATAGTCCAACAGTTTTATTTGAAATCACAAGCTTTCGGAGCAATCGATAGCTCCGAAAGCTTGTGATTTCAAATAAAACTGTTGGACTATAACCTGGTGTTGTGCGACCTCTCAATTTTTACTACAGTTATACAGGGCCTTGGTGAAACCACACCTGGAGTAGTGTGCGCAGTTTTGGTCTCCTTACCGAAGAAAGGATATACTTGCCATAGAGGGAGTGCAGCGAAGGTTCACCAGACTGATTCCTGGGATGGCAGGACTGTCGTATGAGGAGAGATTGAGTCGACTAGACCTGTATTCACTAGAGTTTAGAAGAATGAGAGGGGATCTCGTGGAAATGTAAAAACTTCTGACAGGGCCAGACAGACTGGATGCAGGGAGGATGTTTCCCCTGGCTGGGGGGGGTCTAGAACGAGAGGTCACAGCCTCAGGCTACGGGGTAGGACATTTAGGACTGAGATGAGGAGAAATTTCTTCACTCAGAGGGTGATGAACCTGTGGAATTCTCTACCACAGACAGCTGTGGAGGCCAAGTCACTGAATATATTTAAGAAGGAGATAGGTAGATTTCTAGATGCAAAAGGCATCAAGGGGTATGGGGAGAGAGCGGGAATATGGTATTGAGATAGAGGATCAGCCATGATCATATTGAATGGCGGAGCAGGCTTGAAGGGCCGAATGGCCTATTCCTGCTCCCATTTTTCTATGTTTCTATGGTAGTGAATCAGGTGGGCTTTCTAGTCAAAATGCTCACCACACTGCTGTAAGAACTGTGATTCCCAACAGTTAGTCTCAATTCTGTTCGTGCAAAATGGCCTCAGAAAATTACACTGCACATATACTAGTGTATCCTTCTGTGTCTACGTATACTGCCAGATAGGATGCACCACCCAAGTGCTCATGATGATGGTAGTAGTGGTACACTCTACTAAATTTGCAGAAGAAAACTAGCATTTGTGGATAGTGAAGGATTAATATGTATAGTAAGTTTAACTATTTTTTCAAAAATGTTTGTCTTAGGCCACTGGCCCTCAAACCTGTGGGACACGAGGCCTGTTCAGCTGGGGTGGAAAACAAGTAAGGGACATGGTCACCATTAACGAGCGAGGAGAATGCAAAATGTTAGTAGAATTGGCAAGGTCCAATCAGAATATTTGGTGGGGGGGGGGGGGGGGGGGGGGGCGGGGAGAAATGGGGTGTAATTACTGATGGTTTGTTTTAGGCAGACAAAGTTCTGGAATGGTGTTCTTCAATTGGGATGAAGTGGTGACAGAGAGAGCAGGAGTTCTGATTTTACAACTGACAGTGATTTTGGTGGGTAGACATATCTTTCCACTTGACACCTGTAATTTTCATGTACTCTTCAAAGAGAACAGAGGACATGGAATTACAACATGGAAACAGGCCATTTGGCCCAGCCAGTCCCCATTGGTGTTTATCCTCCACAATGGTCCTAATCCCATGTGCCCATTCTTGTATTCCTTGATCCCTCTTTCCTTCAACTGCCTATGCTTAAATATTGACAAGGCCTCTGCTTCAATCACTAATTCTGGTGTGCATTCTACAAACTAACAACTCTATGTGTAAAAAAAAGTATATCTTGCTCTCCATTCTAAACTTGCATTTAATCTTTTATCTATGTCCTCTTGTTTTGAGCCCCTCAACCACTGGAAACAGGCTGTTTCTATCTACCCTTCATAATTTTAAAACACCTCTACCAAATCACTCTGTAATCTCCTCGGTTCCAACAAAAATAGCCCCAATTTTCTTCGTATTTGTATTTCCTCATACTAGGTAGCGTCCTAGTGGATCTGCACAGTATCCTCTCTATTGCCTCAACATGTGGAACCCAAAACTGCGCACAGTACTCCAAACTGTGGTCTTAAGCTTTTATATAGATTCACCATTACATCTTGACTTTTATATTCTATACCTCTGGTCATAAACCCCAGTGTTCCAAGCCCATTAAAAAAAAAAACAATTAGCTGCCTGAACAAGCCAAGTTTTAAAAAAGAGAATTCCACAGGCCTTGTTTAGTGTTGATTCTCTCAACAGAGGTTGCACCATGAGAGTTAAAGAAATGGGAGCAAGATGATGATTGACCGGGACTTGAAGATGGCAATCTGAAGGAAGATAAGCACAAAAAATGGTGCTGAGTAAATAATAAACAGTGGCAGCATTTGTGTTTTTCTCTCTCCACAGATGCTGCCCGACATGCTGACTATTTCCAGCATTTTCTGTTTTTATCACCAGAATGGATATAGTAGAAAGAAGGGGAGAGAGTCAGTAACTGTCAGGAATAAGGTAAATTAAATTGATGTGGTGAGAAAGAGTAAAGGAACGATTTTTGGGTGGAGGAAATGATCCAGGTACTCAAAACTACTGTAAACCAGAGTTAAGAACCAGTATATTATTTTGTTTATATTGGATTACCACAAGACACATAATTCAATACTATGTCTGCTCCAAAATGCATCCAAGAAAAATGTGAGATATTCAGGTGCAAGGGTCCCGAGGACTTTCCCACATTCGGCACTAATCTAATGGATGAGAGACTATGAGAATATTTTGGTGGGGTCTGACCTTTGTGATTGAAAGCCCAATATACTCGAGTTTAACCACTCAGAGACCTGATAAGATAATGCTGAAATGGCCTCCTCTTTTGGGTCCAGATTTTAATTTAGCATGTTCTAGAGTTGCTTACATTGATAGTTAGATATTCTGTTGTTCTGCTAACATCTAAAAAATAATTATATTTGTCATTAGGGAAGTGCCATTGTAACTGAATGTGTTTGTGCGTTATAGCAGGTAATTGCACTAAAATTGATCCAATAATAAACCAGCTTTGAACAAGGGGGAAAAAAATCAATGTTGCTGTAGTAATCTGTCAGTAAGCTTTGCTGGTGGTTTCTTGCCAATGCTGTTTATAGTCTGAAATTTATTTTAGGTTTATTACAGCCAAATTGAATTTCTCGACTTCTATTTCCAATCACTGTGCACTGTAGTTGAATTATTCCAGCTCAGACCTGGCGACAAACAACAGCATCAATCAAGGAACAAAATAAGGATCACGGATTTTTTTTGGGACTTGGCAAACTCTGGGAATTTTTTTTGAATTGTAAATTCAAGAATTTCTGTTATGGGCAGTGTTGAGATAAGGAACGGATATGGAACTCTGTTTATTTGGGAAATGTTAGATTGCTTTCCAAGCTGCATAAAAATGATAGATGAAGAAACTTTCTGAAGTTGGGGTGGAGTGTGGAATTTAAACAAAAATCTGCAAATTAGATACTGACATAATTTCAAAGTCCAGCCCCATCTCGGTTTGGTCTTGGCAGAAAATAGCGATTCTAGTCCTGATCTCACTCCCACCATATCCCCATTATGTGAAAACAATCCTTGAGCAAATTACTGCTTAAAATTGTGTTCCCACGCCCAAAATTAGTGAGCATATCCCTCTTACACCATGATATGGGAATATTACTGTTTGATTATCAGAGTTTATTTGTTGACAATGTCGTTCATTGCTGAAAATATTGCATTTACCTTAATTCTTGTTTCTAGTTGTTAAAAGTAAAAGTCCATTCATTCTTCTTGTTATGTCGGCTATCTTTGCCTTCTTCAGGCCAGTCTTTCAAACCCAGTTAATATTTAAAAGTGTAGCCTGCAGTAGAGTAGCTACTTTACCCTGCTGGGTGGAACTAACCATTTCTGACTGTTCAGTCTCATTCGGCATTATTTTATACTTGAGGACTTGACGTATCATTATGTTCATGGGGAGCGTGTCCTGCCAGGTGGCAGCTGTGAATGCGCAATTATGTTCTTGCTGTACTGGTTGTATGTCTCCCCACTCTGAACAATGTACTACTGTGATGCAAGGTAAAACGATGCACGGCATATACAACTGTGTACAGTAACGGCGTTCACCACTCCTTTGGATTGATGCATAATGTGTCAATATGCATCAGTACAGCGTGGTCACTTTTTTCACAGATATTCTGCATGATAATTATTTTTATTAAAACAAAAGCAAAATACTGTGGATGCTGGAAATCTGAAATAAAAACAGAAAATGCTGGAAATACTCAGCAGGTCAGGCAGCATCTGTGGAGAGAAAAACAGAGTTAACGTTTCAGCTCAATGATCTAGATGAAAGGCCATCGACCTGAAACGTTAACTCAGTTTCTCTCTTCACAGATGCTGCCTGACCTGCTGAGTATTTCCAGCATTTTTGGGTTTTTGATCATTTTTATTAAGTTGACTTTGCACCACTGTCATGTTGTTTAATTCTGACCCAAGTATAAATTACACTGTGACTACTTCACATATCGGTACAATAAATATCGATAGGAATTCTGTCCTTTTAAAGGAAAATTACCAGAGAAAGTTCAGTAAATTTACAGTTAAAAGTGCCAAGATTGCAGTGTCTGGTTTATTACCTGTCGCTGTAGCGTGATCAGAAAGGAACATCATTGGCTTTAATGATTAGTTTGAGACGCTGAATAAAAGAAGGAGATTACCGGCGTTCATGGACAACTTGAAAAGATTTACTAGAGAAGTGACATTTTTTCCAGGAGGGATAAGGTTCATCTGAACCAGCTGGGGTCAAAAAAAATCCCCTGAATGTAAAAGTGCAATCAGGAGATGGTTAATCTAATTACGACTCGGACTAATATAATTAACGTATACGGTAGTTTTGTGGCAAGGTTACTGGACTAGTAACCTGTGTTGTTAATTATAACTTTATTGTTGAGATAGATTACAGCTGGCCGTTGTAGAAAGACATGCCACTAATATAGTTTAATCTGTACAAGAATTCGCTGATCAGCAGTTTTGTTCAGAGTGCATAAAATCTAACTTGAGTTTTAAATAAACATGGAAATGTTCTGAAAATCAGTAGCCATTTATGCCCAGTGCTACTTTAACATGGAAAGCTTGCTCATATACAACATTAACTGGCCAAACAGTCTGAAATTGTGCTGCCACTTTGGACTCCACAGCAGGTTTAATACCCTCACTTGTCAAGGGTTTCGTCCCTCCGGGGTGGGGAAAGTCTAGGTTTGAAACTAGAGGGGAAAAGCAGGATTAATAAAGCCATTGGAATAGATGCAGAGGCTTAGCTAAAATAAATAACGTGAAAATACTATCAGCACACTTGAGCAAACAATCTATGCTGACATTTCAGTGCAATACTGAGGGAGCACTGCACAGTTGAGGTGCTCCTTTTGGATGAGATATTAAACTGAGACTCTGCCTGCACAGGTTGACATAAAAGATCCTGACATAAGAAAACTACTAGGCACTTGGTCTAAGCGTTAAACAAAGCTTTAATCAACTGTTTTACAACATGAAGGTCTTGTTGTGTCCTTCACTAGTCCCTGTTAAGAATGTCCTGCACAAGCTGGGCCCGTGCCAGAGTATTTATACTCTCCCTGGACAGCGCCACCCGCAGGCCACTCAGTATTATTTCATAAGTCTTTCTTTCATGAATGACAGATTCATGTCAGATCCCATGGCACTATTCAAAGAGCATGAGAGTTCTCCCGGTGTCCTGACCAACATTTATTCCTCAACCAATACCACTAAAACAGATATGATAGCAAAATACTGCGGATGCTGGAAATCCGAAATAACAACAGAAAATGCTGGAAAAACTCAGCAGGCCAGGCAGCATCCGTGGAGAGAGAAACAGAGTTAACGTTTCAGGTCGAAGACTCTTCGTCAGAACCGGAAAAAAGCAGGAAATGAAATAGATTTAAAGCAAGTATAATGCTGGGAAAAGGGGGAGGGAATGAAAGAACAAAGGGGAAGGTCAGTGGTAGTATAGAAGGCAGGAGAGATTAAGAGACATTGAGAGACATGATTCATCTAGCTCATTGGTTTTTGTGTAGCCTTGCTGTTCTTAAATTGTTTGTCACGTGCACCTACATAACAGTGACTTCAAAAGTAATTAATTGGCTGTGAAGCGCTTGGGACATACTGAGGTCGTAAAAGGCAGTTACGCAGATGTACGTTTGTTCTTCTATGGGGAGGGAACAGGGTAGTAGGATTAGTTTTGGATTGCTCGAGCAAAAAGCTGGCATATACTTAATGGGCTAAATGGCTTCCTTCTGTGCTGCAAAGTTCCACTTCATTGATGCTTATAGCCCCTTATGTTCCTATTTTCACCTTCAACCCTCGTTTTTGATTTGTGCAAGCATCATTATGAGGCCTGGAACCAGCTTCAAAACTGCTGAAAAATTCAAGAAATCTGACTGACAGTCAAACTCCGATCTATGTGACTATTGCGTATTTAACATGAACCGGTCTCGGATCCGAATTTGTATAACTGCAGCCTCAACATCCTGCTTCTTCTCGCCTTCCCCGACTAAAAGAGGAAATAGAAATCGAGATAGAAAAGAACTATAGCCTGATAAAACCAGAACAGGATTATTTGAAAACATTTATTTCTTTATCCTATCCTATGGGAAAGGTCTGATCGATTTTTAGCTATGTTTAACAAACACTAATTAGATTTGTCTCAACTTTTCAAGCCAACTCTTCAAGAATACAGATTTATCTGCTACCCGCATGACAGCAATACGGCGCCTATAAAACATACCAGAACCTATAAAACATACCAGAACATTACACTGTACCGATACTCGCTCGCATTTTAATAGGCAGAAGCACACCAGGACATTGAATGCATGTGCTGAATTTAAAATAATAAACTCAAAAGCTAACTCAAAGCTGGCCTAAAAGCAAAACTTTCTCCCCATTTTCAATTTCAAACATCCTTCATGAATATTCCAAGATATGATTCAAAAAGTCAGTTTTTGTGGTGCAGGAAAGGGAAAGAAAGGCAAGGACATTTTTTAATGCAATTTATCTGGGAATATTCTAAATGGTGCTTGTATGAAAAGAAACTAGACCTGCGCAACAGTGATTAATGTCAGTGGGTAACTACTCTGGGATTCTTTACTCTTATTTTATTTTGCACAAAAATTTGACTAGAGCTTTTGGAAGGTTAAGGGATCGGACCTCACAGCTCACCTTCGTGTTCTTTTTCTGTCATTCCAGCCTTTTTCATTTTCTTTGGCGTTTTCATGAAAAGAGGGAATATTGTCCTTAGTCCAAGGATGTCCACAAACTTGTGGCAGTTATCAGACCCTTCAGGACCAATCACAGCATGATCCAACACTTTTAGAGCACTGGCTCTTGACATTTTCTTTTCTCTATAAAACATAAATTATACAGGATTGATTAAAACAAGTGAACGGTTCTCTTCATCACATGCAATGTTTAAAAATATTGCTGTAAAATTTTAAAACTTGCTACAAATCCTAAGACTTTATGAATACGGAGGTAATTTCTTTACTAACCATATATATTCTTTAAAAATAATTCCAAGATTCAGACCTCATCTTTCATAATGGTGCAGAATTACCACTGCAGTCCCCATAGGAAACACAAATCATTTGTGGGTGTAAATCTGAATCAGAGGAATCATCTCAATAATTTAAATAGGTTTTCACTTAATGAGGTTATTTTCTGTAATAAATTGCAGGTACTCATCTGCTTATTTCTGTGTAGGACTCGAGATTTACTCATGTCACAACAATTTAAATATAAATAAGCCTTTAAATTAGCTTTTTTTTTTAATGAAAAATCTTTGCTATGTTTTTACACTGCCTGTGGGATTTGAAGAGGGAATGGCAGAAGTGGAAGGTCAGAACCTACCAGCCAGCCTTTCAATTTGATGTGTGGTCCTACTTGGTTCTAAAACTAAAGGCAAAATTAACTGATGAGAAAAATCAAATCAGCTACAGAGCATCCCAAAAGAGCAGCAGGTAAACTGGTCATTCGGTGCATTACTGATGAGTTCATGGTTCACCCATGTATAGCATAACCAAGCAATACATGTAAGTAATGAGTGAAGGAAGCAGTAAACATAAGATATGGGTATTTGGATATTTTGGGATGTGAAGAGGCTGAAAATCAGCAACCTTCATCACAGAGAAACACTTTCTGTCGAGCATCAAGGTTTTCTTTTTAAGAGATTATCTTCTAATCCCAACTCCTTTTGGACAAAATACATCCTGATGTAAAGGTGGCAGCGGTCCTGCTTTCAAGCCTCCATAATTGGCACTCAACAGTAGATGAGTTATCCCTCTAATTTTTTCCCTGTTCATTGGTAAGCACCAAAGTTCAACTCAAGTCCTTCCCCATAGAGTGGAACTGCTCGCATCACAGATCGTACTGAATGTTAGTACATCATCCTTTCTTAGAGGCTTCATCTGCCCTCTAAAGATCCCATGACACTATTCCAAAGAGCAGTGGAGTTCTCCCAGTATCCTGGCCAATATTTATCGTTCAACTAACATCTATAAACACAGATTATCTGGTTATTATTTCATTGCTGTTTGTGGGACCTATCCGAGCAAATTGGCTGCCACATTTCCCTATGTTACAACAGTGACTAGACTTCAAAATTACTTCATTAGCTGTAAAGCGCTTTGGACATCCCAAGGTTGTGAAAAGTGCTATATAAATGCAGTTCTTTCTTTTTCCCACAAGGTAGTAATTATTAATGTTTGCAGTTTATATCAAATAGAAATAGTTTCTTACAATCCTCAGAGATCAGAAATTAGGTATTTTTGCATCAGATTAAGAGATTCCCTTTGGCAGAGTGACTCCTGTATGCCACTCTCCCGATTTTGCATTTTCAGAAAGTGGACATTGCAAATATGCCTGGCTCTGCTGTATAATAGAGACCCAAAGTGTTAACACCCAGGACTATCTCACTGTGTTTACTGAAACAGGCAGCCTTACACCAAACAGAGATTTGTAGAATAGCAAAATACTGTGGTTGCTGGAAATCTGAAACAACAACAGAAAATGCTGGAAACACTCAGCAGGCCAGGCAGCATCCGTGGAGAGAGAAACAGAGTTAACGTTTCAGGTCGGAGACCCTTCTTCAGAGATTTGTAGACCCACATTGTTTTTGGTTCCCTGAACCATTTACACAGGGAGACAACTACATGTCTGCCATCTTCCAGAATAAAAATGCCTTTTGACGAGTTGACAGCAAAGATAAATAAAATGCAGCCAGACCGTCAAATATTCACTTTCCATCAAAGTTAGAGGAGAATGACTGAATCGTATGAAGAGAGACTGAGGAGACTACCGAGGAATCTTGGGAGGAAATGTTGGGCCGATGCACTTGAAACAAATTTCCTTCAGTGTAGGAGAGAGGGAATATATTACAGATGTATACTGGGATTGTAGTCCTCAACAAAAGAGTTACTGATCGACCCTGACTTCAACAAAAGTTGCCATTTGAATTTTAAGATTAAATACAAGAAGCATGCCCAGTCTCAGACATTACACACTATTAGTGTTTCATTTTCCTTAGAAATGTCCAAAAACATTCATGTGATGCAAAGTTTTGCAATAGAAGATAGCAGAGGCATCTGTAGATTGAGAGATAGGTCTTGCCCTTCAGATTTGGAACACGGAAACCTGCGATAAATATAATACTTTAATGAAAATAGTTCCCAAGCCTCCACACCAACAAAAATGGTCAGGACATAATGCTGCCTCAGGAAAAACTTGGTTTTCCGTCACACAAAGGAGCAGCATGAATGCAAAGAAAGAAATGGGTGGAAGATTGTCAAATTTTAGTTTCATGCATAGGTAAATGGGAGATTATTAATGTGGTTCTAATCTTAGGATCCATATTCTGAAAGAATCTGATGGTAAGGAGTAATTTACCAAGTGTATTTATGTTTAAAATACTTCTCTAAATTTTAAAGAAACTAGGTGAACTAGTGGGTCAGAAAGATGTCCTTTCATCGCTGCAATTTGTGTTAGGATACAACCCAGACAGATGGGTTGAACATTTTCTCTCTGATGACAGCACAACTCAAGTGAAATGAGCGTGAGAAGTCTCAATCCTATTTCTAATGCGCATGAATACAAATCACACAAAATGTAATACAATATAAATTTTGTAAAATTGGCAGCAAGACTATAAGAAAACGTGACATGAGAAATCGAAACATCACACTAGGGCAGGAAGAGGAGGATGTAGATGAAGCTTTTTGGAGGATGTAGTTGAAGCACATTGTTATGGAACTTGACCCTTTATTTAATCTGTGCTACCCCTGGTCTTGGATTGTTCATCATCTCTGGGTGCGGAACGTAGAAATCCACAGTAAGGATATCTTGCACCTTTAGAGTGCAAAAGATTCATCCCACAAGTTTTTAAGATACCTATTGAAGTGATAAATTACTCTTCATGGAGAGATGAATGAATGCTCTGCACTATAAAAAATCCCATCAAAAGAGGCAAATATAATTTGCGCATAAGTAAAATACTGCGGATGCTGGAAATCTGAAATAAAAACAGAAAATGCTGGAAATACTCAGCAGGTCAGGCAGCATCTGTAGAGAGAGAAACAGTTAACGCTTCAGTTTGATGACCTTTCGTCAGAACTGGGTCTGACAAAAGGTAATTGAACTGAAACGTTAGCTCTGTTTCTCTCTCCACAGATGCTGCCTGACCTGCTGAGTATTTCCAGTATTTTCTGTTTTTATAATCTGCATAAGTCTCTTATCAATAGCTACTATCTACAAGTTGCAAATAGGTAGACCACAATGAAAATCTGACAATGTCTGTTCTAATCACTGTCCTTGCACACATAATACGCTAGAGCTGGGCATTTCTTCAGCCATCCTAATTTTGTTGAAGCAAAATGCTACAGGAATTATTCATTTGTTAAATTATTAGTCATGAAAACAGCAACAATGTATGTGGGTTCATAATCTCTATAAATAAAACTGTACAGGTAATCCATGTTTACACAAAAATCTCATTAAAAACACTGTAGGATCATTAAATGGTGTCACAAATCTCTAATACTGTATATTAAAATCCTTGAGTTGATCCCAGTATACTAAAATCAATGGGCAATGCAGTAACAGTAATGACTAATGTCTGTTATTTTGTTTGCCACAGAGGTAGCATTGTAACTGTCAGCCCATTACATCAAACACAACTGAAAGACATACTGTCTGACTATCCCTGAGCAAGGCCATGAGAGATTCATTATTATTTAAATAAATGGTTGAGTACTTCATTTCTTGTATTAGATTATTTTCAGTTTAACAAAATGGACATGCATTCTGAATTTTAGAAGTAGTTATTAAATAAAGATTAGGTTTAGAAATCAATGAAAGGCAGAAAATTACCCTCTTTGGTTTTGACAAATTTTAGAAATATTTACTTTATTGCCTTCAATCTACTGGTCAGTCAATTCCAGCTCTATGAGACCATGCCTACTGATAGCAGATGCATTAATTTAGTTAGATTAGCCTTTTGGAAATCAATGCATTGATTACACTGTCCCCAAATGATTTTAGAAATATTTATTCTTTCAACCTCAAACCAATTCCCCGGTTTCAGCAGTCTGATTAAACTGTCTGTCACTACACTTCCAGGGAAATGAAGAAGCTTTGTCAACTCTAAAGTGAGCCCAAGTCATGGACAGTCCAATTTTGTCTTATTTTCACAACACACAACCTGAGACACCAATTCAATTCCTCAAATAATCAAATAATTACAATTTCAAACATCTACATGCACATGCCCAATTCTCTTTCGTCTAAAACAGCAACAAATAACAGAATCCAAACAAAAATGAGCAATGATGGACAGGTATTTTAGTCAGTTCCATATTTTGTTTCATACATGGTTCTGGCATTAGTTAGTAATGCTGTCTGGATCAAGCCAAACATAAGCTGATCCAAGATCAATCTGCATTAGTTTTATGGTTCTAGCTGAACCACTGCTCAAACCTCAGCAAGTATAAAGACTCTAGCCCAAATACTAGATTTTGGTTTCAGAGAGAAGTATGAAAAAGTGCCTTTACCTGAGCATTAGGTTCATGAGCTGCAGTCCCTCCCCCTTCAGAAATCGATCCCTATTTGAGCTCAACATCAGGCACGAGCAAAGACTATCAAACAGGTTCTCCATCATCTCAAGCTCCTCGTTTGTACTGGGGTTATGACGTTTGAACAACTAAAAACAAAGGATTTTAGAGAAGATTTTTATTCACCGTATCAGAATTAGACCAACATTAAATTATAGCAGGCAAGATTTTAAATAAGGTCAAAGATGTTGCTTAATTAAAAAAAATACTGAAAGGCTAGAGGTTTGGAAACTGCAGGTGTACTACAATATATAAAGAAAAGAAAAAAAATTGCATTTGTATAGCGTCTTTCACAGCTTCAGGAGTTCCAAAGCGCTTTACAGCAGGCGCATGGGAACACCACCACCTGCAAGTTCCCCTTCAAGTCAAGGGCAATTAGGGATGGGCAATAAATGCTGGCCTTGCCAGCGATGCCCACATCCCCTGAATGAATTTAAAAAAATTACTTTTGAAGTGCAGTCACTTGTTTTGTAGGCAAACGCGGTGCGGTAACCAATTTGCAAACAGCAAGGTCCCACAAACAGCAATGACCTAAATGACCAGTTAATTTGATTTTGGTGGCGATTGAGGGATTGTTGGACACTGGGAGAACTCTTTTGCTCGTCTTCAAATACTGCCATGGGATCTTATACATCCACCTGGGCTGCCAGACGGAACCTTATCCGAAAGACTGCGCTTCCGACAATGCAGTATTCCTTCAGAACTGCACTGTAGTGTAAGCCTAGATTATGTGCTGAATTCCTGCAATGGAGCTTCAACCGATGAGCTTCTGATTCAAAGTAGAGTTCTATCACTGAGATAAGGCTGACATGACAAATATGCCAGATGTTAAAGAAGTGGAACATCAAGTAAAAATTCTTTGCTGTAAGATTCTATGATTCCATCCCTGAATGGGTATGAAGAGCACTTAGCGTCCTACATGCAAAAACCCTGCAAGATAGTGTACGTAACAAAATGTCGGCACATCCTCCCTCCCCATTTATAATGCGATGAGATTCCTGCCTCTTTCAGCAGGAACTTCCTGCTGCTGTTTCTTTGGTGACCAGAAATGTTCATATAGTGCATAGCGGGCAGATATATGGCCAAATTCCACCTGAAAATTTGGTGAACCGTCGGCAGCAAATCTGAAATTTCAGCCTTTCAGGTTCATTTGACTCAAATCTAATTTCTGTATACAAGTAGGCCATTCGCATTGTTGTGCCTGTGCTGGCTCTTTGAAAGTGCTGTCCAATTTAGTCCCACATCCCAGCTTTTTCCCCATAATCCTGCAAATGAGTCCTCTTCAAGTACATGTCCAATTGTCTTTTAAAAGTTACTATGGAATCTGATTCCACCAGAGTCAGGTAATGCGTTTCAGATCTCAACAACCAGGTTGCCAGGAAATTGACTGTATACGGAAACACAATTAAAGAGCATTATTCAGTTAATAGTTTTCAAGCCATCTTTGCAGTGTATCTTTTTTTTTATTTTTTTTTTCTTATGTTGCTGCCACTTTGATTTTGTCATCATTCTGATGTCTTTTTTTCCCCACCTACAGTTCCATTAGTGCCACAAATGCTTTCTCAACAGCAATTCATAGAGTCATAACGGCACAGAAGGAGGCCATTCGGCCCATCGAGTTCGTGCCAGCTCTCTGGAGAGCAATCCAGTCAGTCCCATTCCCCCGCTCTATCCCCGTAGCCCTGCAAGTTTATTTCCCTCAAGTGCTTATCCAGTCTCCCCTTGAAAACATTGAGTGTCTCCACTTCCACCACTTCCGTCGGCAGCGAATTCCAGGTCACCACCACTCGCTGCGTAAAAAAGTTTTCCCTCACATCCCCCCTGTATCTCTTGCCCAAAACCTTAAATCTGTGACCCCTAGTCCTTGAACCATCAACTAGTGGGAACAGCCTTTCCCCGTCTAGCCTATCCAAACCCGTCATAATCTTGTACATCTCTATCAAATCACCCCCCAACCTCCTTTGCTCTAATGAAAACAAATCCAGCTTCTCCAACCTGTCCTTGTAGCTAAGATCCCCTATCCCCGGAACCATTCTGGTAAATCTCCTCTGCACCCTCTCAAGGGCCTTCACATCCTTCCTAAAGTGTGGTGACCAGAACTGGACGCAAGACTCCAGTTATGGCCTAACCAGCACTTTATAAAGGTTCAGCATAACTTCTCTACTTTTGTACTCAATACCTCTATTTATGAAGCCCAAGATCCCATATGCTTTGCTAACCACTCTCAATATGTCCTGCCACCTTCAGGGACCTAGGCACAATTCTGCTATATCTGAACTTTTTGAGTCAACTGGGAATAAAACACAAACAGGTCATGCCGTGCACCTCTTGTTTCACGCATGAGATCCATCACCTGCTTTCTGGATCGCTTGGGAGAGCAGGTGATGGATCTTCCCCCCCCTCTACATTCCAGTCGCCATACTAGCTGACATCATCAATGGTTCCCTTTCTTCAGGCATCATTCCTCTCCCTTTCAAAACCACTATAACCAAACTCTCTTGGTTGTTGCTAATGACTCCCAACTCTACCTCTCCACCACTTCCCTTGACCCCTCGATTGCCTCCTTTCTATCAGACTGCTTGTCTGACATCAAATTCTAAATTAGCCCCAACTTCCTCCAGCTCAACATTGGAAGAACCAAAGCCACCATCTTTCGTCCCCACCACAAGCTTCACTCCACTGATACCGATTTGATTATTTTCTCTGGACATTTTCACAGGCTGAACTCGACTGCTTGTAATATTGGCATTATGCAAGATCCTGAGCTGAGCTTTAAACCCCAGGTCCTATCTATCACCAAGATTTCTTACTTTCACCTCCAGAATAATGCCCACCTCCATCCCATTGAAACCCTTATACATGCAGTTGCCACTCCAGCCTCGAGTAATCCAATGCCCTCATAGATGGCTTCCAATCCGATCCTTTCAGAAAATTCAACTTGTCCAACATTCCGCCACTTGTGTCCTGTCCATTACCAAGTCTCATTTGGCTTTCACCTTTGTCCTCGCTTACCTCCGCTGGATCCCCATCCTTCAACGTAGTGCATTTAATATCCCTGTCCTCATCTGTAAATCTCTCCATGGTCTTGCCCTATTCTATCTCTGCAAGCTCCTCTAGCCCTACAGCTTCTCCCAAGTGCTTTGCTCCTTCAATTCTGGTCTTCTATTTATTCTCCCTCTCCTTGCTCCCCCACTGGGGGGCACAGCCTTCATCCACTGTTGAGCATTCATTGCCAACCACCATCTGTAAAGTGAGTAGGGATGTTCAGCTATGTTAAAGGCATTACATAAATGTAAATTGTTCTGTTGATGGATATAACTTATACTAGTGTTAGTTAGTACCTCACCCCTCAACCAACCGATTTTTACCAACATGAAAAACCTGAAAATTTGGTGCTGTACTAATCACATATCTAAAAGTAGTCATAAAAATGTAAAAAAAATCAGGAAACATCATTTTACAAAGATCCTGTTGAGGCAAATTACAATAGTGGAAGAATTTTTAATCTCACATATTTCAGAATTTATGAAAGGAAAATTGACCAACTAAGGTAGTGCCTCCATTTTCCATTCATTCTGGCCTACTGGACAATGAGGCATTGAAGCATTACAACACTGGAACCTTCTTGAAGCTCACTCTGATCAACAGAATGCCTCTTCACCATCTCTCTGCACTTTAGGTGTTCTACCAGCTGGCAAAGAACAGAAAACAGAAGCTTGGATCAAGAGGCCAATCAAAATGATCAGTAAAATGAATAATGGGGGGGAATTGCTGTTAACTACCCATGATCTTCTGAATAAGAATAGGAAGGCAAGGCTGACAGAGTATTGTATCAACACACTGTCACAGAATGGGAACATGGATTTTGTCCTGATTCTGCTCAGTGGGTTATCAGTTGTCAAAGGGCAGAGTGCAAACATTTGGTCCCCTACTGTTCCTTGAAATGAACAACATCTCATCTTCCCCTTCTTGCATTTTCAATTTTGCATTTTAACTAGAATGAAATATCTACTACTACTCACTGTGTGAGATGTCTGAATACTTGGTTTTAAATTGTCGCATTCAAAACCTAATGATCTAAACCAGCTGCAACTTTTATATCAATGCATCCAAATAAGCATTAGTTTCTGGTTTATTAAACAAACCTAGTAAAGTGAAGGCTGAATTTCTGTAAAAATTACAGTAAAACATGAACTTCAAATTTGTTATATAATCACTTAGCAATGCAAATATCACCAAGTGAAGTGTTCTTTGCTATAGCTATATGAATGTGTTTTGTGTTGCCTACTAACATAAAAATCATAATTTAATTTCCCTGATTAAATGTATTACAATTTCTTTAGGTATTTGCACAATGGCACAGTAAGAAAGTCATTATGCTTCTTAAACAAATAGCTGAAACAAGTGTTTCTTTCCCAAATTACCTTAAACATATCATACATTCAACATACCATTTAATTTAGCAGCAGTGCACATTAGAAAAACTGTGCCTATCAACATACATATTATAAGTAATAACAGGCACTGGAGCACCACCACTAATAGCTCAAAGGGTTAAAGAGGGCCATTAACATCACAGAAATTGATGTGCCTTCACTGTCACTTTTGGACTCAAATAGCAAAGCTGTCAACATTATATTCTCCATCTTTTAATTTACATAGGATATATAGCACAGAAACAGGCCATTCAGCCCAACCAGTCCATGCCGGCATTTATGCTCCATTCAAGCCACCTCCCGGCTTTCCTCATCTAACTCGATTAGCATAACCCTCTATTCCCTTCTCCCTCATATGCTTATCAAGCCTCCCCTTAAATGCATCCATACTATTCGCTTCAACCACTCCCTGTCGTAGCGAGTTCTACATTCTCACCACTCTCTGGGTAAAGAAGTTTCTTCTGAATTCCCTATTTGATTTCTTGGTGACTATCTTATATTGATGGCCTCTAGTTTTGCCCTTCCCCACAAGTGGAAACTCTCTCTCTCTGTCTATTCTATCAAAACCTTTCAATTTTGAAGACCTCTATTAGGTCACCCTTCAGCCTTTTGTTCGCAAGATAAAAGAGACTCAGCCTGTTCATCCTTTCCCAATTGGTATAACCTCACATTTCTGGTATCATCCTTGCAAATCTTTTTAGCACCCTCTCCAGTGCCTCTATGTCCTTTTTATAATATGGTGACCAGAATTGTACACAGTAAATGACGCCATTGACAGGTCACTGGTCAGACCGCATCTAGAGTACGGAGCCCATTTTTACCAGCATAAGAGTTGAAAAGAGTAAAAAAAAAATGTTTTCCACTCATTTATCATTTAAAAATACTTTAAAAAAGTTACGTTTATTTTTAGCCCCATAAAAAACTAATTTTTTTTCAAAAAATTTAATTTGTTTAAAATATTTAATTTATTGTAATTTCAACTCATTTTAAAAATGTGATTTAAAAAAAAATTATTTAATGTTTTACAGTGTTTTTGGGGTGATCTCCATTCATATATTTGACAGGTCTATCTGTCAAGTGTATGAAGGGAGATTCTCTTCTCCTATTGGCTCCCCGTGGCCCACGTGATCCCAGGGACGCTTGCGAACTGCCTGCGCCTCTGGGATATGTGGGCCCTGCGCATTTCGAGTTTGGAGGCGCCCAGGAACGGTAGTATACGCACCTCGGGAGCCCTCAGGTAAGACCGTAGATTTTGTCCAGATCGGAGGCCTCCCCACGCAGGAAGCCTCCGATTGGAAAAAACGGGCCATTATGGGGAAGTATGAAGTTATCCACTTTGGTAGGAAAAACAAAAAAGCAGAATTTTTTTTTTTAAACATTTTTTTGCACCAAATCTGTGAAGGTAAAGCAGCCAATTCAAACTTTCCATCAGTACTGATATTTTTACACTTTTAAATCTGCCTAATTGCCTTTTTTCTAAGCATAATTAGCGGGCTTTTGTAAATCCAGGAGGGAAGACCTGCAAAATGGCAGAAATCGGAACATGCATGGTGCCTATAGATGTTTACTTCTGCATTTGTTGCAGTTTCAATTCACTGTTACTTCCAAGGTCTCTGAAGTGGAATTAACAGCTGTCATGTCAACAAGGCACCAGCCTGTACTTTAGAATTCCTGTATCATGTTTGTGACGCATCAGTTACACTTTCGATTTGCTAGAAAGAGACATTTCTTAGTTATCCTGAAGTTATTCTGTCAATGTACTGGGAAACACAAAACGTACAGAGGCAGAGGCAGGGAAAGGGGGGAGGGGAGGAAAGAACAAAAGGGAATGTCTGTGATAGGGTGGAAGGCAGGAGAGAGTAAATGACAAAAGGGATGGTGGTGCAAGGCAAAAGGTGGTAGAAATGGGACAAGTAAAGAAACAAAAGATGAGTCTAGGAGGTGTAAATGGGAATAGCAGAATCATCAACAGCTGTCATCTGAAAAAAATGGGAGCAGTGGTTATGATCTGACATTGTTGAACTCTGTTAGTCCAGAAGGCTGTAAAATACATAATCGATAGATGAGGTGCTGTTCCTCGAGCTTGCGTTGAGCTTCATTAAAACAGTGTAGGAGGCCGAGAACCGAGAGGTCGGAGTGGGGTGGAGAATTAAAGTGACAGGCAGCCGGAGGCTCAGGGTCACGCTTGCGGACTGAACGGAGGTGTTCAGCAAAGCGGTCACCCAATCTGCGTTTGGTTTACCCAATGCAGGAGACTGCATCGTGAGCAGCGAATACAGTATACTAAATTGAAAGTAGTGCAAGTAAATCGCTGTTTCACCTGGAAGGGGTGTTTGGGGCCCTGAACGGTGAGAAGGGAGGTGGTGAAAGGGCAAGTGTTGCATCTGCTGCACTTGCATGGGTAGGTGCC
The DNA here is from genome assembly GCA_030390025.1 of Squalus acanthias. NCBI lineage: Eukaryota > Metazoa > Chordata > Chondrichthyes > Squaliformes > Squalidae > Squalus > Squalus acanthias. Next base: position 45,154,906 of record CM059435.1, read on the forward strand.
GTGGGAAGGGGAGCTGGGCATAACCTTCTATTCCTTTCTCCCTCATGTGTTCCTCTAGCTTTCCCATAAATACATCTATGCAATTTGCCTCATCCAGTCCTTGTGGCTTGTTAGTGAGTTAAAATTGTAATTATTGAATGCATATTTGAACCAGTGTGACTAACAAGGCGATGCCATGCAGTATTTGATATGTGATGCATTTTATGTTACAGGATATGTGTTGTACGATTAAGGGCCTTCACTAAATTACTGATCACAGAATTCTAAGCGTAATAAGCAAGTCTGATTATTGGCCCAGAAATTTGACTCGGAGGCTTGCCGCGGGGGTAAGGATCGCGCGCGATATCACACACCGCGCCGGCCGTTGTGTTTTGGGCCCACAGGAACTTCGGGTCCTGGGCCTCTCCCTAGTGCCAGCGCGCAGTGTGTGCGTGTCCCAGGGGCGCAGTTAGTGCGATGCGACCTCTGGGATCACGTGGGCCATGGAGAGCCAATGGCAGCACACCATCTTTCATTCATAGATTTGACAGGAGACGACCTGTCAAATCTGTGAATTGAAAGAGACCCCAAAAGAACAGCTAAACCTCAAATAAATTAAAAAAAACCATCACATTAATAAAATAACTATAGTTAAATAAATTAACCACTTTAAACAAAAATTTAAAATTGAAATTTTTTTTTTTTTAAAGTTATAAAAATAAACTTACCTTTCTTTAAAGTCTCTAAAAAAGATAAACCTGTTGAAAAAAATTAAAAATTATACTTAATTAACTACTTACCTTGTTCAAAAGGGGTCTTACGCCTCCTTTTTACTTGTGTAGAATCTTCCATACTTACCCTCGCGTTGAAACCTGAAAAAAAACCTAAGTGTGCTGCGTGCGCGCAGCCTCTAGTGCGCACGCGGTTCACTTAGGAACCGCCCCCTTCACCATACTGGAAGTGCCGGTTTCAAGAAGTGTTCACCCTGTTCATCTTCAGGGAGATTGAAGTACAGGTGTGAAACATATAAATATCTGGTTGAATTCACAGGGGGTACTATTGTTGTAAGCTCAGGTACGTTATTGCACAAGTAAATATAGGGCAGTTAATGCTCATAAAAGGTACTCATACTGCTTAGAGCGACTGATGCCACTGAACCCAGGGAGATATCTATAATATACTAGTGTTGGCTGTTACTGAGAACAGTCCTCACTAACCTAAGGCTATTGTCTAAAAATTATGTATTCTGGTGGAATGCTCAACCCTTCATTATTTTCATGGGTGAGTTCAAACATCACTTTCAATTAAAGTGTCTGTTGCTTAAGTATAGCAATGCACAAGACATGTCCTGTTTCTGTTTTTTTATATTAAAACAAGTTGAATGGGGAAAATAGATTGAAAGTTAGGAATTTTCTCCAAAAATAATAAGAACCTTTATTATTATTAATCTTCACTGCATTAAGTGGTATTCAAAGTTGTTTATAAGTTCGTTGAACATATTCTGAATTAAGAAACAATTGGGAGAAAATACAAAAATACAGGCTCATATCACGTACTGGAGTGTTGCAGACATTATTAACCCAAAATGTTAATGGCGATTAATGTTCATTTAAGGTTTATTCTTGTAAATAGTTGCTCAAATTTCTAAAGAGAGTATAACATTGCCATAAAACACGGTTTGTAATTACGTTTCTCAGGGTCAAGTTAAGGCCTTTGAGAGTTCCTGTAACAATTTGTTGATATTTATTTGTAGCAATTTGCACTTAAATTTGTCTCCTCCCCGGTATATCAAGATCCAGACCTTCCATCAGGGCATAGTTGTTCAGGGCACAGCATGCGATGACTATCCTCACTACCCTCTCTGGGGACCCTTGGAGGACAACCCACAGTTGTTCAAGCCCCTGAAGAGACTCTTCTGAACCCCGATGGTCCTCTCGACTACCTGCCTGGTGGACGCATGTAGGTGATCGTATCTCTACTCTAATTCAGTCTGTGGAATGCAAAAAGGTGTCATCAGCCACGGCAGCAAAGAATAAACCTCGTCAACTATTATCCATCTTTCTACTGGGCCTCCAGCCCCGAGCATTCATGCAACGACCGAGTTACGCACAATGACTGCTTCGTGTCAGGCACCCACGTGCTGCATGTTCGCATGCACAATGTGCAGATGGGTGTCGCAGACCATCTAAACGTTGAAGGAGTGGTAGCCCTTTCTGTTCATGTAGCTCTGTGGGTTCTGAAGAGGAGCTTTCAGCGCGACACACATTCCATTGATTCCTCCCCCTGGCACTCTGGAGAAGCCAGCAATCCTGTAGAAACATAATGCTCTCTGTCTTTGCCTCACTGCAGGCTAAAAACTACAAAATAAATTTGAGAGAAAACTTCCTTCCTATAAACCAAAAACTTCAGAGAAGTTCTAAACTTCTGCCAGTAAACTAAAATAACAACTAAACCTTTTCTGGTACAGGAAGAGAGAATCTGCTAACCACAAGAGAAAAGATTTAAGGCTTACCCCAGCATGAGGCCGTACATAAAGCAGAATGGAAGATGATCACCTGATCACCCAGGGTATAAATTTCTTAGAAGAATAGTGCCCCAGGCATTGTTACCTCATGGGATGACGCTTTGGTTTTGGATGTGGAAGTAGAATAAATGAGGAACAATGTTAGCTTTCTTTCCCTGAGATGAAATGCTCCACCTTTGCCGGCTTGCATTTCTCTTGCAGCACAAACTTATCAAGAATAGTGAAGTGGAGAATAATGATGAATACATTGGCGTGATTTAAAGCCAGTAATCTAATCTAGAGTGCCTTGACACTAGCGTAAAATATATCAAATGAATCTTGATTGCTTAATAACAGCTAATTGAACTCAAGATAAGATTGCAGCCTTGTTTCCAGAGACTTGAGCACAAAAATCGAGGCTGACACTCCAGTGCAGTCCTGAGGGAGTGCTGCACAGTCAGAGGTGCCGTCTTTCGGATGAGACATTAAACTTACGTCTGCCCTTGCAGGTGGACGTAAAAGATCCCATGGCACTATTTTGAAGAAGAGCAGGGGGGTTATCCCTGGTGTCCTGGCCAATATTTATCCCTCAATCAACATCACTAAAACAAATTATCTGGTCATTATCTCAGCTGTTTGCTGCGCGCAAATTGGCTGCCGCGTTTCCTACATTACAACAGTGACTACACTTCAAAAAGTACGCCATTGGCTGTAAAGCGCATTGAGACGTCCTGAGGTCATGAAAGGCGCTATATAAATGCAAGTCTTTCTTTAAATGTTGGCTGTGGCTCATAAAGGCAGCCAGCGTACTTGGTTACTGGTGCACACTGATCTTCACATTGGCTATCAGTATCAATACTGCAAGCATCAATAGTTCACAGTGGTAAATTACAGATGATATATTTGAGTTAAAGAAAATGCTGCAGCCTTGTCCAAACAACTGGTGATCTGTTGCACCAATTGGCACAGCCAATATTCAACAGTAGTACTAAACCACAGAATCCAGAGTACTCGTCACACCCGATTTTACAGTTGCCATTTCAATAAAGTACTACGGTTATACTTTTATACTTAAGAGCATAAAAAAGCATGTGCAAGAGGTACAATTTACACAACACACTTTACAGTGTTTATAGCCCATTTCTGCATCTCAGTGCCTGCACAATTCCCTATCTCTCCCACTATCTGCAATTCATGTTTAATTCTCCTCTGAGGAATAATTTTTGGCTGATCTCGCAGAGTGCTTAATCACGTTCATGTCTGCAGATTAAACTGGACGCAAATGAAACTCGACTGTATTGTTCCAGGATAACTAGCATCAGCACTGCATTATTTCAGTCCCATCATCAGGCACACCCTTCTAATTAATAAGTAATACTCGTGGGCTGCTTCCCAAAATGGAAAGAGAAACCTCATCCTGAAGAAGGCCCTACACAAAGTCCAATCTGCATGCAGCGTAAGTAAATTATTTTCAAAATTAGCACAGAAGAGCACCTGCTTACAATTAATCAACGAAAAGCCAATTGCTGCTTCATATTCAATAAAATAAAAATCCAAGGCCACATAGGAGGCTTTCCAGCCAAAATAAAAACATTGGCGTTAGAGTTTAAAATAGAGATGGAAATAGTGAGAATATCTAAATTAGTGAGAAGTCAGTCATTGTGGAATTGAACAGATTCTACTTTCTCATCATTTCCTATAACCTAAACTAATTAAAAATACATATATTTGATCTCCTTCCTTGTTGACAGCTGCCTCTACACCATTTCCAGGGACAAAGTCAGGCGACATGCTCCCAAGAATACACCTATGCTGCTCACAGCATACAATTTTATTCTGCAGTTTTCTGATTTTTGGGTTTTTGCCTATTTTTTTCTACACACAGGACACCTAAACATTTCCAAATATCATGCCCAACTCCAGAGCTGTGCTTAGAGTTGAGCGTCTCCAATGTGAAATGTGTAACATGTCCACATTTCAGGTAAGTTTAGGAAGGGAGGGCATTGTCATTAGGCACCACATTTCATTCACGTGCTCTAAATGTGTAGGGATGGAGTCTTTTTAAGCAGGAGATCCACAACTTGAAACAAGTAGGGGACCTGAAATACCTGGTGGATTTTGATGAGTTATTTGGTGCGGTTGATGTTGTGTATATGAACTTTCAAAAGGCGTTTGATGAAGTACCACATAATAGTCTTGCAAGCAAAATTAAAGCCCATGGGATTAAAGAGACAGTGGCTGCGTGGATACGAAATTGGCTAAGGGTCAAAAAGCAGAGTAGTGGTGAACGGTTGTTTTTCAGACTGGAGGGAAATATACAGTGGTGTTTCCTAGGGGCTGGTATTAGGACCAATGCTCTTTTTGATATATATTAATAACCTGGATAAGGGTATACATGGCATAATTTCAAAGTTTCCAGATGATACGAAACTCGGACACGTAGTAAGCAATGAGGAAGATATTAACAGACTTCAGAAGGGCATAGATTGACTGGTGAAACGGGCAGACACGTGGCAGATGAAATTTAACGCAGAGAAGTGTGAAGTGATACATTTTGTTAGGAAGAATGAGGAGAAGCAATATAAACTAAATAGTAAAATTTTAAAGGGGTGCAGGAACAGAGACACCTAGGGGTGTATGTACACAAATCTTTGAAGGTGGCAGGACAAGTTGAGAATGCCATTAAAAAAGCATATGGGATCCTAGACTTTATTAATAGAGGCAGAGAGTACAAACACAAGGAAGTTATGCTAAACCTTTATAAAACACTGGTTAGGCCTCAGCTAGAGAGTATTGTGTTCAATTCTGGGCACCACACTTTAAGGATGTCAAGGTCTTAGAGAAGGTGCAGAAGAGATTTACTAGAATTGTACCAGGGATGAGGGACTTCAGTTATGTGGAGAGACTTGAGACGCTAGGATTGTTCTCCTTAGAGCAGAGAAGGTTAAAAGGAGATTTGATAGAGGTGTTCAAAATCATGAAGCGTTTTGATAGAGTATATAAGAAATGGTTTCCAGTGGCAGAAGGGTTGGTAACCAGAACATACAGATTTAGGAAAATTGGCAAAAGAACCAGAGGCGACATGAGGAAAAATAATTTAAGCAGCAGTTATGATGATCTAGAATGCACTGCCTGAAAGGATGTTGGAAGCAGATTCAATAGTAACTTTCAAAAGGGAATTGGATAAATACTTGAAGGGGAAAAATTTGCAGGGCTATGGGACTAATTGGCTAGCTCTTTCAGAGAGCCAGCACAGGCATGACAGGCCAAATGGCCTCCTTCTGTGCTGTATCATTCTATGATTCTAAACGAACACTTCAAAGAAGCACACTTGCTCAGGACCAGCCTGAGAGGTGCACATGTTCACCAAGCAAAGTGGCACGTCCCCCAGGCAAACGATAACACTGAGCAAGTGGCCTAGCACTGGCTCCTTGAGCCCCAGGTTCACTGGTTGAAAATGTGGGGCCAACAAGATAGCCACCCGCAAGAAGTGGTGGTAAGGTTACTTAAGTAGACTGCCTGCCACCCGCCCTCCCCACGCCAGGATCCATTTAGCTTTGTCTCCCAGAATGGCGTGGATTTCCTGCAGGAAGCGCACCGAATATTTCCCTTCATTAAGGACCGAGAAGTGCTGAAATCAGCGATAGGTGTTGAGGCTGGCTAGAGTTATCTTCATGGCAAAAGTTTAATAAACCTAGCACTATACATAATTAATTATACAGGGCAGCAGGGCCACTAGTTAGCCTCCACTCACTCAGGTGAGCACTGATGAACTTTCGGAGTCGGCGCAGCTCAACCCAGTTAACAACCTCACCCATGCACAGGGTCTTAACAGCTGCAAAGATGGACTTGATGAGCAGCGTCATTCCTGACCAACGGTCAAGGGCCTGCTGAACCTTATTCCAATGACGCAGGTGTCCTACAATAAACTCCTGGAGCGCTGCAACGGGAATGAAGGGCGACACGGAGGGGGCCACTGCCTCACTGACGATGGACTCACCGTCAACCTCGGTGCCTGCGACCAAATCGCCATCCTCCTCCAGGGCATCGTGCGGATTGGCTGTGCCAGCCCTACCTACCTAGATCCCACCCCCATGATCCATGGCAGAAGAGTCCTGCCTAGGCTCCCCCAGAGGATCTGGGTCAGTGGGCGAGTCAGCTGGTGGACTCACCAACCCTGTTGGAGAGTGGAACGGGCACAGCTTCTGCAAAAAGAGATTCTCCCCAACAAATCTGATAGTTTTTTGAGGAAGTCATTAGGGTAGTAGACATACGTACATACGAATTAGGAGCAGGAGTAGGCCACTCGGCCCCTTGAGCCTGCTCCGCCATTCAATATCATGGTTGATCTGATTACTCCACATTCCCGCTTACCCCCGATAATCTTTCACCCCCTTGCTTATCAAGAATCTATCTACCTCTGCCTTAAAAATATTCAAAGACTCTGCTTCTACCGCCCTCTGGGGAAGAGAGTTCCAAAGACTCACGACCCTGAGAAAAGATTTCTCATCTCGATCTTAAATGGGCGACCCCTTATTTTTAAACAGTGACCTAGTTCTAGATTCTCCCACAAGAGGAAACATCCTCTCCACACCCACCCTGTCAAGACCCCTTAGGATCTTGTATGGTTTCAATCAAGTCACCTCTTACTCTTCTAAACTCCAGTGGATACAAGCCTAGCCTGTCCAACCTTTCCTCATAAGACAACCCGCCCATTCCAGGTATTAGTTTAGTAAACCTTCTCTGAACTGCTTCCAACGCATTTACATCCTTCCTTAAATAAGGAGACCAATACTGTACACAGTACTGCAGATGTGGTCTCACCAATGCCCTGTATAACTGAAGCATAACCTCCCTACTTTTGTATTCAATTCCCCTCGCAATAAACGATAACATTCTATTAGCTTTCCTAATTACTTGCTGTACCTGCATACTAACCTTTTGCGACTCATGCACTAGAACACCCAGATCCCTCTGCATCTCAGAGCTCTGCAATCTCTCACCATTTAGATAATATGCTTCTTTTTTATTCTTCCTGCCAAAATGGACAACTTCACATTTTCCCACATTATACTCCATTTGCCAGATCTTTGCCAACTCACTTAACCCTATCTATATCCTTTTGTAGCCTCCTTATGTCCTCTTCACAAATTTACTTTCCTACCTGTCTTTGTGTCATCAGCAAATTTAGCAACCATACCTTCGGTCCCTTCATCCAAGTCATTTATATAAATTGTAAAAAGGTGAAGCCCCAGCACTGATCCCTGTGGCACACCACTCGTTACATCTTGCCAACCAGAAAATGACCCATTTATGCCTACTCTCTGTTTCCTGTTAGCTAGCCAATCTTCTACCCATGCCAATATGTTACCCCCTACACCATGAGCTTTTATTTTCCGCAATAACCTTTGATGTGTCTTCTGGAAATCTAAGTACAGTACATCCACTGGTTCCCCTTTATTGATTCCTGGGATGGCAGGACTGTCGTATGAGGAGAGACTGGGTCGACTAGGCCTGTATTCACTAGAGTTTAGAAGAATGAGCGGGGACCTCATTGAAACGTATAAAATTCTGACAGGGCTAGACAGACTGAATGCAGGGAGGAGGTTTCCCCTGGCTGGGGGATCTAGAACGAGGGGTCACAGTCTCAGGATACGGGGTAGGACATTTAGGACTGAGATGAGGAGAAATTTCTTCACTCAGAGGGTGGTGAACCTGTGGAATTCTGCACCACAGAAGGCTGTGGAGGCCAAGTCACTGAATATATTTAAGATGGAGGTAGATAGATTTCCAGACACAAAAGGCATCAAGAGGTATGGGGAGAGAGCAGGAATATGGCATTGAGATAGAGGATCAGCCATGACCATATTGAATGGCAGAGCAGGCTCGAAGGGCCTACTCCTGCTCCTATTTTTCTATGTTTCTATGTTTATCCACATCACGTTACTTCCTCAAAAGAACTCCAATAAATTGGTTAAACATGGGCCCAGAAATTCCGTTCACAGCCCTCCCGCGGGCGGAGGGTTGCGATTCGGAAAAATCTCCGCTTGGATCGGAGGGCTCCCGGGACGCGCACACTTCCGTTGCTGTGCCTCTTCAATCTGCTGGTGTGCAGGGCACGCGTATCCCAGGGGCACAGCTAGTTTGCAGCGCCCCTGGGATCACGTGGGCTATGGGGAGCCAATCAGAGCAGGGAATCTCCATTCATAGATTTGACAGGAAGACCTGTCAAATCTATGAATAGAGATGAGCCCCAAAACATAAGTAAAACTTCAAATAATTTAAAAAAAAAAAAAATCACATTTTTTAAATGACTGTAAATTACATAAATTAACTATTTTAAACAAAAATTTAAATTTTTAAAAAAATTATTGAAGTTTTTAACGGGGCTAAAAATAAACTTACCTTTCTTTAAAGTATTTTAAAATGATAAATCAGTGGAATTTTTTTTTTTACTTTATTAAACTATTAGCCTGCTAAAAGCAGGCCTTACGCCTGCTTTTCTATGCGCAGCTGTTCCCGACTTACCTGGACTCAAGCCAGTGTGGGAAAAAACGGAAGTTTTTAACGTAAGGGCTGCCTATCCGGCGCAGGCGTTTGTCCAGTCAAGCCCTTTCTGCAGAGAACGGAAGTGCCGGTTTCCAGTGCATGCGTAAAACCGGCACTGCCGTTGGCCCTACGGGTGAGTACATAGGCCTGTAGGGAACGGAATTTCTAGGCCATGATTTCCCTTTCACAAAACCATGTTGACTCTGCCTGATTACCTTGAACTTTAAGTGCCCTGCTATAACTTTGTTAATAAAAGCTTCTAACATCTTCCCTATATGGGAAATCCGGTAGACACTGTCTACCTGGACTTTCAGAAAACCTTTGATAAGGTACCTCACACTAGGTTACTTTCACAAGATAGAAAATTGTGGCATCAGAAGAAATTTGAAATGCTGGATTAGGAATTGGCTGCCAAAAAGTTAGTTAACTGATGTGGTTCAGCTTTGAGACACGTTGCTAGTGGTGTTCCCCCAGGGTTAGGTCCTCGGCCCGCTACCCTTCACTGTCTTTATTAATGACCTGGATAGCAATGTTAGGGGTATGGTAAGTAAGTTTGTGGATGACACCAAAATCTGTGCAGGAGTCAAGATAGTAGAGGAGTGCAATCAAATCCAAAAAGATTCAGATGTACTAGAGGAGTGGGCCACACATTGGCAAATGGCTTTTAATTTAGATAAATGTAGGGTCATGCATGCTGGTAGGGCATGCTGAATGCGCATATCATTTGCAGGGAATGATACTGAAAGAGGTTGAGAGAAAAGATCTTAGTGTTACTGTGCACAGATCACTAAAGGTTCATAACCAATGTAGAGAAACTGTAGCTAAAGCTTGGTAGTATTAACAGAACCATTCAGTAGAAATCAAATTTCATAGGAAATACAGCACAGAAACAGGTCATGCAGCCCAACCAGTCCATGCCGACATTTATGCTCCATTCGAGCCGCCTCCCGGCTTTCCTCATCTAACTCGATCAGCATAACCCTCTATTCCCTTCTCCCTCATATGCTTATCTAGCCTCCCCTTAAATGCATCCATACTATTCGCTTCAAACACTCCCTGTGGTAGCGACTTCCACATTTTCACCACTCTCTGGGTAAAGAATGTTTCTTCTGAATTCCCTATTTGATTTCTTGGTGACTATCTTATATTGATGGCATCTAGTTTTGCTCTTCCCTACAAGTGGAAACTCTCTGTGTCTATTCTGTCAAAACCTTTCAGTTTTGAAGACCTCTATTAGGTCACCCTTCAGTTTGCAAGAGAAAAGAGACCCAGCCTGTTCATCCTTTCCCGGTAGGTATAACCTCACATTTCTGGTATCATCCCACCCTCTCCAGTGCCTCTATGCCCTTTTTACAATATGGCAACACAGTAAATGACGCCATTTTGACACTATACAGGTCACTGGTCAGACCGCATCTAGAGTACGGAGCCCATTTTTGGTCCCTCCACATGGTGGGTGATAAAGTGGCCTTGGAAAAGGTGCAGAGGAGAGCTACAAGAACGATTCCGAGCTTGAAGAACTTCAGCCACTCAGACAGGCTCAAGGACTTTGGTCTGTTTACTTTAGACCAGTGTAGATTGAGATAGAGGTCGATAAAATAATTAAAGGGCTGGACAGCATCCCTATTGATAGATTATTCCAGTTTAACAGATTAGGGAGGACCAAAGGACACGAGTTTAAACTTTGTAAGAGTAGGAATAGACTGGATGTTCAGCGATTCTTCCTTTCCCACAGAATTGAGAGCCTCTGGAATACAGTGCCGGCTGGTGTGGTGGGTGCTGACTCTCTGCAGGCCTTCAAGGAGCTGTACCAGTCCCTGACTGGGGCAGAGATCGCATCATATTGAAGGCAAGTGTCTTGAAAGGTAACACTTGGTCCATGTGATCTCATGGACTGGTTTCAATCGCCTGAGGGGGTCGGAGATGAATTTCATAGTAATTTTTCCTTTATTGGCCCTTGTTTTTTTTTTGCCTCTCCCAGACGATTATATAGTTGAGGGGGCGGGTGTGAGCTGGGGACGGGGTGGGGGGAGGAAAGAAAAGGCAGGTTATGGGAGTGAAGAAATGTTTAGCCATGATGGTCTGGCCATCATGGTGTGGGGCAGGCTTGAAGGACCAGCTGGTCTTTTCCCGCCTGTCAATTTCATATGTTCATATCTTGATTGATCCCTGGGGATGAGAGGGTTGTCCTAAGAGGAGAGATTGAGTAGATTGGGCCTATGCTCTCTGGAGTTTAGAAGAATGAGAGGTGATCTCATTGAAACATAAGATTCTGAGGGGGAGTCATAGGTCATAGTCATAGGGCACAGAAGGAGGCCATTCGGCCCATCGAGTCCGTGCCAGCTCTCTGTAGAGCATTCCAGTCAGTCCCACTCCCGCGTTCTATCCCCGTAGCCCTGCAAGTTTATTTCCTTCAAGTGCTTATCCAGTCTCCACTTGAAAACATTGAGTGTCTCCACTTCCACCACTTCAGTCGGCAGTGAATTCCAGGTCCTCACCACTCGCTGCATAAAAAAAGTTTTTCCTCACATCCCCCCTGTATCTCTTGCCCAGAACCTTAAATCTGTGTCCCCTAGTCCTTGTTCCATCAACTAGTGGGAACAGCCTTTCCCCGTAGAGCCTATCCAAACCCGTCATAATCTTGTACACCTATCCAATCACCCCTCAACCTCCTTTGCTCTAATGAAAACAAATCCAGCTTCTCCAACCTGTCCTTGTAGCTAAGATCCCCCATCCCCGGAACCATTCTGGTAAATCTCCTTTGCACCCTCTCAAGGGCCTTCACATCCTTCCTAAAGTGTGGTGACCAGAACTGGACGCAATACTCCAGTTATGGCCTAACCAGCGCTTTATAAAGGTTCAGCATAACTTCTCTACTTTTGTGCTCAATACCTCTATTTATGAAGCCCAAGATTCCATATGCTTTGCTAACCACTCTCTCTATGTCCTGCCACCTTCAGGGATCTATGCACATTAACTCCCAGGTCCCTCTGTTCCTGCACACTCTTTAAAACTGTGCCATTAAGTGTATATTGCCTCTCCCTGTTCCTTCTGCCAAAATGCATCACCTCACACTTCTCTGTACTAAATTCCATCTGCCACTTGTCTGCCCATTCTGCTAGCCTTTCCATGTCCTGTTGCAGTCGATTGGTATCCTCCTCACGGTTTGCCACACCCCCAAGTTTGGAGTCATCGGCAAATTTAGAAATTCTACTCTGTATTCCAATATCCAGGTCATTTATATACATCAAAAAAAGCAGTGGCCCCAGCACTGACCCTTGGGGAACACCACTGCCTGCCATCCTCCAGTCTGAAAAACAGCCATTTACCACAACTCGCTGTTTTCTGTCCTAAGCCAATTCCTTATCCAAGCTGCCACTGACCCACTTATCCCATGAGCCTCAATTCTGTTAACCAGCCTTTTATGTGGTACTTTGTCAAACGTCTTCTGAAAATCCATGTAGACAACATCCATTGCATTCCCTTCATCAATCCTCTCTGTTACTTCATCAAAAAATTCAATTAGATTAGTCAAACACGATCTGCCTTTTACAAATCAGTGTTGGCTCTCCTTAATTAGCTTAAACCTCTCCAAGTACCCGTCAATCTTTTCCTTGATTATTGTTTCTAAAACTTTACCCACCACTGATGTTAAACTGTAGTTACTAGGATTGTCCTTACACCCTTTCTTGAACAATGGTGTCACATTTGCCATTTTCCAATCCTCAGGCACCTCCCCCACATCTAGGGAAGATTGAAAAATTATGGTAAGCCCTTCCGCTATCTCCTCCCCCAATTCCCTTAGCAACCTGGGATGCAAGCCATCTGGACCAGGCGATTTGTCCACTCTAAGCATACCCAGCCTTTCTAGTACATCCTGTCTATCAATTTTCACCCCTTTCATTGATTCTACCTTTATCACTTCTACCGATATTTTGTCAGCATCCACCTCCTTAGTAAACACCGATACAAAGTACTCATTCAGTATTCTAGCCTTACCCTGCACCTCTAAACATTTATCCACCACCTTTGTCTCTAATAGGCCCCACCCCACCTCTTACTACCCACTTACTGTTTACATGCCGGTAGAAGATTTTTGGGTTCCCTTTTGTGTTAACCGCCATTCTACTCTCATATGCTCTCTCTGCCAATCTTATTTTCATCTTCACATCCCCTCTCAACTTATTGTATTTGGTCTGGTTCTCCCTTGAAGAATTCACCTGACATGCATCATACACACACTTTTTTTGTTTCATCATCTTCTCTATCTCCCTCGTCCTCCAAGGAGCCCTTGCTTTGGTTCCCTTACCCTTCCCTCTTGTTGGAATGTACCTAGCCTGTACTTGGAACATCTCCTCCTTAAAGGTCACCCATTGTTCCGGTACAGTTTTTCCTGTCAGTCTTTGGATCCATTTTACCCTGGCTAGATCCTTTCGCATCCCATTGAAGTTAGCCCTATTCCAGTTTAGAAATTCCACTCTAGATTGTTCCTTGCTCCTCTCCATTGCTAATCTAAATCTTATGATACGATGATCACTCGAACCCAAGTGTTCTCCCACAGACACTTGGTCAACCTGGCCCACCTCATTCCCCAGCACCAGATCCAGCAATGCCTCCTTCCTAGTTGCGCCAAGAACATATTGGTCAAGGAAATTCTCCTGAACACATTTCAGAAATGCCTCCCCCTCTTTCCCCTTTACCCTAGCATTATCTCAATCGATATTTGGGGAATTAAAGTCCCCCAATATCACCACTCTATAGCTCTTGCATATCTGTGATTCCCCTGCAGTTTTGCTCCTCTACCTCCCTCTCACTATTTGGAGGCCTACAGAATACCCCCAATAGCGTGATCATACCCCTTTTGCTCAACTCTAACCAAATGGATTCTGTCCTTGCCAACACTACAATGTCTTCCTTAATCAGCGCGGTCACCCCCTCCCTTTTATCCTTCCCTATCTTTTCTGAACACCTTGTACCCTTGAATATCAAGTGCCCAGTCCTCACCGTTTTTAAGCCACGTTTCTGTTATTGCCACATCATCATATTGCCACACGGCTAATTGTGCTTGTAGCTCACCAACCTTATTCACCACACTTTGTGCATTTACGTACATGCATCTAAACCCATTTTTGAATTTTTCGTAGTCGCTTAGTCTGCTCCTATCTAATATGGTACTACTTCTGCCTCTAGTACTATCCAACACTCACTCCTCTATGCACCTTATTCCTCTTTTCTACTCCTATATGCTGGTGCCCATCCCCCTGCCAAGTTAGTTTAAACCCTCCCCAACAGCACTAGCAAACCTCCCCGGGACTGACAGGGTAGATGCTAAGAGGTTGTTTTCCGTGGCTGGAGAGCCTAGAACTAGGGGGCATAGTCTCAGGAGAAGGGATTGGTCATTTAAGACTGAGATGAGGAGGAATTTCTTCACTCAGTGGGTTGTGAATCTTTGGAATTCTGTACCCAAAAGGGCTGTGGATGCTGAGTCGTTGAGAAAATTCAAGGTTGAGAGTGATAGATTTTTGGACTCTAGGGTAATCAAGGGATATGGGGATCGGGCAGGAAAGTGGAGTTGAGGTTGAAGATCAGCCATGATCTTACTGAATGGTGCAGAAGGCTCGAAGGGCCGTGTGGTCTACTCCTGCTCTGACTTCTTGGCCCAGAAATTGATCTCGCTCTGTTCCCGCGGGGGTAAGGCTTCCCCGCGATCTCTCACTCCGCTTGTGCTTTTTCAGATCCAGCTCGCACGAACTTGATGTTCCAGACATCAGCTGGGCAGTGCTTGCGTATCCCACCGGCGTAGTGAATTTGTGCGAGCTGTGGGATCACGTGACTCAGTTAGAGCCAATGGCAGCACACCATCTTCCATTCATAAGTTTCACATACGTGCTGTGAAATCTATGAATCTTACACCCCCCCAAAATAACAGCTAAACCTCAATTAAATTTAAAAAAAAACCATCACATTAATAAAATAAGTATAGTTAAATAAATTAACCATTTTAAATAAAAAATTAAATTTTTGAAAAAATTTAAAATCTTTTAAAAAGTTATAAAAATAAACTTACCTGTCTTTAAAGTCTCTAAAAAAGATATACCTGTTAAAAAAAATTCAAAAAAATACTTAATTCACTACTTACCTTGTTAAAAGTGGGTCTTACTTTTTCCATTTCTAAAATCTTCCGTACTTACCTGCGCGTCCAAAGCATGAAGTGCACAGCGTGCGCGCAGCCTGTAGCGTGCACGCGATGCACCGAGGAACCGCCCCCTTTTCAAAAGACCAAGTGCCGGTTTTCAGCGCATGCGCAGGGCATGCAGAAAACCGGCAATTGGAGAGAGAATACGCGAGAGTACGCAGTGCGTACTCTCGCGTCGCGGGATGAATTTTTGGCCCCTTATGTTATGTTCAGGACTGATGAACCCAATGTGTTTTGCCAGTGTTTTTTGATTTCATTTTATACTTTTTGCTTTCGCAAGCTTTTTTCCTCTTTGTCCAATTCCCACCACGTTCTTGTCTTTTCATTTGTGCGGACCTCTCCCACATCTTTCTACTATCCTAACTATTTTACAATCTTTTGTGTTTTAACGTCCTGCCGGTGCCTCACTGAAATAATCTTTTATATTATATAACAGTTTTCTATTAAGTAGTGTGCAGGTTATTCAACCCATTAGCGCGCTCTCTCTGACTGAAGCATCTGTTGTTTTTCTCCAGCCCCTTTTTTTCTATTTTTTCCAACTGTACTAAAACACTCGCCATCCTAATCTTTAGGTCTGAAGGCGGGTATACACCCGAAATGTCAACTTGTCCTTTTCCGCTACAGCTGCTGACTGCCCTACTGTGTATACTCAGCATTTTGTGTTTTAATTTTAAATGACTGGCGAACTGGATACAATCAGTGCAAAAAATATAAATCAGTAACTTAGTGTAATTGAAAATTTAGTGAATGGGGCACAAATATAAATATGGGTAAATTGGGTGCATAAAAAGATGCTAACTGAGGAGTGACACAATGGTGGGGGAAGAGGCAGGCAATAAATTGGCGACGTGTACATATTGCAAATCAGGAAGAGTTTTCAGGATGTTGCGCACACAGCCATGTCTTACCCTTCTGTGGTGCAGCACATTGGAGTACTGACGCATTAGAAAAATGTAGAAGTGCATCAATTAGAAAAAAAAAAGATTTTGCCAAAGTTCTTATGAAAATGTTGTACCTAAATCATGTGCAATCGAAGATTTCAAGTTTGCAACACAAACATTAAAGCTGGTGGTTGTACATAACTGCAAACAGACCACTAATGAACTTGGCTTGTATAGTTATCTTCTTTAGAAACGGATTCAGTTTAACTATTACTACCAGAATACTGTCTGAAAATAGTTGTTATGGCTAATAATTGTTTGCTATAGCACCTACATTAGTAAAAGCAAGGCCAACTGTATGGAAATCTGTTTAATACTTCAATATTTAAAAAAAAATCATGAGTCTCCATTCAAGTAAATATTATCTTCATGTTACTCATTAAATTGTTGTCTTATTTCACTCTTTCCAAATAAAATGTTACAAAACTTTCAATTTTATTTTGCATGCACTCAGTTCTCCTGAGAATCGTGCAACAAGAACAAAAAGCTTAACAGAAGCCTATTCTACTTATGCCAGCACTGATCTGAGGCAGTACTTTTTCTGTCCCAGCAAAATTAGAATTTGTAGCTCGTCATAAACCACTGAATAAAGGCTACTTCCACTTTCTAGTATTCGGAATTAGAAAAATCACAGAAATCATTTCTGCATGTGTTTTATGACAGATAACAGATTCCTTTTTGAAAAGTGTAGCAGGCATTCAATACTAGAAAGTGAGCCACAGACTTTTATTCTTATCTGTCTTCAACAGCAGGCTAATAGCGCACCAACAGAACCAATAACCATGGTATCACTCTAGGGAACACAGAAAGTGTAATATCTTACTCAAACTTTTGTCCAAAATCCATTTTGATTCAAGAATTCCAGATAAATACTAGAAAGAGTATTTATCAAGAAAAGGATACTACTGAAAAAATAAAGACCACATTTGAGCAGAAAACTGGGAAGATAAATTCTTCAGGACTTCTCATGATGTATACTGTGAACTAGTAATTCATTTCAGCCATTACTTTATACCGGAGAGTCCTTGGAGAGTCACAGCAATGTAAATGATTGTCAACTCCCAAGTAGGAAGAGGGTGGTAAAATCTGGTAATTTTTTCCCCCCAAAGCTTTTAAAATGGGATTTAATCTTAATTAAAATGCTTAACTGAAGATTACATTATACTTCATTTACATCCATTTTTAAGATCGGATGATATGGTTTTAACTGGATTCTAATGGTTCTTATCCATGGGCACAATTGGTGAACTCTCAGCAAAATTTACCTTGACTCAGTAATCAATGTCTTGCAACAATAACTTCAATTTGTAGCAGGTTCC
Source organism: Squalus acanthias (assembly GCA_030390025.1). NCBI lineage: Eukaryota > Metazoa > Chordata > Chondrichthyes > Squaliformes > Squalidae > Squalus > Squalus acanthias. The sequence goes on from CM059435.1 coordinate 45,172,393, forward strand.
TGCACATTAGTTTAAACATAGTGCTATATTACTATTACAGTAGTAACCAGAAATATTTGGAGGCTTGTATGTGCAGAGATAATATTATGGAGTTTCTGCTTTGGGCGCAATCAGCAATCCGGGCGCTAATTGTTCTAGTTTTGAGAAGTGTATTTTTTCCTCAAGTTGCCACTCAAATTCATTTGCATATCGCTGAACATAAAATCTGTGATTAACCAGCGCAATTGGGCAGCGTTTTAGAATGTAATTTTTTATTTTTTTTAAGATTTGTTTAAAAAAATTCCTTGATATAGTGGCCCTGAATTTGCGGTCGGCCCTGAATTTCGGCTCATCCGCAATAAGTACGCTGTTAAATTCCCCACTAAAAGTTAGACCCAAAACGATTAGGTGTAACTGGGGTTTTAACTGCATATTGACTGCTAAACAAATGTTAAGGGTCTGGAAAACTAATTTTAATTTTGTACAGTGTGAAATTTGTCCATTTTAATAAAATTAAAACTTAAGAAACATTTCAAAAATATTTAAGTTTGTGCATCTTTTTTAGGTTTGCCTTTTCCCCATGCAAGAATCCCAACCTTCCTTTTGCTCTCTCTAACTATTTTAAAAAGTTAGAATTTTAAGGGTTTACCCACTTCCTTGTTCACTGTGAGAATTCTGTGGTTTGGTTGGCTGCTTTGACAGCCTGTTGACATCACAGCACTTCGCACAAGGGGAGCCCCATTAAGTTCGTTGAATTGAATTCAAGGTCGGAAAGCCCTACGTTCTCAACACAGGGATTGCGAGATCCCTGTGCGTAGCGTACTTCGGGGCTAGCAGCTAACGCCTTCACTTTGTTGCTGGCCGCAAATTCCAGGCCATTAAGTGTGGTAACTTGGCGCAGTTTGATTAATACATCTTAAAATGGGTTTATCACAAAAAATAAGCATTTTTAATCAGAGTGTCCAGTCCACCACCTGTGAGTAACCACATTTTAAATAACTGAAACTGACATTAAAAAACTATACAGAACCATTTGCTAGTTATACTGGTGTACAGTAGTCAGTTTCTTAGTAAATTAAAAAATATATATTCAAAAGCTTTTAAAACGTGCCTACGAAGTGTCCTTGCGCCTAAAAAATGCTTAATTTTAAGAGCCTCCTCGAAGCCCTGCAAAGGGCTCAATTAGCAGAAACTCCCAATGGTGATTAATTCAATCCGGTGGCGCGGGCAGCTCTGTGGGTGGGGCCAACTTCTAGTGGATTTCAACTAGCGCAAAAGATTACGGAAACTCGATATGTTCTGGACGTAATTTGCGCTGGTTTGGCCAATTTTGGGCGAATTGCGCTGCAAAAAACAGCGCAACCGAGCAGAAACTGAGCTGGTTTATGTTTTTAAATCCCTCATAGGACTGTTCAACTTGTCTTCACCAATGCATCCCTGCTTGATTAATGAGGATACAGTGAATTGACACACAAATGCATTTCAGAAAACTACAAATTAAGCTGCAAAACAGAACGTAAAAGAATAAGGAATATCTAGGGATGTATCTCCTGTTCAAAGTAATCCCCTATTTCAAACAGCAAAATAATAGTCTTGCTAGAATTTTGTATAGACTAGAAGAGATTCCCTTTTGAAAACAGCAGCACAAGACTGTTCCAACATGATTTTATTTGAAAGGATAATGGAAATATCCTGTTTAAATGCAGAAGTTGAATGATGAGGAAACAGTTTATATACTGAAGCTAAAAGTTGCTTCACTATTCCAAGAACTAATGGAAAGAATGGAGAACCATTTATTCTACAAGTAGTCTTCATAAGTACAGATGTTTTGGAAGACTCATACATCACATTAAAGCCAAATTGTGGTCTGGATTTCCCCTCCTTTGATTGGTGGTTTAACTGGGGGGGGAGGAGGGGGGGGCGGGCGGGAGGATGGGTGAAGGCAATTATTCCACCCGCCCACCTCATACCGCCAAGGAGTTATTTTACAACTTTCAAAATAAATATATTCCACTGAGGAAAAAAGGGTGTAAAAGAAATGACAGCCATCCATGGCTAAGTAAAGAAATTATCCAACTAAAAACAAGGACATATAAGGTAGCCAAAGTTAGTGGGAGGATAGAAGATTGGGAAGTCTTCAAAAGACAACAAAAAGTAACTAAAGGATTGATTAAGAAAGGGAAAATAGACTATGAAAATAAATTAGCAAAAAATATAAAAACAGATAGCAAGAGTTTCTATAGTTATATAAAAAGAAAAAGGGTGGTTAAGGCAAACGTAGGTCCCTTAGAGGATGAGACCAGGAAATTAATGGTGGGAAACATGGAGATGGCAAAAATGCTGAACAAATATTTTGTTTCAGTCTTTACGGTAGAGGACATTAAGAATATCCCAACACTGGACAAACAGGGGGCTCTAGTGGGGGAGGAGCTAAATACGATTAAAATCACTAAGGAATTGGTACTCAGTAAAATAATGGGACTCAAGGCGGATAAATCCCCTGGACCTGATGGCTTACATCCTAGGGTCTTGAGGGAAGTGGCAGTAGAAATTGTGGATGCTTTGGTAATAATTTTCCAAAACTCCCTGAACTCAGCAAAGGTCCCGGCAGATTGGAAAACTGCTAATGTAACACCCTTATTTAAAAAGGGTTGTAAGGCAGAAGGCTGGAAATTATAGACCAGTTAGCCTAACATCTGTGGTGGGTAAAATTTGGGAGTCTATTATTAAGGAGACAGTAACGGAGCATTTAGATAAACATAATTTAATAGGACAAAGTCAGCATGGCTTTATGAAGGGGAAGTCATGTCTGACAAATTTGCTCGAGTTCTTTGAGGACATAACGTACAGGGTGGATAAAGGGGAACCAGTGGATGTAGTGTATTTAGACTTCCAGAAGGCATTCGACAAGGTGCCACATAAAAGATTATTACTCAAGATAAAAAATCACTGGATTGGGGGGTAATATTCTGGCATGGGTGGAGGATTGGTTATCTAACAGGAAGCAGAGAGTTGGGATAAATGGTTCATTCTCGGACTGGCAACCAGTAGCCAGTGGTGTTCCGCAAGGGTCGGTGCTGGGTCCCCAACTCTTTACAATCTATATTAACGATTTGGAGGAGGGGACCGAGTGTAACATATCAAAGTTTGCAGATGATACAAAGATGGGAGGGAAAGTAGAGAGTGAGGAGGACATAAAAAACCTACAAGGGGATATAGACAGGCTGGGTGAGTGGGCAGATGCAATACAATATTGGAAAATGTGAGGTTATGCACTTTGGCAGGAAAAATCAGAGAGCAAGTTATTATCTTAATGGCGAGAAACTGGAAAGTACTGCAGTACAAAGGGATCTGGGGGTCTTGGTGCAAGAAAATCAAAAAGTTAGTATGCAGGTGCAGCAGGTGATCAAGAAAGCCAATGGAATGTTGGCTTTTATTGCTAGGGTGATAGAATATAAAAACAGGGAGGTATTGCTGCAGTTGTATAGGGTATTGGTGAGACCGCACCTGGAGTACTGCATACAGTTTTGGTGTCCATACTTAAGAAAAGACATACTTGCTCTCGAGGCAGTACAAAGAAGGTTCACTCGGTTAATTCCGGGGATGAGGGGGTGGACATACGAGGAGAGGTCGAGTAGATTGGGACTCTACTCATTGGAGTTCAGAAGAATGAGGGGCGATCTTATTGAAACATATAAGATTGTGAAGGGGCTTGATCGGGTGGACGCGGTGAGGATGTTCCCAATTATGGGTGAAACTAGAACTAGGGGACATAATCTTAGAATAAGGGTCTCCTCTTTCAAAACTGAGATGAGGAGAAACTTTTTCACTCAGAGGGTAGTGGGTCTGTGGAATTTGCTACCCCAGGAAGCTGTGGAAGCTACTTCATTAAATAAATTTAAAACAGAAATAGACAGTTTCCTAGAAGTAAAGGGAATCAGGGGTTACGGGGAGCGGGCTGGAAATTGGATATGAGTTTGAGTTCGGATCGGTCAAGGCCCTGTGGGTGGCGGAGCGGGCCCAGGGGCCGAGTGGCCTGGTCCTGCTCCTGCTTCTTGTGTTCTTTAGAGTTGAGGTTGGATCAGATCAGCCATGATCGCATTGAATGGCGGAGCAGGCTCGAGGGGCCGATTGGTCTACTCCTGCTCCTATTTCTTATGTTCTTATGTACCCATACCTTTTTCCTGGAGAGGGCTGCATGGGATATGTAGGGTGGCGGGGATTTTCATGATATTTCTGCTCTGGACTCATTTACCATCACAAGGACAAAAGGAAATGCTATAGCAAAATACTGCGGATGCTGGAAATCCGAAACAACAACAGAAAACGCTGGAAAAACTCAGCAGGCGAGGCAGCATCCGTGGAGAGAGAAACAGAGTCAACGTTTCAGGTCGAGACCTTTCATCAGAACTGGAAACAGCCGGAAATCAAATAGATTTAAGGCAAGGATAAAGCTGGGAAAAGGGGGAGGGGATGAAAGAACAAAAGGAGAGATTAAGAGACATTAAGAGATATTCAAGGCAAGAGGTGGTGTTAATGTGACAGGTTAAGGCTGAAAGAAGTGTGAAATCCACTGGCAGAATGAAGGACAGCTGCCAGTTTCTAGGAGGGAAAAAAAAAGGGGGGGGGTGGGGGCAAATAAAAGGGTGGATGAAAAAATAAAATATAAATGTGATTGGGGCTAAGGTTATGATCTAAAACTGTTGAACTCGATATTGAGTCCAGAGGGCTGTAGCGTGCCTAAGCGAAAGATGAGGTGCTGTTCCTCGAGCTTACGCTGCGCTTCCGTGGAACAGTGTAACAGGCCGAGGACGGTGAGGTCAGAGTGGGAGTGAAGCGGTGAATTAAAGTGACAGGCGACCGGGAGCTCGGGGTCCCCCTTACGGACTGAACGGAGGTGTTCCGCAAAGCGGTCATTGGGGAGACCAAACGCAGATTGGGTGACCGCTTTGCTGGGTTACTAAATATCCTATACCCTCACCTATTATTACTAGATGATGATACAACCCACAACTGATTATTTCAAAGTATAGTTAACAGAGCAACTTAAGACAATGGTCCCTTTTGTCGGGCTAGCATTTTTGATTTAATAGTTAATAGGAGCTTTAAAACTTCATTTCTAACATTGGGAGGTAAAATGCTTCGGGGCTTCATTATTCTGTCATTTTTGTGGCACTCAACTTCAGTCATTCACAATTTAATAACTCAGTAAGGAAGAGGAGAACACATGTCTGAAATAGATCTGTGAAATTCAGTGAAGTACCAAAACATTGATGTCATTTTTCATGTTTGTAGCTTTGATCAAGCCATACATCAGTTTGGTGGATCAGACATTGATTGCTTTCTTGCAGCTGGAATTAATGGTGACGGAAGCATTAAAACTTCAGAATGCAGAATATTCAATACAATTGGTGTAGTTTCCTTTCAAAGTAACCGTCTTAATACAATTCAAGCCTAATGTAAATTCCATTGCAGCCTACTTGTGGTGCAATTATTGAACACTTTAAATGGTAATAAGTCAGCTTGGCTTAGTTGGCAGCACTCTCACCTCAGTTTAGTACTTAAGCGCATAATCTAGGTAGCCGGTTCAGTGCAGTACTGAGGAAGTAATGTAGTACTGAAGATGTGGCTCAGGTGGACATACAAAACCTCATTGCACGATTTGAGGAACCAGAAGTTCTCCAAACATGCTCCCTCAATTGACACCACCATCACAGATTAACTGATCATTTATCTCAATGCTGTTTGTGGAACTGGGCTGTGCACAAAATGGCTCCCAAATGTGCCTACATAACAAAAGTGACATCATTAAAAAAGTTATTCATTAGATGTGCAGCACTTTAGGACATCCTAAGGGATATGATGAGGCATTATATACAAGTTCTTTCTTTACTGTTTTTATAATCCATCCATTTCTGCTGATATAAAAAATATATTCTGATGATACTTCTTTATCAAAAATGCAGTTTGAATTACTGAGAATTCAGGTACAATTTACTTCTGATTGATAAAGGAGAGAAGACCACTGAAGCACTGCAATGAGCTAAGAATACCGACCAAGTCAGGGCTGGAGGCCAGAACAGATACTCACTGACAGCTGCTGTAGCAACACATCGATCCCTTCCTGGTCACCAAGTAATTCCCTGTTGACTGAAAGCAGTGGAACCACTTGTCAAATCTTACAGCATTAAACATGGATACACTGTGCATAATCAATACTGGATGACATATTATAAAAGCAACCAGAAGAGAGACAAATTAATTAGAAGGATGGAAACGCTGCACCAGAATAATAAAGACTTAGTTACAAAATTTAAATGAGATTTTTTAACCACTAAAAGTGCTTGTAAATAGTGTTACTTTTAATAATCAAGACACCTGCTGCATAAGTAACCATACAAACCAAGATATTCTTCAACATCGAGTACAATGTACAGCAGTTAAATTAGATTAAACAAATCCAATGCAGTCCTCAAGTATTCACAGAAATATTAAATAAGCCCCAGTAAAAGTGATGTCAATTTAAGCTTGTTTAATACCTACCTTCATAATTTTATGGGCATGAGAAGGTTTCTTTTGTTCATCAAGGAAAGGTATGTAAAGGCACCACGCAGTGTGGCATTAAATAATACAGTCCACAAGGTTCCATGGTCAATTCCGACCAGCCAAACAACTTACTGAAGTTCAAAGAAATTCACTTGCTGTCTCTCTCAAAACTAAAGGAGTCTCTCAAAGTTAAAACATATATCCCTTAATCATGACTGAATAACAATAAAGAACTACAGGAAACTCTCGTTTAAACGGCACCTAAATATCCGGAATTCTCTAATAACCGGCAGAATTCATACTCCGAAAACTACAGTATAGTCGTTTATAAGTTTTGTTTTACTGTTAAGTAATTAAAGAGTTATGGATTACCCTCAACTGGCATTACTGTACTTAATCAAGCATCTTCCACCATCCATTTAACACAACATTCTGTAGGGGAGTACCCAATTATACGGCACATTTCTTGATTTTTTTATTTTTGTTTGTTAAAAATAGCCTCAGTAGATATACCTCTCCGTTATCCGGAATTTTTAATCAACCGGCACCATCCCGGCCCCGGATACGAAAGAGTTTCCTGTAATTGAATAGCTCTTTCAATGAGCCAGCACAGTCACGATGAATGGCCTCCTTCCGCGCTGCAAGATTCTATGAACTCCCTTCTGTACTATACAGAGAAAATGAGTAAAGGTGGCTTGATTGAAGGAGTCAGCACAATGGTCTCATCTATCAAGGAAACTATCTACACTCAATTCCCTGGTACAGTGAACCAGGACGGTTTTTATTGGTTAAATGTAACACATCAGTGTGTTCAGTTCAATTACCTGAATCAAAATTCCAAAAAAGTTTAGACAATCATACTTTCTTCCCTCAAGCACCCAAATGTAGTCAAAACAATAATTTGCCTATTGGAGATGTAATATTGTGAAAAATCAAGTGGGATATTATAGTACAACACTGCTGAATTCCCTAACTCAGCCAGGTCACCAAAGGAAAGAACGACCAACTGGAGGATGGGCTAATCCACGTCCTCATGCTTCTGGCTCAAGAGGGTCACTGAACTGACAGAAAACTTGAACATAAAGCTTGGCTGGAAAACAATTAATTTACCGTTTAATAAATGTGGATCAGTAATCTCAATTTTCACAACTGAGGCTAGTTACTCTCTGTTGTATGACACCATCAAATTACCTGGTTGGCAGATAATGCAAAGCCCAAAGATCAAACCATCATACAGGCTGGAACAAAACTGTCACCAAGCGCATTTTTCACCATTCTGCCCCAAATTAAATATTCAATTCTTAACATATAGTTTTTTTTTAAAAAGCTCCTAATTCAATATATTTAACCAAATATCCAACCATCCAATAGGCAGACATTGCAATCACAGCAACTGAAGCCAGCGATGGATAAATCCCTTCAAAGTTAGTAATTTATTCAATAATTCCTCTTTGCAGGTAAAATACTAAGTGATCATGGAACATTACAGGTTAGCATGTGTCAGTTACAGCAAAAATATTATGCAACTAAGAATTTGCATTATTAAATTGCTAGCTTGATGCATATTGGCATCAGATTGTTGAATGGACATCCATCCATTGAGAGGGGAATCCAACTGAAAATTAGTTTAAATGTGAAATGCAAAAGTTCAGAATATCCATTTAACTTTAAATATCAAATTACAAAATTAGGCATTTCTACACCATATCTTAGTCTTAATATTAAGTTTTTAGTCAACCTAGGAACAACAATTTGTGTAGGTTATGAATTGAGTACTGCCCACAATACCTTATCCCCTTTTCATAATCTTACTGAAAGGTGGTGGCAATTCTAAACTTTGTCAGCTGCAAGGCAGCTCCATGATTATTAAGGCATAAAACAATGAGAAATGGAGCGATGTCTACTCCGAGGAAATTCTAATGAATATTGGCATCAGATTGTTGAACAGACACCCATCCACTGAGATCCTTTTCAAGCACAGATCCAAAAAGTCAGTCTTAACTGAGACTAGGATTCCTACTATACACATTTTTTAAAAGCAACCTAAAGCTAGATGATGTCCCACCTTATGAAGCATTGTTAGGTGACAAGTTAGTGCTTGTGAAATACTGACAGCAGGGTGGTAAATAGGTGAACAGATGCACAGGTAAAGCTACCAGATGGACAAAACCAGTGTGGGGTTCGGGAGAGGGGAATATTTACCATCTGTTCATTTTACTATTTTCACATACTTCAATCTCCAAAAGATTCACAGAAAGTAAACCTACCATCATTATTCTGAAGCAAAATGGCAAGAATTTCACTGCAGTAAAGCTTGTTGGCATCAAAAGGTATCTTGGCCTGTTTTAAAAATAAAATCAAACTAATTATAACTTGTCAGTACACTGCAAGATTCAACACATTCAGTTGAAGAATATACAATGGGAAGTAGCCTGCTCTCCACAGAGAGTCGATTGCCAGATGCCAATTTTAACCCCAAAAAATGGAGGGAGAAGGATGGGTTTTCTGCAAAGCATCAAGTGCCTAACCATTTGTTTAGACTGCTGTTTTGGAATCAGTGTAGCAGCAAGATCCAAATCAAATTGCATGCAATTAAGAACATCTCAGCTCTGGTTGGGATGAGAGTGAAGGGCAGTGGGAAATCCAAGAATTCTGCAACATAGTAATAAGAACCTGACGATATTCACTGTTCATTGGAACTGAAATTTGCACACATGCTTCACAACACCTATAGATCAACTTGTTATGTCACTTTTTCTTCTAACAGAAGTACGAGTCAATGTTAAACCAGGTTTGTATCCTTCAGTAGCAGTCTGCACACCGTTCGACAGACCCTAAAGCTGTTCCCGACTCCACCTGGACTATCTGGAAGGAGTAATCCAAATGCAACAGAAGATATTCATCCACAAGAAAAATAGAAATGTCAAAATAGTCAATGTAAATATTTATTTTACATCAGATGTGACTTTGAATATGAAATGGCCACTTCAAAGGTTTTGCTCATTTTAAATATTTGTAGAGTAAGGCTACAGAGATTACAAACTGGGATTTCAGTCGCTTCTGAAAAAGAATTACCTTTAGAAGTTTGAGCCTACTGGGTAAGATGTTCCACACAAACTATTTTCCCTCCTAATGCCATAACGGCCATAAAAATAGATGCAATTAACCAATTTATTCAATAATTCAAAGAGCTTTTATACTGGCTATAACAGTGTAATGATAATTTCCAAGTTTTATTTTGCCTCGTTTAAATTTCTGTGAGTTACATACCATTCCCTGGTAGATAAAGGACCAACTGCTGTCTTTGGAACTGTGGCACAAGTTGGCGCACCTTCAGATTTGCTCTCCCTCCCTCCCTCCGGGCAACTGTTCATCGGTGGGGATAATTAGAGGAGAACCCAAAATGTATTACTCAAATGCACCAATGCATTTGCTTCAGCCCTTCTTTAAACTTTTGATCCATATTATATAACTTTACATACCATAGACCAGATAATAGGTCAACAATCAAATACTCTTAAATCAACTTCCATCCTGCAGTTTAAAATAAATTAAAACAAACTAGAAGCAGGGAATAACAGCACAACTAAGAGAATGAAAATGTTGGACTTTGCATGAAGGATGTAATGTGGACATCAACATGGAATTTCTACTGACACTAATTTAATTAAGTCCAGCACAAAGCTATTTTTTTCTGTTGCAAGTTTATTGTGGAGGGTCAGGAGAAAGGAAAGTTAAAACAGCCTGAAAATTATGTATTGTGATCAATGTTCTCATTTTTTTTTGATGCGCAGGTCCCTTTAAGTGGCTGTGCCGCCCATTTCAATCTTCGCGCATGCGCGGTTTCTCCCATATAAAAGCCTGTGAGCGGCCTGCGCGGGACCTCCAGACCACTGGGCGGCCGCGCAGCTTAGCGGGAACATTGGTTGATATTTTCGTGCAAATGCTTAGTGCATTTGTATCATATTCCTTTAGCTATGATTTTAACTGAACTGTTAATTCTTTTATTTTATCACACTGCACAGTGCAATTTCCAGGCTGAACAACGAAAAGCTTACTTACACTTTACAGAGTGCTATTTATCGCAAGTATATTCCTCACCTGCTACGTCTACCAAGGTTGGTGTTGACTAAACTTAAATTTAAAACTTCCAATAAAAAGTGAGTAAACACAGTTTCATTAGGACCATTTTAGAACTAACTAGTTATCAGACAAAAATATGGAAAGACTTAAAAATTGGTTAGTATAAATCAACAAATGTTGAGCATAATTATAGGCCAATATAATTTTTTGCTTATAGTCTAAAAGCCTAAACATCTACCCACTCCACCACAGAGATAAAGGGCCGGATTTTCCGACCCCCACGGGTGCATACGAGGTCCCGTAGGGGCCTCGCAACTGCCGGGTTTAGGCATGCGTAGCGCATGCGCTGAAAACCGGCACTTGCGTTCTGTCAAGCATTCTCTTGACAGATCATCCGCATGCCCAAGAAAAGTGCCTCTGCGGGTGGAGAGTTGCGCTTTTTGCACAACTTCCGCCCGCTGAAAGGCCATAGAATTCTTACGCCTGGTACCAGTGTTAAAAAAGAAAAATGAACTGTTATAACTCATTTACAAATTAAATATACTCTTCAAAAAGGTAAGTTTATTTTTAGCCCCGTAAAAACATTAAATTTTTTTCTTCAAAAAATTAAATTTATTTAAAATATTTAATGAAATGGAATTTTGATTAATTTTAATTATGTAATTACATTTTTTTTTATTAATGTTTTGTGTGTTTTTAAATGTGATCCCCATTCATACTTTTGACAGTTCTGTACGTAGAGACCGGTCAAAAGTATGATGGGGAATTCCCTTCTTTGATTGGTCCGCCTGGCCCACGTGATCCCAGGGGCGCTTGCGAACCACATGCGCCCCTGGGATACGTGGGCCTCTGCGCATTTCCAACAGGAGGCGCCCAGGATCGCAAGCCTCGGGATCTACGGAACCAGCAGGTAGGTTCGTAGATTTTTTTCCAAATCGGAGACATCCGCCCGCAGGAACCGTCCGATCGGAAATTCAGGGTCACTGTGACTGCAGTGTGTACTATCTACAGCAGATGCATGGGAACACCATCACCTTCAAGTTCCCATCCAACTCACACACCATCCTGACTTAGGCATATATATCCCCGTTTCTTCACTGTCGTTGGGTCAAAATCCCGTAATACTTTAACGAATAGCATTGTGGGAGCACCTTCACCACACTGACTGTAGCGGGTTAAGAAGCCAGCCCACCACGACCGTCTCACAGGCAACTAGGGATAGGCAATAAATGTCAGGCCAGCCTTGCCAGCGACGCTTATGCCCGAGAATATTTTTTTAAAAGACAATTGAGAACTGTAAAGAAAAGTTTTAATAAGTACTTTATTCTAATCAAGCGATACCTTTATTCGCTTCAACATCCACTGCAGAAGACCTTGCTGAGCTGCTTCAGTGCACATTTCAGGGCGAAATTCAGCCAAGTTCTCTATAATCGCTGTGTGAAAAAAGAAGGCATAGTGAATACACAATTCAAGAGCAAATTAAAAGAGACAATAAACCTTTTGCTGACCTACTGCATGTAGCTGAGCTCTTGGGGAAGCATGTGTCTGCTTCTTTCAAGCAGAACATTTAAATAAGGCTTCCCTCCATTCTCTCCTTTAAAAGACATACAAATTAATTTGAACTTAGCTACGTGTCAATTTTTTTAATATCCATATACATTTTAAAACATTATTTCCCAAAATTTGAACAATACTTTCCATTTTCCCATAGCAAATCTAGAAACCTTCCAGGGGGAGGACAGCCAATCAGAAGCAATTTCTCCACAACCTCAAGGTTTTAATCGAAGCAATAAAGAACACATTACGAAAAAAATTACAAAAAGAGATTGTGATTTACTGCAGCCTCAATTAATCAAAAATCATTGGACTAACCCAAGATAGGGGGGAATTTTCAAGCTTCCTACCCTGTGGAAACATGGCAGTAACCTTCCAAAATAGTGGGTAATGACCTACCACCCCATTGCTGCCGCCATTGTGGCTGCTGCAATGTTGCCCCGGGCCTTCCACTTGTTAGCCGGAGTAGCCCCGATTTCCCCTTCTAGTCTGGGGGAAAATTCATCTTATGGCGTCTACTTCACGCAGTTATAGGAGTTGACATAAGGACACACAATTGTCAATTGAAGTGAGTCAGTGAAAAACAGAAGGAAGCATTAGTGCTATAGATATTTTGATAATCAAGAGAAATTTGGAAGAAAGAATTTGGTTTTGAGGGGAAGTGGTCATCTGCAGTTTGCTTGGAACAACCCATATCAGCAGAGATTTCTTCTGTTTGAGACAATTCCCTCCAATTGTGCAAAGTACTTTATCACCTGGATCCAGATAGCTCTCACTACCAAAACCAGTATCATGTGACCAGGACACATCTACTGAGTTCATACAAGAAAATACCAATAATAAACTTTCCTTGAGGTGCAGATGTTATGCAGCTGTAGTCTCCAAACACAATGGGCCAGAAATTCGGGTCTCCACGGGTGAGTACGCGCTGTGTACTCACCCGTAGACCCAACGAAAGTGCCGGTTTTGCGCATGCACTGCACATGCGCTGGAAACCGGAACTTCCATTCCCCTGAAGGAAGGGGTTCAGAGGTCGAACGCGTGCACCGGAGAGGCAGCGCACTTCGTTTTTTTTTCAGGTTTCTCCGTGAGGGTAAGTACGGAGAAGCTGCGCAGGAAAAAAGGAGGCGCAAGGCCTGCTTTTAACAAGGTAAGTGGTGAATTAAGTACAATTTAAACATTTTTTCCAACAGGTTTATCTTTTTTACATACTTTAAAGAAAGGTAAGTTTATTTTTAGCACCGTTAAAAAGTGTAATTAATTTTTTCAAAAATTTAAATTTTTGTTTAAAGTAGTTAAGTTATGTAATTTATAGTTATTTTAAAAATGTGATGATTTTAAAAAAAAATTATTTGAAGTTTTAATGAGGTTTTGGGGCTGATCTCTATTCATAGATTTGACAGGTCTTCCTGTCAAAATCTATGAATGGAGATTCCCTGCTCCGATTGGCTCTCCATGGCCCACGTGATCCCAGGGGACGCTTTGAACTAACTGCGCCCCTGGGATACGCAAGCACTGCGCGCCGGCAGCTATAGGAGGCCCAGGAGCCGAATTTCATGCGGGCCCGAAGCACAACGGCAGGCGCGCTAGGTAAGTACGCGCACGATCCTTGCACCCGCGGGAAGCCGGAGAGCCGAATATCTAGCCCAATATGTATAGGAGTCAATGGAATACCAATTCTGAATTTAAACCCTTTGACAATTATAGTTCAGTACTTCTTGACCAGCAGCATGTCTAGAAAATATGCACAACCTCCCCAACTCTCTCATTCCCTCTAGCAGACCTGAGGGCCAGCAATAAAGGTGAGCTAGCAGAGGAAGGTATACATAGCCAATTACTGATGGAAACAGTGTAGATTGCATTGCAAATATACGGTTCAAGTGTGCTGTCAAGGTCAGTGGTAACAATTTATTTTACTGGTGGAGGAAGGAAAAAGGGAAAAAGAGGAAAGTAGCAATATAGCAGAATTATACACATGTCCCCCAATCATGTTGCATCTGGATTTTAAATGCACTACACTTGTCTGGTGAAATTCAGGCGATCTAAATTAAAGCAAAGCTTTTCAGTTCTGAAGGCCCAGAGTTATGCTGCGGTTAAAAAAAAATGAACAATTGGAGGTTTCTTATTGAGGCTCAAGTGTCAAACTTCTCTGTAATAGACAAGAGGAATGGTAGCACAGTGGTTATGTTACTGGACTAGTAATCCAGAGGCCTGGACTAATGATCCAGAGACGCAAGTTCAAATCCCACTGGGGAATTTGAATTCAGTTAATAAATCTGGAATTTAAAAAAGCTAACATCTGTAATGGTGACCCTGAAACGATCGGATTGTCGTAAAAACCCATCTGGTTCACGAATGCATGCCAGGAGCAGCACCAGGCGTACCTAAAAATGAGGTGTCAACCTGGGAACGCTGCAACACAGGACTACATGTATGCTAAAAAGCAGAATCAGCATGCTATAGACAGGGCTAAGCGATCCCACAATCAACGGATCAGATCAAAGCTCTGCAGTCCTGCTACATCCAGTCGTGAATGGTGGTGGACCATTAAACAACTAACAGGAGGAGGAGGCTCCATGAAAATCCCCATCCTCAATGATGACGGAGTCCAACACATGTGTGCAAAAGACAAGGCTGAAGCGTTTGCAACCATCTTCAGCCAGAAGTGCTGAGTGGACGATCCATATCGACCTCCTCCCGAGGTCCCCACCATCACAGAAGCCAGTCTTCAACCAATTCAATTCATTCCACATGATATCAAGAAACGGTTGAGTGCACTGGATACAGCAAAGGCTATGGGCCCTGACAACATCCTGGCTGTCGTGCTGAAGACTTGTGCTCCAGAACTAGCCGTGCCGCTAGCCAAGCTGTTCCAGTATAGCTACAACACTGGCATCTACCCCACAATGTGGAAAACTGCCCAGGTATGTCCTGTCCACAAAGAGCAGGACAAATCCAGTCCAGCCAATTACCGCCCCCATCATCCTACTTTCAATCATCCGCAAAGTGATGGAAGCTGTCATCGACAGTACTATCAAGCGGCATTTACTCACCAATAACCTGCTTCACCAATGCTCAGTTTGGGTTCCGCTAGGACCACTCGGCTCCAGACCTCATTACAGCCTTGGTCCAAACATGGACGAAAGAGCTGAATTCCAGAGGTGAGGTGAGAGTGACTGCCCTGGACATCAAGGCAGCATTTGGCCGAGTCTGGCATCAAGGAGTCCGAGTAAAATTGAAGTCAATGGGAATCGGGGGGGAAAACTCTCCACTGGCTGGAGTCATATCTAGCACAAAGGAAGATGGTTGTAGTTGTTGGAAGACAATCATCTCAGCCCAGGACATCGCTGCAGGAGTTTCTCAGGGCAGTGTCCTAGGCCCAACCATCTTCAGCTGCTTCATCAATGACCTTCCTCCAACATAAGGTCAGAAGTGGGGATGTTCGCTGATGATTGCACAGTGTTCCGTTCCATTCGCAACTCCTCAGATAATGAAGCAGTCCATGCCCGAATGCAGCAAGACCTGGATGACATTCAGGCTTGGGCTGATAAGTGGCAAGTAACATTCACGCCACAGAATTGCTAGGCAATGACTATCTCCAACAAGCGAGAGTCCAACCACCACCCCTTGACATTCAACAGCATTACCATTGCTGAATCCCCTACCATCAACATCCTGGGGGTCACCATTGACCAGAAACTTAACTGGATCAGCCAGATAAATACTGTGGCTACAAGAGCAGGTCAGAGGCTAGGTATTCTGCAGCGAGTGTCTCCCCTTCTGACTCCCCAGAGCCTTTCTACCACCTACAAGGCACAAGTCAGGAGTGTGATGGAATACTCTCCACTTGCCTGGATGAGTACAGCTCCAACAACACTCAAGAAGCTCGACACCATCCAGGACAAAGCAGCCCGCTTGATTGGCACCCCATCCACCACCTTAAGCATTCACTCCCTCCACCACCGGCATACCGTGGCTGCAGTGTGTACCATCTACAAGATGCACTGCAGCAACTCACCAAGGCTTCTTCGGCAGCACTTCCCAAACCCGCGACCTCTACCACCTAGAAGGACAAGGGCAGCAGGCACATGGGAACACCATCACCTGCAAGTTCCCCTCCAAGTTACACACCATCCTGACTTGGAAATATATTGCCATTCCTTCATCGTTGCTGGGTCAAAATCCTGGAACTCCCTCACTAACAGCACTGTGGGAGTACCTTCACAAGGACTGCAGCAGTTCAAGGCGGCAGCTCACCACCACCTTCTCAAGGGCAATTAGGGATGGGCAATAAATGCTGGCCTCGTCAGCGACGCCCACATCCCAGAACAAATAAAAAAGTGAATAAAGTAGCAACAATTGCAAATTTGTCAGAAGCTCAAAATTGGGAGTACAGAAGTGAAAATCTCAGTTATGTCAATATGAACAGCTATCGCAAGACAAAGACCAAGGTTCACATCCATTAAATACAATAGAATCCAAAATTCTACAGACCTGAATCTCATGTGACTAAAGTGGATTTGAATTGATAGCTTTGTTCTCTTCCCCAAATTAAACATTACTGAGTCTCACCAATCATGCAGACTTGCAAAGTAAGAGGTGTTGAGCTGAATTTGGGGTTGAGGTGTACAACTAGGAAGATGCGACAGAGCCCTGTAGTTCAACTATAGAACCATAAAAGTTTACACCACAGAAGGAGGTCATTCAACTCATTGTGTCTGTGCCGGATCTTTCCTTAGAGAAATGCAAAACTAATCCCACTGTATCTTCCTCTGCTTCAAATGTTTATCGACTCTTCCATTAAAAAGGTGCAATGGGCTCTGCCGCAACTACTACCTGTGGCAAAACACTCCATGCTTGAATGACTCAGTGTAAAGAAATTTCTCCTAACCCTTGTCTTCACTGACTCCCCAACCAAAGGAAATAAGTCTTGTTCAAAACAACCCATCAACACCCATTATGATTTTGAAAGCATCTATTAAATATCCTGTTGGCCATTTTTGCTCATGTGGAAATAGACCCAATATCTTAAGACTTTCCTTACAACTATAGTTTCTCATCCCTGGTATCACCTTGGTGAATCTATGCTGTACGCTCGCTATGGCTTTAATGTCCTTTTCTTTTGGGTACCCAAACTACACAATGTCTTGTATAAATTAACTATCTCTTGCCTCTTGTACTCTACGCCTCTATTAAAACCCCAAAATGTTACTGGCCATTTTAATGGTTTTATCTGTCTGCATGAAATAGCTATGGAATCAGTCACTTGTTCAAGATGCCCTAATGTCAAAAACGACTTACTTTTAACAAATCCGTGCTCCTTATTCTTGATTATCACATGCATCTCTAAATAGCTGTCCTTGTTTATCCTATGCATCTTTATGCACACTTTCACGGAATTATGTATTTGAACCCTTACGTCTCTTTGTTTTGCCATACCCTTCAACATCTTTTCACTAAGTTCTGCCAACCAACTTGTTATCTATGTATTCTGTTACATTTCCTCTTAGACCACTTGCCTAAATTTTTGTAAGAAGCCTCGCGATATTTTATGAAATATTATCTGAAAATCTATTTATACTGCATTCCTTGTTTGCCTCCCAAAATCTCTCACATTTCCACTTTAAATTGCATCTGCTACCTGCATTGCTATTCTGATAACCTCTCTATGTCCTCCCAAATCTTTCAGTCCTCCTCACCTTGTACTTTTCTGTCATCAGCACATTTCAATGTCATGCCCATGTCCAAATCATCTATATATAAAAGAACAAAAATGACCCTGCATTGACCCCTAGGCTATAGCACTTCAAACCATTCTCCAATCTGAGCAATACCCATTTAGCTCATTGTTTCCTATTCTCAACCAACTTTCCATCCATACTGTTTCATTTCCTGTTATATCATGTGCCTATTTTCTTTGTACAAGCTGCCTGTGAGACACCTAATCAAACATCTTATGAAAATCCATATACACTACATCTACTACATTCCTTTTTGATCTATTCACTTCTTCAAGCAAGTTATTCCTCATCCTCCTCTAATATAGTGACTCTCAAACTTTTTTGATTGAAGGACCCCTTTTCAAATCGATTAGTAATCACGGACCTCCCATCTAAATTATACTATATAATACTCATAATATGAAAGTGCTGCATGCAAAGTGTGTTTAATAATGCTTTTAAAAGGTATTTACTTACAGATATCAGTGAGATGGGTGCGCCTACTTCTCACTGCAGAGTCTGTCTATCCTTGGTGGGATGTTTGACGATTTATTTAAAGCTGTGCCTGCGGTTCACTTTCCCACTTGTTACATTAATTTTAAGTACCGTCCTAAAAACTACTGCTCATCTACGAATTTTAATTACGAACTTTAAAAAAAAAAATTTGAAATTAGTAGAAGCCTCAATTTTAATTCAATGCTAAAGAGCTAAAGAAGTGAAATTAAAAAGAACTCAAGACAGAAAAGAAACCTCCCAAAATATACAGCTGCTTGAGTGATTCACACCCGTCCACCGACATCTACATCAAACAAACTTGTTCTTTTCGCAGTCAGGGCGTTCCCAGTGGGGCAGGAATAAGTCCTTGCATTTCCAGCTGTCAGCCTGTCCGTACCCTGCCGTTTCCAGCCAGTGACACGCGAACCTGAACTCTCCTCTCCCCGCCCCCCCCCGCCCCCCAAAAAAAACACCCAACAGCCTGGCAACTTGACAGGCTCCGGGGTCTCCAACAGCCCACTCCCTCCACCGCGCAACTTTTCCAAAACTTTCCGGCACATAAATCAGTGCTGTCACAGTAACGGATTTTCGGCTCGATTTGGCCCAGCGGCTGTTTCAACTCGCCGACATTAATGATCCAAGATTATCCCACGCAACTGGTTCGGGAAAAGTTTTTCAGTCGCCCGTCGCCACATTCCCAGCCCGTCAACCTCCACTTTCCTTCCACAGACACAAATGAGGTCATTGGAAGGAACCCGAATGTGAACATTCTGGTCCCGCCTCCTCCTCGATCCTCTCTTTCATTTTTACAGTTTGCAATTTTTCAGAGATCTTCTCCAATGAATAATTGATCCATTTTTCGCGGATCCCCAGAACATCACCACAGACCCCAGTTTGAGAACCGCAGCTCTAATACACCTACACTTTTACTTTCACTTGTAGAGACTGATGCAATATTGGGCCAGAAATTCAGCTCGTCGGGTGAGTACGCGCCGTGTACTCACCCGTAAGGCCACCTGAAGTGCCGGTTTCACGCATGCACGGGAAACCGGAACTTCCATTCCCCTGAAGGGGTTCAGAAGTCGAACGCGTGCGCGGTAGAGGCAGCGCGCACGCAGCGAACTTCTTTTTTTTTCAGGTTTCTCCGTGATGGTAAGTATGGAGAAGCTGCACTTTTTAAAAGGAGGCGCAAGGCCTGTTTTTAACAAGGTAAGTGGTTAATTAATTACAATTTGAACATTTTTTTCAACAGGTTTATCTTTTTTACATACTTTAAAGAAAGGTAAGTTTATTTTTAGCACTGTTAAAAAGTATAATGAATTTTTGTTTAAAGTAGTTAATTTATGTAACTTATTTTAAAAATGAGATGTTTAAAAAAAAAAATAATTATTTGAAGTTTTAGTGTGGTTTTGGGGCCGATCTCTATTCATAGATTTGACAGGTCTTCCTGTCAAATCTATGAATGAAGATTCGCTGCTCCGATTGGCTCTCCATGGCCCACGTGATCCCAGGGAACGCTGCGAACTAACTGCGCCCCGGGATACGCAAGCACTGCGCGCCGGCAGCTGCAGGAGGCCCAGGAGCCGAAGTCCTCGTGGGCCCGAAGCACAATGGCAGGCACGGTAGGTAAGTACGCGCGTGATGCTTGCTCCCGCAGGAAGCCGGAGAGCCGAATTTCTGGTCCAATATATCTGCCATACCATTACCTAGCACAACTAGATTGCTCCCTTCATTCCTGAACGGTTTTACCTCTCTCTATACTTTTACTTTTAATAGACTTATAAAAGCCCTTAACATTCCCTTTTGTAGTATCTCCATCCTTTTTCTCAAACACACACAAATTGTTCATTGTTCATCCAGTAACAACAAAAAAAAACCCCACAATAACAAGCTTTGAAAAACCAAGATTTATCACAAATGTCTAGGCCAAGCTATTTGCAACAACCTGATGTATTATAAAACAGTGTGTCATATAGAATCCACGCCTCAGTCCCTGTGCTAAATGTGTACACAGATGGGTTTGCATCTGTGCAGACTGACTGAGACAGGCTGGCACACAAGAAATGATTTTAATTAGGTAATTTTTATGCTATTGATTTTTCATTAATGTGATATACACTCATGACAGAAATCTGGCAAAATGTAAAGAATGATCCAGTCCTGCCAGCTGTGTAAGGAACGGAAATTAATTTTAGCACTGAACCACTACAGGGATCAAATTTAAACACTAGTGACTAGCAGAATGCCATCAAATGTAATCCCCTTTGAGTGTCCCAAGCAGTTACACATCTTTCAGCAATCTCAAAAAGAGACACTGCATGCGTTATACACTTTCTCCTCAATTTTCAATAGTACTTTGCTATTTTCCAAATTTTTAAAAATCCTAGGGGGAAAATTCAGTTGGTTTGCGCCTCCCGTTAGCGCCTTAAGAGGGCACTAATGGGGCGCAAAGCAACTAGCGCCCATACGCGATGTTTGCGCCGCTCACAAAATTAACTAGACATTTTGCGGCGGCGCTAAACACTACCGCCACGATCTCCTGCACCCGCAGATCGTGACATCAGTCGAGTGTGCAACACCCCGGGCCGGATATTGAGTGGCTTACCGCCTGCCGCTAGCAACGACAGGTTGAGGAGAGCGTTTTGCAGTCAGGGAGGGACTGGGGGAGCGCTATTTAAAGGCGACCGCTTCCTGCCTTTTTTTGTTGGTGACATTTTTGCACCACGCATTGAGAGAGAGCGAGAGAGAGCGCGAGACTGACTTCTGGAGAGATTCAACGCTGTATGAAGGAGTTTTGGGTACTGAGCAGCACTTTGCAGGTTCATTTTGATTTGCCCTTCCTTGTATCGATTTAGAAGAGATTGTGGGGGCTGCACTCTGAGCTCTTTCCCTGGGTCTCTCCATTGTTCTTTCCAGCAGATTTGATGTACAGGTCTCTCCAGGCCGAGATTCAAGGCTGCAATGAGCAGGATGTGAATGGAGAGCAAGATCAACCCTCCCCTTTAAGAACTGGCCGGCGCTATTGTGTCTGTGTTCCATTGCGGACTGACATCACATGAACTTCTCCAGCGCTCTGAGGTAGCGCCTCGCTCCTCGGCCTTTGCGCCTTAAGACAGTTGTGAAGCGTCTGATTTAGCGCTCCAATCACCTCCAGGGGCGATAAAAGCCAAGGTTGCAGTCGGAGGCGATAATTAGTGCCAGGCGCTAATCTTTGCGCCCGGCCGATAATTGCGTCCCAAATGGGGCGATACTGAATTTCTCCCCCCTAGTATCTAAAGCAGGTCGTGGAAATTAAGACAGTATTAACCGATTGCAAATTCAAATCAACACAATTAATAGATTGTGAAACTTGATACTGAATAAGCCGAATGGTGCAGAACTGTGAATTTGTTTGTTCTTAGCGTTCCTGTAGAAACCTGGCAATATTCTTCTCCAAAAACCAAGAGATTTGTGATTCTGGCCTACCATTTATTTGCTGGGCACTGACATATGCATTTGGTGAATAATGAACATGAACAAGCTCCTTAAATCTACTGTTAACATGCAAGACACTGAACACACATTTCACCAGGAAACTGTACAATATTTATCAATGTTTAGTGTTCTCAATGTTAAATTGTAATGATAAAAAGCAATAAAAAAACATAATTACCTAATGACTGGGAGACTCCTATGAAGAATAGTCTTACAATTCTTAATTGGTGCAAAAGCAGCAAGATGGACACATTTAAAAAAAACTCACTAACTTAATGATTAAATGGAATGAAAAAATAAAAGAGACATGATCTATTTGTACATTATACATAGTTTAATGCACTGTACAATGCACTAGTACTTCATGCACTCTCCCTTGATTCCTGAATCTCAGCTTGGCTGTCGAGAAAAGTCAATGAACAGAGAAAAGACATGCACGGGCAAATCAACTTGCACCATTCTCAAATGCCTCCTAGTGTTTGCCTCAAGAATCTGTAGCTGGCACGGTGACAGGTATTTTAAATGTCAACAGTGTGTTGTACACAACTGCTGCTATTTTTATACTTAAAGGGTATATTACCCTTAAATCATACAATCTGGCCACTGGATTTACATAAATCCCCCAAAACGTCTAGATTTTTTTTTCATTCGGCATTTTTTTTCTTGGCAATTGTAATTTCTAATCTCGAAGGTTTTAAACAAAAGAATAAAAATGAAAAATATATGTATTTAACAATACTTTTACATAGGATTACATAGGATATACGGCACAGAAACAGGCCATTCGGCCCAACCTGTCCGTGCCGGTGATTATGCTCCACACGAGCCTCCTCTCGTCCTTCCTCATCTAAATTTATCAGCATAACCCTCTATTCCCTTCTTCCTCATATGCTTATCTAGCCTCCCCTTAAATGTATCTATACTATTCGCTTCAACCACTCCCTGTGGTAGCGAGTTCCACATTCTCACCACTCTTTGGGTAAAGAAGTTTCTTCTGAATTCCCTATTGGATTTCTTGGTGACTATCTTATATTGATGTCCTCTAGTTACGCTCTTCCCCACAAGTGGAAACATTCTCTCTCTATCCACTCTATCAAATTTTTTCATAATTTTAAAGACCTCTATTAGGTCACCCCTCAGCCTTCTTTTTTCCAAGAGAAGAGACACCCAGCCTATTCATCCTTTCCTCGCATTTCTGGTATCATCCTTGTAAATCATCTCTGCACCCTCTCCAGTGCCTTTATGTCCTTTGTATAATATGGCGACCAGAACTGTACGCAGTATTAAGTGTGGTCTAACCAAGGTTCGATACAGGTTTGGCATAACCTCCCTACTTTTCAATTCTATCCTTCTAGGAATAAACCCTAGTGCTTGGTTTGTTTTTTTATGGTCTTGCTAACCTGTGTTGCAACTTTTAGTGATGTGTATTTGTACTCTAGATCCTTTTGTTCCTCTACCCCACCTAGACTCGCACCCTTCAAGTGATGTGACCTCCCTATTCTTCCTACCAAAATGGAATACCTCACATTAACTGTGTTGAACTTCATTTGCCAATTATATGCCCATTCTGCAAGTTTATTAATGTCCTCCTATAACTGGCTGCAGTCCGCCTCAGTATTGACTATCCCCCCCAATTTGGTGTTATCCGCAAATTTAGAAATTGTGTTTTTGATTCCAAAGTCTTAATCGTTAATGTAAATTGTGAACAGCAGGGGTCCCAGCACTGATCCTTGTGGAACACCACTACCCACCTTCTGCCACTGTGAATAGTTACTCTTTACTCCTACTCTCTGCTTTCTGTCCTGAAGCCAGCCAGCAATTCATTCTGTTACTTGTCCCCTGACTCTGCATTCTCTGACCTTGTTCATCAGTCTATTATGGGGTACCTTATTGCATGGCCTTTTGAAAATCCAGATAAATTACATCTACTGCATTACCATTGTCTACTCTCTGTTACCTCTTCAAAAAATTCAGTAAGGTTGGTCAAGCAAGACTTTCCCTTTTGAAATCCATGTTGACTATTCATTATTATATTTTTGATTACTCTTATCCATTCAATTGTCTTTTATGTCTTTTAATGCCTTCATAAAGATTTTACTTGAAGGTTACAACCTCTCCCAAAAGCCTAGGCCTGGACCAATCATTTGCTCAGAGCTCTGACTCTGAACAATTGTGCAGTCTAAGCATGTGCAGTTTTCCTAATTTCCCAGGATACCTCAGTACCACCCAGTCCGTTGTATTGATGGGATATTTTTGTTTACCTTGAATTAATTTTGAAAAAAGAGGGGAGGAAGGATGAGGGACACTGAGGTTTCAGGGCCTCTAGCCTCTCAACACCCACTCTTGGGGGCAGCAAGGAGGAGAGTGGATGGAGATTTCAGGATGAGGTGAGTGACAGTGGAGCAAGGGCAAGAGGAGGTTACAGGGATTGAGTGGTTTGTTCAAAGGGGAAGAGGTAGGGGCAGTCACAAGAGTGAGGGGATGGTAGGAAGGGGAATGGAAAGTGGGAAGGTGAAGGGGTAGGGGACAGGAGTGCAAGGCAGCCACATTTTCCATACAACCCCCATCGCAAATACAGGCTGCAGCAGTTCCTTTCTCCATCATGCTATGCCATACCACCCAGCACCTGAAAGGAAAGAATGAGAGAAGCGGTTGAGAACAAAGAAAGAAGAAAAAGGATGAGTCAAGGGGGGGGGGGAAAGCAGGAGAGAAAGAGACAGAAGAGGAAAGAGAAGCAGGAATATGAAGACATCAGAGACAGGTAAGAGAGTGACCATATTCTCTGACTTATCATATGCAAACAAAGCACGGGAGATCGACTAATGTGTATATATAGGAGATACATAATACATACATATTCAAAAAATCTTTTAGAAAGGATTTTTTTTTTGCAATTTGTAACATTTCATTTAATTTCAAATAGGCTGGTTGCTGCTTTCAGCCTGAAATGCTTTCATTACAAATGCTGCAAGTCAGGGTAGGTTTCTCAGCACTTCACTGAAATGAGGCCAAAGCAGGTGAAACATTCTGATATAGAGTGTTGAGAGTGAAATAAATTAAAAAAGTAATAGAAGTGTGCAAACAGCCGAACTGGTGTCACAGACAATTAGCATCCCCAGGTAGTATCCCCATTAGTATTCCCACTGGTGGGTTCATTTTATAATACAACTGGGCCTTCCATCCTAAAAGATTAACTGGGCTTGACAACCACATTGCTTTGCTTCTATCCTAATATAAGCCAAGGCAACATAAAACAAGTAAACATACTCGGTAGCACATTTCCCATTGAAAGTAATGGGATTTAGAAAAACCAATTAAATCCACAGATTGACTAGTTCCTCCTGATTGGTTCTCGCTTTCACTGGCAGTGATTTTGCTCAGGCTTGTTGAGCACCAACTCAATGGAGCAGTAATGGTCAAAAATCTTATAGAATTATCAGCTGCACAGGGTGCACGATTTCCAATCATTGCTTTGCCAGTGCTGAGTTTGTGAATTATTGGCTTGAAAACCTAAAAATCACTAATGCAATGATGGATCTTAAAGTTGCAGCATTGCCAGAATTAGGAATTCAATTGTGCCATGGTCAGACCATCTGGTTAAGTACTTTTACAGAAAATCGAATGCTAGTCCTGCACTATAAGCCTTAGGTTTGCCTTCAGACCATAAAAGGGAGAAGATTAATGAACCTTTTACATTAAAAAGAAACTGATAGATTCATTTTACAATACCAAAATTGCAATCAAAGACTGTCTCTCCAGGGCAACGCACAGTAATGTCCTTCTGTGATCCTCCCGAACTAGATCTGTATTACTAACAATCTAACATTGCTGATTGCTCCACAGTGTCACATAGTTAGCATGGACAATCAGATCCCAGTATTGTGGATCAATTGAATTTTTGGGAAAATATTTTAATCTATTTTTTGTCATCATGATAAAGCTCCATTTCACCTCTGCTACTCCCCTACCGCAGGTATTTTAACTTGCTCTGCCTAGCGTCTTCTCTGCTCCCTCCCAGACCCAGCTTGACTCAACTCCCTCTCAATTAAATCTGTCCAGAGTACTCCAGTTTGCCTTCTCACAGCAGTTGTATGAGTACTCTATGCACTACATCTCCAGGCCATGCTCCCACCACAAACCCTCGCCTTGCACTCTGTTCCCTCGCCCACAGCTCCTCTCAGCACCTTGCTGCCTCACACCCGGCTACTCTGATAATGACAATTCCCCACCTGCTTCTGCTGCAGCTCTACTGCCTTGCTACTGAGACATCACAATGATAGATTCTGTCCTGCTGGGTGCCTGTTACCATTCAGCCCCACTTCTTCCCAGTGCTAACCTTGGGTGCCACAGCCTTCCCAGTGCTAACCTTGGGTGCCACAGCCTTCCCAGTCATAGCATCCCACACACTCCTCCCCCGAGAACCTCCTTCCTAGCCTTCAAGTCTCGCCCAATCCCAGCCTCAAGACCTACCCCCCACCAGAAACCTCGACCCTCCATTCACTCAGGCCCGAGAGCTCTCCAGTTTCTCTCTCACTCATGTGTTACTGTAGCTATATATAACAGAAATCTGGCTTGGAGTGGACATGCAGTCTGGCCAGGTCCCACACTAGGGTAACAACTCCCTACTCAGCCCCAGAAGGAGCCTCCTCTCCCTTCCAGCTCTCCCCTCACTCACACATGTTGTCGGCGCCTCTAGGATGGCCTCTCCCCAACTGGTGCCAGTATCAAACTCATATAGGTTAGCTGCCATGTTAATGCATGCCCTGAGCTTAACAATGGCAAACACAAATTTGAGTAAATCAATAAAGCAACGTGTGAAAGTGGGAGCTGTACAGAAAACACAGGGTGAAATAGACTTAGGGACAGAAAAAGTAACAAGATAGAGATTACAAAGTGTTTGAGAACCACAGAGAGAGTTAAGAGAGTGGGGGAGAAGCAGCGAGACCATTACAACAAGAGAAAGACCCCATTTTTAATTGTGTTTCTGTAAGCAACACCAAAAAAACATTCTGTATCATTAGCAATGTTTAATTAAACCAGCCTATTGAACACTGCATACAAGTAAACTTTTTTTGCCCTTTAGGACAGAGCTCTAAGGGTTTCGGCTAGATATGATTCATATGCATGTTTATGACGGGGTAGGAAAAAATCAGTTGTTGGGTAAAACACAAGATGCAACTTTCTGCTTTGTGATACTTCCAGTGTTATTGTCAATGACTCAACATAGGATGCAATTTAAAAGGAAATGTTTCAGAAATGAGGTTCAGTAATCTTATAATTGAGAAAGTATTTTAATATAATCTTCTAAATATTGGCTGCAATTTTCACACTCAAATATAAAGGGCATGGCCATTTGCTATATGCGTTAATTACATGCTTCAGTTTTACTAAATACTTCGGGACGTATTTTCCGATTGGAGGCTTCCTGCGTGCGGAGGACTCTGATCTGGAAAAAATCTACGGACTTACCCGAGGTGCGTATACTTCCGTTCCTGGGTCTCTCCAACTCGAAATGTGCAGGGCCCACGTATCCCCGAGGCGCATGCGGTTCGCAAGCGTCCCTGGGATCACGTGGACCATGGGGAGCCAATAGGAGAAAGGAATCTCCCTTCATACACTTGACAGATAGACCTGTCAAATATATGAATGGAGATCACCCCAAAAACACTTTAAACATTAAATAATTTTTTTTTTTAAATCACATTTTTAAAATGAGTTGAAATTACAATAAATTAAATATTTTAAACAAAAATTAAATTTTTTGAAAAAAATAATTAAAGCTTTTTACGGGGCTAAAAATAAACGTACCTTTTTTAAAAAAGTATTTTTAAATGATAAATGAGTGAAACTTTTTTTTTTCCAACTCTTATGCTGGTAAAAGCAGGCTTTACTGCTTTTACCAGGCATAAGATTTCTAAAGGTTTTCTGCGGGCGGAGGTTCTCCAGAAAGCGGAACTATCCGCCCGCAGAGGTCCTTCTCTAGGGCGCACAGGCGTCTGATCTGTCACGAGCATTCTTGACAGATCGGAAATGCCGGTTTTCAGCGCATGTGCTTGGCATGCCTGAAACCGGCATTTCCAATGTCCCTACGGGTGTGTACACAGCGCGTACACACCCGTAGGGATCGGAATATATGGCCCTTCATCTTTAGAACTGGAATACAGTTTTCCCTAGAATTATATTCTATGTGTCTGCTGGATGTGCTTTGCTAAAGCACACAATTACAATCTAACTTCAGGAACATCACAAATGAGGCTGGATACATTGCCCCTTTGTCATGAATCTTGTTACAAGAGGCTTTGCAGGGAAAAAAATATTTCAGGCTAAACAACATACCTAATGTGTTGTGAACGCCATCGGCCTCTTCTTTCACTGTCTCATCCAATCGTTCCAGGTTCTGAACTAGCAGTGCTACCACTTGTCCTTCCAACTAAATTAATACAGAAGCAGATAACATTATAACAAGCCACTTCAGCATGGATTGTTAATCCTTTTAATACTGAACATATAACACATTACAAACCACATTTTTGCTGATAAACACGATTCACTTACAAAAGAATCAGAGGCCAACATCGACATTTTCTGGTTGGCCAGCATTCTACCAACTTGTGGGTCGTTTGCCAAAATCACACAGAAATGGAAGCTGTGGATGATTGCTGGATGGAACATTTTATGTCTGTATGCTGGTTGTGAAGAACCCATACAGAGTGGACACAGTAGCAGTCATTGTTGCCTCTCTAGTGGGGAAGGACCCACAGTATAGGCACTCTACCTTCTATCTTCATTTGCCGGTCTCCCTTGCAGAGATCATTCTCTTTCTCTCAATTCACCAGCATCAGCTTTTTTCACATGACTATATTGCTATAATAAAGCACAAAATGAGGTGTAACCTCCTTTGGGTGTGGTGTTTAAAACCAATAAGTGAAGAGAAGTCATAGACAAGCCTGTACCAAAACTGAAACTTACATCGATGGATTCTCTTGATTTCCCATGAGGAGGCAGATTTTATTCATGACCTCCCATGCTGGGTGCCAGGCAGGCATAGCATCCCTGAGGTGTGCAGTGCCCGTGATTGCACAAATTGCCTCCCGGACCATTAACATGACTCACGTGCCTGTCCCACCTGCATGGGCCCACCCCATGGCGGGGACTTGCAATGAGAACAGAGCAGAAACAGGGTGGGATGTGACAAGTGGTGTTCCCCAGGGATCTGTACTGGGGACTCAGCTTTTTAACCATATTTATATAGCGACTTTAAAAGTAATAAAACGTCCCAAGGCGCTTCACAGAAGCGTTACGAACGCAAAACAAAACTTGACAATGAGACATATAAGGAGATGTTAGGGCAGATGAGAAAAGCTTGGTCGAAGAGGTAGGGCTGGATTTTGTCAGCCCCGAGGAGGCGGGACTGCCGGTAAAGTTGCAGAAAGTGGGGGCGGATGGCAAAGCCGGCCCCATCCCGCCTCCGTGCCCTTCTGCCAGGAGGCGGGAAGATATCCTGCTTCAGGTCATGTCTCCGAGGCGGGAAAGGGATTAAAATCATTTTAACTGCCTGTTAACAGGTAGTTAACAGGCAGAAAAAAGGATTAGTCCCATTTTACCTTTTCAGGTGAAGGCTTCCCGACCTCTGAGAACCCCGCTGGGTTGGAGGAGTCGAGTAGGAGGTTTGCGGGGGTCGGAGGGGCCTGAAAGTGAAATGTAGAGGTGAGTGATGGGTGCAAGTGTGGAGTGGTAAGTATGTGATGAGTGTTAAGTGTTAGAAAATGTTCACTTACCTTTGTTTCTGCCTACAGCCTTCAGCCGCAGTGGTTCCGGAGTCCCGACATCTTCGTTGTAGATTTCACAGACTGGCTGTTGGATCCTCCGAACCAACAGTCATCTGCTTTCTACAAAGTTGAAAGGTTTTGATGAGTCCTGAACACAAGGACTCATCAAACTACACAGAATGTCAGTGTTTGACAGCTGCACAGAGCTGTCAAACGCTGACATTTCTTCTTTCAAGAAGTCTTGACAGATGGCACGTCAGACTTCCCCCTAATTGGCCTGCTGAGCCCGCAGGGCGGGCTTAACAAGGTCAATCAGAGGAAAATCCCGCTGGTTGGCCAGAACATGATGGAGGCGGGACATAGACCCGGCAAGCAGCAGTCCCGCCTCCAGCACGTCTCCATTCACAAAATCCAGCCTGTAGGTTTTAAAGAGCATCTTAAAGGAGGAAAGAGAAGGGAAGTGGACAGGCAGAGAGATTTAGGGAGGGAATTCCAGAGCTTAGGACAGAGGCAGCTGAAGGCACTACTGTCATGGTGGAGCACTAAGAATCAGGGTTGTGCAAAAGGCCAGAATAGGCAGAGTACAGAGAAGGAGGAGGATTATAGGGGCGAGGCCATGGAGGGATTTGAAAACAAGATGAGAATTTTAAAATCAAGGTGTTGCTTAACTGGGATCCAATGTACAGCAAGCACAGGACAGATGGGTGAGCGGGACTTGGTGCGTACTAGGGCACGGGCGGCAGAGTTTTGGATGACTTCAAGTTTATGGAGGGTAAAACTAGGGAGGCCTGGAATAGTCAAGTCTAGAGGTGAACGACGCATGGATGAGGGTTTTGGCAGCAGATAAGTTGAGATAAGGGCGGAGACAGGCGATATTACGAAGGTGGAAATGGACGGTGTTAGTGATAGAACGGATATGGGGTAGGAAGCTCAATTTGGGACCAAATGAGTGCCTGGATGAGTGCAGCTCCAACAACACTCAAGAAGCTTGACACCATCCAGGACAAAGCAGCCCACTTGATTGGCACCCCATCCACCACCTTAAACATTCACTCCCTCCACCACCGGCGCACCGTGGCTGCAGTGTGTACCATCTACAAGATGCACTGCAGCAACTCATCAAGGCTTCTTCGGCAGCACCTCCCAAACCCGCGACCTCTTCCACCTAGAAGTACAAGAGCAGCAGGTGCATGGAAACACCACCACCTCCAAGTACCCCTCCAAGTCACACACCATCCTGACTTAGAAGTATATTGCCGATCCTTCATCGTTGCTGGGTCAAAATCCTGGAACTCCCTACCTAACAGCACTGTGGGAGTACCTTCACCACAAGGACTGCAGCGATTCAAGAAGGCGGCTCACCACCACCTTCTCAAGGGCAATTAGGGATGGGCAATAATTGCTGGCCTAGCCAGCGACGCCCACATCCCATAAACGAATAAAAAAAAGACAGCAAGGTTGCAAACAGACTTGGTCAGCCTTAGACAGTTGACAGATCGAATCAGTGGAAAGGGAATGGAGTTTGTGCCGTGAACCGAAGAATTTTTTGTCAAAGGTTGCAGACAGGTCCAGAAGGACAAGGAGGGATAGTTTACCTTTATCGCACTCAATTAGGATGTCAATTGTGACTTTGGTAAGAGCTGTTTTGGTACATAAGAAATAGGAGCAGGAATAGGCCACTTGGCCCCTCGAGCCTGCTCCGCCATTCAATAAGATCATGGCTGATCTTGGGCTCAAAGCCACTTCCCTGCCCGCTCCCCATAAACATTCACTCCCTTATCTTGTAAAAATCTGTCTCTCTCCGCCTTAAATGTATTTAATGACCCAGCCTCCACAGCTCTCTGGGGCAGAGAATTCCACAGATTTACGACCCTCTGAGAGAAGAAATTCCTCATCTCAGTTCTAAAAGAGCGACCCTTTATTCTGAAACTATGCCCCCGAGTTCTAGATTTCCCCACGAGGGGAAACATCCTCTCTGCATCTACCCTGTCGAGCCCCCTCAGTATCTTATATGTTTCAATAAGTTCACCTCTCATTCTTCTAAATTCCAATGAGTATAGGCCCAACCTGCTCAACCTTTCTTCATAAGTCAACCCCCGCATCTCAGGAATCAACCATGTGAATCGTCTCTGAATTTCCTCCAATGCAAGTATATCCTTCCTTAAATAAGGAGACCAAAACTGTACGCAGTACTCAAGGTGTGGTCTCACCAATACCCTGTACAGTTGTAGCAGGACTTCCCTGCTTTTATACTCCAACCCCCTTGAAATAAAGGCCAACATTCCATTTGCCTTTTTGATTACTTGCTGTACCTGCATTCGAACTTTTTGTGTTGCATGCACAAGGACCCCCAGGTCCCTCTGAACGGTAGCATTTTGTAATCTCTCTCCATTTAAATAATAGTTCGCTTTTTTATTTTTCCTGCCAAAGTGGATAACCTCGCACTTTCCCACATTATACTCCATCTGCCAAATGTTTGCCCACTCACTTAGCCTGTCTATATCCCTTTGCAGGTTCTTTGAGTCCTCCGCACAACTTGCTTTCCCACCCATCTTTGTATCATCCGCAAACTTGGCTACATTACACTCGGTCCCTTCATCCAAGTCATTAATGTAGATTGTAAATAGTTGAGGCCCCAGCACCGATCCCTGTGGCACCCCACTAGTTACCTTTTGCCAACCAGAAAATGACCCATTTATCCCGACTCTCTGCTTTCTGTTAGTTAGCCAATTCTCTATCCATGCTAATATATTACCCCCAATTCCGTGAGCTCTTATCTTATGCAGTAACCTTTTATGTGGCACGTTATCGAATGCCTTCTGGAAATCCAAATACACCACATCCACTGGCTCACCTTTGTCCACCCTGCTCGTTACATCCTCAAAGAACTCCAGCAAATTTGTTAAACATGATTTCCCTTTCATAAAGCCATGCCGACTCTGTTTGACTGCATTATGATTTTCCAAATGCCCTGCTACTGCTTCCTTAATGAAGGACTCCAACATTTTCCCAACAGATGTTAGGCTAACTGGTCTATAGTTTCCTGCTTTCTGTCTCCCTCCTTTCTTAAATAGGGGTGTTACATTTGCGGTTTTTCAATCCGCTGGGACCTCTCCAGAGTCCAGGAAATTTTGGTATATTGCAACCAATGCATCCACTATCTCTGCAGCCACTTCTTTTAAGACCCTGGGATGCAGGCCATCTGGTCCAGGGGACTTGTCGTCTTTTAGTCCCATTATTTTACCAAGTACTATTTCCTTAGTGATAGTGATTGTCTTTAGTTCCCCACTCCCAGTGGCCCCTTGATTATCCGTTATTGGGATGTTGTTAGTGTCTTCTACCGTGAAGACAGATACAAAATATTTGTTCAGAGTCTCTGCCATTTCCCCGTTCCCCATTATTAATTCCCCAGTCTCATCCTCTAAGGGATCAACGTTTACTTTAGCTACCCTCTTCCTTTTTATATATCTGTAGAAGCTCTTATCGGTTTTAATATTTCTTGCCAGTTTACTCTCATAATTCATCTTCTCTATTTTTTTTTTAGTCATCCTTTGCTGGTTTTTAAAAATGTTCCAATCCTCTGATCTCCCACCGATCTTGGCAACATTATATGCCTTCGTTTTCAATTTTATACCATCCTTTACTTCCTTAGTTAGCCACGGATGGTGCTCCCTTCTCAAAATCTTTCTTTCTCACTGGAATATATTTCTGTTGGCAGTGGCGGGGGCGGAAGCCTGATTGGAAGGATTCAAACAAGGAGCTCTGGGAAAGATGGGCAAGAATTTGGGCGGCGACAACACGTTTAAGAACTTGAGAGGAAAGGGAGGTTGGAGATGGGGGCGATAGATGGCAAGGACAGAGGGGTCAAGGGTTGTTTTGTTTTTTTGAGAGGGGTGATAACTGTTTGTTTCTCTCTCCACAGATGCTGCCTGACCTGCTGAGTATTTCCAGCATTTTCTGTTTTTTATTTCAGATTCCAGCATCTGCAGTATTTTGCTTTTGTATAAATGACCATTGTGTCTGTTTTGGTGGCATTGGTCGAGGTATGAATATTAGCGAAGATACCAGGAGAATCCTATTCCTCTTCGAATCGTGTCACAGAGTTTACATCCACCTGGACATGTAAGCAGGGCCTCATTATAATGTCCCATTTTAAAGAGAGAACACCTCTGACAACCTCTCAGTACTGTACTCAATAATAAGACAGCTGGCTTCTTTGAACCAGGTGTGAATGAAATGCGTCTTAACATCTGGTGTGAGGTGAAACAATTGGGCAGAAATTCCGTTCCCTACGGGTGTGTACTCACCCGTAGGGCCAACGGAAATGCCGGTTTTAGGCATGCACTGCGCATGCGCTGGAAACGGGCATTTCCGATCTGCCAAGAAAGCTCTTGACAGATCCTCCACCTGCCCGGGAGCAGGGCCTCTGCGGGCGGATAGTTCCGCTTTTTGGAGACCCTCCGCCCGCAGAAAACACTTACAATTCTTGCGCCTGGTAAAAGCAGGCATAAGGCCTGCTTTTACCAGGATAAAAGAGTTGAAAAAAGTAAAAACAAAATTTCCACTGATTTATCATTTAAAAATACTTTAAAGAAAGGTAAGTTTATTTTTAGCCCCGTTAAAAACTTTAATTATTTTTTTCAAAAAATAAAATTTGTTTAAAATACTTAATTTATTGTAATTTAGAGTAATTAAAAAAAAAAAATTATTTAAGTTTTACTATGTTTTGGGGGGTGATCTCTTCATATATTTGACAGGTCTTCCTGTCAAATGTATGAAGGGAGATTCCCTTCTCTGATTGGCTCCCCATGGCCCATGTGATCCCAGGGACGCTGCGAACCGCCTGCGCCTCTGGGATACGTGGGCCCTGCGCACCGGCAGTTTGGAGAGGCCCAGCAACGGAACTCTGCGCCTCCCGGGAGCCCTCCGGTCCAGGCGCAGATTTTTCCAGATTGCAGCCCTCCGCCCGCGGGAGGCCTGCAAACGGAATTTCTGGGCCAATGTCTAAAAGCCCAAAACCAGACCGTGCAAGTTTATGGTCATCAACACCTCTAGGTGTTTAGCCACATGCCTTTGTGTCTATAGGTTGAAGAGATTGCTGGCTTTATTCAGCCAATCACCTTGAACTCTTAACAAGTTAGAGTATAAAAGACCATCACATTTTGTGCATCAGCAGTTCAGCCTGTCTTGTTGTGACCCCACGTGGATGAATTAAGCTCTGTTAACTCACATAATTTGTACAAAGTGTAATCTGTTTTTCCACTGAGGAACATGGCTTATTTCTTTGACAAATAGTGAATTTCAAGGTTATCTGATTAGTTCCTTGTGAGCTGTTTGCAGACTTCTAGCATTGTTGTAGCAAATTAGATTTTGTCTGGGTTGCTGGAAAACACATTATTTCTGTGCTGTTAGATTCAGCATTTGTTCTCAAGAAGCCAGCAAACCAGAATTAGTCAGTGATTCTCTCTGTCGCTCACCCAATCAAATTGGCCTCCAGAATATCTAACCTCATCATTTACATTATTTATACTTACATTTTCATAGTCCCGCAGTTCAGTAACCATCATGCTCCAGGCAGCATTTGACCACCTCTACCTGCAGCTATCCTTATAAAGCCCAATTCCATTCCTTCAATCTAATGTGGGGTTTTTTTTCATAAAAAAGGTCTCAATTGAGAAAACATGAACTGTTTTATTCAAAAACCGATTTCGCATATTTACGATTTCAAGAGGAATCTCAGCTATTGTCTTAGGATTTTTAATCTTTAAATTGTAAGCAGGTCTAGGCAAAGGCCAGTGTCCTTGCGCCAGCTAGTTGCTTAACCTTGCAGCTCACGCTCTGCAACATTGATATAAACACTATTATAGTAACAGTGTCAGATGGTTGTGGGTTTAAATCCCACTCCAGGATGAGAGCACATAATCTAGGCTGACACTTCAATGCACGACTAAGAGAATGCTGCACTGCTGGTGGTGCCATCTTTCAGATGAGACATTAAACTGGGGCTCAAACGGAGGTCCTGTCTTCTTGTTCAAGTGAACATAAAAATTTCATGGCACGATTCGAAGAGAAGTAAAAGAGTTCTCCAGGTGTTCTGGTCAATATTTATCCGTCAAGATTAACTGGTGAATTAGCTCATTGTTGTTTGTGGAACCTTGCTATGCGTAAATTGTCATGTTTGCCTAAAAATACATCGATTATACTTCAAAAGTAATTTAGTAGTAGCAAAGGGCTTTGCGACGTCTTCAGACGCTGTACAAATTTGTTTGTTCTTTCTTAGTAAAGCTACCCACGTTCCAATTATGAAGCAAATTGTAATATTAACCATAAGCTACAAAAACATCTAAAGCTCAAGCTTACACACTGCAAATCTTTTCACCCAGTTTGCTGATTTGTTGGAACTCATCCTGGAGCTTTGAAACTTCTGTTTAGGTTCAAGGCAAATAGGTCAGCTTTGAAGCTCAATTATTAGCCACTGTTTTCCTTTTTTCCTACCAACCCAACTAGAAATCCCCTATTCTCAATCCGCCTTCAAGGCAAAGCTTGCAAGTTTCGGCAGCCTCCAGCTTCAAAGCATAATGGAGAAAATAAATACAGGGCTCGTTACCTCTGCTTTAATAAAACCGGCAAAAGATTTGTTCTGAAAAAAAATATATTAAAAAAAATATTTTAAGGCTGTGCTGATCACAATCAATCCACAATAACCAATTCTCCATGGATACCAGCTACAACGCTCACTCACTTCTACTCCTGCCAGTGTAGTTAGCTGTCTGTAATGTAAACTATGCCACAGGAAAGCTCTGGGCTTATCCCATGGTGCTTTTGTGCTCTCAGCAACCAAGGACAATTTACGTCCAGCTGCACTTCCTTATTCCAGAAAAAAAAATCATCACTAATCAACCCCCTCATAGAGCCACGCGGCACACTATTGTAGAACAAGTCACATCTTATTCTGTACAGGATGGTTACGAATATTGCAACGCTAATGGATATTTGACCTTCAGTTTATTAGCTTGTCAGTTAAACTGAGGTTATTAAACAGGGTGCCAGCATGTTCAAATTTACTTCGACAACCATCATTAGAAACAGCCTCAAGGTGGAAGAGCTTTAGTTGAATTACTCAGCTGTTAACAGGACTTTATTAGGTATCTGAAAAAATACCAAGAGTGACAGAATACATTCTCAGCTAAAATGTGGTAAACTTCTGTGCTTTGACTAGATTTTTTTTCCAAAAAGAATGAACAGCTGGAAGGGGTTGCCAGGATGTATGACTGAGGCCAGGACACTGGACTCATGCAAAAAACTACTAGATGCTGTGACATGATAACATGGGTTTGGTTTTCTGAAAGAATGAGCTTTTGGGCTTTTTTCCAATCCAAACGTCATCTTGTGATCAGAAATAAATCCATCCATAGCAAAGTCTTATTTCTCCAGTGCCTGGCCACCAGGCACTTTACAAGCAAGAGTACAGTATCACTTTCGTCCTGGGATATCTGCAATACACCCAGTATCTCAGAAGAATGAGTCAAGTCTGGCTAATCTGGTACTACTCAATCCACGATTATTCTGCTGTCCCTAGTATTCCGGTAACCATGGTCCGAAGACATGCAACATCCTATCTCTCCCTTCCTTATCTTTGCAGTAAATAGAATAAACCCTGTTAACCTAAGGTATACCAATGCCCAGAACTGCACTAACATGTCTTCCTGAAGGTGTGCACCCCTTCCCCATCTCTGCCAATGTTCACATAAAACCTCCACCTTACAAGTGGATTGCTCGGATAATTTTGACTACATTAAGATAGCTGGGGTCAGAGACCACTTGGATGTAGTTTTCCAGTAAGCCTTCTCTGTTGGCAGGTCCCTAAAAGGAACAATGCTTCACTGAACTTAAGTACCTAATACCCCATGACCATGTCGATAAATGGGAGGTGAATATGCAGCTACAGTTAGACAAATGATGTAACAATTGGTTGCTCAAAGAGATTGGTAACCATGAGAATCCCTTCAATATATTAAACAAAGGATTAAACCAAAGGATGACTAAGAGGACTAAAGTTTTCCCATCGACTAAACTATTTCAAAGCCTGCCTTTTATATTGAGCTATCCCTAATCTGCTGAGGTAGTGGTCTTGTGGGCAAGAGCTGCAATGGTATTAAGTTGACTGGCTTCCCATCCACTATCCATTAACAAATCACACCATGTAAGTGAAGCCAAAGTAGAAGCTGACACCTTATAGATGTTGCGTGATATGTGGATAGGTTCAGGGGATCCAATCATCTTTAGTTTTTCCAAAGAGATAACTGGGAAGAAAAGGTCATGGCCCAGACAAAAGATGGGAAATAGTTTATGCAGAATCTTGATATAAATATTGGGCATCACCAGCAATGGCAGCAATGCTGTTATACAGCTGACATATGGGATCAGACATTTCAAACAATAAATTCTGCCCTCCAACTAAAGAAAGTATGGAGACTATCCAGCTAAATCCTTTGATCATCTCAATTCTGCACCATTTCCCAATTTACATTTTATCCACCGGTCAGTATCGAATCTCTCGTCCATCATCCAAAGTGCACATTGGATATTATGAAACATTACTTACTTTTTCCAATTCAGCCAAATCAAGGAGCACCAGGAATAAAGAACTGAGTTGGGCCCTTTGAAGTTATAACATTGGCTGGTGGAGGGCTCCATGAGTAAATCTTTCTTGAAGCAATCGTCAAACTGAATCTCCATCAAGTTTCCCACAATCTCCTGAAAGCAGGCTTCAATTGCTTGGGTTGCTGATACCCTCAGGCACAATGATGAATTTTTAATTGTGTCTGCAACAGTTCTGTAAGAACATCAATTTCTATGGCTCTTTAGACTCCCTCTGGGATTGGTTCTGCTGTCTGTACAGGCAGGCCTCGGCCTCCTCGAGATTGTCCTGATTGCCCAGTTGTTGGGTAATATTGTATGGTTTTCTTTTCTTAAACAAGCCCTGCATTTCTAATTTATGCCCAGCTACTTCAACATAGAACTCAACAAAAATGATTAATTCCATACATCCATATTACTATCACTTTGCGTTCTTCAAAATAATCCGGTGCTTGCTGACCTACATTGGCTCACAGTCCCCCGATGCCTCCAATTTAAAACTCTCATCCTCATGTTTATATCCCTATGAGGCTGCACTTCTTCCTGTATTCTCTTCCAGCCTGACAACCCTCTAAGAACTCTCTGTTCCTCTTACTCTGGTCTCTAGTGCATCCCCCGCTCCTTTCGCCCTACTAGTGCAAGCCGTGCCGTTAGCCGTCCAGGCCCCACACTCCAGAATTCCCACCCTAAATCTCTCAATCTCTTCTCTATTCCTCAAAACCCACCTCTTTGACCAAGGTCATCCCTCCAAATATCTCGGCATCCATTTTTGCCGGATTACACTTCTGTGAAGCACCTTGGGATGTTTTTCTACACTGAACATGCTAATTGTTATCATAAATGGAAGTTGTTATCTTCAGACTGCAGGACAGTAGAACCCGAGAGGGCACTCTGTCTTTTAAAATATATACCTGCATTTTGTTGTGTTTGACATCTCTACCTCCAGCTTCTTCACATTCCTCTTGGCTTTACTGATAAGCATGAGCGAAACAAAAATTACATCTCCCCATTTAAGGATAGCTGATGATGCAATTTTTCCAATCTACAAGAATCTAAATCCACTACACTAGCTGATGCTCTGATCAAAGCTGCAGATCAAAACCGAGTTTTTATTACAGCATATATACAAGTAACATTTTTGAGGATGTAGAACAGCGAAGTAGCCAGCGATTTCTAGAGTTCAAACATGGCTGTATGTCACAATTTTTGTGCAAATCAATTTGCAACTCAGTTTTACAAGTACTAAAATAACATGGTAGATACAAGAACAAAAATATCATGATGTACTGAAAATTCCACATCTTTAGTATTTCAGGTTCATAATATATTCAGGTTTTTATATAATATACACATTTTGTTAAGTATGAGTCCTTTTACCCCTTTTATTCTAGGTACTGTCGTAAGTGAGTTCTTGTTCCTTATGTCTTCAAGAATATTCACACTTGCCCAATTTATAGTCACTTTTCATGGTGCACTCAGGAGAACAAACAAAAAAAATCAATCTTTAGCAAAAAGCAAAATACTGCAGATGCTAGAAGCCTGAAATAAAAACAGAAAATGCTGGAAATACTCAGCAGGTCAGGTAGCAACTGTGGAGAGAAAAACAGAGTTAACGTTTCAGGTTGATGACCTTTTGTCAGACAATTTGATTTACACAAGAATTGTGACATTATCATTGTTGTACTCTGTAGAAATTATTGGCTACTTTGCTGCCTGACCTACTGAATATTTCCAGCATTTTCTGTTTTTAAATCAATCTTTCAACTTGCCTTAGATACCAGTTCAATCTTGTGCCTCCATAGGATCCTTCTCATGTCTTTGAGAAGTGGCAGAATGGCAACACCAGACCCTGTTTTTGTGCGTGTTTATTTTTTTTTTTTTAAAGGTTAAGTACTAACCAAATTCTTTGAACAAAAC
Source organism: Squalus acanthias (assembly GCA_030390025.1). Taxonomy (NCBI): domain Eukaryota; kingdom Metazoa; phylum Chordata; class Chondrichthyes; order Squaliformes; family Squalidae; genus Squalus; species Squalus acanthias. The sequence continues at coordinate 45,212,570 of CM059435.1, forward strand.
TCAACAAGCAAATTCATAGTAAATATTAGACTATGTTAACTCTTAGTATTAAGAAACAACCGCTCTACAGAGACTTCAGATCAAACTCAATAATTATCTAAAAGTTCCAAGCTCAAAAAAACTACTGAAACAATTACAGGGGCTCTGCGGAATTTGAATAACTGTTTTCTAAATTAAAAGCACCTGCCGACTACGCATAGCGTAGTGGTAATGTCACTGGGCTAGTAATCCAGAGGCCTGGACTAATGATCCAGAGCCGTGAGTTCAAATCCCACCATGGCAACTGGGGAATTAAAATTCAGTTAATTAAATAAATCTGGAATAAAAAGCTAGTATCAGTAATGGTGACCATGAAACTATTGGATTGTCGTTAAAACCCATCTGCCGTCTTTACCTGGTCCAGACCCACAGCAATGTGGTTGACTCTTAACTGCCCTAGCAAGTTACTCAGCTGTAACTAACCGCTACGAAACAAAATATGAAACAAAACCGGATGGACCACCCGGCATCGACCTCAGCAACAGCACACCCAGCCCAGTCGACCCTGCAAAGTCCTCCTCACCAACATCTGGGGATTTGTGCCAAAACTGGTCAAGCAACAGCCTGGCATAGTCATACTCTCAGAATCATACCTTTCAGCCAATGTCCCAAACACCTCCATCACCAGAACATACCCATCAGGGGTGGTGGCACAGTGGTATACAGTCGGGAAGGAGTGACCCTGGGAGTCCTCAACATTGACTCCAGACCCCATGGCTTCAGGTCAAGCATGGGCAAGGAAACCTGCTGCTGATTATCACCTACTGCTCTCCCTCAGCTGAATCAATCAGTATTCCTCCATTTTGAACACCATTTGGAAGAAGCACAGAGTAGCAAGGGCACAGAATGTACTCTGGGTGGGGGACTTCAATGTCCATCACCAAGAGTGGCTCGGTAGCACCACTACTGACCAAGCTGGCCGAGTCCTGAAGGACATAACTGCCAGCCTGCGACAGGTGGTGAGAGAACCAACATGAGGGAAAAACCGACTTGACCTCGTCCTGACCAATCTACCTGTCACAGATGTATCTGTCCATGACAGTATTGGTAGCAGTGACCATCGCACAGTCATTATGCAGAGGAATTATGGTCTTCCCACTGGGGACATCCTCCATCATGTTGTGTGGCACTACCACTGTACTAAATGGGATAGATTCAGAACAGATCTAGCAGCTCCAAACTGGGTATTCCACCACAAAGTCCTCCTCACCAACATCTGGGGATTTGTGCCAAAACTGGGAGAGCTGTCGCACAAACTCATGGCCCGGCATATCCCACACTCTACCATTACCATCAAGCCCAGGGAACTAACCCTGGTTCAATAAGGAGTGTAGAAGAACATGCCAGGAGCAGTACCAGGCGTACCTAAAATGAGGTGTCAACCTGGGAACGCTGCAACACAGGACTACATGCATGCTAAAAAGCAGAAGCAGCATGCTATAGACAGGGCTAAGCGATCCCACAAGCAACTGAAAAGATCAAAGCTCTACAGTCCTGCCACATCCAGTCGTGAATGGTGGTGGACCATTAAACAACTAATAGGAGGAGGAGGCTCCATGAATCTCCCCATCCTCAATGATGGTGGAGCCCAGCACGTGAGTGCAAAAGGCAAGGCTGAAGCGTTTGCAACCATCTTCAGCCAGAAGTGCTAAGTGGAGGATCCATATCGGCCGACTCCTGAGGTCCCCACCATCACAGAAGCCAGTCTTCAGCCAATTCGATTCACTCCACGTGATATCAAGAAACGGCTGAGCGCACTGGATACAGTGAAGGCTATGGGCCCAGACAATATCCCGGCTATCGTGCTGAAGACTTGTGCTCCAGAACTAGCTGCGCCTCTAGCCAAGCTGTTCCATTATAGCTAAAACACTGGCATCTATCCAACAATGTGGAAAACTGAACAGGTATGTCCTGTCCACAAAATGCAGGACAAATCCAACCCGGCCAATTACCGCCCCATCAGTCTACTCTCAATCATCAGCAAAGTGATGGAAGGTGTCATCGACAGTGCTATCAGGCGGCACTTACTCACCAAAAACCTGCTGACTGATGCCCAGTTTGGGTTCCGCCAAGACCACTCGGCTCCCGACCTCATTACAGCCTTTGTCCAAACATGGACAAAGGAATTCCAGATGTGAGGTGAGTGTGCCTGTCTTGACATCAAGGCAGCATTTGACCGAGTGTGGCATCAAGGAGCCCTAGTAAAACTGAAGTCAATGGGAATCCGGGGGGGGGGGGGGGGGGGGGGAAACGGGACACCCCACTTGCTGGAGTCATACCTAGCACAAAGGAAGATGGTTGTGTTGGTTGAAGGTCAATCATCACAGCCCCAGGACATCGCTGCAGGAGTTCCTCAGGGCAGTGTCCTAGGCCCAACCATCTTCAGCTGCTTCATCAATGACCTTCCTTCCAACAGAAGGTCAGAAATGGGGATGTTCGCTGATGACTGCAGTGCTCAGCGCCATTCACTACTCCTCAGATAATGAAGCAGTCCATGCCCGCATGCAACAAGACCTGGGCGACGTTCAGGCTTGGGCTGATAAGTGGCAGGTAACATTCGCGCCACAGAACTGCCAGGCAATGACTATCTCCAACAAGCGAGTCTAACCACCTCCCCTTGACATTCAACGGCATTACCATCGGCAAATCCCCCACCATCAACATCCTGGGGGGTCACCATTGACCAGAAACTTAACTGGACCAGCCACATAAATACTGTGGCAACAAGAGCAGGTCAAAGGCTAAGTATTCTGCAGCGAATGTCTCACCTCCCGACTCCCCAAAGCCTTTCCACCATATACAAGGCACAAGTAAGGAGTGTGATGGAATACTCTCCACTTGCCTGGATGAGTGCTGCTCCAACAAAAACTCAGGAAGCTCGACACCATCCAGGACAAAGCAGCCCGCTTGATTGGCACCCCATCCACCACCTTAAACATTCACTCCCTCCACCACCAGCGTACCGTGGCTGCAGTGTGTACCATCTACAAGATGCACTGCAGCAACTCGCCAAGGCTTCTTCGGCAGCACCTCCCAAACCCGCGACCTCCTCCACCTAGAAGGACAAGGGCAGAAGGCGCATGGGAACACCACCACCTCCAAGTTCCCCTCCAAGTCACACACCATCCTGACTTAGAAGTATATCGTCGATCCTTCAAAATCCTGGAACTCCCTACCTAACAGCACTGTGGGAGTACCTTCACTACAAGGACTGCAGCGGTTCAAGGCAGCGACTCATCATCACCTTCTCAAGGGCAATTAGGGATGGGCAATAAATGCTGGCCTTGCCAGTGATGCCCATATCCCATAAACGAATAAAAAAAAAACATCTGAACTAATCCCACAGCATGTTTATGTTTGAATTGTGTAGCTTGGTTCCTCCCCCAAGCAAACTTACGGGAGATAGTTCTCAAAACATTAGTTTCAATTTAGGCTTGGACAGGACTTGAGTGCAGCTGTCTTTTTAACTCCTTAATATCATAACTGAATTAAGTGAGCCAATACTGATCTAAAACTAGACAAGAATACTTAATTTTTGTTACATGTATTAAATCTGAGTTAATTTCAACAGAAGTTAATTGATAATTTAAATAAATTGAATCAAAGTTAGTTCAGCACTTGAAGTAGTGCTCTCCTGCTGTGAACAACTTCAAACTACCATTGTGAAATTCCTCAGAAGAACATATGGCTGGGCTGAAGGTTTTTTTTCCCCCAAATTACTTTTTCTTCCCCCAAATTACTTTTTCTTTTGATATCCTATTGTGCACCACATTAAATGTCATACTTCTGTATTGTCTTACCTCTGTTAAGTGGTTAAGGACTGTTTTGGGATATTGATATGGGACTGTACTGAAATACTGTACATTTCAAAATCCGTACTGAGAATCACAAAGTCAGAGCTGGAGAAGAGTACTATTCATATTTTATTTAAATAAAACTCACATCACCCACAAAGGTTCATTAAAAAAATCTAAAGTCACACACCTTGAAATAACAAACTCTGGTACAATTTGAGATCAGCTTGAGTTAGAAACTGCAGTAAGCATACTGCATATTTCCCAATACCATGTCGTCAAGGAAACAGTTAGGCAGAGCTACTATATCCCTAACTTATCCAACCCACATTTCTATTGGAGAGAAAGGAAATCCTTCATTTTATGAGTATTTAAAACAATCTGTAATTGTTTTTAACATTAGTGGTAAAAAACCATTTTCACAGAATGATACAGCACAGAAGGAGGCCATTCAGCCCATTGTGCCTGTGCTGGCTTTGTTAGAGCTATCCAAGTAATCCTACTCCCCTGCTCTTTGCCCATACAGCTGTAATTTTTTTCCCTTCTAGTATTTAGCAAATTCTCTTAAATGTTACGATTGAATCCGATTCCACCACCCTTTCAGGGAGTGCATTCCAGATCACAACTCGCTGTATAAAAAAAAAGTTCTCTCATGTCGTCTCTGGTTCTTTTGCCAATCGCCTTAAATCTGTGATCTCTGGTTACCGGCCCTTCTGCCACTGGAAACAGTTACTCTCTATCTACTCTATCAAAACCAGTCATGATTTTGAACACCTCTATCAAATATCCTCTTAACCTTTTCTGTACTAAGGAGAACAACCTCAGCCTCTCCACATAACTGAATTCCTTCATCCCTAGGACCATTGTAGTAACTCTCTTCTGCACCCTCTCCAAGACCTTGACATCCTTCCTAAAGTGTGGTGCCCAGAATTGAACACAATACTCCAGGCTGAGGCCTAACCAGTGTTTTAATAAAGGTTTAGCATAACTTCCTTGCTTTGTACTCTAAACCTCTATTTATAAAGCCAAGGATCCCATATGCTTTTTAACAGCCTTCTCAACTTGTCCTGCCACCTTCAAGGATTTGTGTACTTACACCCCCAGGTCTCTGTTCCTGCACCCCCTTTAAAATTGTACCATTTCGTTTATATTGCCTCCCCTCATTCTTCCTACCAAAATGCATCACTTCACACTTCTCTACATAAATTTCATCTGCCATGTGTCTGCCCATTTTACCAGTCTGCTGATATTCTCCTCATTGTTTACTATATTTCCAAAGTTTTGCACCATCTGCAAACTTTGAAATTATGTACATCAAAAAGAGCAGTGGTCCTAAAACCAACCCCTGGGGAACATCACTGTATACCTCCCTCCAGTTTGAAAAACAACCGTTCACCACTACTCTCTGCTTTTTGTATCCACGCTACCACTATCCCTTTAATCTCATGGGCTTTAATTTTGCTAACAAGTCTATTACGTGATATTTTGTCAAACGGCATTTAAATGTCCATGTACACATCAACCCCATTACCCTCATCAACCCTCTCCGTCACTTATTCAAAGAACTTAATTAAGTTCGTCAAACACTATTTGCCTTTAACAAATCCATGCTGACTTTCATTTATTAGCCCAAACTTTTCCGAATGCCAAATAAATTTCTCCCCGATTATTGTCTCAAAGTTTCCCCACCACTGATGTCAGGCTGACTGGCCTGTAGTTGCCGGGTTTATCCCTCTGCTTTTTTTTTTTTTTAAACAGGGGTATAATATTTGCAATCCTCCAGTCCTCTGGTACCACCCCATATCCAAGGAGGATTGGAAGACTGTGGCCAGAGCCTCCACAATTTCCCCCCTTACTTCCCTCAGTAACCGAGGATGCATTCCATCCGGACCAGATGACTTTTCTACTTTGCCAACCTTTTAAGTACCTCTCTTTATCTATTTTTATCCTATTCAATATCACTACTGCCTTCTCTTTTATTGTTAAATTGGCAGCATCCTCTTCTCTAGTGAAGACAGATGCAAAGTACTTATTTAGTACCTCAGCTACGCCCTCTGCCTCCACAAGATGATCTCCTTTTTGGTCTCTAATCGGCCCCACCCTTCCTGGACGACCCTTTTAGTGTTTATAAAAGACTTTTGGGTTCCCTTTTATGTTAGCTGCTAATCTATTCTCAGACTCTCTGCCTCTCTTATTCCTTTTTTTTTAGATCTCCTCTGTACTTTCTATATTCAGCTTGGTTTGCTACTGTATTGTGAATTGTCATAAGCCTCCTTTTTCTGTCTATTTTAACCTCTACATCTTTAGTCATCCAGGGAGCTCTAGTTGGACACCCTTCCTTTCCCCCTCATGGGAATGCGTCTTCTCTGTACCCAAACCATCTCTTTGAAGGCCTCCCATTGTTCAATTACTGTTTTGCCTACCAATTTTTGATTGGAATCCACCTGGGCCAGATCCCTTTGTAACTCACTGAAGTTAGCCCTCTTCCAGTTAAGTATTTCTGCACTTAATTTTATTAGCAATTCTATCACTAATACCTCACGAGAATCACTGCTTTAATAAGTTTATCCATTTTTCTCTATTCAGAGAACTTATCTGGGTCAGTATTTAAATGTATGATTCATTCTTCATTTTACTCCTCCCCTTCTCAATAAATCTAAATAATAAAATGGTCAACCACCTGTGAATTTCAGTTTGCCTTTATAAACAATTCAGGTTCTGTGCTGATACACTGAGCCAACCTGTGATTATATAGCCCAGAATCTGCTGACAGACCAAGAAAATAGCTTAAAACAAAGACATTACCGGATTCCCTAATGGGGTTTTTCTGTTACTTCACACATCGATAATTGAGTTTACTCGGATTTTGTACTTCTCCAGCAATGCACATGAATCACACTCAATTTACTATTTACAACATACTACGTTAACGTTATACTTAATCCAGTAGAACAAATTATAGTAGTGGGTTTAGAAAAAATTTAAATATATCTGGCGCCAAATCAAGCAAATCTCCAGCTTCCAGCGATGTCATCGAGCAGGCTAAGCAGCCAATCACATTGAAGAATTCTCTCAGACAGCAAACCAGAAGGTAAAATGCACAAATTATAATTTACTATTTATAGATTTGGGAGAGTGAAATAAAGATTGGGGACAAACACATAGGATTAAGGTAGAAGCTAAAATATCAAACTTTAAAAAAAATATTTTTAAAAACCATGTAATTTCTCCCATTAATGGAACAATTTGACATTCCACAAATCTAAAAAGTAGTTTTTCTGGGCCAGAACGGTTGTTCAGCAGTCAATACGCGTTAAAACCGAGTTACACAGTTCAACAAGGCTTAGGAGGAGGAGGAGGAGGAGGAGGGGTGTTTAACAGCGATATTCTAGTGTAATAGGGGAAGTTTTCATTCTTCAGTGTGATTTGCATTTATTGCTGGCTCTGGGGAGTTCCACAGTGCAACTTGTGGAGGAGCAGGGAATGAATGAAAGCAACTTCTGGATTTTCATGTTTATCTGCGCATGTGCTGACTCTAGGAGTTGCTGTCACTTTCAGAGGAGTAATGACAGCGAACGCTGACAGTTTCACAGTCAATCCACAGCAAAATCCGGGCCATAATGTTGCTAACATCACATTCTTCTATCAGGTTTTATAACACTACATCAGTCTGCCATGATACCATACAATCAGCTCTCGTCAATGGAATTATTGATGTCCAAATCAAACTGGAAGTAGTACCTCATCCAGTATTTCACATTTATTTTTTTGGAAACTACAGCCAACACACTTAAAACCAAATACATGTAATATGTGCAATATGCTAGGTGGTGTATTTTATGCAAGAACTAACTTTACAGTGAGCAGTGTGAAGGCCCTGAGGGCTAGCACATTAATGATTTGTATCACGAAGGGGGGATGGCCATAAGTTCAAGACCTGCTCCACTCAGCTCCCGAATAAGCTGCACTGAGTTTCAAAACTCAGCCAAAGCCATGCAAGAAGCAAATTTAAATATCAGTATTAGGAGAGCAATTTTAGTGATTGAAAAAGTAACGCTTGAAGCAAATGATATAAAATGTAATATTTTAACAATTTAAAATATGAAGTTTGAGATTTTATACTTGGAGAAAAGTTGAATATAATACTATGCTATAATGCAATGCTCTAATATAACAAACATCTGTCTTGATAATTGAAAGTTTTCTGTTTTGTGTATGTCTGCAGGACATTAGATGCGCCCTGTGTCACAAAGCATTGGCAACTGCTTTTAAGCGAATGTGAGATTTGAACCAGCCAATGCACTTAAAGAAATGCCCATTCTTCTTTGCCTTCTGTGCCATGTCCAGTGCTTGGACCCTTGGACAGGCTTTAAATCCCAATATTCTTTGAGACTCTGGGCATTCGTAACTTGAGCCATCCAGGCCCCGCAAGTTCCCTCCCTAAATTTCTCCGCCTCTCCCTCTTCCTCAAGAGCTTCCTTAAAACCCACCTCTGACCAAGCATTTGGTCATCCCTCCTAATACGTCCTTCTTTGGTTTCAGTGTCCCCCATCTCTTCTATGGGGATTTCTAACTCTTATTGGTGGATGCTCACATTATTTAAAATTCACAACATTCATGTTTAGGCTTTGGATAGAGCGAAGCACAGCAGAGGTGGGATAAGTTAAACTGCCATTGGGAGCACAGTCTGATCCACTTAAACAGTTAATTAAATGTTGGACCGCTGCACTACCCACCTGGATCTTTTGCCTCTACTCTCAACTGGTCCTCCTGATTTTACTTGTGAACCCACCAAATACTACCAGGTCCCATGTCCTATTCCAGCATTCTCCCGATAAGTAATATTTGGCAGTTAATTTACTGACTGTAACATGTGTTCCATTTTGAAGAAATCCAGGCTTCATGGTAGCAATCTTCAAATCATTATTATTGACAGATGCTGCTCACTGGAAAGCTTACAACGCAGGATCAATGACACAGACACCACTCCTCTCGCAATTCCCACATAACCCGCCTTTCCCTCCATTCAAGTTCTTCTGGGTCCCACACCTGCCCCTCGCCCCAAGATCTCGCAGCTGTGTCTTGCCTTTAAGTTAAGACAGGTCCCAAAGCCCCGTCCCTTCCACACACTGCCAGTTTCTATGAGTGCAATCAGACCCCAGATTTCACCCCTGCGCACTCCTGGCTGGCCTCCCACATTCCACCCTACATAAACGTGAGGTCATCCAAAACTCGGCTGCCCGTGTCCTAACTCGCACCAAGTCCCGTTCGCCCATCTCCCCGTGCTCGCTGACCTACATTGACTCCCGGTTAAGCAGCGCCTCGTTTTCAAAATTCGCATCCTCGCCCCTTCCTATCTCTAATCTCCTTCAGCCCCACAATCCCCACTGAGATATCGGCGCTCCTCTAATTCTGCCCTCTTGAGCATCCTTGATTATAATCGCTCAACCTTTGGTGGCTGTGCCTTCTGTTGCCTAGGCCCTAAGCTCTGGAATTCCCTGCCTAAACCTCTCCGCCTCGCTACCTCTCTTTCCTCCTTTAAGGTGCTCCTTAAAACCTACCTCTTTGACCAAGCTTTTGGTCACCTGTCCTAATTTATCCTTATGTGGCTCGGTGTCAAATTTTGTCTTAAAATACTCCTGTGCAGCGCCTTGGGATGTTTTACAACGTTAAAGGCGCTATATAAATACAAGTTGTTGTTTTTGTTGCCCCCATCCAATCAAAAACAAGGACTCCCTCTCTTCTTACCCTCATCCAATGTTCCCGTTCATTTTTTTGGGGTGTATGGCCTCTTTAAGGAGCTGCGCGGCCCATTCAAAATACCACACATGTGCGGTTTTTCCTATTGAAAAGCTGGCTGCACGGGAGGTCCAGAGCGTTGTACTGCCGCGCAGCTTAAAGGAAGCATTGCCCCCATCCCACCCCAATCTCCCTGTCACCTATCCTTTCATGGTCCTGTACCCCAACCCTCCCCACAGTCCTACCAAGTGTCAGCTTCAAGTCTTGAGCATAAAACCTAGTCTGATAATCCTAAGGCAGTGCTGCACTATTGAGATGCTGTCCTTCAGAATGAGAATTTATACTGAGATCCGATCTATGTTGAAGAGCACATGGCACTATTCGAAGAACAAGAAGTTCTCTAGGTGTTGTAACCAACATTCAAGAAACACCACCATTGTTTGTGGGGCCTTACTGTGCACATAATTACTGCCATGTTCACACACTCACTCTTCTGGCACTCCATCGGAGCCCCAAAACACCCTCTCCCCAGTGCTCAGCTCGGCAGCATAATCACGAAGGGGCACACCTTCCTGAGGGAAATATACCAGAAACTGCTTCACCTATTACTAACCCCGCACTTCCTCCCTCTCCCCCTCCCAACCCCACCCACAATGGCGAACACTATAAGAGATCTGCTGGAAACTATAAAAATGAATTATTTATTTTGCCCCTTCAAATATTACTGCAATTCCTGATTTCACATGCAAGTCATCTAGATTCTGAAGATCCATCCTAGTGTAAACTCACCAGTGTAACAACTAAATGAATAAAGAAACCAGATTCAGAGGATTAGACAGAAAACAGCTCACTTTCTGGACTTGTACTTGGAAAACTGGGAAACTGCATGCTGAGGACACTGGGAAGCTTTACCTTGTGGATTTGATGATCAGTGCAGAGACATGCCAGCAATTCACCAACTAAAACTCTTCCATGACTAACCTATAGCTGAGATGCACGCAACTCTACAAGGTAAAGAGAACTCATTCCAAAATAGCCTGATGAATTTGAAGATACTCAGATTGAATTCTGGTAACTAGCAGCAAGTTTAAAGTGTGTTCTTGCTGTTAATAAGAAATTGAACTTTAGTCTTCACACATTCCTGTTGAAGTCAGATTTTCCCTTTCTAATATACTGGCTCATGGAAATGCATCAGCCTTGGTTATAAAGTAACCCTTGACTAGAACACATCTCACATTAAAGAAAGGATTTAGTGAAGAAAATCTAATGTTCTTCATTTTCATCTTTTGGCTGAATAAAAAAAAATGAGCTCGCAACATTTCTGGAATATGATCAGGCTGGTATTGAACAGCATACAAATTAGTTCTAAAAGTCAGTAAAATTAAAGTTATATTTATGTATCATGATATGCTTAGATGAATAATTTAAATAGTAGATTATCGCTATCTATAAACATGTATGCACTGGTATAGTACTGAGTCAGTGTGGGTATTATTGTTTCTGCTGACTTTAGAGATAAGAACTGCACTGTTGCAGTTTCTTAATAAAACTTTGAGTGAAGATAGCTCATCTGAAAGGTTGTTTGATGGTCCCTGATTTATTGAAGGAGGAATGACAAGTGACCAAATAATAACGGTATAATACAATTCTATTTTTGAACCTCTTCCCAACTTTCTAGATTATTCCATGTTGCTTCGGTTCTCACCTTTGCCACAATTACCATCTGGCTTACTGGTAACAGAAAATAAAGCAAGTCCCGTAGCTCTAAAAACTAAGGCCTAGCTTGGAGTGCACATACGGCAGATAGGAGTCCAGATCTCCTCCTTTACAGTACTGCACAGAAACTATTCTTACACTTAATGCAACAATTGCTATTCACAATTCCTATATAGCCTGTAGCTTCAGAAAACACCATGAATTTTTAAATAAAATGTATATTCGCTTCAGGACTTGACACTGCATTTAAGTAACTGATAAATGTCAATGTAACACAGATTGACTTTGGATGTCAGAAGGGCGCTTTCAGAATCTTTAACATAATGGGCTATCAAAATGTAACTCTGCACTCTGGCCTAGCCTTACATTGTGGGAATCAACTGTAAATAGAAACATAGAAAAATAGGAGGAGTAGGCCATTCGGCCCTGCTCCAGCATTCAATATGATCATGGCTGATCCTCTATTTCAATACCATATTCCCGCTCTCTCCCCATACCCCTTGACGCTTTTTGCGTCTAGAAATCTATCTCCTTCTTAAATATATTCAGTGACTTGGCCTCCACAGCCTTCTGTGGTAGAGAATTCCACAGGTTCACCACCCTCTGAGTGAAGAAATTTATCCTTACTGTGAATATCAGCTGACTCCTAAATATTGACTTTCACCTTGATATCAGAGTTGCATTCAGTTATAAATCAGGGCATTAAACAAGTATAAAAATACTTACAGTACGAATTTTCTGCAGAGAAGGAGGAGTGTATGTGTGACTGACAATTCAATACTACCCAGGGCAGGAAGTAAATTTAAGACAATCATAAATGTAAACCCTGGGAAATCACATTTAATTCAGCACATCCTGATCCAAACTGAATGGATGGCCTCTCCACCGTGATCATGTACAAATAGTGTCTGTTCTTTCTTGCATGTGTCTACCTTCAAAGCTACGCTCCCTATTGTTTCATGTTAAAGCCAAAAATTCTGATGTGAGCTTTGCAAAGATAGGCAAAAAATAAGCCTCTCAAATCGTCCTGTAGTTCACAAGAGGCACAGATGTCATTTTAACGGTACTGGAGATCACAACACCATCGGGGAACTACGGAAAAGTCACAAAATCTCAAGTCATTTTTGTAAAGCTATTGAATACAGAAGTGACTAAATGTAAAATGGATAACAGAGCTCCAACAAGTTAAAATACTTAGTAAGAAAAGAAAAAAACCACAACAGCAGCCAAATTCTTGAGCAATCAATAAACTGCAGTCAAGTCATCCATAAGGGGCAACAGAAAGCATTGCACTCACTAAAGCATCTATGAGGACCTCTGCTCCTTCTTCACTCTCATGCAGCGTGTCTATGTCCGTCAGCTCCTGCAGCAGGTCCACCACCGCAATGGATACATGTAGCAGCTCGTTAAAGATCATTCTACGCATATTAAAAAATCTGTACATAAACAATGCTATTAAATGAAGATAACATTTGTTTTATTATTATTGAACAGCCCAAGCTGAAGCAGAGGGAGATACAGGGGTATGGGGAGAAAGCAGAACAGTGGGTTTAGCTTTGGATTACTCTATCATGGAGTTGGCACAGACATGTGAACATGGCTTGTTTGTGTCGTAAAATTTCTATGGTGCTAAAAGTTACAATCATGACAGTTCAATTCTCAGATCCCCATTTAACACTGAAGACTGAACGATCATTTAAAAAGACTTGATCTGCAGGCAAGAGCTATCTTGTTGTTTTCCATAATATTTGCTTATAGAATTTTCACTTAAAAATAGGTAGCACTTTTTACAAACACTAGTTCCTCACTCCTCAAAAGGTTTAATGCATAATACTCTACTGTTAAATAACATACAATCTGCTTAAGTACAGAAGAAAATATTTGATCTATAGCCCTCATTAGATTCATCATAAAAACACTTTAATTATGTTAGGAGTTTCAGAGCTAAATTACTGGTGTAGGGCTAAAAAAAACTCCTCTGAGGCAGGTCACTACAATTTGGACTGACAAAGAGAACACAATTGGTTTTCTATTTGTAAACAGACCACAAAACTTGCCCATATCATTGCTGTGGCACACCTCCGATACCTTGAAAATAGATCCATTACAGGACACACTAATATACTGATGCTCAGCTAGGTGCAACTGATGGCTAACTGTTCAACTGATGTCCTGAATGTTATGATGTTATGAACTAGCCCAATTAAGTCAGCATGGCATCACTACACAATGAGACACCGGTCATTCTGTATAAAGCTCTTGGATGACGGATGCATACCATTAGGTTCTCAAGAGATTTTATTTAACATCTTGTCAACATCTAAAGGATATCAGTATTTTCATGGCCGAGAAGGCCAATCAGGGATTGTACAGCGTTGAGTTCCACAAGCAAGTGATACAGATCTGGCATGGTGGCAATCACATGCATCTCCTGTATAATATCGTTTAAATCCAACTCTGACTCCATGAACCTGCAAGTCAAACAGAACAGGACAATTAAAATAAAAACAGAAAATGCTGGAAATACTCAGGTCAGGCAGCATCTGTGGAGAGAGAAACAGAGTTAACGTTTCAGGTCGATGACTCTTCGTCAGAACTGGAAAAAATTGGAGATGTAACAGGTTTTTAAGCAAGTGTAGGGGCAGGGAGAGGGGGGAGGGGAGGAAAGAACAAAAGGGAAGGTCTGGGATAGGATGGAAGGCAGGAGAGATTAAGAGACAAAAGGAATGATGGTGCAAGGCAAATGGAGATGGTAATGGGACAAGTTAAAAACAAAAGATGACTCCAGATGATGTGTAAATGGCAGAATGATCGACAGCTGCCATGTGAGAGAGAGAAAAAAAAAAGATGCAGAGGTCATGGTCTGAAATTGTTGAACTCGATGTTGAGTCCAGAAGGCTGTAAAGTGCCTAATCGAAAGATGAGGTGCTGTTCCTCGAGCTTACGTTGACAATTAAAATGTTTGGGTAACATTAAGGAATGAATATCTGGCTGAACTTTGTTTTTCTGATGAACATATAACTTAACAAAACTAAATTCATGTGCCATATATTTCCATCAGAGTTCAAGGGTGAAGATAGATATGGGCACAGGCTACACAAGATCTGTGTTTTTGACAGAAATGTGCTTATATGCAAATAGGTGCACAAAGCATATTACAAAAAAGTACATAGCTAGCAAGGAACTAAAGGCAGTAATATTCTCAAGGTTCAGATGATCTGTATAAATTGCTCAATTTCTAAGATCATTTCATCCTTTTAATCACATTTTGACCTTGCACTTCATTATACAGCAACATTGGTAATCTTCATTTCACTATATGTACTGCAGAGGCAGAGTACACAAAATGTTGATATCCATTGTACTAAAATTGCACACATATGAAACAAAAATCAACTGCGAATAATTAAAGTAGTGAGAATTACTGATCCATTTGGATTTTCATAGAATCATAGAATGGTTACAGCACAGAAGGAGGCCATTCAGCCCATGCCGGCTCTCTGCAAGAGCACTTCAGCTAGTCCCACTCACCTGTCCTTTTCCAGTAGCCCTGCAAATTTTTTTCCTTCAGGTACTTACCCAATTCCCTTTTGAAAGCCATGATTGAGTCTGCCTCCACCACCCTTTCAGGCAGTGCATTCCAGATCCTAACCACTCGTTGCATAAAAAAGTTTTTCTTGACGTCGTCTTTGGTTCTTTTGCCAATCACCTTCAATCTGTGTCCTCTGGTTCTCGACACTTCCGCCAATGGGAACAGTTCCTCTCTATCTACTCTGTCTAGACCCCTCATGATTTTGAACACCTCTATCAAACCTCCTCTAAACCTTCTCTGCTCCACGGAGAACAACCCCAGCTTCTCTAGTCTATCCACGTAACTGAAGTCCCTCATCCCTGGAATCATGTGTAAATCTTTTCTGCACCCTCTCTAAGGCCTTCACATCCTTCCTAAAGTCTGGTGCCCAGAATTGGACACAAAACTCCAGTTGAGGCCAAACCAGTGTTTTATAAAGGTTCATCCTAACTTCCTTGCTTTTGTACTCTATGCCTCCATTTATGAAGCGGAGATGCCGGTGTTGGACTGGGGTGGACAAAATTGAGAGGTCGCACAACACCAGGTTATAGTCCAACAGTTTTATTTGAAATCACAAGCTTTCGGAACTATCGCTCCTTCCTCAGGTGAAGTAAATTGGATACAGAATCGTCAGAGCATATATAGATGGAAAAAAAAGCATGTGTACTTTACAATTGCAGACCAATAAATTAAATCATCCTGACTATCTGCCGAGGTGTGATAAAGTTAATTAAGTCAGCCAGGAAGGTACCACATCAAAAGACATAGCAAGATACAACTGAGACAATGAGGTGAAGTCGCGACTTCATGCGATGAAATGCGACTTCACCTCATTGTCTCAGTTGTATCTTGCTATGTCTTTTGATGTGGTACCTTCCTGGCTGACTTAATTAACTTTATCACACCTCGGCAGATAGTCAGGATGATTTAATTTATTGGTCTGCAATTGTAAAGTACACATGCTTTTTTTTCCATCTATATATGCTCTGACGATTCTGTATCCAATTTACTTCACCTGAGGAAGGAGCGATAGTTCCGAAAGCTTGTGATTTCAAATAAAACTGTTGGACTATAACCTGGTGTTGTGCGACCTCTCAATTTTGTCCATTTATGAAGCCCAGGACCTGTATGCTTTTTTAAAACTGCTTTCTCAACCTGCCCTGCCACATTCAATGATTTGTGCACATATACCCCCAGGTTTCGCTGTTCATGCAGCCCCTTTAGGATTGTATCCTTTAGTTTATATTGCCTCTCCTCGTTCTTCCTATCAAAATGTACCACTTCGCACTTTTCTGCGTTAAATTTCATCTGCCACGTGTCTGCCCATTTTACCAGCCTGTCTATGTCTTCTTGAAGTCTATCACTATCCTCCTCACTGTTCATTATACTTCCAAGTTCTGTATCCTCTGCAAATTTTGAAATTGTGCCCTGTACACCCTAGTCCAAGTCATTAATATAGATCAAGAAAAGCAGTGGTCCTAGTACCGGACCCTGGGGAACACCACTGTATACCTTTCTCCAGTCCAAAAAACAACCATTCACCACTACTCTCCGTTTCCTGTCACTTAGCCAATTTCATATCCATGGTATCACTGTCCCTTTTATTATATGATCTCTATATCATAAGGGTTCCAATCACTGATCAGAGAGGGGCTGTGATGGGAGTAGAGTGGCTGTACAGCCACTTTCATATAGTTGGGGGTGGGGGGGGGGGGGGGGGGGGGGGGCGGGGGGGGAAAGAGAAACAAAAGTTAAAAAAATATTCCAAGTTAAATCTGGTTATACCAAAGCCTAGACAATAATATCGGAAGTTATAGAAAGAATACAACACTCTCACAGCAACACAAGATTCTGGCAGCCAGTGTGCCACCTCCCCCCCGCCACCTTCACGTTACATGTAGGGATTAAGGCATGTCCTGAAGTTCAAGGAAATCCAGCTCATCGCGCCAGTAGTTGACAAAGATGTTAATTTCCAATACTCGCTTACGGGTTATTTTGTCTACGTGCAGCTTCTCAATCATATCCGTAACCCAGTTATTTGCCGCAGTCACCATTTTGTCTTCTTGGTTGTCAATCTTAAGCAGGTGCAGGTCATGTGAAGCATTAACTGTATTGATGACTGTATCCTTATCTACAAAGAGTGCTCAGAGTTCATCTGGCATTTCCTCTTCCCCCTCATTCTTTCCCATCTTGTCATAACTGCTCATAGCGATTTCCAACATGTTGCGGCACTGAGCTATTAAGAGTTTGTACGTTTTCAATGTAAGTTGAAACCATTTCTGAAATATTTTGTTCAAACTCCCCGGTTGTTTCCTCCAGCTGGTCAACCAGTTGCCTCTCCAGGCTCATCAGTTTGCTCAATAGCAGATCGATCTCTGCCCTAAACTGCCTGATCTTACTCTCTAGAAGTTGGGACTCCGTCATATGTTGCATTTCATTAAAATACTCTTTGTTCCTGCCCTCAAATTCCTTGATGGCTTTTACTCCCCGCTGCTGGTTATCTTCATTTGCTTCTCGCAAGCATTCTAAAAAATGTCCTACTTATGTCTCGTGCGTATCAAACCCTTTGAGTCCGTGCTCAAAGAGCTTCTGGCAAACGTCGGTGAACGCAACCTTGTATGTGTCCAGGAATTCTGTCACTCGAGGAAGCAGTAAAAGCTTTGGTGCTTCAGTATCTTATGGAATCATAGAATGGTTACAGCACAGAAGGAGGCCATTCAGGCCATCGAGCCCGTGCCAACTCTCTGCAACAGCAGCGGCGGTGCGGACCTAGGAGGAGCGGCGGCGGCAGAGTATAAAGGCGAGCCCGAGGAGCAGGTAGGCCCACAGCAGCGGCGGTGCGGACCTAGGAGGAGTGGCGGCGGCAGAGGATAAAAGCGAGCCCTGGGAGCAGGTAGGCCTACAGCAGCGGCGGTGCGGACCTAGGAGGAGCGGCGGCGGCAGAGGATAAAAGCGAGCCCCGGGAGCAGGTAGGCCGACAGCAGCGGCGGTGCGGACCTAGGAGGAGCGGCGGCGGCAGAGGATAAAAGCGAGCCCGAGGAGCAGGTAGGTTTACCAATCTCAGAGCGGGAGACAGAAGTAAAAAGTAATCGAAGTGTGACGTCACCAGAAAGCAGGTAAGTGATTGGTTGGTGAGTATTTCTCTCTTTCTCCTTTTATCCAATACTTAAATTCTGTGGTTTATAGTTTCTAGAGTCTCTGTGGTGTAGCAGGGACTGCTGTTAAACAAGGGCCCTTGAGTATATCATTTAATTGAAGTGAAATTGGTGGGATTCATTTAGTTTAATTTTAATTAATTAATTAAAAGGTAAGTCATGGCAAGAGAGCTCCGCCCCATGATATGCTCCTCCTGCTATATGTGGGAAATCAGGGACGCTTCCTGTGTCCCTGACGACCAGGTGTGTGGGAAGTGTATCCAGCTGCAGCTACTGATGGACCGCATTGCGACGCTGGAGCTGCGGATGGATGCATATTGGAGCATTCGCAACGCTGAGAACGTCGTGGATAACACGTTTAGCGAGTTGGTCACACCGCAGGTAAAGGGTGTACAGGCAGGAAGTGAATGGGTGACCACCAAGCAGAGTAAGAGGTATAGGCAGGTAGTGCAGGGATCCCCTGTGGCCATCCCCCTCTCAAACAGAT
The DNA here is from genome assembly GCA_030390025.1 of Squalus acanthias. Lineage (NCBI taxonomy): Eukaryota > Metazoa > Chordata > Chondrichthyes > Squaliformes > Squalidae > Squalus > Squalus acanthias. The sequence continues at coordinate 45,231,071 of CM059435.1, forward strand.
ATACCACTTTGGATGCTGTTGGGGGGGGGGGGGGGGGGGGGGGGGGGGTGACTTAGCAGGGGAAGGCAGCAGCAGCCAACTTCCTGGCACCATGGGTGGCTCTGCTGCACAGGCTGGGAGGAAAAAGTGTGGAAGAGCTATAGTGATAGGGGATTCAATTGTAAGGGGAATAGATAGGCGTTTCTGCGGCCACAAACGAGACTCCAGGATGGTGTGTTGCCTCCCTGGTGCAAGGTTCAAAGACGTCTCGGAGCGGCTACAGAACATTTTGGAGGGGGAGGGCGAACAGCCAGTTGTCGTGGTGCACATAGGCATCAACGATATTGGTAAAAAACGGGATGAGGTCCTAAAAGCAGAATATAGGGAGTTAGGAGGTAAATTAAAAAATAGGACCTCAAAAGGTAGTAATCTCAGGATTGCTACCAGTGCCACGTGCTAGTCAGAGTAGAAATAGGAGGATATTTCAAATGAATACGTGGCTAGAGGAATGGTGCAAGGGGGAGGGATTCAAATTCCTTGAACATTGGAACCGGTTCTGGGGGAGGTGGGACCAGTACAAACGGGACGGTCTGCACCTGGGCAGGGACGGGACCGATGTCCTTGGGGGAGTGTTTGCTAGTGCTGTTGGGGAGGGTTTAAACTAAAGTGGCAGAGGGTTGGGAACCGGAGCAGGGAGACAGAGGAAAGGGAAACAAGGATAAAAGCAAAAGACAGGAAGGAGAAAAACAAAAGTAGAATGCAAAGAACTCAACGGTTTAAATCCAACATGGTCACAGTAAATAATAATTCATATAGGTCTGAGCGTTAAAAAAACAAGCCTGAAGGCTTTGTGTCTTAATGCAAGGAGCATTCGGAACAAGGTGGATGAATTAGCTGCGCAAATAGAGGTAAATGAATACGATTTGATTGGGATTACAGAAACATGGCTCCAGGGTCGCCAAGGCTGGGAACTCAACATCCAGGGGTATTCGATATTTAGGAAAGATAGGCAAAAAAGAAAGGGAAGTGGGGTAGCATTGCTGGTTAAAGAGGGGATTAACACAATTGAAAGGAAGGATATTAGCTCTGATGATGCGGAACCTGTATGGGTAGAACTGAGAAATAACAAGGGGCAGAAAACGTTAGTGGGAGTGGTATATAGACCTCCAAACAGTAATACGGAGGTTGGGGACGGCATTAAAAGGGAAATTAGAGAAGCATGCAGTAAGGGCACAGCAGTCATCATGGGTGACTTTAATTTACATATAGATTGGGCTAACCAAATTAGTAAAAATACTGTGGAGGAGGAATTCCTAGAATGTTTACGGGATGGTTTTCTGGAACAATATGTCGAGGAACCAACCAGAGATCAGGCCATCTTAGACTGGGTATTATGTAACGAGAAAGGATTAATTAGCAATCTTGTTGTTCGAGGCCCCTTGGGTCACAGTGATCATAATATGATTGAATTCTTCATTAGGATGGAGAGTGAAGTAGTTGAATCAGAGACTAGGGTCCTGAATTTAAATAAAGGAAACTACGATGGTATGAAGCGCGAATTGGGTAGGATTGATTGGGGAACGTCACTCAAAGGGTTGACGCTGGATAGGCAATGGCAAACATTCAAAGACTGCATGGATGAATTACAGAATTTGTTCATCCCAGTGTGGCATAAGAATAAAACAAAAAGGGTGACTCAACCGTGGCTAACAAGGGAAATTAGGGATAGCATAAGATCTAAGGAGAGGGCATATAAATTGGCCAGAAAAAGCAGTAACCCTGAGGATTGGGAGCAGTTTAGGATTCAACAAAGGAGGACAAAGGGATTAATTAAGAAGGGGAAAATAGAATATGAAAGTAAGCTTGCAGGAAACATAGAAACTGACTGTAAGAGCTTTTATAGATATGTGAAGAGAAAAAGATTAGTGAAATCAAGTGATGGTCCCTTGCAGTCAGAAGCGGGGGAAGTTATAATGGGGAACAAAGAAATGGCAAACCAATTAAATGCATATTTTGGTTCTGTCTTCACAAAGGAGGACACAAATAACCTCCCAGAGATGTCGGGGAACATAGGGTCTGATGAAAGGGAGGAACTGAAAGAAATCAGTATTTATAGGGAAATGGTGTTAGGGAAATTGACTGGATTGAAGGCCGATAAATCCCCAGGGCCTGATAATCTACATCCTAGGGTACTTAAGGAAGTGGCCCTAGAAATAGTAGATGCATTGCTGATCATCTTCCAACATTCGATGGAATCTGGAACTGTACCCATGGATTGGAGGGTAGCTAATGTTACCCCACTATTCAAAAAGGGTGGTAGAGAGAAAGCGGGGAATTACAGACCGGTAAGCCTGACATCGGTAGTGGGGAAAATGCTAGAGTCCATTATAAAGGATGTAATAGCTGAGCACTTGAAAAACAGTGACAGGATCGGACAAAGTCAACATGGATTTACAAAAGGTAAACCGTGCTTGACTAATCTACTGGAATTTTTTGAGGATGTAACTGGGAAAATATATAAGGGAGAACCAGTAGAGGTGGTGTATTTGGACTTTCAAAAGGCTTTCGATAAGGTCCCACATAAAAGAGATTAGCGTGTAAAGTTAAGGCACATGGGATTGGGGGCAAGGTATTGACTTGGATAGAGAACTGGTTGGCAGACAGAAAGCAGAGAGTAGGAATTAATGGGTCTTTTTCCAAGTGGCAAGCAGTGACTAGTGGGGTACCGCAGGGATCGGTGCTTGGACCCCAGCTATTCACAATATACATTAATGATCTAGATAAGGGAACTAAATGGAATATCTCCAAGTTTGCAGATGACACAAAGCTGGGTGGGAGTGTGTGCTGCGAGGAGGATACCAAGAAACTCCAGGATGATTTGGACAGGTTGGGTGAGTGGGCAGAAGCGTGGCAGATGCAATATAACGTGGATAAATGCGAGGTTATCCACTTTGGTGTCAAAAAAAGAAAGGCAGACTATTATCTGAATGGCAATAGATTGGGAGAAGGGGAAGTGCAACGAGACCTGGGTGTCCTTGTGCACCAGTCGCTGAAGGTAAGCATGCAGGTGCAGGAGGCGGTGAAGAAGGCAAATGGTATGTTGGCCTTCATAGCGAAAGGGTTTGAGTATAGGAACAGGGATGTCCTGCTGCAGTTGTACAGGGCCTTGGTGAGACCACACCTTGAGTACTGTGTGCAGTTTTGGTCACCTTCTCTGAGGAAGAATGTTCTTGCCATGGAAGGAGTTCAGCAAAGATTCACAAGGCTGATACCTGGGATGGCAGGAATGACATATGAGGAGAGATTGGGTCGATTGGGCTTATACTCGCTGGAGTATAGAAGAATGGGAGGGGATCTCATCGAAACATATAAAATTCTGACAGGTCTGGACAAACTAGATGCAGGAAGAATGTTCCCGATGTTCGGAGAGTCCAGAACCCGGGGTCATAATCTAAGGATAAGGGGTAAGCCATTTAGGACAGAAATGGGGAAGAATTTCTTCACCCAGAGAGTGGTGAACCTGTGGAATTCTCTACCACAGAAGGTAGTTGAGGCCAAGTCATTAAATATATTCAAGAATGAGTTAGATATATTTCTTAAAGCTAAAAGTATCAAGGGATATGGGGAGAAAGCAGGGACAGGGTACTGAATTTGGATGATCAGCCATGATCTCATCGAATGGCGGAGCAGGCTCGAGGGGCCGAATGGCCTACTCCTGCTCCTAGCTTCTATGTTTCTATGTTTCAGCTAGTCCCATTCCCCCGCCCTTTCCCCGTAGCCCTGCAAATTTTTTTCCTTCAGGTACTTATCCAATTCCCTTTTGAAAGCCACGATTGAGTCTGCCTCCACCACCCTTTCAGGCAGTGCATTGCAGATCCTGACCACTCGCTGCGTAAAAAAGGTTTTCCTCATGTCGCCTTTGGTTCTTCTGCCAATCACCTTAAATCTGTGTCCTCTGGTTCTCGACCCTTCCGCCAATGGGAACAGTTTCTCTCTAACTACCCTGTCTATACCCCTCTCTCCTAATCCCTAGAGGGATCGAATTGAAAAGCAGAGAAGTTGTGTCAAACTTGTATAGAACCTTGGTTAGACCACACTTGGAGCACTGTGAACGGTTCTGGTCACCATCTTCTGTGAACATACTGTTAAACAGACCGGGTCCATGCAGATAGGTGGCCTGATGTAAAGCCAGCTCTTCTTCCAACCTAACCTTCGAACTTTTTAAATGCCGCATTTTCATGGTGCATCAAATTCGCAACAGCACTGCGATACATTCCTAAAGCCATTTCTTTTGTGGTCTTATCTATTAATCTAAAGTCCAGGTACATCAGATTAGGCAGGTAAGCAGGAATGTACATACTATACTGTTCATCTTCTGGAGTCTGGGCTCAATTGTTTGATATAGCCGATTCATTTTGAATGGTTGTGGTCACTTCCTCATTGTTTTATTTTATTAATTTGACTGGAATTAACTATCTCATGTGTATTCCTCCTCTTCTTACATGAAGTACATCATTCATTGCAACAACAAAAGCAGGAAATGCAGAGCTTAGGGTCTAGACACCTGAAGGCAATGATGGAGCGAAGTGGGTGGGGGATGCATGAGAGGCCATAGTTGGCGGGCTGGAGGAGGTTACAGAGATAGGGAGAGGCAAGGTCAAGGAGGATTTGAACAAGGGGATGAAAAAAAAGGTTTTGGTGGACCGTGAGTAATTGTAGGTCAGCACACAGAGGTGATGGGTGAACGGGATTTGGTGCGGATTAGGAGTTTTGGATGAGCTCAAGTTTATGAAAGATAGGAGGCTGGCCAGAAAATAGTTCAGTCTGGAGGTAGCATGGATAAGGGTATCAGTAGCAGATGAGCTGAGGTAGGGGCAGAGATGGCCAATGCTACGAGGTGGAAGTAGGCACTTTTTGTGATGGCGAGAATATGGGATCGGAAATTCAGCTCAGGGTCAAATAGGAGGGGGATGGAATTGGTAGCGAGGGAACGGAGTTTGTGGCGGAGCCAAAGGCAATGGCTTCGGTCTTCCCAATATTTCATTGAAAAATATTGCAGCTCATCCAGGACTGGATGTCGGACAAACAGTCTGACAACATGGGCAGTGGAGGGATTGAGAGGGGTGGCAGTGAGGTAGAGCTGGGTGTTTTCAGTGTACATGTGGAACCTGATTTTCATCACCCCATCTGCCTAGGCCCCAAGCTCTGGAATTCCCTGCCTAAACCTCTCCGCCTCTCTCTCCTCCTTTAAGACGCTCCTTAAAACCTGCCAATTGACCAAGCTTTTGTTCACCTGTCCTAATATCTCTATGCGGCTCGATGTATTTTGTTTGATAACCCTCCTGTGAAGCACCTTGGGACACTTTACTAAGGCGCTATATAAATGTAAGTTGTTGACGCCATGTCTTCGGATGATGTCGCCATGAGGCAACATGATGAGAAATAGGAGATACCCAAGGATAGATCCTTGGGGGACACCAGAGGTAACAGTGCGGAGGCGAGAAGAGAAGCCGCTGCAGGAGATTCTCTGGCTACCACTGGATAGTTGAGTGGAACCAGGCGAGGGCAGTCCCATTCAGCTGGACAACGGAGGAGAGATGTTGGAGGAGGATAGTGTGGTGAACCATGTCAAAGGCTGCAGAGAGGTCGAGATGGATGTAGAGGGATAGCGCACCATGGTCAGTCACAAAGGATGTAATTTGGGACTCTGATTAGGGCCATTTCATTTCTGTGGCAGGGGTGGAATCTTGATGGGAGACGTTCAAATATGGAGTGGCGGGAAAAGATGGACATGGATTTAGCAGTGTTATTTACTTGCTTAGCACCATTATAAATACAGAATTTCTATTCCCACAGTCCAGCTACTATAGGCTGACATGCAGTTTTTGCCAGCCAGTGGTGAGACCACTTCATGGAGTAGCATAGGTAATTCCACCAATGAGGAAAGCACACCACTTTATTAAGTATGGTGAAACCTATAAATTAGGGACATCTAAGGGACTTGTATCAGGTGTCCTTTAATTGCAGGTGTCTGCATTTTCAAAATGGTCATTGTATGTACAGTAAACAGCTGAAAATTTAATGTTATGATTGCAATGTAAATAATCTGGAGGCAGTGCCCTAGAGACCCATGCCCCATTTCACGAGAGTACTGTTCATTCCAGGGCAGTTCTCAAATTTTGTGGAATGGGGAGTTCTTTACCCAGCATCAATAGTGGCAGAGAAACTTCTCTATCCCTGGGATAGAGCCGTGCAGGCATTCAAACACAGAGATGGAGAGCGGTTTCTCTGCCGCTATGGATGCTGGGTAAAGAAATCTCCATTACGCAAAAGCTATTTTTTTCACTTGTTGCCACGTCGCACTTACCTGCGTGTCACGTGTTTTCAGTTGCAGAGGGACTTGGTGCATTGCAGGCTATCCGTAGTTCGTAATTTGCGAGTGTCCCTGGTTTCAAGGTTCAGCTTGTATCCATTATAATGTAAATTATTTGCAGGTGTCCGTTTGAACAGGTTTTACTGTACATAGGTGCTTTTAAACTGCTTCATTATAATAAAAGATCTGCAATGCACTGCTGCCCCACAGAGCTACAACTCAGAACAAGAATCACCAAACAGTATAGATAAAGGCAGCTTTCACTTATACCAGTGGTGACTCAAAACAAAGAGATCGATGAGTTGGCAGTTCCCCTACCTCACTCCTTCCCTGAACCCCAGCAACCATAGGCACTCAAATTAATGATGACAAAAGAAACCTGCCAGCAGTCCAATTATCCTGGTACTATCAGATAAAAAATGGAGTTAGCTGCTGTGGATAATTCTGCTCTCCATTATCACCAACAGGAAAATCACACACAATGAATTTCTTTTGGTAGTGCTCCATCAAAGACTAATAAGGCAATTAAAACTATTGTACCACACAGGTGATATACAACACAAGCCTTGAATAATCACTTGAACAGTCATGATCACTATTGGCAACCAAGAAATTATTCACAAGTACCATATTGCTATTGCTGCCTGAGTTCCTATAATAGTAAGAAAGAAAAAAGACATTTTTGAATACAAAATAGAACAAAAGCATAAATACCCAAGTTCCTCCATGGTCTTAAAATATATAGGTTTTTAAAAAAAAACTAGTGCATGTTATTGCGAGAACTGATAAATACAGACACTTACTTCTCTGGATTTTCTGGGAATTTGATGCGCAGTTCCTGGTTTTTATAGGCCCTCTTTTCAAATGTCAGGATCATCTTCTTCACTGAGCTTTCATCCAAAGGTTCAGCCTGAAGCATAGGAAACAATTTTAATCACTAAAGAAACATTTTTCTTTGCATCCAAAGATATCACCACTTCCAAAGTCAGATTCATCACAATAAAGTTCAATCTTCCAGTTTCTTTCTACTCTGTCCTGACCTTTAAAAAAGGAATACACACCGACATACTACAAACAGGTGCGTGTATTGCAGTTACATTGCTCCACACTGACCAACAAGAATAATACTTACAAAATACTTGCATCATCCTTGCTATTCAATGCACAATAATCAGAGGCGGCGGACCTGGGTGGAGCAACAGCGGCGAGGCGGCGGCGGTAAAAGGCGGCAGCGACCAGGTAGGCCCACAGAGGCGGCGGACCTGGGTGGAGCAACAGCGGCGAGGCGGCGGCGGTAAAAGGCGGCAGCGACCAGGTAGGCCCACAGAGGCGGCGGACCTGGGTGGAGCAACAGCGGCGAGGCGGCAGCGACCAGGTAGGCCCACAGAGGCGGCGGACCTGGGTGGAGCAACAGCGGCGAGGCGGCGGCGGCGGTAAAAGGCGGCAGCGACCAGGTAGGCTTTCACCAAGCCGAGAGCAGGAGAGAGGTAAAAAATAATCGAAGTGTGACGTCACCAGAAAGCAGGTAAGTGATTGGTTGGTGAGTATTTCTCTTTTTTTTATACAAAACTTCAATTCCATAGTTTATAGTTTCTCGGGTATCTGTGGTGTAGCGGAGACTGCTGGCATAAATTAACTGAAGGGTAAATAATAAATTTTTAATTAATTACATAGAATGGGAGAGCAGGTGATGTGTTACTGCTGCAATATGTGGGAGCTGGTGGACACCATTGATGTTCACGGTGAACACATTTGCAGTAAGTGTTGGCTGCTCGAGGAACTCCGGCTCCGTGTTGATGAGCTGGAGTCCGAGCTTCAAACACTGCGACACATCAGGGAGGGGGAGAGTTACCTGGACTCCGTGTTTCAGGAGGTAGTCACACCAATTAGAGTAACTAATTCAGAAGTAGCCCTGTGGTCAGGGACAGGAAGGTGTGACTACGAGTGAGGCAGGTACAGGGATCCAGGAGGTAGTGTTGGAGGAGCCGCAGCCCTTGCTCTTGTCCAACAGGTTCGAGGCTCTTACTCCCTGTGTGGATAGGAGCGGGGACTGCAGGGAGGATGAGCAACCTGGCCACAGCACCGTGGTAAGGGGGCCATTCAAGTGGGGGGAGTAAAAAGAAATGTTGTAGTGGTAGGGGATAGTATCATTAGGGGGATAGATAGGGTTCTTTGCAGCCAAGAGCGAGAGTCCCGAAGGCTGTGTTGCCTGCCCAGTGCCAGGGTTAAGGACATCTCCTCTGGGCTGGAGAGAAACTTGGAGTGGGAGGGGGAGGATCCAGTTGTCGTGGTCCATGTTGGTACCAATGACATAGATAGGACAAGGAAAGAGGTTCTGCTGAGGGAGTTTGAGCAGCTAGGGGCCAAATTAAAAAGCAGAACCTCGAGGGTAATAATCTCTGGATTACTACCTGAGCCACGAGCAAATTTGGCTAGGGTAAATAAAATCAGGGAGTTGAATGCGTGGCTCAAAGACTGGTGTGGGAAAAATGGGTTTTGCTTCTTGGGACACTGGCACCAGTACTGGGGCAGGAGAGAGCTGTTCCGTTGGGACGGACTTCACTTGGCCAGTGCTGGGACTAGTGTCCTGGCGAATCGAATAACTGGGGCTGTGGAGAGGGCTTTAAACTAATTAGTGGGGGGGAGGTTTCAAGAGAGCAAAAAATAAAAATGACAACAGAGAGGGTCATAGACATAGGTAGCAGTAGGGGAATCACAAATCAGAGCGTGGCAGGAAGGGACAGAGTGTGTGGAGTAAAAGGTAAAGTGGTAAAAAGTGACAAAGCAGGAACTAAGTGCCACAAAGCATATTTGAAAGTTCTCTATCTGAATGCACGTAGCATTCGTAACAAAATAGACGAGTTAATGGCACAAATAACTACATATGGTTATGATATTGTGGCCATTACAGAAACATGGCTGCAGGGTGACAATGCCTGGGAATTAAACATACCAGGTTATTTAACGATCAGGAAGGACAGGCAGGAAGGAAGGGGAGGTGGGGTGGCTATGTTAATAAAGGAAGGAATCACTGTAATACAGAGTAATGATATTGGGTCAAAAAATCATGATAATGAAACAGTTTGGGTGGAGATAAGGAATAATAAGGGGAAAAAAACACTAGTGGGCGTAGTCTATAGGCCTCCGAACAGTTGCAACTCTATTGGACGGAGTATCAATCAGGAAATAGTTGAGGCTTGTAATAAGGGAACATCTATAATTATGGGGGATTTTAACTATCATATTAATTGGACAAATCAAATGGGGCAGGGCTGCCTTGAGGATGAGTTCATTGAGTGTATTAGGGATGGGTTTCTTGAGCAGTATGTAACTGAACCGACCAGGGGGCAAGCAACCTTAGATCTGGTCCTGTGTAACGAGACAGGATTAATTAAAAATGTCCAAGTAAAGGATCCCCTTGGAATGAGTGACCATAACATGGTTGAATTCCATATTCAATTAGAGGGTGAGAAGTTGGATCTCAAACAAGCGTGCTAAGCTTGAATAAAGGTGACTATGAAGGTATGCGAGCGGAATTGAGTAGAGTGGATTGGGAAAATAGATTAAAGGGTAAGACGACACATGATCAGTGGTGTACATTCAAGGAGTTATTTTACAACTTCCAAAAAAAATATATTCCACTGAAAAGAAAAGGGTGTAAAAGAAAGGACAGTCATCCGTGGCTAAGTAAAGAAATTAAGGATAGTATTCGACTAAAAACAAGGGCATATAAGGTAGCGAAATCTAGTGGGAGGACAGAGGATTGGGAAAACTTTAAAAGGCAGCAAAAAATAACAAAAAGATTGATTAAGAAAGGGAAGATAGATTATGAAAGTAAATTAGCAAAAAATATAAAAACAGATAGTAAGAGTTTTTATAGTTATATAAAAAGAAAAAGGGTGGCTAAAGTAAATGTTGGTCCCTTAGAGGATGAGACCGGGAAATTAATGGTGGGAAATATGGAGATGGCAAAAACACTGAATGAATATTTTGTATCAGTCTTTACAGTAGAGGACACTAAGAATATCCCAACACTGGACAAACAGGGGGCTATAGGGGGAGAGGAGCTAAACACGATCAAAATCACTAAGGAAGTGGTACTCGGTAAAATAATGGGACTCAAGGCGGATAAATCACCTGGACCTGATGGCTTACATCCTAGAGTCTTGAAGGAAGTGGCGGTAGGGATTGTAGATGCATTGGTAATAATTTTTCAAAACTCCCTGGATTCCGCTAAGGTCCCGACAGACTGGAAAACTGCTAATGTAACACCCTTATTTAAAAAGGGCAGTAGACAGAAGGCTGGTAACTATAGACCGGTTAGCCTAACATCTGTGGTAGGTAAAATTTTGGAGTCCATTATTAAGGAAACAGTAACAGGACATTTGGAGAATCATAATTTAATAGGACAAAGTCAGCATGGTTTTACGAAGGGGAAGTCATGTTTGACAAATTTGCTGGAGTTCTTTGAGGAAGTAACATATAGAGTGGATAAAGGGGAACCAGTGGACGTAGTGTATTTAGACTTCCAAAAGGCATTTGACAAGGTGCCACACAAAAGATTATTGCTTAAGGTAAAAAATCACGGGATTGGGGGTAATATTCTGGCATGGATAGAGGATTGGCTATCTAACAGAAAGCAAAGAGTTGGGATAAATGGTTCATTCTCAGACTGGCAATCAGTAACTAGTGGTGTTCCACAGGGGTCAGTGCTGGGTCCCCAACTCTTCACAATCTATATTAACGATTTGGAGGAAGGGACCAAGTGTAACATATCAAAATTTGCAGATGATACTAAGATGGGAGGGAAAGTAGTGAGTGAGGAGGACATAAAAAACCTGCAAGGGGACATAGACAGGCTAAGTAAGTGGGCAGAGATTTGGCAGATGGAATACAACACTGGAAAGTGTGAGGTGATGCACTTTGGCAGGAAAAATCCTAGAGCAATTTATTATCTTAATGGCAAGAAACTGGAGAGTACTGAAGTGCAAAGGGATCTGGGGGTCCTGGTGCACGAAACTCAAAAGGTTAGTATGCAGGTGCAGCAAGTGATTAAGAAGGCAAATGGAATGTTGGCTTTCATTGCTAGGGGGATAGAATATAAAAATAGGGAGGTATTGCTTCAGTTGTACAAGGTATTGGTGAGACCGCACCTGGAATACTGCATACAGTTTTGGTGTCCTTACTTAAGGAAAGACATCCTTGCTCTCGAGGCAGTGCAAAAAAGGTTCACTCGGTTAATCCCGGGGATGAGGGGGTGGTCATATGAGGAGAGGTTGGGTAGATTGGGACTCTACTCATTGGAGTTCAGAAGAATGAGAGGCGATCTTATTGAAACATATAAGATTGTGAAGGGGTTGGATCGGGTGGATGCGGGGAGGATGTTCCCGATGACGGGTGAGACTAGAACTAGGGGACATAGTCTTAGAATAAGGGGCTGCTCTTTCAAAACTGAGATGAGGAGGAACTACTTCACTCAGAGGGTGGTAGGTCCATGGAATATGCTGCCACATAAAGCTGTAGAAGCTACATCATTAAATAAATTTAAAACAGAAATAGACAGTTTCCTAGAAGTAAAGGGCATTAAGGGTTACGGGGAGCGGGCAGGAATTTGGACATGAGTCTAGGTTCGGATCGGTCATGGCCCTGTGGGTAGTGGAGCGGGCCCAGGGACCGTGTAGCCTGATTCTGCTCCTATTTCGTGTGTGCAATTCTGTTAGATGCAGGAGATGGTTCTGTGATAGATAGTAGATTGGCGGTTAGGATCAGATCAGCCATGATCTTATTGAATGGCGGAGCAGGCTCGAGGGGCCGATTGGCCTACTCCTGCTCCTATTTCTTATGTTCTTATGTATCTCCCAGTCTCAGCTGGGGCCAAGTGGGGAGGTTGTCCCCCATGGATAAAACTTCCCAAAAACATACAACAACTTGTATTTATATAGCACCTTTAACGTAGTAAAACGTCCCAAGGCGCTTCACAGGAGTATTAAAAGACAAAAAAATTTGACACCAAGCCACATAAGGAGAAACTAGGGCGGGTGACCAAAGAGGTAGGTTTCAAGGAGCGTCTTAAAGGAGGAAAGAGAGGTAGCGAGGTGGAGAGGTTTAGGCAGGGAATTCCAGAGCTTAGGGCCTAGGCAACAGAAGGCACAGCCACCAATGGTTGAGCAATTATAATCAGGGATGCTCAAGAGAGCAGAATTAGAGGAGCGCAGATATCTCGGTGGGTCGGGAGGGGAGGGGGGGTTGTGGGGCTGAAGGAGATTACAGAGATAGGGAGGGGCGAGGTCATGGAGGGATTTGAAAACAAGGATGAGAATTTTGAAATCGAGGCGTTGCTTAACCGGGAGCCAATGTAGGTCAGCGAGCACAGGGGTGATGGGTGAACGGGACTTGGTGCGAGTTAGGACACGGGCAGCCGAGTACTGGATGACCTCAAGTTTATGTAGGGTAGAATGCAGGAGGCCAGCCAGGAGTGCGTTGGAATAGTCAAGTCTAGAGGTAACAAAGGCATGGATGAGGGTTTCAGCAGCGGATGAGCTAAGGCAAGGGCGGAGACGGGCAATGTTACGGAGGTGGAAATAGGCGTTGAGTTATGCTGCGGACATGTGGTCGGAAGCTCATTTCAGGGTCAAATATGATACCAAGGTTGCGAACAGTGTGTTCAGCCTCAGACAGATGTTAGGGAGACGGATGGAATCAGTGGCTAGGGAACGGAGTTTGTGGCAGGGACCGAAAACAATGGCTTCAGTTTTCCCAATATTTAATTGGAGAAAATTTCTTCTCATCCAGAAATGGATGTCGGACATGCAGTCTGACAAATTAGAGACCGTGGAGGGGTTGAGAGAAGTGGTAGTGAGGTAGAGCTGGGTGTCGTCAGCGTACATGTGGAAACTGACGCTGTGTTTTCGGATGATGTCGCCAAGGGGCAACATGGAGATGAGAAATAGGAGGGGGCCAAGGATAGATCCTTGGGGGACCCCAGAGGTAACGATGCGGGAGCGGGAAGAGAAGCCGTTGCAGGCAATTCTCTGGCTAAGATTAGATAGATAAGAATGGAACCAGGCGAGTGCAGTCCCACCCAGCTGGACGACGGTGGAGAGGCGTTGGAGAAGGACGGAGTGGTCAACCGTGTCAAAGGCTGCAGACAAGTTAAGAAGAACGAGGAGGGATAGTTTACCTTTGTTACAGACACAAAGGAGGTCATACAGAAGGCTAACTCAACTCAGTTTTCTTAAATCTCCTGGGCCACTAACTGAATCACTAGCAAGACCGTAGAGGAACTGGTGATAGTGCATATGGTCAGGCGAGAAAAAGTGTCAATATGTCTATCAATTTCCCATAATGCATAGTTCTGGCCAAAGCACAAGATTGCCGAGTTGACACCAGCTACATCACATTTGAGGTAGTTCTGCACACACATCTACAGGGTACAGGATTGCCAGTGCCCACATGTATTTTACTAGCAGCCTAAAGAGCCTGAGAGGAGACTTCATCAGTTTGGTGGTGAATTAGAAGCCAGAACCCAGAGATAAAAGGACATTTCTGATATGCTGTCACCTAATCATGTTTTGATAGTTAACACAGAATTATGATAGCGATTTGTGCACCAAACAAAGCCCTTCAGGAGAGCAGAAAGATCTGTCAAATTTTGGGGTTATCAGCACATCTCTACAGTGCATAGCAATGGAAGTTAAAAGATTTTCCTTGGAGTGGAGGAGGGAGGGCAAGTTTATACTCAAGAAAATGTGCACATTTTGAATACTGGATTTAAAGTGTTAGCAATGAAGTTGCAATTAGCAACCACAGATTTTCGAATTAGTGGTACTGTTTCACTATTATGCAAATTAGATGCAGGTGCGATCAACGGTAATAATAAAATTAATTTCTATGAGAAAAAAATTAAACGATGTCAAAGTTCAGAAATATCATTTTTAATTAAATTCTATATGCTGAGTACTTACCTATTATTTAACCCATATTGGTTTTAAATGAAGCTATCCAAAACAATCTACAGTAGCTGAAAGGTTTTTTGTGACAACATCTTCAGGTCTAAGCTTTGCAGCTTAGCACTAGTGCCCATATTTTATATGAAACTACCCATTATCTATATTTAACAACATAAAACATTGGTCTCAGTTACAAATTCGGGTCTGCCGTAGATACCTTCGTGGCTCAGTTGGTCCAGTCACTCCCTCAAACGGTCTGAACATCTTATTTTTATGGAAGATACAAGAGAGCATAACCCAGGGATATTATATCAAGCCTTGTGATTTGGACCAGTTCCTTGTCTCTTCCATAAGTACATGGCTTCAATCTCTCTGAAGGCAGACCAAGTTTACACTAAGTGGAGAGGCTTGGTCTGCATTGTTTATTCCATAGTAAGGGGAATGGACAAAGCAATAGTTATCACTGGAGTCATTTAGTTCAATTGGTATGAATTATCACAGTGTTACAATACAAAATAAAGAGCATGTCACACTTTCCCACTTCAGTGGGTCATCTAACTTGACTTAAACAAGAGGCCACCCGTCGTTTAGCATTCTTAACGTCTGACTCAGCAAAGGCTTTCTCTCCAACAAACTAGACTGCTCTTGCAGCCTACTTCACTCTCCAAAACCTGCCCCTCTCTCTTTAAAATGCTTGACTCCAGGGTCAGCTTTTAGCCAAAACTGACAACCACATACCCCCACCAAGAGCAGAATTCACTGTCCCAACTTGGCAATGACTCCTGATGAGTTTAAATCAATAGGATTGTTGCAGCAGCATTAAATGTGACTGATCGCTGGAATGTCAAATGATGTTTGTTGTTTCCAGGACACTGGTTCAGACACCTCGTGTGAATTTAACCCCTTGAGAGTTAAGTTTAGCTCAATAATGGGCCAGAAATTAGGCACTTGCCGGGTGAGTACGCGCTGTGTACTCACCCGTAAGGCCACCTGAAGTGCCGATTTCCTGCATGCGCGGGAAACCGGAACTTCCGGTTTTGTGAAGGGAGGGGTTCAGAGGTGAACCGCGTGTGCGGGAGAGGCTGCGCGCACGCAGCGAACTTAGTTTTTTTTTCAGGTTTCTCCGGGATGGTAAGTATGGAAGAAGCTGCGCTTTTAAAAAGGAGGCACAAGACCGGTTTTTAACAAGGTAAGTGGTTAATTAATTACAATTTAAAAAAATTTTCAACAGGTTTATCTTTTTTAGATACTTTAAAGAAAAGTAAGTTTATTTTTAGCACTGTTAAAAAGTATTTTAATTTTGTCAAAAATTTACATTTTTGCTTAAAGTAGCTAATTTATTTAACTTAAGTTTAGGTGCTGTTTTGGGGCCGATTTCAATTCATAGATTTGACAGGTCCCTGTCAAATCTATGAATGAAAGGTGGTCTGCTGCCATTGGCTCTCCATGGCCCACATGATCCATGGGGACGCATCGCACTAACTACGCCCCTGGGATACACAAGCACTGCGCGCCGGCAGCTGCAGGAGGCCCAGGAGCTGATGTCCCCGTGGGCCCAGAGGTCAACGGCAGGCGCGGTAGGTAGGTGCGCGCGCGATCCTTGCACCCGCGGGAAGCCAGGGAGCCTAATTTCTGGGCCAATAGCATTCCCAATATAGATTACACCAAGGACCCACATGGTGCACAGTCTGAAATCTGGCCTCAGGTCTCAGACTCTTTTGTGAAGCACATTCTTCTCCTGTAAATCCTTTGGGGAGGGGGATATTTTGCAGGGCATAACAGCTGCCTCACTCTCCTTTCCTCCATCCTGTTCTGCTCCTCCTCCATTACAATCAAGAACAACAACTTGCATTTATAAAGCGTCTTTAACGTAGTAAAACATCCCAAGAGACGGCTTGTCTGTTACTATTGTGGGGGGGGGGGGGGGGGGGGGGTGGAGATATTCCAGTGGTCTCAGCTCTGTCCAGGTGTAACCAAAAAATCTCACTTGCAACTCGAGCAATCACTCTTCAAAGCCTCTCCAGGCTGCAGGCTCCAAAAGTAAAGCGCATTTGTCAGTCTCAGCTAACATTGACAAGAGGTACACCTCTTCTCATTTGTTCTAAGTGGCCCAACAACACCGTGACTACCACCCCACCCTTTCCAGGAAATTGCAACAGGAGTTTCTCAGGGCAACATCTTCGGCACAACTATCTTCAGCTGCTTCAATGACCTTCCCTTCAGCATAAGATCAGAAGTGGAGTTGTTCGCTGACGATTGCACAGTGCTCAGCTCTATTCGCAATTCCTCAGATAATGAAGCAGTCCATGTCCATATGTAGCAAGACCTGGACAACATCCAGGCTTCAGCTGATAAGTGGCAAGTCACATTCGTGCCGCACGAGTGTCAGGCAATGACTATCTCCCACAAGAGGCAGCCTATCCACCTCCCCATGAGATTCAAAGGCATCACCAAATCTGAATCCCCCTTGCTGGTCACAATTGACCAGAAATTCAAATGGACCAGCCACATAAATGCTGTGACTACGAGAGCAGGTCAGAGGCTGGGTATTCTATGGCGAGTGGCTCACCTCCTGACTCCCAAAAGCCTCTCCACCACCTACAAGTCACAAGTGTGGTGGAATATTCTCCACTTGCCTGGGTGGGTGTAGCTACAACACTCAACAATCTCAACATCATTCAGGACAAAGCAGTTCATTTGAGCGGCAGCCCATCCACTAGTTTGTATATCTACTCCCTCCACCACTGGCGTACTGTGCCTGTAGTGTGTCTATAGAATGCACGGCAACAAGTCCCCAAGACTTCTTTGGCAGCACCTCTGAGACCTCACCTAGAAGTACAAGGGTAGCAGATGCATGGGAACACTATCAGCTCCACAAGTTCCCCTCCAAGTGACACACCATCCCAACTTGAACACATAGTCGCTGTTCCTTCATTGCTGGGTCCAAATCCTAAAACTTCCCACCTAGCAGCATTGTGGGAGTACATTCACCACATGGATTGCAACGGTTCAAGAAAGTGGCCCACCACCACCTTTTCAAGGGCAACTGGAGAGGGACACTAAATGCTGGCCTTGCCAACAACACCCACATCCCAAGAATAAATAAATTAATAAAAGCGTGAAATAAGAAAGCACTTTTCCCCCATACAAAGGGTAGTGGAAATCTGGAACTCACTCACAGGCTGTGGATGCTGAATCAATTGAAATTTAAGACCAAGATCGCTAGATTGTTAGTTAAGGGTATCATGTGATATGGAGCAACAGCAGGTAAATGGATCTGAGGCACAGATTGGCCATTATTACTATAAAATAGTGGTACTGGCTCAGGGGCTGAGTGGCCTACTTCTGTTCCTATGAAACCTAGGTTTTGGGTGTACAAGGAAGTAGAAAGGTTGAAAGGTTAATTACAGCAAAATAGTAAAGAAATCAGTTCATGGGATGGCAGAGGAAAAAGCTGGGAAACCAACAAGTTTAAACTTAAAATGCATATTAATGTACAGAGTTCAAAAATAAAACTGGGGAACTAAAGTAATTGAATAAATAGATTATAACATAACAGCAGTAATTGAAATGTGGCAGCAGCTGGGTTAGGACTGACTATTAAATATACCTGGGTATAAAACTTTCAGGAGGGACAGGGAAAGAAGAGATGGGGTAGCTGTATTAGAGAGACAATATCATTGTACTACAGCATAAGGGTTTAAATAGATATGTGGTCCAAATAGGATCCATTTGGTTAGAGGTGGGGAGTAGGAAGTAATACTATAGGCTGCTGAAGACTGGAAAGGAAATTGCAGATGAAACTTGTGGACAAATTGGGAGAACTGTATATTAACTAGAGTTATAACTGTAGGATATTTTAATGTTGCCAAAACTAGGGTAGGGGAAATGTATGTGGTGATAAAGCCAAGGGGGGAAAAATTCGGTGGCGCCAACGTCAAAATTAGCGCCCCGAAAAAGTTAGCGTCCCTGCGCCATAAATTCGGTAGTAGCACCCCAAGCAGGAGGTGGGGCACTACTGGAAGCATTTCCCGCCTTCTTGGGGCACTACCAGTGAATTTCGCAGCGCTACGTGCAACAGCATCATGCGCGTCGGCACGTACAGGCCTCCCTCCCCTGATTGAAGTGGAGGGGCCTAGCGCTACGCACACCGGGGCCCTGCTAGACCACTGGGGAGCGGGGTGCCATGAAAACAGCCCGGCATTCAAGAGGAGTGCCGGGCTGAGCGATCGTGGCCGGCACCCAGAAGAAAAAAGGGGAACGGGGCAGGTACTGGCAGTCGGCCAAAAAAAAAAGGCTGCCCAACACCTGCCCTTTAAGTAGCGCCGCTGCAGCTGCCAAAATGCCACCCTGACCCTGTCGGACATATTGTCCGGCAATAGGTCCAGGGATGCAACCCAAGGTTGCGGCTGGGGCGCGAGTGGGGCCCTGTGCACGGCGATGACGTCATCGCTGGAGGCGCAGCGCTGTGGGGAGTTACCGGCTACCGCCGCCTCTAACCTCCCGTTGAATTTCGCGGGAGGCATTAGCATCGCCGCGCTCAGGCGCTAGGGAATTTGTGCCTGGGGGGTGCTAACTAGAGGCGCAATCAACCCAATTCCCCCCCCCAGGTCTTTTGCAGTGTGTTCAGGTCTGTTTTCTCAGCAATATGTTGCTAGTTCAACGAGGAAGGAAGTGCTATTTTACTTGATTCTAGATAACAAAGTGGAGCAAGTGGCCAACCTAAAAGTAGAACATTTGGAAAGCAGTGACCACAATATGATTGGGTACAGTACAAAAACAGAAAACAAAAAAGGAAACTTGATGCCAAGAGCACCTGACCAGAGGGACCTTGCCCAGATTTAACTGAAGGAAAAATTGGCAACCAGAACCACAGATCAACAATGAAAAACATTAAAACAGGTGATGGAAAGGGTGCAAATCAAGTATATTCCGGGAAGGGTAAAAAGGATTGCACTGAAAGTTAGGATTCCATGGATTGAGAGGGAGAATAGATCAAATTTGAAAAGCATTTATGGGTAGCTAATAAAGACCAAAGCCAGGACAAATAAAGAATAGAGAAAAGCGACTAAAAAGGAGCGTAGAAAAACTGAGTAAGGAGAGGAAATTATCAAAAACATAATAGTAGCAAAAATATAATCAAGGGTCACCAAGAGCTGATAATGGCAAGCTTGTAGAGGAAAGTGAGAGGATAGTGAAGGTACTAATTAAGAACATTGCACTCGTTTTCTCAAACAAAACACATACTGGAATGGTAGCTGTGGAACAGTTAGTGGAGATTATTAATCAAAGAGAAATACAAAGTTACTCAAGTTCAAGGTATGCAAATCATTGTGCCCATATGGTTTACATCTGAGGATCCTGAGAGAAACTAGGGAAGAAATACTGAAGGCTCCGACTATAATTTTCCAAAATTCTGTGATTAGTCCTATGGCACCACATTGCTTGAGTGTGGAAAATTGGATACCCTCTTCAAAAAAGGAGACCGGAATGTCAGTAAATTATAAATCCATTAGGCTTACTGTAGTTGTTGGTAACTATTAGAGTCTAAAATAAAGGATGAGATTACTAAACACTTGGAGAAACACGAGTTAGCAAGTCAGCATGGATTTCTAAAAGACACGCAATGCTAGACCAACCCGGCAGAATTCATTGAAAAATTGAGGGGGGAAAGATATAACAAATACACAGGATGTTGTTTATATATATTTTCAAAAAGCATTTGATAAGGTACCACTTAAGGGTCTCATGGCAAAGAAAATGCTATGTGGAATTAAGCGAAATGTAGTTAAATGGATAGGGAGATAGTTGTAGAGCAAAAAGCAAAAGGTAGGCGTAAAAGGAAGTTTTTTGGAATAGGAAATATGAGAAGTGGTGTTTCACAGGCGTCTTCGTTCATTATATATATGATTTGGACTTAATTGAGGGAACAATATCCAAATTTCCTGATGACACCAAATTGGGTATGGACAATTGTGACAGAAATTGAGAGACTGCAGAAGAACACAGATAGGTGGGATACAATGTAGAAAAATGTGAACTGATACTTTTACTTGCAGAATGTAAGGAAAGGAAATTCAGCTTAAATGGTAAAAAGGAAGTAGCGAGCATAAGAACTTTGAGTGCAAATACAAAAAGGTCATTAAAAGGTAGCAGTGCAAGTCGATAATGCCATAAAAATGGCAAACAATTATTAGTTTTGTATCCAGAGGCAGAGTAGACTACTAAAGCAAAGAGGTAGTGCTTAACGGGAACGGTAGCATAGTGATAATGTTACTGGGCTAGTAATCCAGAGGCCTGGACTAATGATTCAAATCCCACCACGGCAGCTGGGGAATTTAAATTGTTAATTAAATAAATCTGGAATAAAAAGCTAGTATCAGTAACCATGAAACTATCGGATTGTCGTAAAAACCCATCTGGTCCTTTAGGGAAGGAAATCTGCCGTCCTTACCTGGTCTGGCCTATATGTGGTTGACTCTTAACTGCCCTCTGAAATGGCCTAGCAAGCTACTCAGTTGTAATAAACGAAACACAATAATAAGAATGAAACCGGACGGACCACCCGGCATCGACCTTGGCATCGGCTACGGCACTCCCAGCCCAATCAACCTTGCAAAGTTCTCATCACCAACATCTGGGGAATTGTGCCAAAATTGGGAAAGCTGTCCCACAGACTAGTCAAGCAACATGTTGACATAGTCATACTCACAGAATCATACCTTCCAGCCAATGTCCCAAACTCCATCATCACCATCCCTGGGTATGTCCTGTCCCACCTGCAGAACAGACCCACCAGGGGTGGTGGCACAGTGGTATACAGTTGGGAAGGAGTGGCCCCGGGAATCCTCAACATTAACTCTGGAAATCTCATGGCTTCAGGTCAATCATGAACAAGGAAACCTCCTGCTGATTTACCACTTCCCACCCTCCCTCAGCTGATGAATCAGTACGCCATGTTGAACACCACTTGGAAGAAGCACGGAGAGCAGCAAGAGTGGGGGACTTTAATGTCCATCACCCAAAGTGGCTCAATAGCACCACTACTGACCGAGCTGGCCAACTCCTGAAGGACACAACTGCCAGCCTGTGACAGGTGGAGAGAGAACCTACAAGAGGGGAAAAACCGACTTGACCTCGCCCTCACCAATCTACCTGTCGCAGATGCATCTGTCCATGACAGTATTGGTAGTAGTGTCCACCACACAGTCACCGCGAAGTCCCAGACACCCACCATCGTATTGTGTGGCACTACCACCATGCAAAATGGGATAGATTCACAACAGATCTAGCAGTTCAAAACTGGGCATCCATGAGGCGCTGTGGGCCATCAGCAGCAGCATAATTTTATTCCACCAGTGTCTGTAACCTCATGGCCCAGCATATCCCTCACTCTACCATTACCATCAAGCCAGGTGACCAACCCTGGTTCAATAAGGAGTGTAGAAGAGCATGCCAGGAGCAGCACCAGGCGTACCTAAAAATGAGGTGCAAACCAGGAGAAGCTGCAACACAGGACTACATGCATGCTAAAAAGTGAAAGCAGCATGCTATAGACAGGGCTATGCGATCTACAATCAACAGATCAGATCAAAGCT
Source organism: Squalus acanthias (assembly GCA_030390025.1). Taxonomy (NCBI): domain Eukaryota; kingdom Metazoa; phylum Chordata; class Chondrichthyes; order Squaliformes; family Squalidae; genus Squalus; species Squalus acanthias. The sequence goes on from CM059435.1 coordinate 45,252,970, forward strand.
CTGCAGTCCTGCCACATTCAGTCGTGAATGGTGGTGGACCATTAAACAACTAACTGGAGGAGGAGGCTCCATGAATATCCCCATCCTCAATGATGGTGGAGCCCAGCATGTGAGTGCAAAAGACAAGGCTGAAGCATTTGCAACCATCTTTAGCCAGAAGTCAGAGTGGATGATCCATATCAGCCGTCTCCGGAGGTCCCCACCATCACAGAAACCAGTCTACAGCCAATTCGATTCACTCCACGTGATATCAAGAAACGGCTGAGCGCAAAGGCTATGGGCCCCGACAACATCCCGGCTATCGTGCTGAAGACTTGCGCTCCAGAACTAGCCGCGTCTCGAGCCAAGCTGTTCAGTACACTTACAACACCGACATCTATCCGACAATGTGGAAAACTGCCCAGGTATGTCCTGTCCACAAAAAGCTGGACAAATCCAATCCGGCCAATTACTGCCTCATCAGTCTACTCTCAATCATCAGCAAAGTGATGGAAGATGTCATCGACAGTGCTATCAAGCGGCACTTACTCACCAATTTTTTCCAAACTTAAATTTTGTGGTTTATAGTTTCTAGGATCTCTGTTGTGTAGCGGGGAGTGCGAGTAAACAAGGGCCCTTGAGTATATCATTTAATTGTAGTGTAATTAGTGGTATTGATTTGATTTAATTTGAATTAATTAAAGGGTAAGTCATGGCAGCACAGCTCGGCCCTGTGGCATGCTCCTCCTGCACTATGTGGGAAATCAGGGACACTTCCTGTATCCCGGACGACCATGTGTGCAGGAAGTGTATCCAGCTGCAGCTACTGGCAGACCGCATTGCGGCGCTGGAGCTGCGAATGGATGCATACTGGAGCATTCGCGATGCTGAGGACATCATGGATAGCGCGTTTCGGGAGTTGGTCACACCGCAGGTAAAGGCTGCACAGGCAGTAAGGGAATGGGTGACTGCCAGGCAGAGTAGTAGGCGCAGGCAGGTAGTGCAGGGGTCCCCTGTGGCCATCCCCCTCTCAAACAGATATACCGCTTTGGATATTGTTGGGGGAGATTGCTTATCGGGGGAAGGCAGCAGTAGCCAACTTCCTGGCACCATGGTGGTTCTGCTGCACAGGACGGAAGGAAAAAGAGCAGGAGAGCTATAGTGATAGGGGATTCTATTGTAAGGGGAATAGATAGGTGTTTCTGCAGCTGCAAACGAAACTCCAGGATGGTATGTTGCCTCCCTGGTGCAAGGGTCAAGGATGCCTCGGAGCGGCTGCAGGGCATTCTGGAGGGCGAGGGTGAACAGCCAGCTGTCGTGGTGCATATAGGATTCAACGATATAGGTAAAAAACGGGATGAGGTCCTAAAAGCTGAATATAGGGAGTTAGGAGGTAAATTAATAGGACCACAAAGGTAGTAATCTCAGGATTGCTACCAGTGCCACGTGCTAGTCAGAGTAGAAATAGAAGGATATTTCAGATGAATACGTGGCTAGAGGAATGGTGCAAGGGGGAGGGATTCAAATTCCTGGGACATTGGAACCGGTTCTAGGGGAGGTGGGACCAGTACAAACTGGACGGTTTGCACCTGGGCAGGACCGGGACCGATGTCCTAGGGGGAATGTTTGCTAGTGCTGTTGGGGAAGGCTTTAAACTAAAATGGCAGGGGGTTGGGAACCTGTGCAGGGAGACAGAGGAAAGGGAAGCAAGGATAGAAGCAAAAGACACGAAGGAGAAAAGCAAAAGTGGAAGGCAGAGAAATCAAGTGTGTAAATCAAACAGGGCCACAGTAAATAATAATTCTAAAAGGACTAAGTGTGTTAAAAAAACAAGCCTGAAGGCTTTGTGTCTTAATGCGAGGAGCATTCGTAATAAGGTGGATGAATTAGCTGCGCAAATAGATGTAAACGGATATGATATAATTGGGATTACGGAGACATGGCTCCAGGGTGACCAAGGCTGGGAATTCAACATCCAGGGGTATTCAATATTCAGGAAGGACAGGCAAAAAGGAAAAGGAAGTGGGGCAGCATTGCTGGTTAAAGAGATTAACACAATAGTAAGGAAGGATATTAGCTCTGATGATGTGGAATCTGTATGGGTAGAGCTGAGAAATACCAAGGGGCAGAAAACGTCAGTGGGAGTTGTATACAGACCCCCAAACAGTAATGCCGAGGTTGGGGATGGCATTAAACAGGAAATTAGAGACGCGTGCAATAAGGGCACAGCAGTTATCATGGGTGACTTTAATCTACATATAGATTGGGCTAACCAAATTAGTAACAATACTGTGGAGGAGCAATTCCTAGAGTGTATACGGGATGGTTTCCTGGACCAATATGTCGAGGAACCAACTAGAGATCAGGCAATCTTAGACTGGGTATTATGTAATGAGAAAGGATTAATTAGCAATCTTGTTGTGTGAGGCCCCTTGGGGAGGAGCGATCATAATATGATAGAATTCTTCATTAAGATGGAGAGTGAAGTAGTTGGCTCAGAGACTAGGGTCCTGAATTTAAATAAAGGAAACTACGATGGTATGAAGCGCGAGTTGGCTAGGATGGATTGGGGAACGTTACTTAAAGGGTTGACGGTGGATAGGCAATGGCAAACATTTAAAGATCGCATGGATGAACTACAGAATTTGTTCATCCCTGTCTGGCATAAAAATAAAACAAAAAAGGTGGCGCAACCGTAGCTAACAAGGGAAATTAGGGATAGCATAAGATCCAAGGAGAGGACATATAAAGTGGCCAGAAAAAGCAGCAAACCTGAGGATTGGGAGCAGTTTAGGATTCAGCAAAGGAGGACAAAAGGATTAATTAAGAGGGGGAAAATAGAATATGAGAGTAAGCTTGCAGGGAACATAAAAACTGACTGTAAAAGCTTCTATAGATATGTGAAGAGAAAAAGATTGGTGAAGTCAAGCGTAGGTCCCTTGCAGTCAGAATCAGGGGAATTTATAATGGGGAACAAAGAAATGGCTGACCAATTAAATACATACTTTGGTTCTGTCTTCACAAAGGAGGACACAAAATAACCTCCCAGAGATGTCGGGGTACATAGGGTCTAATGAGAGGGAGGAACTGAATGAAATCAGTATTTGTAGGGAAATGGTGTTAGGGAAATTGACGGATTGGAGGCCGATAAATCCCCAGGGCCTGATAATCTACATCCTAGGGTACTTAAGGAAGTGGCCCTAGAAATAGTAGATGCATTGCTGGTCATCTTCCAAAATTCTATAGACTCTGGAACAGTTCCCATGGATTGGAGGGTAGCTAATGTAACCCCACTATTTAAAAAAGGTGGTAGAGAGAAAACGGGAAATTATAGTGGGGAAAATGCTAGAGTCCATTATAGAAGATGTAACAGCAGAGCACTTGGAAAATAGTGACAGGATTGGACAAAGTCAACATGGATTTACAAAAGGTAAATCATACTTGACTAATCTACTGGAATTTTTTGAGGATGTAACTGGTAGAATAGATAAAGGGAGAACCAGTGGATGTGGTGTATTTGGACTTTCAGAAGGCTTTCGATAAGGTCCCACATAATAGATTAGCGTGTAAAGTTAAAGCACATGGGATTGGGGGTAAGGTACTGACTTGGATAGAGAACTGGTTGGCAGACAGTAAGCAAAGAGTTGGAATAAACGGGTCTTTTTCCGAGTGGCAGGCAGTGACTAGTGCGGGTACCGCAGGGATCGGTGCTAGGACCCCAGCTATTCACAATATATATTAATGATCTAGACGAGGGAACTAGATGTAATATCTCCAAGTTTGCAGACAACACAAAGCTGGGTGGGCATGTGTGCTGTGAGGATGCTGAGAAACTCCAGTATGATTTGGACAGGTTGGGTGATTGGGCAGATGCAGCATAATGTGGATAAATGCAAGGTTATCCACTTTGGTGGCAAAAACAGGAAGGCAGATTATCTGAACGGCAATAGATTGGGAGAAGGGGAAGTGCAACGAGACCTGGGTGTCCTTGTGCACCAGTCGCTGAAGGTAAGCATGCAGGTGCAGCAAGCGGTTAAGAAGGCAAATGGTATGTTGGCCTCCATAGCGAGAGGATTAGAGTACAGGAGCAAGGATGTCTTGCTACAGTTGTACAGGGCCTTGGTGAGACCACACCTTGAGTATTGTGTGCAGTTTTGGTCGCCTTATCTGAGGAAGGATGTTCTTGCCATGGAGGGAGTGCAGCGAAGATTCATCAGACTGATACCTGGGATGGCAGGAATGACGTATGAGGAGAGATTGGGTCGATTGGGCTTATATTCGCTGGAGTTTAGAAGAATGAGAGGGGTTCTCATTGAAACTTATAAAATTCTAACAGGACTAGACAGACTAGATGCAGGAAGGATGCTGCCGATGGCAGGGGAGTCCAGAACCAGGGGTCAGTCTAAAGATAAGGGGTAAGCCATTTAGGACCGAGATGAGGAACAATTTCTTCACCCAGAGAGTGGTGAACCTGTGGAATTCTCTACCACAGAAGGCAATTGAGGCCAATTCATTAAATATATTCAAGGAGTTAGATATATTTCTTAAGGCTAAAGGGATCAAGGGATATGGGGAGAAAGCAGGGACAGGGTACTGAATTTGGATGATCAGCCAAATGACCTACTCCTGCTCCTATCTTCTATGTTTCTATAACCTGCTCACTGATGCCCAGTTTGGGTTCCGCCTAGACCACTCGGCTCCCGACCTCATTACAGCCTTGGTCCAAACATGGACAAAGGAGCTGAATTCCAGAGGTGAAGTGAGAGTGACTGCCTTTGACATCAAGGCAGCATTTGACAGAGTGTGGCATTAAGGAGCCTTAGTAAAACTGAAGTCAATGGGAATCGGGAGGTGGGGGGGGGGGGACGACGACTCTCCACTGGCTGGAGACACACCTAGCACAAAGACAGATGGTTGTGGTGATTGAAGGTCAATCATCACAGCCCCAGGACATCGCTGCAGGCATTCCTCAGGGTAGTGTCCTAGGCTCAACCATCTTAAGCTGCTTCATCAATGACCTTCCCTCCAACATAAGATCAAAAATGGAGATGTTCGCTGATGACTGCAGTGTTCAGTCCCATTCACAACTACTCAGATAATGAAGCAGTCCATGCCTGCATGCAACAAGACCTGGACGACGTTCAGGCTTGGGCTGATAAGTCGCAGGTAACATTCGCGCCACAGAAGTACCAGGCAATGACTAGCTCCAACAAGCAAAAGTCTAACCACCGCTCCTTGACATGCAACGGCATTACCATTGCCGAATCCCCCACGATCAACATCCTAGGGGTCACCATTGACCAGAAACTTAACTGCACCAGCCACATAAATACTGTGGCAAGAAGAGCAGGTCAGAGGCCAGGTATTCTGCGGCAAGTGTCTCACCTCCTGACTCCCCAAAGCCTTTCCACCATCTACAAGGCACAACTAAGGAGTGCGGTGGAATACTCTCCACTTGCCTCGATGAGTGCAGCTCCACCAACACTCAGGAAGCTCGACACCATCCAGGACAAAGCAGCCTGCTTGATTGGCACCCCATCCACCACCTTAAACATTCACTCCCTCCACCACCGGCATACCGTGGCTGCAGTCTGTACCATCTACAAGATGCACTGCAGCAACTCGCCAAGGCTTCTTCGGCAGCACCACCCAAACCCGCGACCTCTTCCACCTAGAAGGACAAGGGCAGCAGGCGCATGGGAACACCACCATCTCCAAGTTCCCCTCTAGTCACACACCATCCTGACTTAGAAGTATATCGTCGATCCTTCATCGTCGCTGGGTTAAAATCCTGGAACTCACTACCTAACAGCACTGTGGGAGTACTTTCATCACACGGACTGCAGCGGTTCAAGGCGGCGGCTCACCACCACCTTCTCAAGGGCAATTAGGGATGGGCAATAAATGCTGGCCTTGCCAGCGATGCCCACATCCATAAACAAATAAAAAAAACTTGTGCAGGACCTTATTTAGGCTGAAATGGAACTACTGTATACAGTTTTGGGCAACCCACTATAGGAAGGTTTTAAAGGCAATGAAAAAGGCGCAATGTAGATTCACTAGGATGTTACCAGGAATGAGAGGCTATAGTTTTGAAGAAATACTGGAGAAGCTATTTACTGGAGCTGAACGTAGGATTAGAGTGGAAACATTTTCCAGCATAGACTTAATGGGAAAATACCCTGTTTCTGTGCCGTAACATTCTATGATTCTAAAGAGGTAAGAAGACCACTCATTAAGATTCAGCGAACAGTTACCAGTAAACCAGCAGAAGGAAGAGAACCATGACGGCTCAAATTATTGAAGGTGCTTTCAGACACCAGCTTACTTGCTAAGTAACCAGAGCATACAGCACTAAAAATTAAATTTCTGGCATGTCTTCCTTATCTCTACTACTTTGTTTCACAATGAGCTCCACTTTTGCATTCATTGAGGCATTAAATTTGTCAACTGCACTGCTTTGCAACAATCTGGCAGTTGGCAAGGCAACTTGAAAATCGTGACATCTGCAGGGATTTCTCTTTGTTTTCTATTTGCAAGATGTCTTTTTTTTTTATATATCATTAACCCCAAGCACAACTTTAAATTGATAAGAAAACACCTGCATTCCAACATTTTTGAGAAAGGCATTATGCTAGGAGCCAAGTTCTTGCAGGTTAAGGTGATGTGTGTCTTCACGATTTCTCCCACTCAGTTTTCTGCAGAAATGCTGAAGCTTTTGCCAGTGACGTGTTTGTGCTGAGTAGCTCAGATAATTCTACAGATAAAAAAAAGTGTTGTCTGGCAAAGTAGGACAGCAGTGCCTGCTGATACTGCAAACAAGTGAAACCTATACCTGGTTATTATCCTCTTCTGCTGATTGTTTCCGGTCTGCAGGCTGTTTCCGGTCTGCAGGCTGCTGTGTTTTCATGTGTTTATTAACAATACGCTTATGTATATAAAAGGACTGTTGGTATTAAAGTCAACATAAAAAGATAGACCTAACTTCAGATAGGTCTTCAGGATACCCGTTGGCCCTATTGGAGGCTCAAACAGTACAGGAAACATGGAGTAGCTTGGCTTCAAGATGAGAAAGCAGAGGACAGTTTTCCTTTAAGTCGTCATATGACCCGCAAGACACAAATTTTTTAAAAACCTGACAGTCAACACCAATACAATGCCACTGTTACAATTCAAGATCCTTTCCAACTCTCACTATTCATTTAAACATTTTTTTTTTTAAAAAGCACTTTCCATATGCGTAACCTGCATCTGCATCTCCTATGAACTGAGACTAGAAATTTTTTGCATGATATGCAAGCTATGGTGTGCCACAGGACTGGTCATTACCATTGTGCTGTGGTCTTGCACACCGGAGATTGTGTGTGCTGCCTGCCCACCACGTTTACCTGTCCATTCCAAAAGGCAGAAAATACCACATATTAACACACCACATCATTCAGGCTAAAACAAGCAGTCAATAAGAAGAATTACACAGAAGCAAAATAATAAAGCAAATAGATAGCCATGCTTCACTTACACAAAGCTTCATTATTTTGTTTCAGAACAGTTTGAAGAGTTCAGAATCTTTCAACCAAGTCTGACAAATGTAATGTGGGCACTCGAGATCCAGAGAGTTCCTCCCACTGCCCCAATGTAGAGATAGGCAAGCACACGGGCAGGCAAGCAGAAGATCCAGGACAACCAGCAGCAATTATACTATCACAAAGAATGTGCTCACACAAAGATCATAGAAGCTCTCTCCCATAGGCATGCAAACATGTTATTAATCAATGTTACCATTTACGTAGAGTGAACAGTAGACTTCCAGCTTTTCTTTGAAGTAGAGATAGACTTTGATGAACCACCAGATTCTCTCTCCACAGTCTGATAATCAGACTTTAATTATTTCTAACGATCAAATGGGCATAGTGTGATCAGTGATCAAAGATAACAAATTCTGTCTTCTCTCACAGTTGCAAACTTACACACATTATAATTTCAAAAACTCAGGATCTAGCCAAACAACCTAATTAGTTTCAGAACAGACAACAACAAATGCGAGCATCTAAAACGAATAGCTTTCTCCAGGCAGATTTTCATAACTTTATTCTTCTACTTAGATTATCCTTTTTGGAAGAGTTATGGGAGACAGCTAGTAATGGAAGTTCAAAACCAAATTAACTCTCCATGACAGATTAGGTCATTCTATAACTGAACCAGGCAGGCCCAGTTTCCAGAGCAGTGCTGTTGATCAACCAGCCAGTCTGACTCACCAATGGAACTGGAGTTTAATGACTGGGACTCATCTCAGTTGGCTCCAGATAACCCTGCAGGCCAAAGCCCTATTGGGTAGGATAGTCTTAGCTGAAGAAGCAGGAAGCTTGCCAGTATTCTGCGAAGGTAATCTGCATGATTTTAGCGCGCTCAACTCCAGCAATACCCATGCACACACTTGAGACCCCAATCCTTGGCTCGGACAACCTGCACCCAAGCTGGACTTCGCTAAGTCGGAGGTGTCCCTATGGAGAGAGAGTGTAGACTCCAAATTGAACCAACAGACCCCTACAGAGGGATGCAAATTTCCTAATACAGGAAACTTTCGTTTATCCGGCACCCAAATATCCGGAATTCTCGCTTAACCGGCAAAAATCATCCTCCGAAAACTCCTCTCAAATAACCGGCAATGTTGCCGAGTCGCAGTCGAGTCTCCGCGAACGCCGAGTGCTCCGAAAACTCCTCTCAAATAACCGGCAATGTTGCCGATCCCGAGTCCGAGTCCGAGTCCGCAAACGCCGATTTAGTCAGTAGGGGTACTTTTCAAAAGTGCCACTACTCGGCCTCCTGGCGCTGTCGGAAGTCCGAAACACTGCAGTAGCAGGAGTTGATTCTCCCGTGCTGCCTGGCGTCTCTTTGTTAAAAATAGCCTCGGTAGATATAACTCTCCGTTATCCGGTACTTTCGATAAACCGGCACCACGCCGGTCCCGTCGATGCCGGATAAACGAAAGTTTCCTGCAGCTTGAATTGGAGATTTAAACTTGGTGATGGGTTTCTGCTTCTCAGATACCCAGTTAAACAAACAAACAAAAAAGACAAAGAACACAGCTGATTATAAACTTTATAAAATCCCAACAATCTGTTCCACACAATAAAGGGTATGCAACATTATAAGGATCTATGCATCAAAATAGAATAAAGTGTTAATCGCTCAAATTGAGAAGCGTGAAAAGACAAACTAACCTTGCTTAGATTAAATTAAGACTTGCTTGATCCAGCACCTCTTGCAACTCCAAAATAAAGTCCTGGCAGCAACAATTTTAGGCTGAGACTTACAGGGTACTTTTTTTCAATTCAGGACACTGATCTGAAATCCTGACAGTGGGATTGAAATTTCCCTGCAAAATTGGGGCAGTTGAGAGCTATGAGCCTGTAGTAATCTTCCAATGAGTGAAGGGCAAAGATACACTGCGAGTGGTTCCTGCCAAATTTCTTCACTTTTAGTCATTTGCTGTGACTGGATCTAATGTCCTCCAAATGTCTTCCATTTCATTTTCCCCATCAGTTTGGAAATATTTTGTATAGTTATTATTCATCAGTTAGGGACTGAAGACATATAAATCTCTAGGACCTGATTTGGGTATTTATTCAGCGATACCGAAACACACTAGGGAGGACATCAATGAAGCACGAACATGCCGAGACAAATCGCAGTATATACAAAAAGGGAGAGAAATCTGATCCAGGCAACTGAAATTCCATCAGCCAAACATACAATGGAGAGCAGGCTGGAGGAGTACCTGTACAAAAATCTTAGAGAAATGGTCAGCATGGGTTTGGAAGGGATAGCGCTTGCCCGACAAATAGCCTCGCCTTCTTTGAAGATATTACAGATAGTCCCACATGAAAGACTTTTAATTAATTTGAAAACGATAGAGTTGCAAGGTACAGTACAGGATACCGTTTAAAAGATAGGAAATAGAGGGTGCTAGTGAGGTGTCTTCCAGACTTAGGGATCAGTACCTGGGCATTAGAAACATTGAATCATAGAAACTTACAGCACAGAAGGAGGCCATTCGGCCCATCGTGCCAGTGCTGGCTCTTTGAAAGAGCAGGCGTGCTTAGTCCCACATCCCAGCTTTTTGTCCGTAGCCCTGTAAGTTCCTCATCCTCAAGTACCTGTCCAACTCCCTTTTAAAATTATTTATGGAATCAGTTTCCACCACCTTCTCAGGTAGAGCGTTCCAGATCCCGACAACACTCAGTGAAAAAAATTCTCATCTCCCCTCTAGATCTTTTTACAATGATTTTAAACCTATGACCTCTGGTTATTTACCCACTCACCAGAGGGAATAGTTTTTCTCTATCTACTCTATCAAAACCTGTCATCTTGAAAACCTCTATTAGGTCACCTCTTCACCTTCTCTGTCTCAAGGAGAACTTTTCCAACCTCTCCTCATAACTGAAGTCCCTCATCCCTGGTAACATCCTGTACCCTTTCTAAGGCCTTTACACCTTTCCTGAAGTGTGGTGCCCAGAATTGTCCTCAATACTCCAGCTGAGGCCTAACCAGTGATTTATAAAGTTCTAGCATATTCTCTTTGCTTTTATATTCTATTCCTCTATTTATAAACCCAAGTAACCCATATGGTTTTTTAACCACCTTATCAACTTGCCCTGCCACCTTTATGGATTTGTGTATATGGACACCAAGGTCTCCCAGCTCAGCTACCTTTTTCAAAATCGTGCCATTTATGATATATTGTCTTTCCATATTAGTCCTCCCAAAGTGCATCACTTCACACTTCTCCGCATTGAACTCCATTGCCATGCTTCTGCCCATTTCACCATCCTGTCTATGTCATCCTGAAGTCTAACACTAACCTCATCACTACCTACTACGTTGCCAAGATCCTATCATCTGCAAACTTTATAATGCTGCTCCCTACACCCAAGACTAGGTCATTTATAAAAATTGGAAAGAGTAATGGACACAAAACTGACCTTTGGAGAACACCACTGCAAACCACCTCCCAGTCTGAAAAACATCCATCCACCACCACCTTTGCTTCCTGTCACTGAGCCAATTCCGTATCCATACCACCACTTTCCCCTTAATTCCATGGGCTTCCATCTTCTTAATAAGCCTCCCGTGTGGCACTTTGTTGAATGTCTTCCGAAAGTGTATGTGTATATAACATCTACTCTACTACCTTGATCAACCTTCTCTGTTACCTCATCAAAGAATTCAATCAAGTTAGTCAGACACAATTTGCCTTTAACAAATCCATGCAGGCTCTCCTTGGTTAACCCATGCCTTTCCAAATGAAAGTTAATTTTGTCCCTGATAATGGTTTCCAGTAACTTCCCCACCACTGATGTTAGGTTGACTGGCCTATAGTTCCCTGGGTTATTCTTCTCCCCTTTTTTGAATAGTGGTAAAACATTAGCAACCCTCCAGTCTTCCGGCACGACTCCCGTATTCAATGAGGATTGAAAGATTGTGACCAATGCCTCTGCCATTTCTACCTTTGCTTCTTTCAGCAACCTAGGATGCATTCCAGTGGGCCAGGTGACTTACCAGTTTCCAGTAATGTTAATCTTTTCAGTAAGTCTCCTCTATTACTATCCTGTCCATAACTTCCTTCTCCACTTTTAGTGGAATCTTCACATCATCCGCTTCCTTTGTGGAGACAGATGCAAAGTACTCATTTAATACTTCAGTCACGTCCTCAATAACAACTTATATTTATAGAACACCTTTAACGTAGTGAAAAGTCCCAAGGCGCTTCAAAGGAGCTTTATCAAACAAAATTTGACACCGAGCCACAGAAGGAGATATTAGGGCAGATAACCGGGTAGATAACCAAAAGCTTGGTCAAAGAGCTAGGTTTTAAGGAGCGTTTTAAAGGGGGAAAGAGAGGTAGAGAGGCAAAGAGGTTTAGGCAGGGAATTCCAGAGCTTAGGGCCTAGGCAGCTGAAGACACGGCCGCCACTGGTGCAGCAATTAAAATCAGGGATGCTCAAGAGCCCAGAATTGCAGGAGCGCAGATATATGAGAGGGTTGTAGGGCTGGAGGAGGTTACAGAGATAGGGAGGTGCGAGGCCATGGAGGGATTTGAAAACAAGGATGAGAATTTTAAAATCGTTGCTTAACCGGGAGCCAATGCAGGTCAGCGTGCACAGGGGTGATGGGTGAATGGGACTTGGTGCGAGTTTGGACACGGGCAACGGAGTTTTGGATGACCTCAAGTTTACGGTAGGTAGAACGTGAGAGGCTGGCCAGGAGTGTGCTGGAATAGTCAAGTCTGGAGGTAACCATGGCATTGATCAGGGTTTCAGCAGCAGATGAGCTGAGGTAGGGGCGGAGTCGGACGATGTTACGGAGGTGGAAATAGGCGGTCTTAGTGACGGCGCGGACATGTGGTCGGAAGCTCATCTCGGGGTCAAATATGACATCAAGTCCTTTGCCTCTACATGAAGATTTCCCTTTGGGTCCTTAATATGCCCAACATTTTCCCTAGCTAACCACTTGCACTTAATATGTTTATAAATTGTTTTAGGGTTCAATTTAATGTTGAGTGCTAATCTTTTCTCATAACCTCCCTTAGACTCCCGTATTAACTTTTCAATTCCCTCATGTACTTTCCATAATCTTCCTGGTTATTAACTGAATCTTGCTCCTGACATTTGTCATAAACCTCCCTTTTTGGTTTTATTTTAACATTTATTGATTTGTCATCCAGGGCACATTAGCTTTGAATATTCTACCTTTTCCCTTCAAAGGAATATGCCTAGTTTGTACCTGAATTATCTGTTCCCTGAATGCCTTCCATTGCTCTATTACTGCCTTACCTTGCAATTGCCTTTGTCAGTTTACTTGTGCTAGGCCCCTTTTCAAAAATCACTGAAATTAGCTCTTCTGCAGTTGAGCATTTGTACCTTTGATATTTTCTGGTCCCTTTCCATAATTACTCTAAACCAAATTATGTTGTGGTCATAGTTAGCTAGATGATCTCCTACTGTAACACTCCACTTGACCTACTTCATTCCCCAGAACCAGATCCAACACTACTTCCCTTCCTTGCTGGGCTGGAGACATACTGATCAAGGAAGTTCTCCTGTACACGGATCAGAAATTTCTCTTTCCCTACCCATAGTACTATGTTTTACTCAGTCTAAGGATAATTATCTATTTTTGTTACATACCTTTGAAATTTGCCAACAAATATGCTCATCTATCTCCTTCTCACTGTTTGGAGCTCCATAAAAAAAACTCCCAATGTAGCAGCTGCCCCTTTGTTCCTCAACTCAAGCCAAGTAGATTCAGTCCTAAAACCATCTAGTATATCCTCTCTGTTTAGAACTGTATCATCCTTAAATCAATACTGCCACGCCCCCTCCTCTTTTTCCTTCTCTTTAAGAACCCATTCCTGGTTTGAGCCATGTCTCTTAATGCAACCACATCATTATTCTATGTAGCAATTTGCACCTGCAGCTCACCAACCTTTAGTTACACATTGACGTACATAAATTTAATACCTCATCAACTTGATCCTTGCAATTTTGGGGATATTTCTAATTTTACTGCTGTTTATACCCCTCTGTCCTCCGATCTCATTTCTGCTATTTTCTGGTTCCCCTCCCCCTGCCAAATTAGTTTACACCCTCCCCAACAGTACTAGTTAACGTCTCAGCGAGAACATTGGTCCTGGCTCTTGTACAGGTGCCCCTTCCCCCCAGAACCGGTCCCAATGCCCCAAGAATCAGAAACCCTCCCTCCTGCACCACTTCTCCAGCCACACTATCTTCCTGTTTCTATACTCACTAGCACATGGCACTGGGAGTAATCCTGAGATGACTACCTTTGAGGTCCTGTTTTTTAATCTTTTTATAGCTCCTGAAATTCTGCCTGAAGGACCACAACACTTTTTCTACCTATGTCATTGGTCCCAACATGGACGATGACTTTTGGCTGTTCCCCTTCCCCTCGCAGAGTGTCCTGCACCCGCTCGGTGATATCCTTTACCCTGGCACCAGGGAGGCAACATGCCATTCGGGAATCACATTTGAGGGCCTGTCTATGCCCTTAACTATCGAATCCCCTCTGACTGCTGCATTTCTACTCTTTCTTTTTCCCATGCGGTCAAATCCACCATGGTGTTGGGGGTTTGATTCTTACTGCATTCCTCAGAGTCGTCACCCTCCCCAGCATTCAAAACTGAAAACTCGTTAGCGACTGCCACTGGCTGGGGGGGGGGGGGGGGGGGGGGGGGGGGGGGGGGGAGTCCTGCACTACCTGTGTCTTCCTCCTACCCTGTTGTTTCTTTTTTACATAAATGTCCTAGATTCAGAATTCAACTACGAGATTGTCAAATTTGCTCAGGACACTACAATAAGCAGTGAAGTTTAAAAAAAGAGGATGCAGCTATGGGTTTGAGGAATTTGGATTATTTATGCCTCAACATCAAAGCAGCATTTGACCAAATATGGCACCAAGGAACCCTAGTAAAATTGAGGTCCATGGGAGTTAAGGGAAAACCCCTTCAGTAGCTGGAATCATAACTGGCATAAAGGAACATAGTTGTAGTTATCGGGGGCCAGGTTCTTGAAGGACACCGTGCCTGAAACGTTGACACCACCTCTTCTGCAGATGCTGTACCCAATTTACTGAGCATGTCCAGCATTTTCTGTTTTTGTTTCTAGTCAAGATTATAATGGAATACTCACCACTCGCCTGGATAGGTGCAGCCAAAACAACACTGAAGAAGCTCGACACCATCCAGGACAGAGCAGTCTGCATGATCAGTGCCCCTGTCATTGGACTCGATGTCAACCCCCTCCATCACCAGCGTGCTGTGGCTAAAGTATGTAATATCTGCATAAGGTACCGAGCTCACTTTACCCAGTGACATCTACCATCAAGAAGGACAAGAGCAGCAATGTCACGGAAAACCATCACCTTCAAGTTCCCCTCCAAGTCAGAACACCATCCTGATTTGGACTAATATCACCATTCCTTCATTGTCACTGGATCAATAGCCTGGAATTGCCTACCTAATACTGTACCATCAAGGAAGCACAAGGACAGCAACAGTTCAAGGTGGCAACTCGGTCTCAGGGCAACTTAGGATGCCAGTGTCACCCACATCCCAAGAACATTTTTTTAAAATTAAATTGGCTAACAGATGGCAAATAAAATGTAATACTGACAAATGCAATATGTTGCACATTGGATGGGATAGTGCGTGACATAACTACACAATGAAATTAATGGAACAGAATTACTACAGGGTGACCGAGAAAAGAACCTGGGAGTAATAGCAGGCTCATCCCTGACAACATAAAGACAACGAGATGGGGCAATTAAAAAAAGCTAACAAAATGCTGAGTGATATAACTAGAATAATGGAATACAAGTCCAATAAGATTTTGGTGAGGTTGTACAATGTTGTTAGACCACACTTGGGAGTATTGTGCACAATTAGTTAGTATGTTACAAAAGAGATGTTCAGCACTGCAAGCGTGCATAGAGGAGCAACAAGAATGAGTCCAATTGTAAGGGAAAATTACCTTTGAAGAAAGGTTTTTAAAAAAGCTCAATCGTAACAGTCTAGAGAAAAGATAGTTAAAGAGGCACCTTGTTGAAGTACATAAAATATTAAGTGGCTGAGATAAGGAACATTAATAAAATAAGGCAAGATAATAGGGCCATAGCTCATAAATATAAAGCAACAAAAATTTAATTTAGAACAGATATTGCAAGGAACTTCTTTACAAAGAGAGTGATTAAGGTCTTAATTAATGCCAAGCCAGGTACTGAAGGTAGAGAGTTTTGGGTATTCAAAACACAGTTGGATGTTAGGCTACAAGAGTTGCAAGACTGGAAGGACAAGAATCAATGAGCCGAATGGTCTTCCTTTGTCCTTGACCTCTTATGTTGCTGTTGGGATTCCGAGAAGAAATTGGGTGGGGGGTGGGAGATAAGAAATTAAATCAGCTATTGCATTATTACCTTGAAATACTTCAGTTTCCAAGAGGGTGATACAGTGATGTAGGATGAGAGGATGCTAACCTTCCTGATCTCTTAAGAGCCACCTCAGTTCTATTGGGGAATATGGGCAGTTTTCGCACATGGGGGCGAAAGGAAGCCCTTCCAATGCATGCACAAGAACTCTAACAAAAAAGGAGAACACACATCTTATGTGCCACAAGCCTAATCTGCATTAGGGTTCTGCTGACTCTGAAGAAAGAAAAAGACCAGTGTCTTTCATCCCTTCTCAGCATGTTCCTGGGCTCGCAATCAGGATGTCCCAGTTAATCTACCGTGTTAATGAGTCTGGGATGTAAGGGCCCCAGGTACCAATAAGAATAAACAATTGGGACAGATGTCTCTTTTCTAATACCTTTGAGATCCCTTCCAAAGTCATAACAGAAGTTGGGGAGAACCCACCAAAATATCCCACTGGTTAATCTATTGTTCAAAATATTGAGTGGAGTTCACTGATCCTCAGGCAAGTCTGCCGATGTTACCTGTGAAAGTGCAGTACCTCTGCCAGAAATGCTTGGAACAGAAAGTGTCCATTCAACACACCACTGATGAAAAGATTGAATAGGATGAATGAGTGGACAGCCATGTCTCACTTTACTTTCAAGGGAGAATGGCTCAGTGAATCTCCCATCTACCCTCACACAAAACCTGGAACTGAGGCATATTGGTTTGATACCTGCCGTAAGCTCACCTGAAAAAGTTGGCTTTACACTGCGAGCAATGGAGATCAGCTGCAAAGTAACTAAAGCTGCTTCACAATACACTTTTTAAACCTGAATTTTAGAAACATTTCAGGCAATCCACTGAGCCACCATTTAATTTCTAATGCCTGAAAAGGAAAAACTAGCTTCTTTTTTATATTAATAATTTTACCAGCAGAGACTCTGTGCATGGGTCTGAGTACATACAGAGTTCTGCCTTCCTCCTCAAAAATGATGAGGCATAATCATGGCTCCCTTTTGTGCCACTGTTAAAAGATTATCAGGTTTTGTGTGCCAGAACTATGGCATATTATCTGTTCTGTACATAGTGCTTTATTGCACAATAATTATATTTTTATGCTATGCTCCTACTGGCCCCTTCTATAAAACTTAGTTTTCATTGAGTTTCAGAACAATTTTCTTTTAATTGCTCCCAAGTTTCAAAAGCAACTACACACATCAATACTGGATGGCAAGCATGCTCCATTGGGATTCTGTTTCCGACATCAAAATATTTGACTTTTCATAAATGAAACAGTCCTTCAAATAGCAATTTCTAAGAAACTATATAAATAAAATACAAGTTATGTGGAACAAACGCAGTCTTCTAAACCTACTGCTTCAATAAACAGAATTTCATGCTGCCTTTAAAACTATATTCTCTTAGCATGAACAACACAGGGAGTGGGCTCCTGGATAGAGTAGTGAAGGCAAAAAATCTAGAATTATTTAAGAACCAATCAGATGGTGTAAGGTCAGTCTGGAAAGATCAACCAAAATGCACAGAATAGCCTTCCTCATCTGCAATTATCTTGTGATCTCCTGAGAATTCCTTACATCCTGGGCTCACTAACAGGGTGGATTTTTATTCACTCTTTCCCCTTTCTGTATCGATCAATTTTCTCCTCCACCTCTCCTGAAGGCACTGATTCTTTGCAGGTCTACAATTCCAAGGGCACCAGACCAGACAGCCTCCTGTACCTCAGAAATCATATTTTTTCACATGATGCCAGCAGTCTATTCGACCGCTGAAAGCATCACAGCCAAGCCCGATCCCATCTGCATCCAATGCCCATGCACCTACTCACTGGATACATTTGTTGAGCCCTCAAGGCAACTCATACAAACTTCTGTAGCATTTCAAGCTCGTTTTCTGCACTGGGTACGTTCCTTAGATAGGTTGTAAGAGGTTAGTTAGATAGTTTTGTAAGAGGCTCATTTACTCCAAATTTTTGTTGAACAAGTTTTTTTTTTAAATCAGAAAAATTTAACAATTTTTCAAAGATTCCACAATTTGTAAATACTGTTGAAATTTAAAACTTGAAAAAGTGGGGCGAATGCAGCTTTAAACAAAAATGTAAACTCTGATTGAATTTCTTGAAAGCCTTCCTTCTATCCACACTGTAAATACCATAATTCAGTCTCCTTGATTCTGATACATTTATTAAACTAATGTGCTATGCATTAATAAAAACAAAACATGCTGGAAATACTCAGCAGGTCAGGCAGCATCTGTGGACAGAGAAACAGAGTTAACGTTGCAGGTCGATGACCCTTCGTCAGAACTATCCATTACCTTTTTGAAGAAAAAGTCCATGAAGATGGTAAGGAAGATGTCCCAGGATGGTGATAGGTAGGAGGCCTTCAAAGTACAGGAAGGGCAGGGGGAGGGTTGACAGAGGGCTCTAAGAGTTTGGGAGTAGAGGTTGGAGAGGAGTGGAGGTTGCGGGAGTATTGAGGGGAGGGTCCTTGGATTAGTGAGAAGGGGTTCCTGGGTCTGAGTGTGGCATGTTGGGAATGTGGAAGTGGTGGCAGAGGATGCTGGGATGTGGCAGTGGTGGGAAAGTAGTCTTAAGGCGTGCGATCACGGAGATGGTGATGGGGGAGGGGTGTGGAAGCACTGGGAGGGGAAATTGCTGGGTACAACAATGCATAGGGAGGATCCTGAGGGCTGGGGCTTGAGGGCTGTTGCTGAGAAAAGCACTATAGCAGTGATCCAGAAACTGGATTTAAATTATCTTAATTGCGTACATTACAATTGGGGAGAACAGGACATCTTGGGGTAGCAGTGGGAATGGGGAGAGATAGCAGGCCTCAGGCAGCTGGCACCGCTGGCTAGGGAGAGGACTCAATGGAAGACAAATATAATAAATAGGTAAGTTTATGTGCAACAGAAAAGTATTTTTCAAATGGTGTGACAGGAGGACACACACACACAAGCAAATGTCGCCTGAATCATACAATCATGGAGGCGCACATTCAGTCCTTCCAGGCTCCTTTGCTATAACCAAGAACCAGCTCAACACAGACAGTTCAATACATTTTAACCACCTACGGAGATCACAGAAGATATTTTTCCTCTACTTTTCACTCCCCTCTTAGGTCTCCCAAGACGGTATCATCCCCAAGCAAAAGATGATGGCCCAGAAATTGCAGTGTGAGGGTTCGTGCGAGGGTAAGCCCTTCCCGCGATGTCTCACTGCGCCTTGGCTTTTTCAGTCCCAGCTCGCTGGAACTTCATGTTCCAGCCATCAGCTGCGAGTGCATCGTGATCCCACAGTGCGGAGTTAGTTCGAGTGCACTGTGGGATCACGTGACTGAGTTACAGCCAATGGCAGCACACCAAGCTCTCATTCATAGAATTCACAGCGGCCATTGAACTGCTGTGAAAACTAGGAATACAACAAGCCCCCAAAAGAAGAGCTAAACCTCCATTAAATTAAAAAAAAAACCCATCACATTATTAAAATAAGTGTAATTAAATAAATTAACCTTTTTAAACAAAAAAATAAATTTTTGAAAAAATTTTAAATCTTTTAAAATGTTATAAAAATAAACTTACCTGTCTTTAAAGTCGCTACTAAAGATTTACCTGTAAAAAAAAATTCTAAATACTACTTAATTATGTACTTACCTGGTTAAAAGAGGCTCCTGCGCCTGCTTTTTACTTTTCCAGAATCTTCAATACTTACCTGCGTGCGCAAGCGATGAAGTGCACTGCGTGCGCGCAGCCTGTAGCGCGCACGCGGTGCACTGAGGACCCGCCCCCTTTCACTTCCATCAATTGCCGGTTTTCAGTGCATGCGCAGTGCATGCTGAAAACCGGCAATTGAAGTCTGGCTGCGCGAGTGTACACTGTGCGTACTCTCGCGCAGCCGGATCAATTTCTGGGCCGATATGTATGCAACCTACTTCTAGAACTTGCCATTGCAAGTTGTAAGTTAGCTATAAGGGGCTGAGAAAGTGACAGATTTCCTATTCCCTTAATTTCAAGGGATCTTGATACAATACATTGATGAAATAAAATATACTATTTTACAGTAAGAGATTTACTTTTTTTTTGGGGGGGGGGGGGGGGGGAAGAAGAAACAAATTTGAACCAACAATACAAGACAGTCTGCAACAGGATCAATTACTGAAGATCTGCTCAAATGCTCTGTAGCAGAAAAGTTTCAGAGGAGAAAGAAAGCAGATGAGAAGCTCATTTGGTAAGATTGGAGTCCCAAGGATGGGGAGCAAGGAGAGAGATAAGATTTGAGAAACTCAGGCTCTTAGTGTCAACGTGGCTCAGTTGGTAGTACTCTCGCCTCGAGTCAGAAGGTTGTGGGTTCAAGCCCCATTCCAGAGACTTGAGCACAAAAATCTAGGCTGACACTCCAGTGCAGTACTGAGGGAGTACTGCACTGTTGGAGATGCCATCCTTCGGATGAGACGCTAAACCGAGGCCCCATCTGCTCTCTCGGGGGACATATAGCATGGCTCTATTTCAAAGGGAGTTCTCCCTGGTGTCCTGGCCAATATCTATCCCTCAATCAAAATCCCTAAAAACAGATTATCTGGTCATTATCACATTGCTGTTTGTGGAAGCTTGTTGTGCACAGATTGGCTGCTGCATTTCCTACATTACAAAACAGTGACTACATTTCAAAAGTACTTTGGGATGTCCTTTGGGAGGTCGTGAAAGGTGTTTTTTAAATGCAAGTCTTTCTTTCTTATCTCTCGTTCCTACAGCAAACCACAGCCAGTAAATTTAGAGTTGGTCCAAGTTGAAGACAAACTAACCAGAAGAAACAAGAGGCTGAAAGTAGAGGAGGTAAAACTAGACAGACTGTAAATAAAATAAAAAAAATCCAACTAAGAGATTTAGAACAGATCTGAAACATCAAAGATGCAAAGTTGTAATGCAGACCACAGTACACTGGAGCATCAACGAACTACGTATATTCCTTAAATCTCTTTATTAACTACAAGAACATACCCCAGAAGGAAGGAGCTTAAATGCTGACAATTAAAGCAGCAAGATCTTTACATTGAAAGGAGAAATAGCCCTAGCAATACATACGTAGGATTTTATTTAAATTACACGGAAAACTAGGTGAAACTATTATTCTAGGTTACAAAAGAAGAGTGTAAATTGCAGCCCCATATTTGAAAGTCACATAAAAAAAGTGATTCATACACCATATGCTACAGTAACAAAGGACAATTATCAGATTTTGCACCATCACAAAGTTTACTGAACAGAATCATTAACAAATACAAGTTAGCACTTTTAGGGGAAAGAAAAGGAGTAAAAATGAATTTTCTGAAATATTACCTCATCATTTTCCATTAAATCAAGGATTTTCTTCTTGCCTGCTTCTTCCTCCTCTTCATTAGCCATTATTCCACTCTCTTCATAGTAACTTCTTCTGGCTGAACCATACTTATGCGATGCTTTTAAATCTTCATCATCTTCATCAACACCACGGGGACGTTTTGCACCCCTGTCAGGCTTGAAAACATATAAATAATTACCAACAGACCTTTTTTCTCTGTGCCGAAGACGGCTACACCTTTTGCTATTATTAATGATCTTGAAGACTTGACCTTTTAAAATGTCACACAGAATACGGTTTAGTCTGCCAAAGAATTACTGTCCCACAACAGACAATACTGCAATTATAAGAGAAAAACACAAATGATAGCCCATGCATAAAACTCGCATCCATTCAATTAAGCAATAACTCACGTTTGTCAGGAGCTTACATGTTAAGAGACACCATCCCTGCTGATTAAAGACCAAAGCCACAGGGCAGGAAGTTTAATCAAAGTACAAGAACCACTTATCGAAGATATTCTAACAAAAAAAAGTGGTCACTGCTCATAGTATGTTGCAGATATAACTTTATAAAGAGTTAAAACACTATGCAAGTTTAGAATTGAGGTACTTTAATTTCAATGAAAAATGGTTACAGAGAATCCAGAGATTATTCCTATTTCTATTGAACATGACCCAGTTATGGTCCTGCAATATTATTGGCCATATGCCACAAGGCAAATTATATTACATATTTGCTTATTCAACACTATTAAGATGCGACTAGGCTCCAAAAATACAGCTATTTAGGAACCGTCAGGTGCACTTTGTGCCCCATCCTGAAATTCCATTTGGAGCCTCTCATGATTAAGGAAGCTTGCAGTTCAATTATACAGACCAGCAAGGTCTAAAGTTCGATCCATGATCTGTACTGGGGTAGCTGATCTCAGCCAGGGCAGCAACAGGATTACTGCAACTGGATTTAGCATGGAGGAAAAGTCATCCAGTGTGCTGGCTCCATATCACTATCTGGTGATCCCTGCTGGAAATGCACACAAAAGAACAGGATCAGGCTGAGGTATAAGGCACTTAGTCAATAAGCTGTTGACACTCACAAGAATGGCCACTTGGCCGAGGTATCATAGAGCATCCAGTGCCTGTGCTTCATACCCTAGGAAAGCAGCAATGCCTTCAGAGGAAGGAAGAAAACCGACTGAAAATTGACACCATTTAACAGACTGACTTTTCTTACTTCAGAAAGGGGCTCAAGCACCCCATCCTGAATTAACAAACAAATTAATTGCATGTAAAGTTTTGCAGCCTGCCATAATTGTGCGCATTTTCAGTTTTGTCTGCAAGTTTGTTAATGAATGGTTAGACATAAATGTGTCTTCATTGTTGTTTCACGTCAATGTCAGGCTGAAAGCAGTCAGGTAATAGATTCCAGACAGCATGTATTTATCTTCTCAGTAGCATTTCACTGGGCCTTCTTTATGATACTGTAATTTATGACAACCTATACTGCTGTTCCTTTCATCACGATTGACTAAAGATCCTGCCTTCAAAAAGGTATAAAACACAAGAATCATTCAGTGTTTAGCAGCTCTGTCATAGGGGAGGATATCCATTCAAATACATGGAACACTTCATGAACATTTTGTGTTATGTAACATCTTTACCTGAAGGATACAATTTAAGAAAATGTTCTGTTTACAAGCAACAAACGACTTATATGTTTCAATCTAAGAAACTTTTCCACTTTTAGAAATTAAGGAAAACTGGAAGATTTCCTATTGTAAATTATTCATTTGTAAATAAATTGAATTAGCTCTTTTAACCTGTATGAAGTCAGTCTAGCATTTGAAACTTTCTGCCTTCAAGTGTCATTCATACACTACTACAAACCAAAAAGTATACTCTTCCCAAAAATAATCCTACTGATGTACACCCGAGGACAATATCTAATCTGCTTTACTATTAGATTTTGTGGGATACTACAACTGTTGGCTTCTAATCACAGGTCCAGTGCTGATGGTGGCAACCCAAAGAAAACTTGCTGGATTCACTAAAGTCAGTGATTAGGGATGCCCATTGCTCGAGACAAAACACACAAGTTTGGAAGGGCAAAATGCATTAGTGCTGGGCTTTTGCCACAGTTCCATAGTACAGAAATTTCACATGCCTAGCAGTGCACTTGACTGGAATCATATTGACAACACTGTAGTTATGCCAACATGAATAATACAGTTTGGGAGAGGAGTAAGGGTACTCTTTAATGATTGCAGTTATGTATAATTAAATCTGATTACCTGAATTCAACATTTAACCTTCTTTAACTGCATTTGCAGGATGCTGATAAACTTACAACATGGCTACCTGGCAGATCATTGCACTGTACTGAATAATTGAGAAACATTATAAATCAAAGCTTTGGTTTATTGCGGTTTAAGCCACCTGTATAGTTTTATTGTCAGACATCACTGTTTCTGGATTCATGAGGTACGATTCTACAACATGCAAGTCTCAATCATATCTTCTATCGGGATGATCAAAAATCAGACTGAAGATAAAAGCTCTTTTTAATTAATTATTTCTCGGGATGTGGGTGTTGCTGGCAAGGCCAGCATTCATTGCCCATGCCTAATTGCCCTGAGGTGGTGGTGGGCCGCCTTCTTGAACTGCAATAGTCCATGTGGTTATTCTTGTTATTTCTATGTAGCAAATGAGTGGCTTACTAGGCCACTTTAGAGGGCAGTTAAGAGTCAGATATAGGCACGACCAAGTAAGGACAGCATGTTTCCTTCCCTAAAGGACATTAGTGAACCAGCTGGGTTTTTAATGACAATTCAACACCTTCATGGTCACTTTTACTGATACCAGCATTTTATTTCCAGATTTTTGAATTGAATTCAAATTGTCAAATTACCATGGTGCGATTTGGACTCCTGCTCTCTGGATTATTAGTTCAGGTCTCTGGATTGCTAGTTTAGTAACATAAGCACCATACTACTGAACCCATTGAAGCTCAAGTTACAGTACTCCCAAATATTAACTAAATGAGGGCACTTATATTTAAAACTTCCTTTAGAATAATGTTTTCATCTGTTCTTTTAAATCATATGCCAATCCCTAGGTCACACAATCCAGATTGCGAACTCACCCCATGCAGAATTCTTCCTACAATACATTCCACCTTAATATCAACAGTACTTAAAATGAGTTTGTACTGTACCCTTCATTAGCTTGTCCCATTAAACTGAACAGAAACAGAAAATTGACAGTAGAAAATAATACATTTCCTACTGAATACTATTCCTAAACACTCTATAATTACACCTTCAAAATGTGCTTTACACTGATAAAGGCTGGCTCAGTTAAGTATTCCAGGATATTATTTTAGATAAGAATCATGATGAATATATTAAAACACAAACTAGATTTTTATTCAACAACTTTCCAAGCCCACTTTCACACCAAGGGTGGCACTTGATGTATCATTTTATTCAAATCATCCTCATCTACAATCATACATGTGCAATACCTTGATATATAACCCAGCTATTTAAAGTCAAGATAACCAGTTTATCAGAATTAGATCAAAAATGCACATTCTTTGCCAATTTCAATAGCAGCGATAGATAGAAGATTGTGCTTCACAGAACATATAACATCCAGCTTCTAAAAGGCAAACATGCCACCATTTCAAATCAGTGCTACATAATCAGCTACGTACATTCAATAATATATTATAATTTTAGATTCTAAATGCACTCTATTCTACTTTGCTCCCCAGAATCCAACATTCAAGCCATTGGGAACAGTAATGTTTTTCCTGAACTGTCAAAAGAGGCTAATTCCATGACAGAATTGTATTATTTATGCATACAAATTATGCAATATTCTCAATAGGTCTTTTTCAGGAGGTCGGTAGCAATAAGCTATAGGAAACATCAGACACTATTTTCTCACCAATTTACTCCTCTCAAAGATGTCACCTCATTGCCGGGTACAATTTCTCCAGTGCCCTGCCCAAGTGCAATTAGTCACGAACAGTGGGTGTCAGCAGACTGTTTGGCCACAAGTACAATGCAGACAAAACTAATCATGTCCTTAATCTTGCCTATATTTGCATTTCCAACAAGGTACCACTGGATACCAACAACCCTTGCCAATTTTCCCCTGCCTATAACATGTGTACGGAGGCAAACTGTAGCATAAGAACATAAGAAACATGAGCAGGAGTAGGCCATTTGGCACTTTGAGCCTGCTTCGCCATTCAATAAGATCATGGCTGATCTTCTACCTCATTGCCACTTTCCTGCACTATCCCCATATCGCTTGATTCCCTTAATATTCAAAAATCTGTCGATCTCTGTCTTGAATATACTCAACAACTGAGCCTCCACAACCCTCTGGGGTAAAGAATTCCAAGATTCACCACCCTCAGTGAAGAAGTTTCTCCTCATCTCAGTCCTAAATGGCCGACCCCTTATTCTGAGACTGTGACCTCTGGTTCTTGACTCCCCAGCCAGGGGAAACATCCTCTCTGCATCTATCCTGTCAAGCCCTGTAAGAATTTTGAATGTTTCAATGAGATCACCTCTCATTCTTCTAAACTCTATAGAGAATATAGGCCTAGTCTACTCAATCTCTCTTCATAGGACAATTCCCCCCCATCCCAGGAACCAGTCTGGTGAACCTTCGTTGCACTCCCTCTATGGCAAGTACATCCTCCCTTAGGTAACGAGACCAAAACTGTACACAATACTCCAGGTGTGGTCTCTCCAGGGCCCTATATAATTGCAGTGAGACATCTTTACTCTTATACTCAAATCCTCTTGTAATAAAGGCCAACATACCATTTGCTTTCTTAATTGCTTGCTGTACCTGCATGTTAACTTTCAGTGATTTGTGTACAAGGACACCCAGGTCCCTCTGAACACCAACATTTCCCAATCTCTCACCATTTAAAAAACTCTGCTTTTCTATTTTTCCTAGCAAAGTGGATAACTTCACATTTCTCCACATTATATTCCATTTGCCATGTTCTTGCCCACTCACTTTGCCTGTCTATATCCCCTTGAAGCCTCCTTGCATCCTCCTCACAACTTACATTCCCACCTAGCTTTGTATCATCAGCACACTTGGATATATTACATTTGGTCCCCTCATCCAAATCACTGATATAGATTGTGAATAGCTGAGGCCCAAGCACTGATCCTTGCGGTACCTCACTAGTTACAGCCTGCCAAACTGAAAATGACCCGTTTATTCCCATTCTGTTTTCTGTCCGTTAACCAATCCTCAATCCATGCCGGTATATTACCCCCAATCCCATGAGCCCTAATTTTGTTTAATAACCTTTTGTGTGGCATCTTATCGAATGCCTTCTGAAAATCCAAATACACCACATCCACTGGTTTCCCCCTTATCTATTATGCTAGTTACAACCTCAAAAAACTCCAACAGATTTGTCAAACACGATTTCCCTTTCATAAATCCGTGTTGACTCTTCCCAATCCTATTATTTTTTTCTAACTGCCCTGGTACCACATCCGTAATAATAGATTCTAGCATTTTCCCTACTACTGATGTCAAGCTAACTGGTCTGTAATTCCCTGTTTTCTCTCTCCCTCCTTTCTTAAATAGTGGGGCACCTGAGCAGGGAGACAGAGGAAAGCGTGTCAGGAAGGGACAGAAGGTATGGAGTAAAAGGTAAAGTGTTAAAAAAGGAAAAAGCAGGAACTAAGTGTCACAAAACATATTTGAAAGTTCTTTATCTGAATGCACGTAGCATTCGTAACAAAATGGACGAGTTAACGGCACAAATAACTACGTATGGGTATGATCTTGTGCCCATTACAGAAACATGGCTGCAGGGTGACAACGACTGGGAATTAAATATGCCAGGGTATTTAACAATCAGAAAGGACAGGCAGGAAGGAAGGGGAGGTGGGGTGGCTATGTTAATAAAGGAAGGAATCACTGTAATACAGAGAAATGATATTGGGTCAAAGGATCAGGATAATGAAACAGTTTGGGTGGAGATAAGGAATAATAAGGGGAAAAAAACACTAGTGGGAGTAGTATATAGGCCTCCTAATAGTTGCAACTCTGCTGGAAGAAGTATTAATCAGGAAATAGTTGGGACATGTAATAAGGGAACAGCTATAATTATGGGGGATTTTAACTATATTAACTGGACAAATCAAATTGGGCAGGGCAGCCTTGAGGAAGAGTTTATTGAGTGTATTAGGGATGGATTTCTAGAGCAGTATGTAACTGATCCTACAAGGGGGCAAGCAACCTTGGACCTGGTCCTGTGTAATGAGTCAGGATTAATTAATAATGTCCTAGTTAAGGATCCCCTTGGAATGAGTGACCATAACATGGTTGAATTCCATATCCAATTAGAGGGTGAGAAGGTTTGTTCTCAAACAAGCGTACTGAGCTTGAATAAAGGAGACTATGATGGTATGAGAGCGGAATTGATTAAAGTGGACTGGGAAAATAGATTAAAGGGTAAGACAGTACATGAGCAGTGGTGTTCATTTAAGGAGTTATTTTACAACTTTCAAAAAATATATATTCCACTGAGGAAAAAAGGGTGTAAAAGAAATGACAGCCATCCGTGGCTAAGTAAAGAAATTAAGGATAGTATCCGACTAAAAACAAGGACATATAAGGTAGCCAAACTTAGTGGGAGGATAGAAGATTGGGAAGTCTTCAAAAGACAGCAAAAAGTAACTAAAGACTTGATTAAGAAAGGGAAGATAGATTATGAAAATAAATTAGCAAAAAATATAAAAACAGATAGCAAGAGTTTCTATAGTTATATAAAAAGAAAAAGGGTGGCTGAGGCAAACGTAGGTCCCTTAGAGGATGAGACCGGGAAAATTAATGGTGGGAAACATGGAGATGGCAAAAATGCTGAACAAATATTTTGTTTCAGTCTTTACGGTAGAGGACATTAATATCCCAACACTGGACAAACAGGGGGCTCTAGGGGGGGGGGGGGGGGGGGGGAGGGGGAGGAGCTAAATACGATTAAAATCACTAAGGAATTGGTACTCAGTAAAATAATGGGACTCAAGGCGGATAAATCCCCTGGACCTGATGGCTTACATCCTAGGGTCTTGAGGGAAGTGGCAGTAGGGATTGTGGATGCTTTGGTGATAATTTTCCAAAATTCCCTGGACTCAGCAAAGGTCCCGGCAAATTGGAAAACTGCTAATGTAACACCCTTATTTAAAAAGGGTAGTAGGCAGAAGGCTGGAAATTATAGACCAGTTAGCCTAACATCTGTGGTGGGTAAAATTTTGGAGTCTATTATTAAGGAGACAGTAACAGAACATTTAGATAAACATAATTTAATAGGACAAAGTCAGCATGGCTTTACGAAAGGGAAGTCATGTCGGACAAATTTGCTTGAGTTCTTTGAGGACATAACGTACAGGGTGGATAAAGGGGAACCAGTGGACGTAGTGTATTTAGACTTCCAGAAGGCATTCGACAAGGTGCCACATAAAAGATTATTGCTCAAGATAAAAAATCACTGGATTGGGGGTAATATTCTGGCATGGGTGGAGGATTGGTTATCTAACAGGAAGCAGAGAGTTGGGATAAATGGTTCATTCTCGGACTGGCAACCAGTAGCCAGTGGTGTTCCGCAGGGGTCAGTGCTGGGTCCCCAACTCTTTACAATCTATATTAACGATTTGGAGGAGGGGACCGAATGTAACATATCAAAGTTTGCAGATGATACAAAGATGGGAGGGAAAGTAGAAAGTGAGGACATAAAAAACCTACAAGGGGATATAGACAGGCTGGGTGAGTGGGCGGAGATTTGGCAGATGCAATACAATATTGGAAAATGTGAGGTTATGCACTTTGGCAGGAAAAATCAGAGAGCAAGTTATTATCTTAATGGCGAGAAACTGGAAAGTACTGCAGTACAAAGGGATCTGGGGGTCCTAGTGCAAGAAAATCAAAAAGTTAGTATGCAGGTGCAGCAGGTGATCAAGAAGGCCAACGGAATGTTGGCTTTTATTGCTAGGGGGATAGATTATAAAAACAGGGAGGTATTGCTGCAGTTATATAAAGGTATTGGTGAGGCTGCACCTGGAATACTGCATACAGTTTTGGTGTCCATACTTAAGAAAAGACATACTTGCTCTCGAGGCAGTACAAAGAAGGTTCACTCGGTTAATCCCGGGGATGAGGGGGTGGACATATGAGGAGAGGTTGAGTAGACTGGGACTCTACGCATTGGAGTTCAGAAGAATGAGAGGCGATCTTACTGAAACATATAAGATTGTGAAGGGGCTTGATCAGGTGGATGCGGTAAGGATGTTCCCAAGGATGGGTGAAACTAGAACTAGGGGGCATAATCTTAGAATAAGGGGCTGCTCTTTCAAAACTGAGATGAGGAGAAACTTCTTCACTCAGAGGGTAGTAGGTCTGTGGAATTTGCTGCCCCAGGAAGCTACATCATTAAATAAATTTAAAACAGAAATAGACAGTTTCCTAGAAGTAAAGGGAATTAGGGGTTACAGGGAGCGGGCAGGAAATTGGACATGAGGCTGAGTTCGGATCGGTCAAGGCCCTGTGGGTGGCGGAGCGGGCCCAGGGGCTGAGTGGCCAGGTCCTGCTCCTACTTCTTGTGTTCTTTAGATTTGAGGTTAGGATCAGATCAGCCATGATCTTATTGAATGGCGGAGCAGGCTCGAGGGGCCGATTGGCCTACTCCTGCTCCTATTTCTTATGTTCTTATGTACATTTGCTACCTTCCAAACCGCGGGAACAGTTCCAGAATTGTTTGGAATTTTGGAAAATGACAACCAATACATCCACTATCTCTATAGCCACTTCTTTCAAAACCCTAGGATATAGGCCATCAGGTCCAGGGGATTTATCGGCTTTCAGTCCCATTAATTTCTCCAGTACTATTTTTTTTACTAATACTAATTTCTTTCAGTTCCTCATTCTCGCTAGAGCCTTGGTTCGCCACTATTTCCAGGAAGTTTTTTGGTCCTTCTTCCGTGAAGACAGACACAAAGTATTTGTTTAATTTCTCTGCCATTTCCTTATTCCCCATTATAATTTCTCCTATCTCCGCCTGTAAGGGACCCACATTTACTTTTGATAATCTTTTCCTTTTTACATACCTATAGAAGCTTTCACAATCTGTTTTTAGGTCTCTTGCTAGTTTACTCTCATATTCTATTTTCCCTTTCATCATCAATTTCTTGGACTTCCTTTGCTGAATTCTAAAATCCTCCCAATCCTCAGGCTTACTATTCTTTTTGGCAACATTATAAGCCTCCTCCTTTGATCTGATACTATCTTTAACTTCTCTGGTTAGCCACGGTTGGACCACTTTTCCTGTGGGGTTTTTGTGCCTTAAAGGAATGTATATTGGTTGTAAATTATGTATTAATTATTTAAATGTTAGCCATTGCTTGTCTACCATCATACCTTTTAATGTAGTTTCCCAATCTACCGTAGCCAACTCGCCCCTCATACCTACATAGTTTGCTTTGTTTAGATTTTAAGACCCTAGTTTCAGATTTAACTAAATCACTTTCAAACTCAATATAAAATTCCATCATATTATGGTCACTCTTCCCTAAAGGCCCCTTTACTACAAGGTTATTAATTAACCCTCTCTCATTGCACAATACTAGATCTAAAATAGCCTGTCCCCTAGTTGATTCCTCAACATACTGATCTAGAAAACTATCTTGCATACATTCCATGAATTCATCCTCCACACTATTACTACAAATTTGGTTTGCCCAGTCTATAGGTAGATTAAAGTCCCCCATGATCACTGTATTACCCTTGTTACATGCGCCTTTAATTTCCTGATTTATACTCTGCTCTACATTACAACTACTGTTTAAGGGCCTAGAAACAACTCCCACCAATGTTTTCTGCCCCTTGCTGTTTCTTAGCTCCACCCAATCTGATTCTACTTCTTGATCTTTGGAGCCTAAGATCCTTTCTCTCTACTATCTTTATTCCATCCTTTATCAGGGCTACCCCTCCTCCTTTTCCATTTTGCCTATCTCTTCTAAAAGTTAAGTTTCCTGGAATATTTAGTTCCCAACCTTGGCCACTTTGGAACCACGTCTCCGTTATGGCTATTAGATCAAACCTGTTCATTTCTATCTGCGCTATTAATTCATCTATTTTGTTGCGAATGCTTCGAACATTCAGATAGTGCCTTTAGCTTTGACATTTCTATTTTTCCCCTGATGTCACCTTAGTCACTGATGCCTTATTACCTTTGTTACTCTCTGACCCTTCCTGACCCACTCTGCTTATTTTTACCCAAAACTCTACTCTGCTCTAGAGCCTTGACATTTCTCTCGCTGCTTTTAAATTTACTCTTTCCTGAATCCACCCACCCCTTCATCCTTACTACTGCCCCAAATCAAGTCATTTAACTCAACACTAGTTTATACAACTCATCTATTCAGTGGATAAATTTGCCAAAGCACTGAAGAACTTCAAAGATTACACTGAAGCCCGTATGTTTTAATGTTTTACCAACTATGCTTCTTGTACAAAGCTTTTAATTTATCGCCTCAAATTTTTCCCGTTACACAACTAAAAGCAGTGAAAAATCTGTAATAACCACTGTTGTGTGGATACTTGAAAATGATCTATCCAGACATAACTCAAATTTGGAAGGGCAAAGCAAAATTGTACTGTTGATGGTTTTACTCTTCCAAGTGGATAGAGCACAAAACATCTGCACACCCACGGATATACATTATTGAAAAAAAATCAATATTACATTTGCCATCATACTTTACTGGTGATAACACTGGAATATATCAAAATGATTTTTACTTGACTAGACAAGTCAAACTGATGCACACTTGTGTTTAAACTTCAAACTCTTGAAAAATCACAAGTATTCCACAGGATCATGTTGTCAGCTCTTGGGAGGGAGAATTTGTCTTTTAGTTCTGCATGTGAAGGAAGAGTTCTATTTTGATTCTGGGCCAACAGAGTGGTATTGAGCGAGACTATTAAGATAGAACGAGCGGCTCAGTCAAACTAAAAGTGGATACGAGAGTGTGTGTAGTGTTAAATGATTATCTGGTTAAAACGACCAAGGTAGGATTCAAACCTGCATTGTTCGGATATCCATGACAGCACTCACCAAAGTCAGACACCGTATCCTTTAGGAAGAGTTAGCATGCTTCTTATGCTATCAAATTACAGACTCGATAGTGCCTAGAGGCAGCTTATTTCCAACTCAGACTACCTCATCAAAAGCTTGGAGCTTTTACCATTCCATAATGACCACCTACACTGCAGTTATTTACAGAAAAGAATATTAGACTTAGATTTAATAAAACTCTACCACACAGGATAACGAGCATGTTGTTGGAGGGAAAGAATAAGTGTGAATAACCAAGTCACTGCAGAGAAAGTAGAGGTTAAGAGCTGCATATTCAGAACCACACCATTACTCACTGGTCCTGTAGAAATAAGTTTGGCCTGCAGTTCCCGTCTAGAGACACAACACTTGGCTGGTGGTAATACTGGGAGAAATTTGATGTGATGAATTAAGCAATATCAAAGAAGTACTGTAAACGCCATGATATTTAAGCATATTGGCTTAAGTTGGGTTCTCCCTGTAATATATCAATACTAATACACCAAAAAGCAGCACTGTAAAGTATATTTGGCTTAAGTGCTATTTTTTCTTAGATCGTGTTGGCACCGATACACAAAATATGCCTAGTGACAACATTCTTACATGTCTGATTAACTTAATTGCATGCTTTCCATTCACCATATAATTTGCACAGTATCAAAACACTTCGAAATGTTACAAACACACTTCTAGCACTTGATTGAGAAGTGCATTGTGCTCCTGAACCTTGTCACAACAACAACTTGCATTTATATATCACCTTTAACGGAAAGAAATCTCTCATGGCACTTCAAATAAGCATAAGGAAAACGGATACCAAGCCAAGAAGGGAGAAATTAGATGGGGTGACCGACAGTTAGGTTAAAGAGATGGGGTTTGAGAAACTTCTTCTAAAGCAGTGAGGTTTAGGAAGAGAGTTCTAAGGAGTAGGACTGAGGCAGCTAAAGGCTCTAGTACCGTTGGTGGGACGAGGGGAGGAATACACAAAAGACTGATGACAGAAAAATGGAGCCTTCGGGAAGAGGATATAGGGCTGGAGCGGACTGCAGATATAGGATGGAGCAAAGTTATGGATGGAATGATTTATAGACTAGAGCAAAGATTTTGAATTTAATCTGTTGGGGAATAGGAAGCCAGTATAGATCAGTGAGGACAACGGAGCTGGATACGTGGGTCTTAGTGCGAGATAAGATACATGCGGCAGAGTTTTGGACAAGTTGGAGTTTATGGAGGGTTGAGGATGGGAGCCCAGTTGGAAGAGCATTAGACTAGTCGATTCTGGAGGTGACAAATGCATTTGTTATTCTTTTGAGAGGTTAGATATAATTGCTGTAAATACTTGTTATTGTTTTTGCCTATTCGATATGGGGACAAGTCACGATACTCTCAAGGTTACAAGCAGTTGGAACTCACCCTCGAGAGTAATCTAAAGTGCGGAAACTGAAAAATTTAGAGAGAGAGAGTAGAAAAGACCCAAAAACGTAACAGGAGAGGTGGGAGATAGGAGCGAAGATGAAGATTATTTGGGGGTTGGGACAGAAGCAGGCTGAGTAAATGATCACAATTTTGGAGATGAAGAATTCCACAAGATCCTCCAGCCTGGCATTCACAGTGAAAATGGAAGTAAAAGCAGATGGCTGGGATTGTCCAGTCGTGTGTTCCGATCTGCACCCTCTGGTCTTCTGAAGATGGTCTCTTGTGCATTTTTCTTTTTCTCCAGTAACAATAGCAAAGCCCTTAGCCACATTGTTTCTACACTGTGGAATTCTGTCCCTGTCACCTCCCCTAACCCCTCTTCTGCTCAACATTTGTTACTCTTCTCTGATGCACCCTGCCTAATCCTGGACTGAGCTTTGAACCTCATATCCTATCCATCACCAGGGTGTTTACTTCCACCTCCGCAACATTACCGGCTTACCTCAGCCCTTGAATCCCTTATACCTACATATGAACAACGACGGACAGGTAACCCTCTGGTCCATCGAGTCTGTCCCACACAATTGCGATACCTTGTATATCACAATATATACTCTCCACCCGACCCAAAACCATGCGATCTCCTGGGAGAGGAGAAAAAAGATTTTTAAAAACCCAGGCCAATCTGGGGCAATAAAAATCTGGGAAATTACTCTCCGTGCATCTAGGCAATCAAAATTAGTTCAGATCACCACACTGGCCCTGAATTTCCTGCAGTACCTACCTTCTGCAAGAGGTGATCTCCTCCCCAGTCAGAAACAGGTCCAGCTCTCGCTTGAAGGAATTTGCTCTTCAGTTATAGTGCATCATACAGATAATGTACAATTAAAATTGGCTTGTGGATAATGCCAACAGCTAGCGCTGGTGTATTGTAATGAAATGTTCTGTACTGCTGCGATTGCTTACAGCGTCATTGTATTCTCTTCGCATTGAGCTTGGTGATTTTGCGACAATTGCCAAGAATTGTCACAGTAAGATTAACATATTTGAATGACACTTCAGATTAGCTTCCAAATTAATTCAGAATCTTATTTGTTGATGATTCGTCAAAGGAAACGCCTTTTCCCTCCTACTCCAGGATCATTCTGGAGGGTAAGGACAGTAACTTTCATTCACAGGACACCTTTAATGTAGTGAACAACCCAGGGTGCATCAGAGAAGAGTAAAAAATGTTGAGCAGAAGAGGGGTTAGGGGAGGTGACAGGGACAGACTTCCACAGTGTAGAAACAGTGTGGCCGAGGGCTTTGCCATTGTTGCTGAAGAAAAAATGCACAAGAGACCGTCTTCAGAAGACCAGAGGGTGCAGATTGGAACACAGGACTGAACAATCCCAGCCATTTGCTTTTACTTCCATTTTCACTGTGAATGCCAGGCTGGAGGAGCTTGTGGATTTCTTCATCTCCAAAATTGTGATCATTCACTCAGCCTGCTTCTGTCCCAACCCCAAAGTAGTCATCATCTCTCCCATCTCCCACCCCTCCCGTTACGTTTTTGGGTCTTTTCTCCTCTCCTTACTCTACATTTTTCAGTTTCCACATTTTAGATTACTCTCATGGGCGAGTCCAACTGCTTGCGACCTAGGGAGTATCTTGCCTTGTCCCCATATCTAACAAGCAAAAACAGTAACAAGTATTTACAGCAATTATATCTAACCTCTCAAAAGAAAAACAAATGCTATGGAATCTCTATATTAAATTACCAAAGAAAATTGACTTTACATAGTGATTATTTCTTATATTTCTCATCACTGGCAGCTACACTGGTCTGATCTAAGTCTTGAAGGTTCCAAACTAATTCTCCCTGATAATTCAATTACTTAAAATACCCCTGAAACCCAAGGCTGCTTAGATTTAAGTAACTGAGGTTCCAACTCAACATAGTAACAGGGGTAGGCCATTTAGCCCTTAAAGCCTGTTCCGCTCAACTACCTCTCCTTTGTCCAATGCTCAGCCATTCTCAACTTTCCACATGCATTGTTCCCTTGTGTTCAAAACTGCAGTCACCAACGCTTGCTTTAAAAATTGACTCTCTACTCCGCACCCTCTCCAATTACCACCCCATTTCCAACTTTCCTTTCCTCTCAAGACCCTCAAATATATCGCCATCAGAGTCTGCGCCCACCTCCCCTTCAGTCTGGCTTCCATTTCAACCACAGCACTAAGACCACCCTGGTCAAAGTCACTGGTATGATTGCAATGTGTTATCCCTCCTTATTCTTCATCAATATGGCCAACCATTCCATCCTGCTCCATTCGTTCTACCCCCATGAAATCATCCTTTCATGGCTCCATTCCAACTTATAGAAATCATAGAACAGTACAGCACAGAAGGAGGCCATTCGGCCCATCGAGTCTGCACCAGCTCTTTCGAAGAGCAATCCAGTTAGTCCCATCCCACCGTTCTTTCCCCATATCCTTGCAATTTTTTCTCCTTCGAGTATTTATCCAATTCTCTTTTGAAGGCTACTATTGAATCTGTATCCACCACCCTATCAGGTAGTGCATTCCAAATCCTAACCACCGTTTTTCCTCATGTCGCTTCTGGTTCTTTTGCCAATCACCCTAAATCTGTGCCCTCTGGTTATCAACCCTTCAGCCATTGGAAAGTTTATTTTATTTACTCTAGCTAAACCTTTCATGATTTTAAACACTTCTATTAAATCTCTTAGCCTTCTCTGCTCTAAGGAGAACAACCCCAGTTTCTCCAGTCTATCCACGCAACTGTAATCCCTCAACCCTGGAACTATTCTATTAAATCTCTTCTGTATCCTCTCCAAAGCCGTCACGTCCTTCCTAAAGTGTGGTGCTCAGAATTGGACACAATACTCCAGCTGGGGCCGAACTAGTGTTTTATATAGGTAAAACTTTTCTAACAAACTTATCTCAATGTAGTCAGCACATCTTCTGCAATGGTTTATCCTCCCCACACTCCATCACCTCTTGAGCTTCAAGATTGTATCCTCAACCCCCTCTAATTCCTCACTCACACAGTGCCCCCTTGCCAACGTTACCCACATGTGGTTAGCTTTCACACCCTGGACTCCCCCCTCAGTTACTGTGCTCTCTGACTGCCTGTCCAATATCAAGTCACAGTTGAGCCTCGAGCTAAACACTGGCAAATCTAAAGCCATCTCATTCCGTTCTGTTCTCACCAGATACTGCACACCCTCCTCAATTCTATCCTCCTCACCACTCATAAGTTGAACCCAACAGTACATAAATTCGATGTCCTGCTCGACCCTGAGCTGAGCTTCAAACCCACATGCAGCTCATCAAGATCACCTATTTCTACCTCCAAATCACCAGCCACCTCTATTCCTACCTCATCCCTGCTGAAACCCCCATCCATACCTGTAACCTGTAGGTTTAACATCTCAGATGCCCTCCTCAGATTCTGCATCCTACACAAAATCTAATTTGTCCAAAACTTGCTCACCCACATGCCATCCCATTCTAAGCCTTGTTCACTTACCACCCCTGTCCTCACCAATCCCAAGTGTAATGACTTCAAAATCCTCATTTACAAATCCCTTCATGGTCTTCCTCTACCCTACTCTCTACTCCTCTATCCAGCTCACGTCCGGATTACTGTGCATTCCCTCTGTTCAACCATCAATGTCAAAACTTTTAGCTACTACCACCTTGCTTTCTGAAATGTTCTTCTTAATCCCCCACTTTGGTTCATCTCACCCCACCTTCAAAGGACTCTTTAACCTCTTCCATCACCTTCCTTAACTCTTCTAATCCCTGCTTAGTTGTGAAAAGCATTGTTAAAATGCAAGTTGTTGTTTCAGTCACATGTCTAAGATTGTAAGAGGGAGTTTGAAGCACTTTAGTTAGAAGGGGAAAGTCCTCTCCGTGACTGCTGGTTTTAATATAGTTGCTGTAGGAGCTGGTTAGTCAGACTGCCATCTCCGGAATAAGCCGCAGGTCTGAACCCGAGTTAAACCAGGTGACAGCGTGTCCACCCACAATCTCCGCCTGCCACTATGCTGGGACTGCAGACACAACTCGAGCGCCAGGCTTTGCGGCCTGCCGTGCCTCACTCATTAACTGAGAGGGGATTGAGCCGAAAGCGGGTTCTACACCGAGCATGCGAGGGGGAGCCTCCGCCGCCGGCTCACCTGGTAGTTGAGTAACTCCCCGACATCCATCTCCTGCGCCGTTAGCAACAGAAGGCCCAATGCTCCCGCCTTTCACTCAAAGCCGGGTCCGGCCACACTGCCGCAAAACAGCGACAGGACACACTGCCGTACGTGGGGCAACTGTCGTAAATAATGTCGCAAATAAGAAAGCAAGACTTGCATTTATATAGCGCCTTTCATGACCACCGGACGCCCCAAAGGCTTCGCAGTGAATGAAATACTTTTGAAGTGTAGTCACTGTTGTAATGTGGGAAACGCAGCAGCCAAATCGCGCACCGCAAGCTCCCACAAACAGCAAAGTGATAATGGCCAGATAATCTGAGGGATAAATATTGGCCAGGACACGGGGATAACTCCCCTGCTCTTATTCAAAATAGTGCCTTGGGATCTTTTACGTCCATCTGAGCGAGCAGACGGGGCCTCAGTTTAACGTCTCATCCAAAAGACAGCACCTCCAACAATGCAGCACTCCCTCAGCACTGCACTGGAGTGTTAGCCTAGCTTTATGTGTTCAAGTCACTGGAGTGGGACTTGAAACCACAACCTTTACTAACTCTGAGGCAAGTGTGCTACCCACTGAGCCATAGCTGACACTAACACAGTTGATGGGTGGCAGGGTAGAGTTGTCACTGGGTCAGGAAAGGGCAAAGGAGAAGCAGGGATAAAATCTTGACATGGGTTTTGGCATCTTCCTTGCTGGTGAAAGTTCATTCATGCCTCCTTGAAAATTTAAAATTGATCTCAGTGAGTTTTTCAAACAAATAGTAATCCACAATAAAAACAGAAAATGTTGAAAATGCTCAGCAGGTCAGGCAGCATCTGTGGAGAAAGAAACAGAGTTAACGTTTCAGGTCGATGACCTTTCGTCAGAACTGGGAGAAGTTGGAGATTTAACAGTTTTTAAGCAAGTATAGAGATAGGGAACAGAAAGAACAAAAGGGAAGGTCTGTGATAGGGTGGAATGCAGGAGAGATTACATGACAAATGGGATGATGGTGCAAGGCAAAAGACGATGGTAATGGGTCAAGAAAAGAAACAAAAGGTAGGTCTAGAGAAGCTGTATTTGGCAACAGCAGAATTATTACCTACAGCTACTGTCCGAAAAAATGGGAGCAGTGGTTATAATCTGAAATCCATGTTGAGTCCGGAAGGCTGTAAAGTGCCTAATGGAAAGATGAGGTGCTGTTCCTCGAGCTTCCGTTGAGCTTTATTGGAACAATGTAGGAGGCCGAGGTCAGAGTGCGAGTGGGACCGAGCAAGCGACCAGAAGCTCAGGGTTATGCTTGCAAACTGAACGGAGGTGTTCAGCAAAGCGATCACCCAATCTGTATTTGGTCTCCCCAATGTAAAGGAAACTGCATTTGGAGCAGTGAATACAGTATACTAAATTAAAAGACGTACAAGTAAATCGCTGTTTCACCTGGAAGGAGTGTTTGGGGCTCTGGATGGTGGGAAGGGAGTAGCTGAAAGGACAGGTGTTGCATCTCCTGCGCTTGCATGGGAAAGTTCTGTGAGAAGTGAAGCGGGTGTTGGGATTGATGGAAGAGTGGGCCAGCGGAGGAAACGGTCCCTTTGGAACGCTGAAAGGGGCGGGGAGGAGAAGATGAGTTTGGTGTGACATCGTGCTGGAGGTGACAGAAATGGCAGAGGATGATCCATTCAATGTGGAGGCTGGTAGGGTGGAAGGAGAGGACAAGGTGGATCCTAGCATGGTTCATTATACCTGCTTTTGCCTTGCACCAATGTTAGAATATTTTAAATAAAAACAGAAAATGCTGGAAATACTCAGCAGGTCAGGCAGCATCTGTAGAGAGAGAAACAGGGTTAATGTTTCAGGTCGATGACCCTTCATCTGACGAAGGGTCATCGAGCTGAAACATTAGCTCTGTTTCTCTCTCTACAGATGCTGCCTGACCTGCTGAGTATTTCCAGCATTTTCTGTTTTTATTTCAGATTTCCAGCATCCGCCGTATTTTGCTTTTGTATTAGAATATTTTTAAGTGGTTTAAATGGTCAAAGTATCGCAGCATGCTTTGTTTTAGCATTTTAGCCAGAGAGCGAATGTGGAGGAAAGGGAAAAATTGAATCTTGTCTCGGTGTATGAACAAAGACAGTTTGGATACTCAAAAGGCAGTGAATGATAAACACCCAGGTCAAGAGATGGTCCATACCTGGATGAGGGATTAGTTGCTAAGACGCCACATATAAAAAACGATAAAGGTTGGCCTATGCATTACAGTACGATAAACAAAGGTTGTAGGACAGAGTTGGAGGACGAAAATATTAGAACGTGGGGTAAACACCTCTAAAAAAAATTTTGTGCGCGGTACCTTTAAATTTGCTGTGTGGTTGCATGCGCACCATATCTTAGAAGGAACAGCTTGTGAGTGGCCTGTGTGGTGCCTTCCCGATTGCTGCATGGCCGCGCACATGTGCAGCTTAGAGGGAACATTGGTAAACCCCATCAAACGTGGCCCCAGCAAACGTGCACCTTTGCATACTGTTATGTGTAGTTGCAGCCCAAGGTAGCCGACTAGTATAAAAATGGGACCTGTTTCCTCCAAAAGTTAGAACTCTCTCAGGACAGTCAAAAGTCCATTTGCTGTGAGTCACGAAAGATAACAAGTCTGATCAACTTGAATGGGTCTTCGTGGAAGAAACAGGTTGTATTAATTGCTCGCCATTTAATGTAATACTGTAGAACAGTTGTATAAAAACAATGCTGTTATTAGTCAATGTATATTAAAGCTTGTTGTTTAAAACCACTCGGGCCTGAATCACGCGGAGGTTATTGTTGCAGGACTAACAACTTGTTGTTGCGACTGTAACCACAGGAAATCCGTTAACATCTGGCATCCCTGAGTGGGCCCGAGTTAAAGGTTTAAAAATAACAAGTGTTTAAAGATTGATTTGTTCCGACCTGGGTATTCAGGGAGTATTTGATTGACCGAGATATAAACGGTAGCCAACCCCATAAGCAGAAGGGGATATTTTGGTTGTGACCGAGTTATAGATGGAAGCCAACCCCACCAGTAAAAGAAATAAGAATGACGTGTGCACCAGAGAACTTGTGTTCTACAATTCACACACAGGTGGAAAAATCATTAGGGTCATGCATCCTCTTGATTGAGCAAACAGAAAATATAGAACAGCTAGGGGAGGTAGTTAAAACACTAACCAAAGAGAAGCGTTTAAAAAAGGAAAATTGGAACGCTGTGGTTGTGCTCTGGCAAGGACAGGAAATTATAAAACTAAAGAAGCAATTAACAGAGAGTAATCGCAGCCAGAGCCTGGAAATTCAATTAGACCAAAAACACCCAAACCCAGAGCGATTGCATCAAATGTTTGAAAACCCAATTAGATCATAAAACCAAAGAAAGTACGACCTTAGGCACGTCAGTAAATTATCTTCAGGCTGAAGGTGCAAGAAAGTTAACATGTAAAGCCAAGCAAGAAGAGCAAAAGGGTTTAAATAAGATGTTGGAACAAAAGGTAGAGGAGTTAACCAGTGCCTTATGTGGGGTCCTCAAACAATAACAAAGGAACCAGCGTAGCGCTGGAGACACGACAGACCCAGATACACATTGCCAAAAGAAAGTACAGGAGCTGGAGGATAGATTAAAACAAGAGAAAGGAATGTTGCATGCCCTCCATCGTGTTCTGTGGCACTACCATCGTGCTAAATGGGCTAGATTCAGAACACATCTAGCAGCTCAAAACTGGGCATCCATGAGGTGCTGTGGGCCATCAGCAGCAGCAGAATTGCATTCCACCACAATCTGTAAACTCATGGCCCAGCATATCCCTCACTCTACCATTACCACCAAGCCAGGGGACCAACCCTGGTTCAATAAGGAGTGTAGAAGAGCATTCCAGGAGCAGCACCAAACGTACCTAAAAATGAGGTGCCAACCTGGGGAAGCTGCAACACAGGACTACATGCACGCTAAAAAGCGGAAGCAGCATGCTATAGACAGGGCTAAGCGATCCCACAATCAACGGATCAGATCAAAGCTCTGCAGTCCTGCCACATCCAGTTGTGAATGGTGGTGGACCATTAAACAACTAATGGGAGGAGACGGCTCCATGAATATACCCATCCTCAATGATAGTGGAGCCCCGCACGTGAGTGCAAAAGACAAGGCTGAAACATTTGCAACCATCTTCAGCCAGAAGTGCCGAGTGAATGATCCATGTCGGCCTACTCCCGAGGTCCCCACCATCACAGAGGCCAGTCTTCAGCCAATTCGATTCACTCCACATGACATCAAGAAACAGCTGAGTGCACTGGATACAGCAAAGGCTATGGCCCTGACAAAATCCCGGCTGTCGTGCTGAAGATTTGTGCTCCAGAACTAGCTGCGCCTCTAGCCAAGCTGTTCCAGTACAGCTACAACACTGGCATCTATCCGACAATGTGGAAAACTGTCCAGGTATGTCCTGTCCACAAAAAGCAGGACAAATCCAATCTGGCCAATTACCGCCCCATCATTATGTTCTCAATCATCAGCAAAGTGATGGAAGGTGTCATCGACAGTCCTATCAAGCAGCACTTACTCACCAATAACCTGCTCACTGATGCCCAGTTTGGGTTCCGCCAAGACGACTCGACTCCCGACCTCATTACAGCCTTGGTCCAAACATGGACAAAGGAGCTGAATTCCAGAGGTGAGGTGAGAGTGACTGCTCTTGACATCAAGGCAGCATTTGACCGAGTGTGGCATCAAGGAGCACTAGGAAATGGGAATCAGGGGGAAAACGCTCCACTGGCTGGAGTCATACCTAGCACAAAGGAAGATGGTTGTGGTGGTTGAAGGTTAATCATCACAGCCCCAGGACATCGCTGCAGGAGTTCCTCAGGGCAGTGTCCTAGGCCCAACCATCTTCAGCTGCTTCATCAATGACCTTCCCTCCAACATAAGGTCAGAAATGGGGATGTTCGCTGATGACTGCACAGTGTTCAGCGCCATTCACAACTCCTCAGATAATGAAGCAGTTCATGCCGCATGCAACAAGACCTGGATGACGTTCAGGCTTGGGCTGATAAGTGGCAGGTAACATTTGCGCCACAGAAGTGCCAGGCAATGACTATCTCCAACAAGCGAGAGTCTAACCACCTCCCCTTAACATTCAACGGCATTACCATCGCCGAATCCCCCACCATCAAGATCCTGGAGGTCACCATTGACCAGAAACTTAACTGGACCAGCCACATAAATACTGTGGCAACAAGAGCAGGTCAGAGGCTAGGTATTCTGCGGCGAGAGTCTCACCTCCTGACTCCCCAAAGCCTTTCCACCATCTACAAGGCACAGGTCAGGAGTGTGATGGAATACTCTCCACTTGCCTGGATGAGTGCAGCTCCACCAACACTCAAGAAGCTCGACACCATCCAGGACAAAGCAGCCCGTTTGATTGGCACCCCATGCACCACCTCAAACATTCACTCCCTCCACCACTGGCGTACCGTGGCTGCAGTGTTTACCATCTACAAGATGCTCTGCAGCAACTCGCCAAGGCTTCTTCGGCAGCACCTCCCAAATCCGCGACCTCTTCCACCGAGAAGGACAAGGGCAGCAGGCGCATGGGAACACCACCACCTCCAAGTTCCCCTCCAAGTCACACACCATCCTGACTTAGAAGTATATCGCCGATCCTTCATCGTCGCTGGGTCAAAATCCTGGAACTCTCTCCCTAACAGCACTGTGGGAGCACCTTCACCACACGGACTGCAGCGGTTCAAGGCGGCGGCTCACCACCACCTTCTCAAGGGCAACTAGGGATGGGCAATAAATGCTGGCCTTGCCAGCGACGCCCAGATCCCATAAGCGAATAAAAAAAAATAACCGCTAACCTCAATCCCACAAGATAGCGGGAGCAGTAATTCTTCTTGGGAAGAGGTGAACTCTCGAGAACTGGCGGAGGCTGTTAGCTAGTATGAGCATGACCTGAGACAGGGAGCCGGAGGACCAGGGTCCAGAACCAGGACCTCCTGATGAGACACGTACGAGTAGTAAAATACAACATGGCAGGCATTGACGTGGGATTCTCTAACATTCCTTGGGTGTCCCTGTGTGAAAGTCTGTACGAATGTGTGGAAATTTGCTGACCTACGAATGTTTAACAGAGCTACAAGACATTTAACCCTCTGTAGTCTTGTCTTTGATGTTGGAAGTATTTTAATCAATGACTTTTCTTCAAGTGTATGCTGTTTTAAGTTTGTTAATTGTTTTCTCTATGTATTTATACACATGTGTATTATTTTTGAGTTACTTTGAGTTATGTTTTTGGTTTGGAACTGATTTAAACTGTGAATATTCCTTGGACTCGCGACTTGGAAATCTCACATAAAAATATTTCACTTTCTGAGTTCATAACCCATTACAGGGATCAATATCTTTAAGGTGCATGAAATGTGAAT
This sequence comes from Squalus acanthias, assembly GCA_030390025.1. Taxonomy (NCBI): domain Eukaryota; kingdom Metazoa; phylum Chordata; class Chondrichthyes; order Squaliformes; family Squalidae; genus Squalus; species Squalus acanthias. The sequence continues at coordinate 45,297,476 of CM059435.1, forward strand.
AAGGTTGTCGAGTATGTTCATTTCAATTTAAGATTGTGCAAACAGAATTGGGGAAAACTTTGTGATGTTACATTTTAAGTTAAAGACACTGGTGTGGATTTATTTTGACTAAACTTTACTTGGGCAACTGTGAAAAACAGAGGGAGTTTGTTTTAAAAAAAAGATAAGATTTGGCCTTGAAGAAATTACAAGTTACAGCTGCTATGGTGTTTGGTAGTAGATCAACTTGAAATTTTCAGATGACTTTGTTTTAATTGAATTACAGCTAAAAAATTGCTATTGCTTTATGCAGTTTAAATTAAAGATGTGTGGTCTTGTTTCAAATCAATTTGTACATATACAAAGTACTGTTTTCTAAATTTGATTGCTGCAAGTCTAAGACTTGTATTCTAAAATCGTACCTGGGCCAGTGAGAAGGGCAAGGCAGATCAGCTCGCCAAGAAGTTTGAGATTGCCCTAGAAGTGTGGAAACCATCCATAGCATTACATGGCCAGATAAATAAAGTTCAAAGTGAAACACCCCCTTTAGATCTTGCAGGGGTGCAGGGTGAGGACCTTTGGATTAAATCAGTCAAGGTGGCCATCAAAGGTGCGGGGTCATGGCCCAAAGATGCCTTTAACAGAAAAGACAATTTTACAGTACAGGATAACTTGTTATTTTATCAGGGTAAATGGGTGGTCCCGCAGTCACTTCGTAATGAGGTGCTCTGTTGAGCCCACACCTCTAGTGGGCAACAGAAGGGCGACAGCCTGGACCAAAGGCTAGTGCAGCAGATGTGGTGGCCTTGTATGAATCAGACTGTGAATGCCATTATCAATGACCTAAGTGATTATTTGCACTGCATTTTTGGCTCTTTCTGCACATGCGAGGCCGTTTGGTACTGTGCATGCACACTCGGCCCGGTTGTACGTGTGCAGTACCCAATGGTATGGCGGTTACAGCCTTCAATGCCACACTTTCCTCGGCTCCATACGGAGAAGGTCAGGGGATCCGTTGATGGCTGGGAGGGAGAGGATCGAAAGAGGAGAGAGAGGATCGAAGGGGGAGAGAGAGAGGATCGAAAGAGGAGAGAGAGGATCGAAGGGGAAGAGAGAGAGGATCGAAGGGGGAGAAAGTGGATCGAAGGGGGAGAGAGAGAGAGGATTGAAGAGGGAGAGAGAGAGGATCGAAAGAGGAGAGAGAGGATTGAAGGGGGAGGGACAGGATCGAAAGGGGAGAGAGAAGATCGAAGGGGGAGAGAGAGGATCGAAATAGAGAGAGAGAGGATCGAAGGGGGAGAGAGAGGATCGAAGGGGGAGAAAGAGGATCGAAGGGGGAGAAAGAGGATCGAAGGGGGAGAGAGAGGATCGAAGGGGGAGAAAGATGATCGAAGGGGGAGAGAGAGGATCAAAGGGGGAGAGAGAGGATCAAAGGGGGAGAGAGAGAGGATCGAAGGGGGAGAGAGAGGATCGAAGGGGGAGAGAGAGAGGATCGAAGGGGGAGAGAGAAGATCGAAGGGGGAGAGAGAGAGGATCGAAGGGGGAGAGAGAGAGGATCGAAGGGGGAGAGAGAGGATCGAAGGGGGAGAGAGAGGATCGAAGGGGGAGGGAGAGGATCGAAGGGGGAGAGAGAAGATCGAAGGGGGAGAGAGAGGATCGAAGGGGGAGAGAGAGGATCGAAGAGAGGGAGAAAGAGGATCGAAGGGAGAGAGAGAGAGGATCGAAGAGGGAGGGAGAGGATCGAAGGGGGAGAGAGAAGATCGAAGGGGGAGAGAGAGGATCGAAGGGGGAGAGAGAGGATCGAAGAGAGGGAGAAAGAGGATCGAAGGGGGAGAGAGAGAGGATCGAAGAGGGAGGGAGAGGATTGAAGGGGGAGAGAGAGAGGATCGAAGAGGGAGGGAGAGGATCGAAGGGGGGGAGGGAGAGGATCGAAGGGGGAGTGAGAGGATCGAAGGGGGAGGGAGAGGATCGAAGGGGGAGAGAGAGAGGATCGAAAGAGGAGAGAGAGGATCGAAGGGGGAGAGAGAGAGGATCGAAGGGGAGAAAGAGGATCGAAGGGGGAGAGAGAGAGAGGATTGAAGAGGGAGAGAGAGAGGATCGAAAGAGGAGAGAGAGGATCGAAGGGGGAGGGAGAGGATCGAAAGGGGAGAGAGAAGATCGAAGGGGGAGAGAGAGGATCGAAATAGAGAGAGAGAGGATCGAAGGGGGAGAGAGAGGATCGAAGGGGGAGAAAGAGGATCGAAGGGGGAGAAAGAGAATCGAAGGGGGAGAGAGAGGATCGAAGGGGGAGAAAGATGATCGAAGGGGGAGAGAGAGGATCAAAGGGGGAGAGAGAGGATCGAAGGGGGAGAGAGAGAGGATCGAAGGGGGAGAGAGAGAGGATCGAAGAGGGAGGGAGAGGATCGAAGGGGGAGAGAGAAGATCGAAGGGGGAGAGAGAGGATCGAAGGGGGAGAGAGAGGATCGAAGAGAGGGAGAAAGAGGATCGAAGGGGGAGAGAGAGAGGATCGAAGAGGGAGGGAGAGGATCGAAGGGGGAGAGAGAAGATCGAAGGGGGAGAGAGAGGATCGAAGGGGGAGAGAGAGGATCGAAGAGAGGGAGAAAGAGGATCGAAGGGGGAGAGAGAGAGGATCGAAGAGGGAGGGAGAGGATCGAAGAGGGAGGGAGAGGATCGAAGGGGGAGAGAGAGAGGATCGAAGAGGGAGGGAGAGGATCGAAGGGGGGGAGGGAGAGGATCGAAGGGGGAGAGAGAGGATCGAAGGGGGAGGGAGAGGATCGAAGGGGGAGAGAGAGGATCGAAGGGGGAGAGAGAAGATCGAAGGGGGAGAGAGAGAGGATCGAAGAGGGAGGGAGAGGGTCGAAGGGGGAGAGAGAGGATCGAAGGGGGAGAGAGAGGATCGAAGAGAGAGAGAGAGAGAGGATCGAAGAGAGAGAGAGAGGATCGAAGAGGGAGGGAGAGGATTGAAGGGGGAGAGAAGATTGAAGAGAGAGAGAGAGAGGATCGAAGGGGAGAGAGAGGATCGAAGGGGGAGAGAAGATTGATGAGAGGGAGAGAGAGGATCGAAGGGGGAGAGAGAGGATCGAAGGGGGAGAGAGAGAGGATCGAAGATAGAGGGAGAGGATCGAAGGGGGAGAGAGAGGATCGAAGGGGGAGAGAGAGGATCGAAGGGGGAGAGAGAAGATCGAAGGGGGAGAGAGAGGATCGAAGGGGGAGAGAGAGGATCGAAGGGGGAGAGAAGAATGAAGAGAGGGAGAGAGAGGATCGAAGAGGGAGGGAGAGGATCGAAGAGGGAGGGAGAGGATCGAAGGGGGAGAGAGAAGATCGAAAAGAGGGAGAGAGAGGATCGAAGGGGGAGAGAGAGGATCGAAGGGGGAGAAAGAGGATCGAAGGGGGAGAAAGAGGATCGAAGGGGGAGAGAGAGGATCGAAGGGGGAGAAAGATGATCGAAGGGGGAGAGAGAGGATCGAAGGGGAGAGAGAGGATCGAAGGGGGAGAGAGAGAGGATCGAAGGGGGAGAGAGAGGATCGAAGGGGGAGAGAGAGAGGATCGAAGGGGGAGAGAGAAGATCGAAGGGGGAGAGAGAGAGGATCGAAGGGGGAGAGAGAGAGGATCGAAGGGGGAGAGAGGATCGAAGGGGGAGAGAGAGGATCGAAGGGGGAGGGAGAGGATCGAAGGGGGAGAGAGAGAGGATCGAAGAGGGAGGGAGAGGATCGAAGGGGGAGACAGAAGATCGAAGGGGGAGAGAGAGGATCGAAGGGGGAGAGAGAGGATCGAAGAGAGGGAGAAAGAGGATCGAAGGGGGAGAGAGAGAGGATCGAAGAGGGAGGGAGAGGATCGAAGGGGGAGAGAGAAGATCGAAGGGGGAGAGAGAGGATCGAAGGGGGAGAGAGAGGATCGAAGAGAGGGAGAAAGAGGATCGAAGGGGGAGAGAGAGAGGATCGAAGAGGGAGGGAGAGGATCGAAGGGGGAGAGAGAGAGGATCGAAGAGGGAGGGAGAGGATCGAAGGGGGAGGGAGAGGATCGAAGGGGGAGAGAGAGGATCGAAGGGGGAGGGAGAGGATCGAAGGGGGAGAGAGAAGATCGAAGGGGGAGAGAGAGAGGATCGAAGAGGGAGAGAGAAGATCGAAGGGGGAGAGAGAGAGGATCGAAGAGGGAGGGAGAGGATTGAAGGGGGAGAGAGAGGATCGAAGGGGAGAGAGAAGATTGAAGGGGGAGAGAGAGAGGATCGAAGAGGGAGGGAGAGGATCGAAGGGGAGAGAGAGGATCGAAGAGGGAGAGAGAGGATCGAAGAGAGAGAGAGAGAGAGGATCGAAGAGAGAGAGAGAGAGAGGATCGAAGAGGGAGGGAGAGGATTGAAGGGGGAGAGAAGATTGAAGAGAGGGAGAGAGAGGATCGAAGGGGGAGAGAGAGGATCGAAGGGGGAGAGAAGATTGAAGAGAGGGAGAGAGAGGATCGAAGGGGGAGAGAGGATCGAAGGGGGAGAGAGAGAGGATCGAAGATAGAGGGTGAGGATCGAAGGGGGGGAGAGAGGATCGAAGGGGGAGAGAGAGGATCGAAGGGGGAGAGAGAGGATCGAAGGGGGAGAGAGAGGATCGAAGGGGGAGAGAAGAATGAAGAGAGGGAGAGGATCGAAGAGGGAGGGAGAGGATCGAAGGGGGAGAGAGAAGATCGAAAAGAGGGAGAGAGAGGATCGAAGGGGGAGAGAGAGGATCGAAGGGGGAGAAAGAGGATCGAAGGGGGAGAAAGAGGATCGAAGGGGGAGAGAGAGGATCGAAGGGGGAGAAAGAGGATCGAAGGGGGAGAGAGAGAGGATCGAAGGGGGAGAGAGAGGATCGAAGGGGGAGAGAGAGAGGATCGAAGGGGGAGAGAGAAGATTGAAGGGGGAGAGAGAGAGGATCGAAGGGGGAGAGAGAGAGGATCGAAGGGGGAGAGAGAGAGGATCGAAAGAGGAGAGAGAGGATCGAAGGGGGAGAGAGAGAGGATCGAAGGGGAGAAAGAGGATCGAAGGGGGAGAGAGAGAGAGGATTGAAGAGGGAGAGAGAGAGGATCGAAAGAGGAGAGAGAGGATCGAAGGGGGAGGGAGAGGATCGAAAGGGGAGAGAGAAGATCGAAGGGGAGAGAGAGGATCGAAATAGAGAGAGAGAGGATCGAAGGGGGAGAGAGAGGATCGAAGGGGGAGAAAGAGGATCGAAGGGGGAGAAAGAGAATCGAAGGGGGAGAGAGAGGATCGAAGGGGGAGAAAGATGATCGAAGGGGGAGAGAGAGGATCAAAGGGGGAGAGAGAGGATCGAAGGGGGAGAGAGAGAGGATCGAAGGGGGAGAGAGAGAGGATCGAAGAGGGAGGGAGAGGATCGAAGGGGGAGAGAGAAGATCGAAGGGGGAGAGAGAGGATCGAAGGGGGAGAGAGAGGATCGAAGAGAGGGAGAAAGAGGATCGAAGGGGGAGAGAGAGAGGATCGAAGAGGGAGGGAGAGGATCGAAGGGGGAGAGAGAAGATCGAAGGGGGAGAGAGAGGATCGAAGGGGGAGAGAGAGGATCGAAGAGAGGGAGAAAGAGGATCGAAGGGGGAGAGAGAGAGGATCGAAGAGGGAGGGAGAGGATCGAAGAGGGAGGGAGAGGATCGAAGGGGAGAGAGAGAGGATCGAAGAGGGAGGGAGAGGATCGAAGGGGGGGAGGGAGAGGATCGAAGGGGGAGAGAGAGGATCGAAGGGGGAGGGAGAGGATCGAAGGGGGAGAGAGAGGATCGAAGGGGGAGAGAGAAGATCGAAGGGGGAGAGAGAGAGGATCGAAGAGGGAGGGAGAGGGTCGAAGGGGGAGAGAGAGGATCGAAGGGGGAGAGAGAGGATCGAAGAGAGAGAGAGAGAGAGGATCGAAGAGAGAGAGAGAGGATCGAAGAGGGAGGGAGAGGATTGAAGGGGGAGAGAAGATTGAAGAGAGAGAGAGAGAGGATCGAAGGGGGAGAGAGAGGATCGAAGGGGGAGAGAAGATTGATGAGAGGGAGAGAGAGGATCGAAGGGGGAGAGAGAGGATCGAAGGGGGAGAGAGAGAGGATCGAAGATAGAGGGAGAGGATCGAAGGGGGAGAGAGAGGATCGAAGGGGGAGAGAGAGGATCGAAGGGGGAGAGAGAAGATCGAAGGGGGAGAGAGAGGATCGAAGGGGGAGAGAGAGGATCGAAGGGGGAGAGAAGAATGAAGAGAGGGAGAGAGAGGATCGAAGAGGGAGGGAGAGGATCGAAGAGGGAGAGAGAAGATCGAAAAGAGGGAGAGAGAGGATCGAAGGGGGAGAGAGAGGATCGAAGGGGGAGAAAGAGGATCGAAGGGGGAGAAAGAGGATCGAAGGGGGGAGAGAGAGGATCGAAGGGGGAGAAAGATGATCGAAGGGGGAGAGAGAGGATCGAAGGGGGAGAGAGAGGATCGAAGGGGGAGAGAGAGAGGATCGTAGGGGGAGAGAGAGGATCGAAGGGGGAGAGAGAGAGGATCGAAGGGGGAGAGAGGATCGAAGGGGGAGAGAGAGAGGATCGAAGGGGGAGAGAGAGAGGATCGAAGGGGGAGAGAGGATCGAAGGGGGAGAGAGAGGATCGAAGGGGGAGGGAGAGGATCGAAGGGGGAGAGAGAGAGGATCGAAGAGGGAGGGAGAGGATCGAAGGGGGAGACAGAAGATCGAAGGGGGAGAGAGAGGATCGAAGGGGGAGAGAGAGGATCGAAGAGAGGGAGAAAGAGGATCGAAGGGGGAGAGAGAGAGGATCGAAGAGGGAGGGAGAGGATCGAAGGGGGAGAGAGAAGATCGAAGGGGGAGAGAGAGGATCGAAGGGGGAGAGAGAGGATCGAAGAGAGGGAGAAAGAGGATCGAAGGGGGAGAGAGAGAGGATCGAAGAGGGAGGGAGAGGATCGAAGGGGGAGAGAGAGAGGATCGAAGAGGGAGGGAGAGGATCGAAGGGGGGAGGGAGAGGATCGAAGGGGGAGAGAGAGGATCGAAGGGGGAAGGAGAGGATCGAAGGGGGAGAGAGAAGATCGAAGGGGGAGAGAGAGAGGATCGAAGAGGGAGAGAGAAGATCGAAGGGGGAGAGAGAGAGGATCGAAGAGGGAGGGAGAGGATTGAAGGGGGAGAGAGAGGATCGAAGGGGGAGAGAGAAGATCGAAGGGGGAGAGAGAGAGGATCGAAGAGGGAGGGAGAGGATCGAAGGGGAGAGAGAGGATCGAAGGGGGAGAGAGAGGATCGAAGAGAGAGAGAGAGAGAGGATCGAAGAGAGAGAGAGAGAGAGGATCGAAGAGGGAGGGAGAGGATTGAAGGGGGGAGAGAAGATTGAAGAGAGGGAGAGAGAGGATCGAAGGGGGAGAGAGAGGATCGAAGGGGGAGAGAAGATTGAAGAGAGGGAGAGAGAGGATCGAAGGGGGAGAGAGGATCGAAGGGGGAGAGAGAGAGGATCGAAGATAGAGGGTGAGGATCGAAGGGGGAGAGAGAGGATCGAAGGGGGAGAGAGAGGATCGAAGGGGGAGAGAGAAGATCGAAGGGGGAGAGAGAGGATCGAAGGGGGAGAGAGAGAATCGAAGGGGGAGAGAAGAATGAAGAGAGGGAGAGAGAGGATCGAAGAGGGAGGGAGAGGATCGAAGAGGGAGGGAGAGGATCGAAGGGGGAGAGAGAAGATCGCTAAGAGGGAGAGAGAGGATCGAAGGGGGAGAGAGAGGATCGAAGGGGGAGAAAGAGGATCGAAGGGGGAGAAAGAGGATCGAAGGGGGAGAGAGAGGATCGAAGGGGGAGAAAGAGGATCGAAGGGGGAGAAAGAGGATCGAAGGGGGAGAGAGAGGATCGAAGGGGGAGAAAGAGGATCGAAGGGGGAGAGAGAGGATCGAAGGGGGAGAGAGAGGATCGAAGGGGGAGAGAGAGAGGATCGAAGGGGGAGAGAGAGGATCGAAGGGGGAGAGAGAGAGGATCGAAGGGGGAGAGAGAAGATTGAAGGGGGAGAGAGAGAGGATCGAAGGGGGAGAGAGGGAGGATCGAAGGGGGAGAGAGAGAGGATCGAAGGGGGAGAGAGAGGATCGAAGGGGGAGGGAGAGGATCGAAGGGGGAGAGAGAGAGGATCGAAGAGGGAGGGAGAGGATCGATGGGGGAGAGAGAACATCGAAGGGGGAGAGAGAGGATCGAAGGGGGAGAGAGAGGATCGAAGAGAGGGAGAAAGAGGATCGAAGGGGGAGAGAGAGAGGATCGAAGAGGGAGGGAGAGGATCGAAGGGGGAGAGAGAAGATCGAAGGGGAGAGAGAGGATCGAAGGGGGAGAGAGAGGATCGAAGAGAGGGAGAAAGAGGATCGAAGGGGAGAGAGAGAGGATCGAAGAGGGAGTGAGAGGATCGAAGGGGGAGAGAGAGAGGATCGAAGAGGGAGGGAGAGGATCGAAGGGGGGGAGGGAGAGGATCGAAGGGGGAGAGAGAGGATCGAAGGGGGAGGGAGAGGATCGAAGGGGGAGAGAGAAGATCGAAGGGGGAGAGTGAGAGGATCGAAGAGGGAGAGAGAAGATCGAAGGGGGAGAGAGAGAGGATCGAAGAGGGAGGGAGAGGATTGAAGGGGGAGAGAGAGGATCGAAGGGGGAGAGAGAAGATCGAAGGGGGGAGAGAGAGAGGATCGAAGAGGGAGGGAGAGGATCGAAGGGGGAGAGAGAGGATCGAAGGGGGAGAGAGAGGATCGAAGAGAGAGAGAGAGAGAGGATCGAAGAGAGAGAGAGAGAGAGGTTCGAAGAGGGAGGGAGAGGATTGAAGGGGGAGAGAAGATTGAAGAGAGGGAGGGAGAGGATCGAAGGGGGAAAGAGAGGATCGAAGGGGGAGAGAAGATTGAAGAGAGGGAGAGAGAGGATCGAAGGGGGAGAGAGAGGATCGAAGGGGGAGAGAGAGAGGATCGAAGATAGAGGGAGAGGATCGAAGGGGGAGAGAGAAGATCGAAGGGGGAGAGAGAGGATCGAAGGGGGAGAGAGAGGATCGAAGGGGGAGAGAAGAATGAAGAGAGGGAGAGAGAGGATCGAAGAGGGAGGGAGAGGATCGAAGAGGGAGGGAGAGGATCGAAGGGGGAGAGAGAAGATCGAAGAGAGGGAGAGAGAGGATCGAAGGGGGAGAGAGAGGATCGAAGGGGGAGAGAAGATTGAAGAGAGGGAGAGAGAGGATTGAAGGGGGAGAGAGAGAGAGAGGATCGAAGAGGGAGGGAGAAGATCGAAGGGGGGAGAGAGAGGATCGAAGGGGGAGAGAGAAGATCGAAGAGAGGGAGAGAGAGGATCGAAGAGAGAGAGAGAGAGAGAGAGAGGATCGAAGGGGGAGAGAGAGAGAGAGGATCGAAGAGGGAGTGAGAGGATCGAAGGGGGAGAGAGAGAGGATCGAAGAGGGAGGGAGAGGATCGAAGGGGGGGAGGGAGAGGATCGAAGGGGGAGAGAGAGGATCGAAGGGGGAGGGAGAGGATCGAAGGGGGAGAGAGAAGATCGAAGGGGGAGAGTGAGAGGATCGAAGAGGGAGAGAGAAGATCGAAGGGGGAGAGAGAGAGGATCGAAGAGGGAGGGAGAGGATTGAAGGGGGAGAGAGAGGATCGAAGGGGGAGAGAGAAGATCGAAGGGGGAGAGAGAGAGGATCGAAGAGGGAGGGAGAGGATCGAAGGGGGAGAGAGAGGATCGAAGGGGAGAGAGAGGATCGAAGAGAGAGAGAGAGAGAGGATCGAAGAGAGAGAGAGAGAGAGGATCGAAGAGGGAGGGAGAGGATTGAAGGGGGAGAGAAGATTGAAGAGAGGGAGAGAGAGGATCGAAGGGGGAAAGAGAGGATCGAAGGGGGAGAGAAGATTGAAGAGAGGGAGAGAGAGGATCGAAGGGGGAGAGAGAGGATCGAAGGGGGAGAGAGAGAGGATCGAAGATAGAGGGAGAGGATCGAAGGGGGAGAGAGAGGATCGAAGGGGGAGAGAGAGGATCGAAGGGGGAGAGAGAAGATCGAAGGGGGAGAGAGAGGATCGAAGGGGGGAGAGAGAGGATTGAAGGGGGAGAGAGAGGATCGAAGGGGGAGAGAGAAGATCGAAGGGGGAGAGAGAGAGGATCGAAGAGGGAGGGAGAGGATCGAAGGGGGAGAGAGAGGATCGAAGGGGGAGAGAGAAGATCGAAGGGGGAGAGAGAGAGGATCGAAGAGGGAGGGAGAGGATCGAAGGGGGAGAGAGAGGATCGAAGGGGGAGAGAGAGGATCGAAGAGAGAGAGAGAGAGAGGATCGAAGAGAGAGAGAGAGAGGATCGAAGAGGGAGGGAGAGGATTGAAGGGGGAGAGAAGATTGAAGAGAGGGAGGGAGAGGATCGAAGGGGGAAAGAGAGGATCGAAGGGGGAGAGAAGATTGAAGAGAGGGAGAGAGAGGATCGAAGGGGGAGAGAGAGGATCGAAGGGGGAGAGAGAGAGGATCGAAGATAGAGGGAGAGGATCGAAGGGGGAGAGAGAAGATCGAAGGGGGAGAGAGAGGATCGAAGGGGGAGAGAGAGGATCGAAGGGGGAGAGAAGAATGAAGAGAGGGAGAGAGAGGATCGAAGAGGGAGGGAGAGGATCGAAGAGGGAGGGAGAGGATCGAAGGGGGAGAGAGAAGATCGAAGAGAGGGAGAGAGAGGATCGAAGGGGGAGAGAGAGGATCGAAGGGGGAGAGAAGATTGAAGAGAGGGAGAGAGAGGATTGAAGGGGGAGAGAGAGAGAGAGGATCGAAGAGGGAGGGAGAAGATCGAAGGGGGAGAGAGAGGATCGAAGGGGGAGAGAGAAGATCGAAGAGAGGGAGAGAGAGGATCGAAGAGAGAGAGAGAGAGAGAGAGAGGATCGAAGGGGGAGAGAGAGAGAGAGGATCGAAGAGGGAGTGAGAGGATCGAAGGGGGAGAGAGAGAGGATCGAAGAGGGAGGGAGAGGATCGAAGGGGGGGAGGGAGAGGATCGAAGGGGGAGAGAGAGGATCGAAGGGGGAGGGAGAGGATCGAAGGGGGAGAGAGAAGATCGAAGGGGGAGAGTGAGAGGATCGAAGAGGGAGAGAGAAGATCGAAGGGGGAGAGAGAGAGGATCGAAGAGGGAGGGAGAGGATTGAAGGGGGAGAGAGAGGATCGAAGGGGGAGAGAGAAGATCGAAGGGGGAGAGAGAGAGGATCGAAGAGGGAGGGAGAGGATCGAAGGGGGAGAGAGAGGATCGAAGGGGGAGAGAGAGGATCGAAGAGAGAGAGAGAGAGAGGATCGAAGAGAGAGAGAGAGAGAGGATCGAAGAGGGAGGGAGAGGATTGAAGGGGGAGAGAAGATTGAAGAGAGGGAGAGAGAGGATCGAAGGGGGAAAGAGAGGATCGAAGGGGGAGAGAAGATTGAAGAGAGGGAGAGAGAGGATCGAAGGGGGAGAGAGAGGATCGAAGGGGGAGAGAGAGAGGATCGAAGATAGAGGGAGAGGATCGAAGGGGGAGAGAGAGGATCGAAGGGGGAGAGAGAGGATCGAAGGGGGAGAGAGAAGATCGAAGGGGGAGAGAGAGGATCGAAGGGGGAGAGAGAGGATCGAAGGGGGAGAGAAGAATGAAGAGAGGGAGAGAGAGGATCGAAGAGGGAGGGAGAGGATCGAAGAGGGAGGGAGAGGATCGAAGGGGGAGAGAGAAGATCGAAGAGAGGGAGAGAGAGGATCGAAGGGGGAGAGAGAGGATCGAAGGGGGAGAGAAGATTGAAGAGAGGGAGAGAGAGGATTGAAGGGGGAGAGAGAGAGAGAGGATCGAAGAGGGAGGGAGAAGATCGAAGGGGGAGAGAGAGGATCGAAGGGGGAGAGAGAAGATCGAAGAGAGGGAGAGAGAGGATCGAAGAGAGAGAGAGAGAGAGAGAGGATCGAAGGGGGAGAGAGAGAGAGAGGATCGAAGAGGGAGGGAGAGGATCGAAGGGGAAGAGAGAGAGAGAGGATCGAAGGGGGAGAGAGGATCGAAGGGGGAGAGAGAGAGGATCGAAGAGAGGGAGAAAGAGGATCGAAGGGGGAGAGAGAGGATCGAAGAGAGGGAGAGAGAGGATCGAAGGGGGAGAGAGAGGATCGAAGGGGGAGAGAGAGGATTGAAGAGAGGGAGGGAGAGGATCGAAGGGAGAGAGAGAGGATTGAAGGGGGAGAGAGAGGATCGAAGGGGGAGAGAGAGGATCGAAGGGGGAGAGAGAGGATCGAAGGGGGGGGAGAGAGGATCGTAGGGGGGAGAGAGAGGATCGAAGAGGGAGAGGAAGAAGATCGAAGGGGGAAGAGAGGATCGAAGAGGGAGAGAGAGGATCGAAGAGGGAGAGAGAGGATCGAAGAGAGGGAGAGAGAGAGGATTGAAGGGGGAGAGAGAGAGGATCGAAGAAAGGGAGAGAGAGGATCGAAGGGGGAGCGAGAGGATCGAAGAGGGAGAGAGAGAGTCGAAGGGGGAGAGAGAGGGTCGAAGGGGGAGAGAGAGGATCGAAGAGAGGGAGAGAGAGGATCGAAGAGAGGGAAAGAGAGAGGATCGAAGGGGGAGAGAGAGAGGATCGAAGGGGGGAGAGAGAGGATCGAAGGGGGAGAGGATCGAAGGAGAGAGAGAGGATCGAAGAGAGAGAGAGAGAGGATCGAAGGAGAGAGAGGATCGAAGAGAGGGAGAGGGAGGATTGGGGGAGAGAGAGAGGATCAAAGAGGGAGAGGGAGACAATTGAAGGGGGCAGGAGAGGGGATCGAAGCGAGGGGAGAGAGGAGAGGAGCTCGGAGGGGAGGGAGATGGTCAGGAACTGCAGTGGGGGGCTGGGGGAAGAGCATGGAGAGAACAGTGGGGATGGGGGAAGAACGTGATCCTGGTCTAAAGGGGGGGCGGATAAGAGCAAGAACGTGATCCAGATGGGAAGGTGGATCACATTCTCCCCGCTCTGTTAGACCTGGATCATGTTCTTCCAACCCCACCCCCATCCCCTTTTACACTTGCACCACGTTCTCCCTCTCCTCCTCCTAGACCTGGTTATTTCTCAGAAAGTGCGGCAAGTGACATAATTGGATTGGATGAAATCCAGAAGTCATGGCACTGTCACTATTCACTTCATACCCAATAAACCTGTTATCAATCCGTGACGCACACAGAATGCCCCATCTAAGGGAGGGGGGAGAAGGTCAGGAATCTGGGGGCGGGTGGGAGGTCAGGAACGTGTTGGGGGGGAGAAGGTCAGAAACTCTGGCGAGGAGGGGGAGAGAAGGTCAGGAGCTCTGGCGGGGAGCGGGGGAGAAGGTCAGGAACTTGGGCCGGGGGAGGAAGGTCAGGAACCCGGCGGGGCGGGTGGGTGGGTATGGTCAGGAAAGAGTTGGGGGGGGGCGGGAACAAGGTCAGGAATGGGTAGGGGGAGCTGGTCAGGAACTCGGGGGTGACGGGGAAGGTCAGGAACTTGGGCAGTGGGAGAAGGTCAGGAACCCAGCAGGGATGGGGGAGAAGGTCAGGAACTTGTGGGGTGGGGGGGGGGGTGGCGTTCAGGAACTTGTTTGGTGGGGGGGAGAAGGTCCTAACCCGCGAAGGTGAGCCCTGTCTGTTCTCTAAAAGCAGTACTGTGAGCTGTGTCTGGAGCTTGGCAGTCAGAATGAATGGCTCACATTACAAATTGCAAAGTACTTGATTACTCAGGCAGGCAGGATCTAATTACACATTCCAGACAAACTGCTGGGTACGTCTTGTCCTCCAAGGGGACCAATTAGAACTTTGGTGTTGCAAATATACACTGCCTCACGTGTGCCCAGTATGATCCCAGGCCCAGAGTTAAAATTCTCTCTAATAATGTCCATGGCCTGTGGAGAAATTTGCAGATTGATTATATTTGCCCGTTTCAAAGGATTCAGAAGGGTAACTAGTACATCTTGGTCATAATTGACTGTTTTTCCAAATGGGGCTAAATAGCAATCATCAAAAATTGTAAATTGGTTGTTGAGAAAAGGCATTAAATATGATGGAATAAAGAAGGAGAAGGGAAAGATTTTGCCACTTTTTACTGTCACAAACTGCAGGAGTGCTTTTGTTTTCAGCGTACTGTCTCTTTAAATACCTGTGTGAATGTTTCGATGCTGCTGCTATGGTTCCACCCTCTTTTTCAATGTGTAAGAATGTTATAAAGATTTAGTTTGTTGAGACTCATTTTTTCTTCAGTTATATTCAGTATTTTTATAGTCATTTGGAAAGGCGACTGAAGAAAGAATAAAAAGAACGTTGGCATAATTTACTGGATTTTTTGTAAGTACTTGCTACTTTGATAATTTTATCTGTTCTGTATTGTGCTTAGTTAATAAAATATTGGTCTGAATTAAATTGGAATTATTGAGGTTAAGTAACCTATTAAATTGTGAAAACCCGATCTTCAGTGAAATTTTGGTTATTGTAAATCATGTGGAGATCTCTAATTCCAGATATGAGACTCCCACATAAAAACTGGCAATTTTGAATTTCTTCAATGTTTAATGATTTGAAGTGGAAATTGCCTTCTCTATGGCAACAATCTGGGGACAACTTGTAATTGGACTGTATTAACTAACCAAAGCGTTAATTCCTAAGGAAGTTTTGAAGGTACAAAGACTTTGGGAAAAAAAAGTAAAATTAAGTTTGGTTCTTTTAAATCAAGGCACAGACACAGAGGGATTGAAATTAAAGTGACAACGGACATCGAATTTAGATTTACAAAATTCAGGGTTGGGTTCCTTTGAGTTAACAATGAAATTGGGAAACTGAGGGTGAAGGAGAAATAATGCAAGGATTATCCACAAGATGGATACAGGTAAAGGGGGAGCTGGAGAATCTTTAAAATCCATGGTTTCTTGATAATATGTTACACTGTAGCTTTCTGTGCAATGTATTATGATTTTCTCTGTATCATGATGTACAGTATTTGCCAAATGAAACTTAGACTAGTTAAATGTAATATTAACCAACTGTAAACTCCAAGATGATCCAAGGCAAGGCTAGAAAGAAAGTTAATGGATAAAGTGAAAATTAACCCAGATTGGTTTCACTCAGTTTAAAAGGAGGGAATGTTAGAATATTTTAAAGTTGTTTAAATGGTCAAAGTATCCCAGCATGTTTTGCTTCAGCATTTTAGCCAGAGAGCGAATGTGAAGGAAAGGGGAAAATTGAATCTTGTCTTGGTGTATGAACAAAGAAAGTTTGGAAACGCAAAAGGCAGAATGATCAACACCCAAGCCAAGAGATGGCCCATAACTAGGTAAGGGACGAGTTGTTAAGACACCACGTACCACAGTACAAGATAAAGGTTGGTCTATGCATTTCAGTACAATAAAAAAAGCTTGTAGGACAGAGTCGGAGGCCACAAAAATTAAAACATGAGATAAGCACCTCAAACATGGCCTCAGAAAAAGTGCACCTACGATTAGGTGTAGGTGCGGACCAATGTAGCCGCGGATCAATGTAGCCAAATAGTATAAGAATGGGACTTGTTTCCTCCAAAAGTTAGAGCTCTCTCGGGACAGTCGGAAGTCTATTCGCTGTAACAGTGACCCACGAAAGATAAAGGGCTGGATTTTGCCAGCCGAGACGAGTTGGGGGCGGGACTGCTGCCTTCTGCCCCCCAGCGACGTCTGATAGGCCTTGTTAAGCCCGCCCTGCAGGCTTGCCGGCCAATTAAGGGAAAGCCGGTGTCAGATGACATCAGTGCATGACGCTTCATCTGCTGGTTTTCTTAAAGGGACAGGCCCCATAATTTTTTGACAGATGAATTGTCAGTGTTTGACAGCATTGAGGTGCTGTCAAACACTGACAATCACTGTCCAAAGGTGAGCCCTTGCACCCAGGATAACCAATGACTCTCTCCTTAGGAGAAAATAGATGACAGCTGCATGTGAGATTGCAGAAGCCATCTGTCAATTCTCCCGATCAGATGAGGCTTCACAGAAACATCAAATCTTGTCACCTGCAGATACATATAAACAGAATAAAAAAAATTCTTACTACATTCTCTCACCTGTCATACTTACCTGTGCACAATTGCACCCATCACACTACCTCTGCAGCTGTCATTTGCACACTTACACTGCAGCAGACCCACAGCTCGCCTCGCTGACCCTGGCGGGGTTTCTTGCTGTCGGGAAGCCCACATCAGCAGGCTGAAAATGGGGAAAAGCCTCTAAACTGCCTGTTAACTACCTGTTAACAGGCAGTTAATTGGCTCTAATCCCCTTCCCGCTGCTAGGAGGCAGGTCCCTGCTCGAGTCGGGGACCCGCCTCCCAGGAAGAAGGTTTGGAGGTAGGTTGGGAGCGGGGTTGGGACCCGCTCCCAATTTTTCCCATTTTCCCAGCAGTCCCGCCTCCAAAACCGCCTCCTCAGGGCTGGGAAAATCCAGCCCAACATGTCTGACCAGCTTGAATGGGACTTTGTGGCGGAAACAGGCTGTATTAGTTGCTCACCACTTAATGTAATACTGTAAAACAGTTGCATAAAAACAATATTGTTATTAGTCAATGTATGTTAAAGCTTGTTGTTTAAAACCACTCGGGCCTGAATCACACGGAGGCTATTGTTGCAGAACCAACAACCCTTTGTTGCAACCGTAACTACGGGAAATCTGCTAACAACCATCACCCCTTTCGTCATTTAATCACCCTTGACATCCACCCTATCACAGACCTTCTCTTTTGTTCTTTCTGCCCGTCCTCCTTCCCCTCTTTTCCTGCCTCTGTACTTGCTTAAAAACTGATTCCCGAGGTGGCCTTTCACCCGTCCACAGAAATCCTAGAACTGCCATTTCCCCACCAAACCCTACATTTCAACACCCCATTCCTGGCCTTAGCTGGAAACTTGCTTTTGAAGTGCGGACAAGATTCCCTTAAGTGTTTCCGCATGATTTAGGGAAGTGCCTGTTATTTAAACTGGAAATGTTTTTAATAACATGGGCTTCTTCAAACCTGAGAAGGGAGGGGAATTTACAACACTTACAGACTTAGGGGGAGTAATTCAGTATTGCCCCATTTGGGACGCAATTATCGGCCAGGTGCAAAGATTAGCGCCTGGTGCTAATTATCGCCTCCGACTGCAAACTTGACTTTTATCGCCCCTGGAGGTGATTGGAGTGCTAAATCAGGCGCTTCACACCTGTCTTAAGGCGCAAAGGCCGAGGAGCGAGACGCTACTTCAGAGCGCTGGCGAAGCTCATGTGATGTCAGTCAGCAATCGAACACACACACAATGGCGCCGGCCAGTTCTTGAAGGGGAGGGTTGATCTTGCTTTCCATCCACATCCTACTCATTGCAGCCTTGAATCTCGGCCTGGAGAGACTTGTACATCAAATCTGCTGGAAAGAACAATGGAGAGAACCAGGGAAAGAGCTCAGAGTGCAGCCCCCACACTCTCTTCTAAATCGATCCAAGGAAGGGCAAATCAAAATGAACCTGCAAAGCGCTGCTCAGTACCCAAAACTCCTTCACACAGCGTTGAATCTCTCCAGAAGTCTCTCTCTCTCTCAGAATGCGTGGTTCAAAAATGTCACCAACAATAAAAGGCAGGAAGCGGTCGCCTTTAAATAGCGCTCCCCCAGTCCCTTCCTGACTGCAAAACGCTCCCCTCAACCTGTCGTTGCTAGCGGCAGGCGGTAAGGCAGGGGGCGCCACTCAATATCCGCTCCAGGGCGCTACCGGGGCGTTGCGCACTCGACTGACGGCACGATCTGCCGGCGCCGCCGCAAAATGTCTAGTTAATTTCACAAGCGGCGCAAACATCGCCGCGCCCGGACGCTAGTTGCTTTGCGCCCCATTAGTGCCCTCTTAAGGCGCTAACGGGAGGTGCAACCAACTGAATTTTTCCCCCTAAGTCTCCTTCACCCTTGCACACTCTACTCTCACCCTCTATCTATTCGACTGCTTGTGATTTCCACACTCACGCTTCCATGCCCAAGTGCCCATGCCTTTCCGCCCCTCACGCTTTCCCACTCCCTCCTACTGCCACCTGCCCTACGCTCCCATGCCTTCACTTGCTCTCCTACCATCTTTGGTTCTCCTTCCCAGAACAGCAATTCACTTCCACCACTCGACACTCCCTCTTACCAGTCTCCACCCTAAGTGCTGAAACCGGATTCGGACACGACAACGGCACACCCAGCCCAGTCGACCCTGCAAAGTCCTCCTCAATAATATCTGGGGACTTGTGCCAAAATTAGGAGAGCTGTCCCACAGACCAGTCAAGCAACAGCCTGACAGTCATACTCACAAAATCATATCTTTCAGCCAATGTCCCAGACTCCACCATCACCATCCCTGGGTATGTCCTGTCCCACCGGCAGGACAGACCCACCAGAGATGGCACCAGAGTGGTATACAGTCGGGAGGGAGTGGCCCTGCGAGTCCTCAACATTGACTCTGGACCTCATGAAGTCTCATGGCTTCAGGTCAAGCATGGGCAAGGAAACCTCCTGCTGATTACCACCTACTGCCCTCCCTCAGCTGATGAATCTAGTACTCCTCCATGTTGAACACCACTTGGAAGAAGCACTGAGGGTAGCAAGGGCACAGAATGTACACTGGGTGGGGTACTTCAGTGTCCATCACCAGGAGTGGCTTGGTAGCACCACTACTGACCGAGCTGGCTGAGTCCTGAAGGACATAGCTGCCAGACTGAGCCTGCGGCAGGTGGTGAGAGAACCAACACGAGGGAAAAACCTACTTGACCTCGTCCTCACCAATTTACCTTTCGCAGATGTATCTGGCCATGACAATATTGGTAGCAGTGACCACCGCACAGTCCTTGTGGAAACGAAGTCCCATCTTCACACTGAGGACATCGTGCTGTGTGGCACTACCACCGTACTAAATGGGGTAGATTCAGAACAGATTGAGCAGCTCAAAACTGGGCATCCATGAGGTGTTGTGGGCCATCAGCAGCAGTAGAATTGTATTCCACCACACACCTCATGGCCCGGCATATCCCTCGCTCTACTATTACCATCAAGCCAGGGAACTAACCCTGGTACAATGAGGTGTGCAGAAGAGCATGCCAGGAGAAGCACCAGGCATACCTAAAAATGAGGTGCCAACCTGGGAAAGCTGCAATACAGGACTACATGCATGCTAAACAGCGGAAGCAGCAAGCTATAGACAGAGCTAAGCGATCCCACAACCAACGGATCAGATCAAAGCTCTGCAGTCCTGCCACATCCAGTCATGAATGGTGGTGTACAATTAAACAACCAACAGGAGAAGGCGGCTCCATGAATGTCCTCATCCTCAATGATGGTGGAGCCCAGCACGCGATTGCAAAAGACAAGGCTGAAGCATTTGCAACCATCTTCAGCCAGAAATGCCGAATGGATGATTCATATCGGCCTCCTCCTGAGGTCCCCACCATCACAGAAGCCAGTCTTCAGCCAATTCGATTCACTCCACGTAATATCAAGAAACAGCAGAGCGCATTGGATACAGCAAAGGCTATGGGCCCCGACAACATCCTGGCTGTCATGCTGAAGACTTGTGCTCCAGAACTAGCCACGCCTCAAGCCAAGCTGTTCCAGTACAGCTATAACACTGGCATCTACCCGACAATGTGGAAAACTGCCCAGGTATATCCTGTCCACAAAAAGCAGGACTAATCCAATCCAGCCAATTACCGCCCCATTAGTCTACTCTCAATCATCAGCAATGTGATGGAAGGTGTCGTCGACAGTGCTATCAAGCGCCACTTACTCACCAATAACCTGCTCACCGATTCTCAGTTTGGGTTCCGCCAGGACCACTCAGCTCCAGACCTCATTGCAACCTTGGTCCAAACATGCACAAAAGAGCTGAATTCCAGAGGTGAGGTGAGAGTGACTGCCCTTGACATCAAGGCAGCATTTGACCGAGTGTGGCATCAAGGAGCCCTAGTAAAATTGAAGTCAATGTAAATATATCGGCGTTCCTTCATCGTCGCTGGGTCAAAATCCTAGAACTCCCTCCCTAACAGCACTATGGGAGTACCTTCACCACACGGACTGCAGCGGTTTAAAAGGTGGCTCACCACCACCTTCTCAAGGGCAATTAGGGATGGGCAATAAATGCTGGCCTTGCCAGCGACAACCGCATCACAGGAATGAATTTTAAAAACCTTACTGCCCCTTCCCACACTTTCTTACCACCATTTGCTGCTCCGGCCATGAGTGTCCATCCCTCCCCAGTACTGCTAAGAACCAGCACCATCCCGACAACTGCCAATCCGGCACTGCCCACCCCACCCCCCACTCTACCAAACCCAAGACCACCTCTCAGCGTAGCTCCACCACCCCAATCCTCTCAAACCCAACCGCCCCACCACTACTGCATATCCTAAACCCTCCAACCTATTCCCATAGATATGAATTTAGGTGCAGTAAACAAATAAGACAGACGGGAAGGAGAGAGAGAGGAGAAGATGGGACTGCAGAAGGTGACATACAAGGCAGGTGGCTACCAATAATGGGGTAAGGGTAATAGGGAAATGGTCTAATGCTCATCATAGCACAAACCGTTGGACAGTTAAAACACCATAGAATAGAATCATAGAATCTTTGCAGCACAGTAGGAGGCCATTCAGCCCATTCGAGCCCATACCGACTATCTGAAAGAGCACTTCAGCTAATCCCACTTCCCCGCCCTTTCCCCGTAGCCCTGCAATTTATTTTCCTTCAGGTACTTATCAAATTTCCTTTTGAAAGCCACAGTTGAGTCTGCCTCCAGATCTCCTAAGAGAAGAACTAGCTCAAAAATGGTCATGGCAGACTATAACTGAGTTTCCTATCTCCTCCACCGGAGAATGGCAATTATGTGTGGTCAAGGAGATCTAAAAAGAACAGTAGACCATCAGTGAATGCAATCGTTTGTTTGATGTGTTGGCTGACCTGAATTCCAGGAAATTTGGTTCATTTCTGTTTGACGATTTCTAATTCACTGCTCATACCTACTGTATATCTAATCAAGATGCCCACTGAATTGTCAAGAGGGGTTCACTCAGGATGGCATGTTTTGTCAAGCGTATTGTGTTATAATGAATACATGAATGAACAGAATAGTATTTTCTAGTGAGATGCATCTATTTCCTACTGCTCTTTATACCATTAAAAACAACAAACTACACAACTTTCCTACTATTCTGGGCAAAATGCACTTTCAAACTAGCTTTCCCTAAGCGAACTGATCATGACTTCATCTGTTTCAAGGTTACACATGTTCATACCTCACTCTGGAGTCTCTTTCTCTGACTCACACTGACACTCCAGAGAGAGAGAGAGAGAATAAAGACAGTCCGCTAACCTCTTCCTCGACTCTGTCAAAGACTGCTCTGCTGAGCAGCAAGTCAAAGTTAACACTTAAATAAAATGCTGCCCACCCACCCTTCCTCCCTCCTCCCCGATGTGGGGGTTTGCTCCACTGTGCCTTGTTCACTCAAGTCCCCCGCCAGGCACAATAAATAAAGCTCAGAATGGCAAGAAATACCTAAAAGCAGACGTTAATGAACCTCATTATTCTCAAAGCAAATGTCATATGCAAAAGTAAACAGTCTATGATGGCTGGGCAATCTGGTACCACCACACGGAACCGTCCTAATCAACATTCTCAATGGTCTGCTTATCTCTGGAAGTTAACCCTTTATAAGCTGAATCTAACCTTTATAGTAATATCATTACAAAATTGGCTAAGAGACAGGAAACAGAGAGAGTTGGTGAACAGTTTTTCGGACTGGAGGACTGTACACAGTGGTACTCCCCAGGGGTCAGTACTAGGACCACTGCTTTTCTTGATGTATATTAATGACTTAGACTTGGGTGTACAGGGCACAATTTCAAAATTTGCAGACAACACAAAACTTGCAAGTATAGTGAACAGTGAGGAGGATAGTGATAGACTTCAAGAAGACATGGATAGGCTGGTGCAATGGGCGGACACGTGGCAGATGAAATTTAACGCAGGAAAGTGCAAAGTGATACATTTTGGTAGGAAGAACGAGGAGAGGCAATATAAACTAAAGGATACAATTCTAAAGGGGGTGCATGAACAGAGAGACCTGGGGATATCTGTGCACAAATCGTTGAAGGTGGCAGGACAGGTTGAGAAAGCGGTTATAAAGCATACGGGACCCTGGGCTTATAAATAGAGAGGTCGCACAACACCAGGTTATAGTCCAACAGTTTTATTTGAAATCACAAGCTTTCGGAGCTATCGATTGCTCCTTCCTCAGGTGAAGTAAATTAGATACAGAATCGCCAAAGCATATATAGATAGAAAACAAAGCATGTGTACCTTACAATTGCAGACCACTAAATTAAATCATCCTGACTATCTGCCGAGGTGTGATAAAGTTAATTAAGTCAGCCAGGAAGGTACCACATCAAAGACATAGCAAGATACAACTGACTTATAAATAGAGGCATAGAGTATAAAAGCAAGGAAGATATGATGAACCTTTATAAAACACAGGTTCGGCCTCAACTGGAATATTGTGTCCAATTCTGGGCACCGCACTTTAGGAAGGATGTGAAGGCCTTAGAGACGGTGCAGAAAAGATTTACAAGGATGGTTCCAGGGATGAGGGACTTCAGTTACGTGGATAGACTGGAGAAGCTGGGGTTGTTCTCCTTAGAGCAGAGAAGGTTGAGAGGAGATTTGATAGAGGTGTTCAAAATCATGATGGGTCTAGACAGAGTAGATAGAGAGAAACTGTTCCCATTGGCGGAAGGGTCGAGAACCAGAGGACAAGGATTTAAGGTGATTGGCAAAAGAACCAAAGGCAACATGAGGAAAAACTTTTTTACGCAGCGAGTGGTTAGGATCTGGAATTCACTGCCTGAAAGGGTGGTTGAAGCAGATTCAAGTGTGGCTTTCAAAAGGGAATTGGATAAGTACCTGAAGGAAAAAAAGTTGCTGGGCTATGGGGAAAGGGCGGGGGAATGGGGCTAGCTGAAGTGCTCTTGCAGAGAGCTGGCATGGGCTCGATGGGCCGAATGGCCTCCTTCTGTGCTGTAACCATTCTATCATAACATGAATTAAATTAAAAATCCTTTTCCAGGCTACATAGGTAAAATGATACAGAAGTCTCACAGCATGCTATCCTACTGAGGCACATATAAGGATGTAGGTTCTGGTTCATAGGCCCTAAATATCCATGGTCAGTCTGGCAGACTCCCACCATAAGTCTACCAGAATTGACTCAATGGCCCGGAATTTGCCTTGGGTAATAACAGCGAACTAACATTGCTCGCCGTTATTACCCCTCTGAAACTGATCGCAAATTCAGGACTTAGCGCATGCGTATCTAAACACAGAAATCCTGAAGTTGCAGTCAGTCATTCACTGCTCCAACCCTGGCTGCGCTGTGGACACCCCCTCCACCCGCCCCCCCACCCCCTGCAATAGCCAGCAATCAGTGTCATCAGTGAAATCTGAAAACTGATAAAAGCTTGAGCTTTTCCATGGTAATTACGCTGTTAAATACCCCATTAAATGTTAAGCCTTGTTGGAATAGGTGTAACTGGGGTTTTAACAGCATAGTGACCGCTAAATGTTCTGGCCCTGAAAAACTAATGTTTATATTTGTGGAGTGTCAAATTTCTCCATTATGATAAAAATTACAATTTTTGGAAATCTTTAAAAAACATTTTTAAAGTTTGTTCATGATATTTCAGGTTCTATCTTATCCCCACGTGAAACTCCCAACCTTTGTTCCGCTCTCTAACATTTTTAAAAAGTCTGGATAAAAGCAGCTTCTCATTTCCTGGTTTCCTGGCTGTGAGAATTCTGCAATGTGATTGGCTGCTTAGTCAGCTTGTTGATGTCACAGCAGCATTGCACTAGGGATTCCCATTACAGAGCGCTGCAATCACTTGAATGACAAAAAAGGCAAACTTCTCGCCACAGATTTCGCGAGATCTCTGTGGGCAGCTTTCTTCGGGGCCAGCAGCAAGCTTCGTCGCTGACTGCAAATTCCGGGCCAATATTTCCGGAATGGCCTTGTAGGGGCAGAAGATTTTCACCTGCCCCTACAAGGATTTTGATGCAAAGGAGCAGGGCAGGGGTTGGGACTTCCTAAGCCAGGAGGTCCCCATCTAGGTCTTCAGTTGGGCCTGGCATCTGATCAGGGCAGGTATGCCTGGTCTCAGTAGGCATATCTAACTGAAAGGGGTGGAAGTATCCTTATTGTATTTTTGAGAATGGATCCAATATACAGTGTGGAACTGTTCCGGTCAATGTAATAATACGATTGTTTCAGTAACAGCCCAGGACCCTGAGTCAGATTACTGAGGAAGCTGATCATTTTGCATCCTCATAAATGTTGGGGGCCAGAAGAGCAGGTGGGAAAGCAGAGGTCTCATATTGCAATTTGCTGAACTGGACAATCAATTGACACCCCAGAGACTGTACAGCCCTGCAGGTCACAGAGGGATGATTCTAAGAATATTAAAGTTTATATAGGTGCAACAAGGTGGGATACAATGCAAATAATTGATTTTCTAAGAAGGAGTCCAAGGAGCAGTCAGTTAAGACCAAATGCTCTAGAAAACGCATAAGGTTGCCTGGCTCCAAATTCACTGAATTTGGCACAGTATATATAATAAGAAAGACTTGCATTTATATAGTACCTTTCCTTCTTTCCCTATTTCCTTCTCAGGAAATCGTGTTTGACTAATTTGATTGCGTTCTTTGATGAAGTAACGGAGAAGGTTGTTGAGAGTAGTGCGGTTGATATGTATATGGACTTTCAAAAGCTGTTTGATAAAGTACCACATAATAGACTTGTTATCAAAAAGCTCATGGGATTAAAGGGGCAGTGGCAGCCTGAATACAAAATTGTCTAAGGCACAGAAAGCAGAGAGTAACAGTGAACTGTTGTTTTTCAGACTGGAGGGAAGTATACAGAGATGTCCCCCCAGGGGTCAGTATTGTGCCCACTGCTCTTTTTGATAACATAAGAACATAAGAAATCACAACAGGAGTAGGCCATACGGCCCTTTTGAGCTTGCTCTGCCATTCAATAATATCATGGCTGATCTTCGACCTCAACTCCACTTTCCCGCCCGATCCCCATATTCCTTGATTCCCTTAGAGTCCAAAAATTTATCACTCTCAGCCTTGAATTTTCTCAACGACTGAGCATCCACAGCCCTCTGGGGTAGAGAATTTCAAAGATTCACAACCCTATGAGTGAAGAAACTTCTCCTCATCTCAGTCCTAAATGGCCGATCCCTTATCATGAGACTATGCTCCCTAGTTCTAAACTCTCCAGCCAGGGGAAACAGCCTCTCAGCATCTACCCTGTCAAGCCCTCTCAGAATCGTATATGTTTCAATGAGATCACCTCTGATTCTTCTAAACTCCAGAGAGTATAGGCCCATTCTACTCAAGCTCTCCTCATAGGACAACCCTCTCATCCCAAGAATCAATATATATTGATATATATTAATGACCTGGACTTGGGTACACAGGGCATAATTTCAAAGTTTGCAGATGAAACAAAACTTGGAAAACTAGTAAACAGTGAGGAAGATCGCAACAGACTTCAGGAGGACATAGACAGACTGGTGAAATGGGCAGACACATGGAAGATGAAATTTAATGAGGAGAAGTGTGAAGTGATGCATTTTGTTAGGAAGAATGAGGAGAGGCAGTATAAACTAAATGGTACAATTTTAAAGAGGGTGCAGGAACAGAGAGACCTGGGGGTTTATGTACAGAAAACTTTGAAGGTGGCAGGACAAATTGATACGGCTGTTAATAAAGCATATGGGATCCTTGGCTTTATAAATAGAGAGGTCGCACAACACCAGGTTATAGTCCAACAGTTTTATTTGAAATCACAAGCTTTCGGAGCTATCGATCGCCCCTTCCTCAGGTGAAGTCACCTGAGGAAGGGGCGATCGATAGCTCCGAAAGCTTGTGATTTCAAATAAAACTGTTGGACTATAACCTGGTGTTGTGCGACCTCTCAATTTTGTCCACCCCAGTCCAACACCGGCATCTCCGCTTTATAAATAGAGGCAGAGTACAAAAGCAAGGAAGTTATAGTAAACCTTTATAAATCACTGGTTCGGCCTCAGCTGCAGTATTGTGTCCAATTCTGAGCACCACACTTTAGGAAGGATGTCAAGGACTTGGAGAGACTGCAGAAGAGAGTTACTAGAATGGTTCCAGGGATGAGGGACTTCAGTTATGTAGCGAGATTGGAGAAGCTGGGATTATTCTCCTTAGAGCAGAGGATATTAAGGAGAGATTTAACAGAAGTGTTCAAAATCATGAAGGGTTTTGATAGAGTAAATAAGGAGAAACTGTTTCCACTGGCAGAAGGGTTGGTAACCAGAGGACACAGATTTAACGTAATGGGCAAAAGTGCCAGAGGTGAGATGAGGGGAAATTATTTTATGCAGTGAGTTATTATGGTCTGGAAGGCATTACCTGAAAGGGTGGTGGAAGCAGATTCAATAGTACTTTTCAAAAGGGAATTAGATAAATACTTGAACAGGAGAAAATTGCAAGGTAGTGGGATTAATTGGATAGCTCTTTTAAAGAACCAGCACAGGCAAGATGGGCCGAATGGCCTCCTTCTGTGCTATATGATTCAATGATGCTATGAAGAGCAGGGGAGCTCTCCTGGTGACCTGGCCAACATTTATCCCTCAATCACCATAGGATATTATCTGGTCATTTATCTCATTGCTGTTTGTGGGATCTTACTGTTCACAAATTGGCTGATGCATTTCCCTACATTACAACAGTGACTACACTTCAAAAATCCTTCATTGACTGTAAGGTGCTTTGGGATGTCCTGAGGTCATGAAAGAAGCAGGCCCCCTTAGTTACAGGGGGAACACATCTGTCAGGGTAGTCTCAATAAAGGTCACAATAGTATAAAAATCTACCGTTCTCCAGTACTGACATCAGGACGGGAATATTTCTATTGTGTGATATATGTAACAAGATCTCATGCAAGAAAGAAATAGGGAAGGAAGGGAAATGAAGGAAACCAAAGAGGGATAGTGAAGTAAAAGAGAAAGAGGGTGGAAGGAAAAGAGGCAAGGAAAGAGGAATTGATTGCAGCAGGAATTTATTTAATCACCAAAGTGATTGTTCCTCCCGTGACAACACAGTTCTATCACAGAAGAAACTGGAGTGTTGTTTGGCCTCGACTCAGTTTTAATGGAAAGCATGCAGCTCTGATCCTTGACATGTAATTCAGTGATGTGATATTTGGCATGTCAGATTATAAGTCAGACTGAAATAAGGGAATATGTTAAAGAGACATTCCGAGCACTGCACCATTTTTATTTAAACTATAAAACACTCTTCCAGTATCTAATAGCATCACTGATTAATTTTTATCGTTTCATCTACACAGTAAAAACAAGTTTCAAATTGGTTGCTGAGAGCAGCCATTGATTGCTGTGGAGAGAGGTCGTTAGGAGCTTTTGTTACCAGCTCCTGATAACACACAGCTTGCCGCTGGCTGAAATTACTTGAAATCCGCAGAATTTAGACTGTTTTTATTTTCTCTCTGTTAAAAAGGGTGCAGAATTGTTATGTATAGAAAATTGACCTGTTTAATTGCTACTTTAAATGTATGTCAAAGTCACAGAAAATCTGATTTAAAACTCCTCTTATGCAATGCTGATATTGATATTTTTCCTGTGAATTTTACCAAGCAGGCAGCAGAGTGACATCATCACTTGATGATCAGAGGCAATGAATTGTCCCTTCAAAGCAACAAATGGTTGTTCTAAGTAAGTAGAAAACATTCATTATGCTTTTGTCTTTTATTGATAAGGTGAATTAATACTAGAAACTCTGTGTATTAAACAAAACTGTTGAAATATTGGGGTTTTCTTTTAAATTCAACTCGAGCTTCCCATTTGAACAGCTTGAGAATATAAACTGATGTCAATCACAATGTGTGCCTGACTCTATATTAGTAACTAAGGCCTGAATTTTCCTGGGTGGTAGCAGGCGCGATCGGAGGTGGGTCGGGTGGGAAAGTTGTTATTTTTGGGAGAGGGTTGGGAAACCGCAGTCATCCTGCTCCCACACACCTTTCCCCCAGGAGCGTCTGTCAGCGCGGACCCGACCCGATCGGCAGAGGCGGGCGACCCAATTTAAAGTATTAATAGCTTGTTGTCAGACCCTTAAGAGTGGTTTTAACCTTACCGTTTAAATTTAACTGGATGGCCACGGGAAACACGCTGATCAGGAACCACATCTGTCAACCTAAGGCGGGTGCTCAGTGGCCATTACTCCACCTGATTAGTTGACAGTATCAAATCTACTATAAAAGCTCCCACCTGACAGATGATCACTTTCCTCAGCAGAAACTGTTTCTTACTGCATTCCCAGCACAGATTCTGCAGGCTGCAAGTCTTTCCAGCAAGGTCTCCATCCAGTGTCACCTCATTGGAAGAACCTCTCTCACCATTGACAGATTGCTTCTGTCATCTCTACTTCACCTGCCATCTATTTCATCAGCATGGATGCTGTTTATTCTGTCTCACCTTGGTCCTCAGAATCTGACCACAATGAGCCCCAACACTAGCAGAACCAGGCACACCAGCAGCACCAACAACACCACCACCAACCTTCTCTGCAATCACCTAATGCTGCACAGGACAGAGGGCATCAGCACCCGAGCACATTGCTCATCATGGCCAGATTTACTTCATTTGATGCTGTACACCCATATGGTTGCCACATGATGTGCCAGGTTGGCACCACCCCACAGCAACACCATAAAGCATCCCTGCAATGACCAAGCCATTCCTTTCACTCTCACCACCATTGCTGGAGGTACCATTGTGTCTCACCATTCACTGCAACTCACTAATCCACTTACAAAGGTGCACACAAATCTGTCCAAGACAGGAAAGTGTTGAAAATAAAGATTTTTTATGTTTGACAGCACATTAACGGAAACTTTACATAAACATTGGATAAAACACCCAAGTGGCTACCCTTGTGAATCTACTTGTGTGTCATCTTTCTCTTCTGCGTGATTCTACGAGGTGCTACCCCTGTGGCTTCAGCAGAGATGGAGGCAGCCTGAAATAACAACAGAAAATGCTGGAAACACTCAGCAGGTCAGGCAGCATCCGTGAAGAGAGAAAAACAAGGTTAATGTTTCAGGTCGATGACCCTTCTCCCTCTCGCCCCCTCTCCCTCTCCCTCTCTCCTCCCTCTCCCCGCCCCCCCGCTCTCCCTCTCTCTCTCTCTCTCACCCTCTCCCTCTCCCCCCTCTCTTCCTCTCCCTCTCACCCCCCCCCGCTCTCCCTCTCTCTCTCCCCCTCTCCCTCTCTTCCCCCTCTCCCTCTCTCTCTCCCCCCCGCTCTCCCTCTCATTCACCCAAGAGTAGGAGACTCAACACTGTTAACATTCAACTGTTGGTCAACCTTCTTCCTGCTATAGTTCACAACGACACACTTCGAGTAATGGTGGAATATATGGAACAGACTTTACTTCTATCCAGTATAGGTGATCGATCTATACTGTACACAGAGAGTGGCTTTCGGTTTTAGTTCTATCTTTTAAACCCTTCAAAGAACTGTTGAAAACCATAATACAAAAGCAAAATACTGCGGATGCTGGAAATCTGAAATAAAAACAGAAAATGCTGGAAATACTCAGCAGGTCAGGCAGCATCTGTTGGGAGAGAAACCAAGTTAATATTTCAGGTTGATGACCTGTTGTCAGAACTGGAAAAAGTAAGAGATGTAACAGATTTTAAGCAAGTGCAGGGGCTGGGGGCAGGGGAGGAAAGAACAAAAGGGAAGGTCTGTGATAGGATGGAAGGCAGGAATGATTAAATGACAAACGGTATGATAGTACAAAGCAAAAGGAGATGGTAATGGGACAAGTAAAGAAACAAAAGGTGAGTCTAGAAGAGGTGTAAATCAGAATGGTAGAATCATCAACAGCTGCCATGTGAAAAAATAGGGGCAGAGGTTATGGTCTGAAATTGTTGAACTCGATGTTGAGTCCAGAAGGCTGTAAAGTGCCTAATCAAAAGATGAGGTGCTGTTCCTCGAGCTTACGTTGAGCTTCATTGGAACAGTGTAAGAGACCGAGGACAGAGAGATCTGAGTGGGAGTGGAGCGGTGAATTAAAGTGACAGGCGACCGGAAGCTCGGGGTCATGCTTACAGACTGAACGGGGGTGTTCCGCAAAGCAGTCACCCAATCTGCGTTTGGTCTCCCAAATGTAGATGAGACCGCATCGTGAGCAGCGAATACGGTATACTAAATTGCAAGAAGTACAAGTAAGTCACTGTTTCACCTGGAAGGAGTGTTTGGGGCCCTGGACAGTGGGAAGGGAGGAGATAAAAGAGTAGGTGTTGCATCTACTGCGCTTGCACAGGAAGATGCCGTGGGAAGGGGAGGGGGGTGTTGGGGGTGATTGGAATGCTGAAAGGGGGGGGGGAAGATGTGTTTGGTGGTGGAATCACGCTGGAGGTGTCGGAAATGGCGGAGGATGATCCGTTGAATGTGGAGGCTAGTGGGGTGAAAATGAGGACAAGGAGAACCTATTGTGGTTCTGGGAAGGAGGGAAAGGGGTGAGAGCAGAAGTGTGGGAAATGGAACGGACACAGTCGAGGGCCATGTCAACCACGGTAGAGGGGAATCCTCGGTTGAGGAAAAAGGAAGACACGTCGGAAGCACTAGTATGGAAGGTGTTGAAAACCATACAGCCTTTATACACCTCATTTAGCCTGCAGAAAAGGTACATTTCACAGATAAGACCTCACGACGTACCTGTTCCTGAATCTTTTGAAAACAGTCTATATACGTAAACAGTCATAGTTGTTTACTTCAAAGATACTTCTCTCAAACAAGACTTCCTGAAGTAACTGTTCTTGAATTCTTTGAGTAGTAGTTTTATTAATCAATATCTTTATATATTATATTTAATGGATCCTTCTGCCTATTTTTTATTACACTAGCCACCAAAATTATACCTTAATCACTCATGCTTGATATCTTCCCAGTCACTTACTTCCTTCCACATGTATTTCTCATAAATAATACTCAGACATCAAAAGCAGAAGACAAGCCATGCTTTCTTCTCATGGCACCCCAAAGCTATCTTGTCTATATTGGAAAGCCTGTTGTTCCAAGATACAAAGAAGTTTGACTATTAGCCTGAACTCTCCAAGATGGCCAACATACAACTCTCCAGGATGTCCAGCAAACACCAGCAGTGAGTAAGGTCTAGAAGGAGACCTGAGGGGTAATTTACTGGCTTTTTATTCTGGGCAGATAGTTTTACCCGCTGGGGAACCTATCAGAAATGTTTCCATGCGCAGCGTACAATTTTATGACCATTTAAAAATGAACAGTCAGAAAATTGTGCATAACATCCACCTGAATTTTTGATATGTGTCCCCTAGTGAGTGCCCACCAAGAGCACAAAATCAGAAAATAGAGCCCAGTGAACTCCTAACAAGAGCAAATAAAATCAAGTAACTTAGGAATAGGGGATTCGTTATTGCAGTTTTTCATTCAATAATTAGGAACAAAGTTTTGACCTTGTTGGCAAAAAGAAAAGTTGTCCTTTCCTATTATGATCTCAATTTGTGTGAAAAATGACTTTAATGTTTTCAATTAAATTCTCTATTGGTTTGCATCTGAATGAATCAGAGTACTAAGATTTTTTTTAAACTGGCCATAAAATAAAAGAAAATTAGAAGCTGACAGGCCATTTGAAAATATAGATATGAGTCAGTCATGGGAGATTTTTTCCGCTGTTTAATTAACTCTGTCTTTAAATCTAACACTTTACTATGACAGCCACACTGAAGGTGACTACACAGGCCCATTCTTTCACAAATCCAAAAAGCTTAACTCTTCAGCAGTAGTGAAACCATTTTTCATATAAATGTACCTTATTCATGAGGCAATGATTATCATCCAAATGTTGTATTCCATTTGATAAAGTAGCTTTTTAATCAGTCTAGAGATAGTACATTGTCAATAGAAATGTTGCACAGCATTTGATAGCACTCTGGACACAGTCTAGAATCTAAATGAGGTGATATAAACATGATTCAAGACAGTGACTCAATCCTCAGATGGATAGAAACATAGAAACATAGAAGATAGGAGCAGGAGTAGGCCATTCGGCCCCTCGAGCTTGTTCCGCCATTTAATGAGATCATGGCTGATCAGTGTTTACTTAATGTCTAATGCAAAAAACAACAGCCAAGATCAGAATGATGACAAAAGTAATTAAAGATGAGGGAGGCCATTTAGTTCATCTCGCTCATCCTTCCATAGAAACTTAAAATAATTTCCCCGCCCCTACCCCCCCACCCTGCCTGCCACACATCATAGCATTCAACTGCCTCTTCAATGAGTCACGAGTTTTTGCCTTGCTAGTTTACCTGGAAGACCATTCCAGGCGTTAATCATTCTCTGTGTGAAGTGCTTCCCGACGCCAATCCTCTTCCCAGTTTATACCCATGTCTTCTCATTCTCTGGTGGCTTAACTTGAAATAGTGCCGACAATTAAGCTTTTCTATTCTATTTACTATCTATACACCATCTTATCCTCCCATACAGCCTCCTTTCAAGGCTGAGGAGTTTAAGTTTTTCTATTATTTCCACATAACTTAGATCTCTGACACTTGGGCCGTGATTTTATTTCAGGAGGCGGCTTGGAGTCGGGTTGCGTGGTGGGCAGGGACCAGATCCGCAGCCGGCTGGATCAGCTCCGGTTTTGACATTTTTATTCAATTGCCTTGTTAAGTTCATTGGGGCGCGCTGGCCGGTCCAATGCCTGGGATCGGGTCTGTTAGCCGCCTCTGATGACATCATTATTGCAGATGCTTTTAATGGTTCCATGCAGCCTCAGCCTTTCAGTTGTTGATTCTGCTGGTTTGTGCATGTGTGAGAGCAATAATGAGTGCTTCCAGAGGCAAGACAGCTTCACGCTTCAATGAGGAGTCCCCCCAAGCTCTTGTTGAGGCAGTAAGAGGGCACAGGGAGATTCTCTTCCCTCCGGATGGCCGAGGAAGCCTCCTCACCATACCAAGGCAGCCTAGCTGCGCATTGCTGAGAAGGTTAGCGCAAGGTCCGTTTGTTCACGCACATGAATCCAGTGCAGGAAACGCTTTAATGATCTTCTGCGATCATCAAAAGTGAGTATCCCATCACACACGCCTTCAATCTGCTTCCCTTCTCTTTTCATCACCAGCACTCTGCTTTGTAAGGCTGCTCCTCCACATGCCACCTTACCCTTACTTCCCTTGTGCCCTTACCTGTCCATCTCTCTCTCTCTACTGAATCACTTCACCATCCTGCTATGCACCCCTCACACTCGCTCTCACTGTTATGCATTGACAACAACTAACAACACACAGGGAGCTAGCTTCCTCTTGGCACCTCACTCCATCTTGGCCTCCCTCTAAGCTTCTATGTTAGGGATTCTTCACACTCACTCCATCCCTGTGGTTCAAACTCCGCTTGTGTCCCTCCTTGCAGGAAAAGATAGCCCACAATAAGAGGGAGAGAGCACAGACAGGAGGAGGCACACTAACCCTTGCAACATTGACAAGTGCTGAGGAGGCAGCGCACAAAATCGTCGGAGGTGGCGAGGATATGGAAGTGGGCGATGGAGAGACAGGCGCACTAGACAAAGCCGGTGACAGATAGAGTTACATCCCTCTCATTTACATGCAATGGCATATGATGTTCATAGAGATTCCCTTTGTATCATCTGCACAAAAGGATGTGTCTGCTACATCAAAATCAGATGTCTAACTCATGCCTTTACTCTCCCACAGGACCATCGAGCGCCCCCCTCCCCACTGTCCAGGAGGAACAGCCAGACGACTCCTCCGAGGAACCTGCAGCCTCGGAGGGAGCAGAGTCACCAGGACTCAGCGCACCCAGCACCAGCACAGAAACGCCCACCTTGGCGGGACCCTCGCAACTTAGAGTAGTGTTGTCACCTGGTGTATCACAGCTCACAAGTGAGCATCAGCAGATGGTAGAGACAGGGACAGCAGTGGAGAGTTCTCATCAGAGGTCGCAGGACTCTCATAGCTCTGCTCAGCTGCATGCAGACGCAGTGCCTATGGGGCCATCCAGAAAGAGAGCGGTTCGGGAACTCCAGGAACAAGTGCAGGAGTCTCTGGAAGGGTTTGCCTCCAGGGTAAGTGCGAGTGTGCAGACAATGGAGGAGTCTATCTCTAACATGAGCACTGCCATTGTGGAGTTAATGGCGCATGAATGTACCTCCATGGAGAGGATGACAACCTCCATGGATAGGATGGCAACCTCCATGGAAAACATAAGTCGCCAGAGTAACGAAAACAGCCGCAGGAAGAGCAGACTGTTGCAGAGCCCTCCCAGGCTCCCAAACCCAGAGGACACCCGCCAAAGGCATCAAAGCAGATGCAGCATCCAAGTGAGCAAGGTGCCTCTACATCTGTTCAATCCACAGGGGAACCGCCACGTAGAAGCACGCATCAGAGGAAGATAAAGCACAAATAGTCACAAGGGGACTCACTCTGGTGTTTTGTCATTATTTTTCTGCTTCTACTTAAGAGTGTGCATTGTGATCCTTTTGTCAATGTAGTAAACAATAGTGATGCCAAACAGTTGAATGTGGGGCCTATGTGTTCTGGGAAATGGCAAATGCGCATTGAGGGCTCAGGGCGACTTGCATTTGTAATGTTGATGGTGAAAGTGTTAGGAAAGAACCCGTTATAGCAGAGATGACGTATGACGTTGGAGGAAGGTCACCTACAATTAGAGAGCCATATGGTAGCCACCTATGGTTGAAGAGTAAGCTTATGCGAATGTGGTATTGCAGAGTGCATACCCTGCTTGATGGGCAGCAGTGAACTGGAGGGATGCTGCATTGGTCACAACAGGGCCCGCAAGGAGTGCCTCCTCCTCCTCCTTCTCTTCTTCCTCATCCTCCTCCTCTTCTTCCTCATCCTCCTCCTCTTCTTCAGAGGAAGATCTGCGCTGAGCCATGCGGCTGCTGCTCCTCCGATTATGACGACCAGGATGCAAGGACATAAATGGAGCCCATAATGCTGGTAGATATCTCAGTGAAGGAATGGAGGTTGTGAGTGCTCAGACAAAGTGGCCAGAGGGTGTTCCAAGGAGCTGACACAGCAGATGGATGTCAGACTCTAACCTCACAAGATTAGTTGAGCACCAAAATGCCTCCCAAACCTCAAGCCACTAAGTTGTGGCCTGTGAAAGAATGAGACATTGCAGGACCGCTTTATAGCTGCTCGAGCAGCTGTCAACTATTGAGGTCCGAGGTGAACACGCCTCCATTCACCAGGCGCGTTTTGACGAAGGCAGGCTGCATCTTGAAAAAGCACGAAAATAGGATCACCCCTTTAAAATAGGATTAAGCAGGCAGTTAACGACATGTTAACTGCCTTAACTACCTGTCCCACCGGTTCCCGTCGGGTCACTTTGGGAGCGGTTGACCCGACACTCACAAAAATCGGGTGGGGGACGGGATGGAGGCGGGTTGGGTGTCTGAAGCCATTTTTTCCGATTTTCGCTGCCGACCCGCCTCCAAACCCGCCTCCTCAGGGCTGTTAAAATCGAACCCTAGGGACCCACCTATTCTCTGCACTGTCTCCGGAGCTTGAATGTTTCCCTTGTGCCTCTATAATGACCTGTTGCCCAGTATTTGATTAAAGGAGCTAAACACTGCAGTCAAATCATTAACACTTTAGACATTTGATGTCCAGTCACTGTGTCTGTGCACGTTGTTCACTTTCATTCATTTTAAACTTTACTTTTATTGACTAAGGGCTAGAAATTCACTCTCGCCCCGTTTGGGGGCGGTAACTTTTGAAAGCTGGGAAAGTTAGCGCCTGGCGCTAATGATTCCCAGCTTTTAAAAAATTGGGTTTTAGCGTTCCAGGAAGGAAGTGGAGAGCTAAATCAAGTGCTCCACTTCCTTCCTGGAGCGCAACGGGCAGCAGGTGTGCAGCGCTGCCACAATGGGCTGTGCAGCACTGCCACGTTGGAAGGCTCCTTCCCTCCCTTAAAGGGAAGGGCCATCGCTGCAGGCTCTGCAAGGGCAAAACTTACCTGGTCCCCGACGGCAGCCACGATCCGGCCCGATCAGCCCAATGCACTGCAGCAGAGAGCCGGGCTGATCGATCGCTGGCGAAGACAAAAAATAAAAAAAAGAGAAAGAGCATTTCAGATTTTTTTTTTACTTATCTTGGCCACCTCGCCTTTAAGTATCGCCCCCGAAGCGTCCAGCCTCCCGATGAATGCCTCCTGCAGCTGCCGATGTTTTCGCCCGGCGATGCTGCAGGGGGCAGAACCGAAGTTTGGGTCCGGGGCGCTACTGGGGCGCTGCACAGCCGGATGACGTCACGACCTCCGGGCGCAGGAGATCGTAGCACTAGGGGTTACCACTGCCGCAAACCGTTAGGTGAATTTCGCGGGCGGTGGTAACATCGCCACGCCTGGGCGGAAAGTCATTAGTGCCCCGTTATCACCCCCCCCAGAGGCAATAACGGGAGGCGCTAAGGAGGCCAATTTCTAGCCCCTGATCTTTCTCCTACTCCCGGGTTCATTGTAGAATCAGGAGTCCAAACAGCTGTACTTACTGTAGCACCTTAGTGGTCTTTCTGCTGGTAAGTCCTCAGAATAAATATTTTAACAGCACCTTTCTGACTTTGTGCTGCTGACAGGGAGCCCTTGTTTGTTGAGAATCATGTATTGGAAGTTTAGGTGCGTTCTGTGCACAATTGTCTCACCATTTAAAATGAGTGGTTGTAAAATTGTGTGTAATGTGGGTCTGGATTTCCCATATGTACTATTGATGGTAAGGCTCCTGGCCAGAAGCATAAAGTCAGGAAATAATCCCTTCAATTTAAAAACCTAGCTAAGCCAAAAATATAGCATGATGTTCCTTTAAGTATTTCATAGGGGATACTGGATGCCCCTCATCCTTATGATGATAGAAATCATTAGAGTAAAGCTCAATCTGTGAATGTTAATCGCCAAAACCTTTAGATTGGACTCGTGTCTTAAGTGCAAAATGACAAATCTTTTTTAATTTTATATTTTTCAGTGAATATGTTGCTTATTAAGGTGAGGGATGTTAGTTCTATGAAATGGAGCACGTTTACATTTTCTGCATCCAATCACAACACTTCCTTATCAGATTGAGTGTAGTCTGATGCAAAACAAAGCTCTCCCTGCTCCAGCAGTGTGTTTTAACTCCATTCTGAGAACAACCCACTACTGCATCAGTGTAACTTTTCCACTTTGCATATCAACCATCCTTTTGCTGTCTCTAGCTGCAACTGGAAATATAGTGCTAATCTATGTTGAATTATAGACAATTTTTCTCGCTAAGAACCAGATTGAACATTAAAGGAGAGAACTTTCACCCCAACAGTGTGTCTGGATTGGAACCAAGGCTCTAGAAATGAATGTGCAGGGTTATACATTTGTCTTGGCGGTAGGGCAAAATGGGCGAGAGCAATTCGGCAGCCCATTTTATACTCTGTCTTGACTTCAATGGAAAAGAAAATCGGGCGGAGTGCAAGACGGACTGCCGATTCGCTGTCGCTCATTTCGTGCTACGGCCCAAGACAAATTTCTACCCCACAGTGTTTTAAGCAGCTGCCGGCAGTCCGTCATAACGTTATATTGAATATATGTTGGATAGTGAATTTTTCATGCAAGGTATGTTTGCCCCGCAGCAAAAACATTGTGTTATTGATGGTGGATGATTTCCTTAATGTTGTGGGTTTTTTTTTTTGTCCCGTATGTTGTGTAGTTCTGGAGTTCAAAGAATGTGAGTTTCTTGCAATGTTACTACGTTTTTTCAGATTGCAAAGTAAATTCACCAGCAGGTGTATATTCTCATGGGACATTCATCTTGTATGCAATAAAATACTTAAAAATGCATGCCACTAAAGGGGAGGAATACTCTATTCAATTTCAATATATGTTGACGGTTCATGACTATACTGCCACAATCTCAGTTTATTTGATGAGAGATGTAGAAAATGCATGATGTATGCAATATTGATCTTGCTGCACTGGCTTCATGTTCAAGCCCCCTGTCTGGCTCTGCTGTTTCTACTGCACAATGAAGGCACCCAGGAAGATTTACATGTGATGACAGTCCTATGTTATTCTGAAGGTTGAGACAATGCATTCGATAAGGCTGAAATGCGTACCTTTATTCTCTCCTGCCCATTACAGCCAGTGATGTACAAAGCAACATTACGAAATTTCAAATTACCAGCTGCCATTCTTTTTAGTAGAAGGGCTCGAGAGAACGAGAGGGTGAATGGAGCCAGTCATTAATGAATTTGCAATTAAATGCAGAAAATATAGAATTTATGAAGCATCCCATCCTTAACGTTAATCTATTTTTCTCTTTTGGGTGCTGACTGACCAATTGTGTGCTTCCTTAATTTTCTGTTATTTAGCCAAAAATTCGGCCCTTCCCGCGTGAGTACACAGTGTACTCACCCGTAAGACGTCCCGAAGTGCCGGTTTCCTGCATGCACTGCGCATGCGCGGGAAACCGGAACTTCCGGTATGGTGAAGGGGACGGTTCCTAGGTGAACCGCGTACGCGGTAGAGGCTGCGCGCACGCAGCACACTTAGATTTTTTTTCAGGTTTCTACGCGAGGTTAAGTATTGAAGATACTACGCTAATAAAAAGGAGGCGCAAGACCCGTTTTCAACAAGGTAAGTAGTTAATTAAGTATAATTCAAAATTTATTTCAACAGGTTTATCTTTTTTAGATACTTTAAAGAAAGGTAAGTTTATTTTTATCACTTTTAAAAAGTATTTTAATTTTTTCAAAAATTTGAATTTTTCTTTAAAGTGGTTAATTTATTTAACTATAGTTATTTTATAAATGTGATGGGTTTTTATAAAAAATTATTTTAAGCTTAGCTGTTCTTTTGGGGCCGATTTCAATTCACAGATTTGACAGGTCTCCTGTCAAATCTATGAATGAAAGATGGTCTGCTGCCATTGGCTCTCCATGGCCCACGTGATCCCAGGGGACGCATCGCACTAACTGCGCCCCTGGGACACGCAAGCACTGCGCGCCGGCAGTTGGAAGAGGCCCAGGACCCGAAGTTCCCGTGCGCCCAAAACACAACGGCAGGCGCGGTAGGTAAGAGCGCGCGCGATCCTTACCCCCGCGGCAAGCCGGAGAGGCGAATTTCTGGGCCATTATTTCAGACTTACTTACCTGAATGTGGAGCCGAGAGTTGCAGGAGTGTTCCTCCCGGCTCCACATTAAACACCATTGCCTTGAATCAGATGAGAGCCTCATTAATCTATGCAAATCGGTGTCCTATGACATGGATGCTCCTCTCAGTAAAACCTGGCGGGACAGCAGGAGAGGCCCATAAAGGAAGTGTTAAAATGACGTTTGTTGGGGTGAGGAGGAACAGGAGTGCTCCTCCAGCCTGCGCAAGAATAGCGTGGGCACTGCTGCCCTGGGCTGCCCCAACTCCATGATCATAGCTTCTCCCCAGACTTACCTTCCTGCCGGCCAGGGCGACCTCCAGCCCGCCCGATATTGAGCAGCAACGGGGTGCTCAGTTTGGCACCCGCAGCTCATTGGCAACATGGCAATGAGGCTCTGCCCTTAAATTGTGCCAGGCCTCCCGCTGGCAGGATCGGCTGGCCGGCCCACATGCAGTCAGCACCATAGTTAATATAGAATCATACAGCAAAGAAAAGGCCATTCAGCCCATCGTGCCCGTGCTGGGTCTTTGAAAGAGCTAGCCAATTAGTCCTATCTCTGTAATCTCCTTCAGCCCCACAACCCCCCGAGATATCTGTGCTCCTCTAATTCTGCCCTCTTGAGGATCCCTGATTATAATCGCTCAACCTTTGGTGGCCGTGCCTTCTGTTGCCTAGGCCCTAAGCTCTGGAAGTCCCTGCCTAAACCTCTCCGCCTCGCTACCTCTCTTTCCTCCTTTAAGACGCTCTTTAAAACCTACCTCTTTGACCAACCTTTTGATCACCTGCCCTAATTAATCCTTATATGGATCAGTGCCAAATTTTTTGTCTTAAAATATTCCTGTGCAGCGCCTTGGAATGTTTTACTACATTAAAGGCGCTATATAAATACAAGTTGTTGTTGTTATTCCCTTGCTCTTTCCCCATAGCCCAGTAAATGCTTTGCCCTTCAAGTATTTATCCAATTCCCTTTCGAAAGTTACCATTGAATCTGCTTCTAACACCCTTTCAGGCAATGCGTCCCAGATTATAACAATTTGCTGCGTAATTTTTTTTTTCCTGATATCCCCTCTGGTTCTTTTGGCAATTACCTTAAATCTGTGAACTCTAATTACCGACCTTCCTGCCACTGGAAACAGTTTCTACTTATTTACTCTATCAAGACTCCTCTGTCTACCCACACTTGTAGTAAGGCCAATATTCATGGCTGTTTTTAGTCTGTCAACTTTTCTGGGGCTGTGCCAGCATTTATAAAGCTTCTGGTCAGCTGCAGCTGATTTTTTTTAAGGTTGGCAAGTACAATCAGTTCTCTATTGAAAGTGGACTGTGCCTTTCTCCAACTTCTTAGCTTTCCCCTCTATCGATATTTTACAATCCTGGCTGAACAATTCCTTTTTCCTGCACCACTGGGCAGAATTTATCAAGGCAATGCACCACAGCACCGACTCAAATCAATCTGCAGGATTTTCCTCAGGTCCATTTCTCACAGCACACCACCATTTCAAACCTGAATTGAGACTCCAAATCATTGTCACCTTACTCACCTTATCGGTTTGTTTCAGGGTCCCAAGGATTCTAATCCTGAGGACAAACTCCAATGTTCCACTAAATCCAGATAGTTTTTTCGATGCATTTTTATGGCAGCTACCAGTCTGTGACCATGAGCTGCAATGTCACTTCCAGCCAGCCAGTACCTTGTTTATACTTCCTGGCTCCAACTAAAACTCTGCTGCCCAGGAGAGAGGTTTGTGTGTGTGTGTGTTTACAGGCAGCCGTGCTCAGAGCTCATCTCCCCACCAGCTTAAATGTTTTGAGAGAATGGGTGGGAGCATCCAAACATTTTAATCAGTTCTAGACAAGTTTATAAAATGCTCAGGAGGTCCAACTGGTCAAACCTGGTTTGACATTGGATTTAAACTCCATGCGGTTTCAAACCAAAAGTGATGTGAGACTGCCTCCTCTGGGGGTTTCTCATCACTTCTCTCCAGAGTCAGTTTGGGGCCTGACACCAGAGTTCTACTGTAAATATAGTGGGAGAGAAATTCGGTATTGCCCCGTTTGGGACGCAATTATCGGCCAGGCGCAAAGTTTAGCGCCTGGCGCTAATTATCGCCTCCGACTGCAAACTTGACTTCTATCGCCCCTGGAGGTGATTGTGAAGGGATAATTACTAGTCCTAGCCCCTTTAGGGCTACCCCGGATCAGGCGTATTCCCCAGACGTTCACTTTCAACTAAAGTTTGAGGTAGCCGAATCCTAAAGACGCTTAATTGGGTCTAAAGGTCCAGACTATCTCTCCCTAAAGGAAAGGAACAACCTGAAGATGTTACCGTCCTCCAGATAGCACTTTTAAGAAGTTTAGCTAGACTGTAACGTTCCGGATATTATGAGGGTCCGGATAACTCCCCCAGAATTCTGCAACTCCTCACCAAAGAGCGTACAGAGATTGAGTTCGCGAGTTTGATACAGAAGTATTATGTGAGATAATTCTAAAAATATATAGATTTATTAAAGAACCGACATGTAATTCCAGTAGGTGTTTCAATCGCAACATTAACAGTTCCAAAAGGAGTAAGCTTTTACAATCTTATTATCAGAGATCCTTATTCTCAAATCTTAACTTCGTTACATTTTTACAGTTCTTAGGGGGAAAAATTCAGCTGCTTGCGCCTCCCGTTAGCGCCTTAAGAGGGCGCTAATGGGGCGTAAAGCAGCTAACGCCCGGGCGCAGCGCCGCCCACGCCTCCCGAAAAATTCAGCGGGAGGTTAGCGGCGGCGCCAGCCGGTAGCGCCCTGTGGCGCTGCGCCGCCGGCGATGACGTCATCGCCGTGCGCAGCACCCCGCTCGCGCTCCAGCCGCGATCTTCAGTCGCGCCCCCTGATTTACCGCCAGACGCTATGTCCGACGGGTTCAGGGAGGCGTACGTGCGGCCGGGGCGGCGATATTTAAAGGGGAGGTGGCAGGCGGCCATTTTTGTTGCTGGCCGCCTGCCAGCACCTGCCCCGTTGCTGTCCCCGGCCCCCGTGAAGCCCCCCCACCATGAAGTGCCGGCTGCGCTCCAAGAGCCCGGCACTTCTCTTGAGTGCCGGGCTCTTTTGCCGGCACTCCCGATCCCTGGGGGCCCAGCTGAGCCCCAGTTCGCGCTGCGCAGGGTCCCTCCCCTTTAAGAAGGGGAGGAAGGCCTGCAATACCACGGCACGTAGCGCCAGGATATTCCCTCGCAGCGCCCCAAGAGGGATGCGGGGTGCTTCCAGTGGCGCCCCGCTTCCCTCTTGGGGCGCAACCACTGAAGTTCCGGCGCGGGGCCGCTAATTTTTTCGG
Source organism: Squalus acanthias (assembly GCA_030390025.1). Lineage (NCBI taxonomy): Eukaryota > Metazoa > Chordata > Chondrichthyes > Squaliformes > Squalidae > Squalus > Squalus acanthias. The sequence continues at coordinate 45,339,931 of CM059435.1, forward strand.
GGCGCTAAAAGTCGCGCCCCGGCGAGGTTAGCGCCCCAAATGGGGCGCGACTCAATTTTTACCCCTTAGTCTTATTCCAGGATATCCACCAAAATCAAATACAGTACAATACCTTGATCCCCGAGGTACAAAGAGTTGTAGACTTACAGAGCTTGCCTCTGAAGCCGAGAATCGCTTTGCCTCTTACAGCGAATCTATCATCCCATTTGAAAGTTCAATATTTATATCCTTTTTCAGTGGTATGTCCTTTGAAGTTTTCTGCTGATGTAAGCTAATTATCTCTAGTCATTTTTCTGCTGACCGCTGCTATTCTTACATTCACCTCACCTGGTAGCAATGCAGAATTATGTCTCCTGTGTAGGTGTCTCAAGCTTAACACAAAAACTGTGTAACAGCAGGTGCATCTATTTGATGTCATTTTTACCAAGGTCTTCTGTTTGTGTCTTTTTACAACGTGTAAATTAAAACACCTCAACCGGGTGCACCATTGTCTTCTTAGTTACCTCAGCTGGTTGCAACACAGAATCGTGTCTCCTGTGTTTCATTTGATGTCATTTTTACGAAGGCATATATTTCTTAATTTTCTGTGTTTGTTTCCAAAGTGTAATTTAGGACACCTTAACAGGGTGTACCATTGTGTTCTTTCCAAAGCTTCAGACTTCAGGAGCTTCCGACCTCCTGTTTCAACAAGGTTATTGATTCAATGTCAACAACTTATCTTATCTCAATAGCCTGTATGCTGTTTACAGTTTTAGATTGTTGAGGCTTCCAGATTTCCAAACCCAGTTTGTCATGTTTTAATAAGGCCAGAATTATTTCATAGAATGGTGTATTTTTCTGAATATGGCTTATTCCTTCACAATTGGAGCGCTAAATCAGGCGCTACACACCTCTCTTAAGGCACTAATGCCGAGGAGCGAGGCGCTACCTCAGAGCGCTGGCGAAGCTCATGTGATGTCAGTCAACAATAGAACACAGACACACTGGTGCTGGCCAGTTCTTAAAGGGGAGGGTCGATCTTGCTCTCCATCCACACCCTGCTCATTGCAGCCTTGAATCTCAGCCTGGACAGACCTGGACGTCAAATCTGTTGGAAAGAACAATGGAGAGGCCCAGGGAAAGAGCTCAGAGTGCAGCCCCCATAGTCTCTTCTAAATCGATGCAAGGAAGGTCAAATCAAAATCAACCTGCAAAGTGCTGCTCAGTACCCAAAACTCCTTCACACAGCATTGAATCTCTCCAGAAGTCTCTCTCTCTCTCTCTCAGAATGCGTGGTGCAAAAATGTCGCTGACAAAAAAAGGCAGGAGGCGGTCGACTTTAAATAGCGCTCCCCCAGTCCCTTCCCGACTGCAAAATGCTCCCCTCAACCTGTCGTTGCTAGCGGCAGGCGGTAAGGCAGGGGGCGCCATTCAATATCCGGTCCAGGGCGCAACAGGTGCGTTGCACACTCGACTGATGTCACGATGTGCGGGCGCAGGAGATTGTGGCGGTAGTGTTTAGCGGCGCCGCAAAATGTCTGGTCAATAGCGTGCAAAGTTAAAGCACATGGGATTGGGGGTAAGGTACTGATTTGGATAGAGAACTCGTTGGCAGACAGGAAGCAAAGAGTTGGAATAAACGGGTCTTTTTCCGAGTGGCAGGCAGTGACTAGTGGGGTACCGCAGGGATCGGTGCTAGGACCCCAGCTATTCACAATATATATAAAGGATCTAGACGAGGGAACTAGATGTAATATCTCTAAGTTTGCAGACGACACAATGCTGGGTGGGCGTGTGTGATGTGAGGAGGATGAAGAGAAACTCCAGTATGATTTGGACAGGTTGGGTGATTGGGCAGATGCATGGCAGATGCAGTATAATGTGGATAAATGCGAGGTTATCCACTTTGGTGGCAAAAACAGGAAGACAGATTATTATCTGAACGGCAATAGATTGGGAAAAGGGGAAGTGCAACGAGATCTGGGAGTCCTTGTGCACCAGTCACTGAAGGTAAGCATGCAGGTGCAGCAGGCGGTTAAGGAGGCAAATGGTATGTTGGCCTTCATAGCGAGAGGATTCGAGTACAGGAGCAAGGATGTCTTGCTGCAGTTGCACAAGGCCTTGGTGAGACCACACCTTGAGTATTGTGTGCAGTTTTGGTCGCCTTATCTGAGGAAGGATGTTCTTGCCATGGAGGGAGTGCAGCGAAGATTTACCAGACTGATACCTGGGATGGCAGGAATGACGTATGAAGAGAGATCGGGTCGATTAGGCTTATATTCGCTAGAGTTTAGAAGAATGAGAGGGGATCTCATTGAAACTTATAAAATTCTAACAGGACTAGACAGACCAGGAAGGATGTTCCCGATGGCGGGGGAGTCCAGAACCAGAGGTCACAGTCTAAGGATAAGAGGTAAGCCATTTAGGACTGAGATGAGGAGGAATTTCTTCACCTAGAGAGTGGTGAACCTGTGGAATTCTCTACCACAGAAGGCAGTTGAGGCCAATTCATTAAATATATTCAAGAAGGAGATAGATATATTTCTTAAGACTAAAGGGATCAAGGGATATGGGGAGAAAGCAGGGACAGGGTACTGAATTTGGATGATCAGCCTCTTAGGGCGCTAATGGGAGGCGCAAAGCAACCGAATTTTTCCCCCAGCATCTCTTCCACTTTATCTGTTTTGATACTAAAGTTGCAGTATAAATACACCCTCAGTGTTATTTTTAAGGTAGTTTTCTTGTGATTCAGAATCTAACTCGGGTGTTCATGTGCCTACTACGTCACACGGCACCCAATAATGAAATATGCAATGTTTATTAATATTGTACCATATAAATATATTATAATTACAACTTATGGTGTATTGTATAGTGATTCGCTTTTGAGTAGCTGAAAAGGTTTCTTGAGTATTGCTGAGTTTTAATTACCACGATTTAATTTTTTTGTGAGTTTTGTGCTCAGTCGACCTGGGGAAGTGAAACACTTTCTCTCTTTGCCCACAGTTTTAAGCATTCCTTGGTCACAACTATTGGGGGAAATTTTAACCCCCAAGAATGGGTAGGTTGGGAGTAGGTTGGGGCGGGGGGGTTGAAAATTTGTGACCCACTTCCGGGCTTAATGGAGACGCGTTTGGACGCTGGTGAGAAACTTACACACTGAAATCAGGGATTTAATAATTGGATGCGGGCGGGTACTTATTGGCTCAATTAATGTCCTTAGGAGACGTTAATGAGCTTGTTTTAAATTGTTTTTAACTTGGCTTCAAATTTAACTTGAGCAGTATGGGTTTCTTGGGGCTCGGGAAACTGACCAGGGAAACGGAGGCGAGTTTGAGCAGCAGTTCAGGTGGGTATTTAAACTCGTCATTGACCCATCTGAATAAAAGCTCACTATTGCAGCTGGTGTCTCGGCTCCCTCTGGCAAACGTTTGGCAGAGAGTTCTTGTGTGGATACAGCTTTTTGTTCAACCTTGGAGGCTTTCAAACTGACCAGATCAGGATGGGAAGCATCTTGGATGTGTTTGACAGCACATCAGAAGAGGTAGACCATCACCATTCACGGCAGCAACAACGTGTATGGTGGGATCGGCACGTGCACAGGAGAGAGATGCACGGGACAGGGGGTGCACAGGAGTGTGTAATATATGTGGGTAGAACAATTGAAGGACAGATATAGGATGAGTTGCTCGTCCATGTGCTTGCTTTATTAGGCCAGAGCGAACTGAGTATGCTCATACTAAACCATGTGACAAACCATGTGATAATACATTACACTGCTTTCCCCTTAAAAAAAAGTGTATGTTTTCCCCTCTCAAATACAACAATACTATTTACCAGCATTACATGTACCATGTAACAAAAACTCCTGGCTTTTTTTTCTTTTAAATGAACTACAAATACAGTTTAATAACAAGTTTGCGGAGCCTTCCTGATCTCCTTACAAAAGGCTCTGGTGTTGAACCAATCTTCAGGCTGTTTTGTTTTGGTTCTGAACTCAAAGAAGTAGGTACCATTACTCTGTTTCCCCACTTGATACAACTTTGCTCACAGGACGACGGTAATGGAATGGTTTCAATTCTGTGTCCATACACTGATCAGTCCATCCATTCAAGGTGTTTTCATTCACTCTTTTCAGTACTGAGTCCTTTTGAGTCTCACCTGCAATCTCAGTTGCATTCACGGGAAAGTCTTTGTCAACTGCACCTAGCATGAAAATCTCACCTTCACTCCCAACACACAAGTCCTCGTGGCAACCTGGACAAGGCATCTGCAATTGCGTTTTGCTTTGAAGTGCGATATTCAATCGTGTAGTCATATTGTGCCCAACGTTGCATTCTTGAAGTGGCCATTGCAGGGATGGCAGATTTTGGCCCCAATATTGCTAAGGGCAATTTGTGATCGGTTATCAGGGTAAACTTTCTGCCGATCAGGAACTGTTGAAATTTCTTGATTCCAAACACTATGGTGAGTGCTTCCTTTTCAATTTGCGCGTAGTTTCTTTTGCTCTTTGTGAGGGTTCATGATGTGAACGTGATTGGTTTCTCTTGGCTTTCATCCATTACGTGGTTATGACCGCTCCCACACCATAGCTGGAAGCATCACACGCTAACTTAAGCTCATGCTCTGTGTTGTAGTGCACAAGTAGAGCATCACTAGAGAGACTTCTCTTACAAGCATCATAAGCTTTCTGTTGTGCTTTCGTCCACTTCCACTGGACATCCTTCTTGAGGAGCTCATGCAATGGAGCTAACATGGTCGCTAACTCAGGTAAGAAACGTGTGTAGTACTGGGCCATTCCAACGAAAGATCTTAACTCAGACACGTTCTGTGGCTTTGGAGAATTGATGACAGCATCAACCTTTTCCTTAAGTGGTTGCAAGCCAGTTGCATCAACTTTCAGGCCAAGGTACACAACCTCAGGCTGCACAGAAGCACATTTGCTCCTTTTCAATTTGACATGGTGCGAATTCAACCTTTGAAGCACCATATCTAACACTTCTAGATTTTCTTCCTCACTGCTTGTTGCAATCAGCACATCGTCTTGATTGCATAAGCAATTTGGAACTCCTTGCAAAGTCTTATCCATCGTCGCCTGGAAGATTTTGGGGAGGACTTTACACCATACGGTAGCTTGGTGTATGAGTACAGTCCCTTGTGTGTGTTGATAGTGAGATACTGTTGACTCTCTTTGTCAACATTTAGCTGAGTGTAAGCGTGCGACAGGTCAAGCTTGGAGAAAACCTTTGACCCAGAGAGTGCTGCATACAAATCTTGTGATGTAGGTAATGGGTACTGCTCATCGTCAACTGCTTGGTTGACAGTAACTTTGTAGTCACCGCACAAGCGTACAGTTTTGTCTGCTTTGGGCACTACCACAATCGGGGTAGCCCATTCACTTTTGCCACTTTTTACTAGCACTCTGTTCTCTCTCAGCTTCGCTAGCTCTTCCTCCACCTGACATTTCAGTACATAGGGGACCAACCTTGCCTTACAATAGACAGGCTTCGGGTTGGACTTGATGCGGATATGTGCGTCATACCCAGTGATGCCCTCATAACTGTCTGTGAACATGCTTTTATACTTCTTCAGCATTGTGTCGAGTTGCTTCTTTGAAGCATCTACACTGAAGATGTTTTTCCAGTCTAGTTTTAACTTTCTCAACCAGTCTTTGCCCATGAGGGTTGGCCTGCTGTAGCTCACTACAATAATAGGCAGCTTTACTAACTGGCCATTGTGTTGAACTGTACATTCCATTTGTCCACATGTCTCTAGGATTTCTCCGGAGTATGTTTTTAATTCTACGGAACTCTTTGTAAGTGGTTCTTGATCAAATTTACTCTCATAGGTGTCTTTACTCATGATAGAACAGTCCGCCGCTGTGTCGATACACATATCAATATATTGCTCATTGATCAAAAGTTTTGTACGGAAGTCTTTCTCATGACTGCTAGCATTGCCGCTAGTGGCATAGATACTGTAGATGCCTAGTTCTTCAACATCATGTGTGTTCACTTCAATATTGTGAACTCCTCCCTTTTGTTGTTGCTGCTTTGCATTGCCACTAGAATGGTTCTTACTTCCTGCTTTAGATCTAGCTCTGCAAGCTGTTGAAATATGGCCTTGCTTCTGGCAGTGAAAACACTTCACATTTCTGTATTGGCGCGAGTAGGTTTGTCAATGTTCCGTAGCCATCTGGCCCGATCTCTGTTAGAAAAATTGCTTTGTTCCATTCGCGAATTACGTTATTTTGAACTTGAACATTCTCATCTGCACCTTCGGTCTCAATAATGTTATTGGCCTTAAAAAACATCTCCATCTGTTCAGTGTAAGAACTGAATGGTTCACGAGCTCGGTCATACATGCCGAGGTTTCCGATGAATCTCGTAGGCATGCCCATGATTGTCCCGATCCTGTCGAACAGTGACTCAGCGCGCTACCTGTGTACCTTAAACTTTTCCACATGAAGGTTGAACACTGTGTCCTTCCATGATCCCTAAAAATGACTCTGGGATCCCATTCTCATCGCCAAAAATGTAATATATGTGGGTAGAACAAATGAAGGACAGAGACAGGATGAGTTGCTAGTCCATGTGCTTGCTTTACTAGGCCAGAGCGAACTGAGCATGCTCATATTAAACCATGTGACAAACCATGTGATAATACATTACAGAGAGGAGCTGAGGTTGCAGGAGTCACTACCCACGTCACAAGGTTTACCGATAGCCTCAGCTTCCTTGAGCTCTCAGACGAGCAGTGCTTCTGCAGGCTGAGGTTGTCACGTCAGGTGGTGGCAGATAGCTGCAGCCTCCTACAGGAAGAACTGTTCCTTGCTGGACCAGTGGCTGTGAAGGAGATCACCGCCCTCAACTTTTTCACCTCTGGGTCCTTCCAGGACCCTGCCAGAGACACATCCAGGATCTACCCCGTGGCTGTACAAAAATGCATAAAGCAGGTCACTGATGGCTTGTTTTCCAGGACCGGCAATTATTAAAATTTCCCCTGTGATGACAATAGTCAGAGTGAGTGGGCACTTTGATTCACCTCTCTGGCTGTATTCCCCCTGGTACAGGGTGTCATCGACTTCACATACGTGGCAATCCGAGCACCACCACATCAACCAGGGGTTTTTATAAACCACAAGGGATATTTGTCCATCAATGTGCAGCTGGTGTGCAACCACAAGAAGAGGTTCATGCAGGTCTGTGCCAGATTCCTTGGGAGCTGCCATGATGCCTTCATACTGAGGCAGTTCAACATCCCAGACCCTTTCGTTGAGGAAGCAGGCTGCTTGTAGGAGACAAGGGATACCCACTCCAAACTTGGCTCATGACACTTATGAGGAATCCCAGCAATGAGGTGCAGGAGCGCTACAACGAGAGCCACATGACCACCAGGCGTGTTATCAAGCAAGCCATCAGAATGTTTAAGATGCGTTTCAGGTGCCAAAATAGGTCTGGAGGCGTCCTTCAGTACTTGCCAGCGAGGGTGTCCAGAATGATAGTGCTGTGCTGTGTCCTGCACAACATTGCACAGCAGAGAGGATTGCAGGTGGAGGAGGACGAAGGGGCTCATCACTCATCTTGTGATGAGGAGAACATAGAGGAGGAGGATGAAGATGGGGCACCCATCATCAGACCAGCCGCTTACATTACTGCCAGGGATGCTCTAATATCGTGAAGGTTCACCAAATGTAAAACATAACAAATGAAATCCCGCGGTCTACTCCCACTTCCAGGACCGTTCCCCCACCCTCCTGTTGCACTAAACAGTCCTTCAACCACCCATTGCACGTACACCCAATGGGTCCCGGCATGTATTGACATTCATCATGAAACAAGTGAAAGGGTGAGTTAGCCCTCAGGAGGCAAGCATGAGCAAGATGTGGAAGTGGTGCAAATCATTAAATTTTATGTGGCATTATAAAAAAAGGAAACATAACAACATAACATTTTGTCAAATAGCCATGTGTATACCCCGGTGAATTACAATTTCTTCAACTTAGGCTTCCTACCACTTCTACATGGTGCATCCCGTGTGCCTTCAGCAGAGGTAGAGGCAGATCCCTGCCCTGACTGTTGAGATGTTTTTGGCCTATGCCCTCTGGGTTTTGAAGCCCCCTGAGAGCCCCGCCAAAGATTATTGCAGCTGTACCTATGCAGGGACAGACTTGGTCATCGGGAGATGAGGCAGCATGTCGGGTACTGGCTGGGGGTCAACAGGTAAGAAGTGGGAGCACTTTGAGTGGTGTTCCCATTTCCATGTCCTCTTTCACCATCATCCCTCTCCTGGGCCAGTGCCACATCACTCCTACCACTCTGCTGCAGACCAGCTTGGTGCAGATCAGTGGCACATTGTAAGGCCACCGATATGGTATCTGTCATCCTGTTTAAGGCAGTAGACATGTTAGCATCCAAAGTCTGCATGGTCGTAGTCATGGCCTGCATGGTGGCCACTCTCTCCATGGCAGACATTCTCACAATTCCCTGCACCACCAATCCACTAACAATCAAGTTGGACTCCTCCAACCTTTCCGCTATTGTGGAGAGTGTGCATGGCACATCAGTACCTGGCTAAGTTGCTGATGCACCTCTGGCATTCTCTTTCTCAGTGATAGCCCCCGGGGTTCAGTATCTGTCCAGCTGAGCAGAGCTTGGAGAGGATTGTGCCCCTGATGCAGACTCTCCACAGCTGTCCCTGCCACCTGTGTCTGCTCGTGCTCACTTGTGAGTTATGAATCACCAGGTGAAAATCCAATTAACTGTCTAAGTGTACCCACCGAAGAAATATTTGTAATTCTGTTACCAGCTATCTGCGAGGTCCCTGTCTCTCCATCTTTGACTCAGAGAGATGCAAATGTGCCAATTATCGTCAGGGCCTACTCTTCTGCATCTGTGAGCTGTACTATTGTGGTGGCCCACCTCCAGTCCTCTCCCTATCCCTTGTGTTTTGTGCTCTCTTTTCCTACAAGGGGCAAAAAATCTGAGCTGTGAGTGAGTGAAGGTGAGGTATTCACCCGATGGATGCAGTGCATTTGATGAGGGTGACTATGAGACAGAGGCATCACATTGCACAAGGATTGGGGTGAGTGTCAACGGTGGATGGATAACTGGGTTGGTGATGAAGTGCATAGAAAGTGAAGGCTGGGTGCTGCTGAAAGTTGAGTGGGTCTGAGGAGTGATGTGATGGAGAACACTTAGCAAGACAGATTGAAAGGGTGGCGGGGGGCTTAAAGTACAGGATGTAGTTGAATCAGCAAATGTACTCACTTTTCCTGACCTGGTTCGGTCATTAAACCGCTTCCTACATTGCATCCATGCTGTGGCCGCTACGCTCCTGCTGCTGCTCACCTCCTCAGCTACCTCCAATCACACCTTCTTGGTGAGAGCCGCAGGCTTCTTCCTCTCATTGCTGGGGAAATGTATGTTCCTCCTGCTCCAGACTGCACCCAGCAGTAATTCCAGTGAGATATCATTGAATCTGGATGCTGCCCTTGCTCTATATCCATCATTTATCCTGAACACCCCCAATTTCCATTTGTGCACTGTCCCTTTAAATACAGCTGAGATCACGTCATGCGGGTGCGCATCACGCCCACTGCGCAGCTTGGAGACGCGAAACTCAGAAGTCAAAATTAATTGGTACAATTCAGTTGCGATCGCAAATTCCGACCTGCTCAGTTGACTCTTGGGTTTCCCCCAAGCAATTGCACTCCCCCCCCACCTTGGAGGCTGCCTTCATATTAATATCGAGCCATCGGAGCTGGTTTTTGTCTCACTACCACCCTGTTTGAACCTAAAAACAGGGAGTTAGCGGGACCAAAATTGCAGATTTAAATGAATTGTCAACATACCACTGGAAGTCTGCCAGTTCCGATTTTCGAGCGGACCTCAGCCAGAACACCTGGCGGAAATAGGTGGGGGCCTCGTTAATGTATGTAAATCAGGGTCAAATGGCACAGTTAAAACCCCAACGCCATTTTCATCTCCACCTGTGTTATTCAACCAGTTAGGAGGTGGCCATTTTCAGTGGTATATGAAGTGGGTTTTAGTTACTGAGGTGATTTTAAAGTGCTAGTAGTGGCTGTACCATGGTCATAATTCTTAAGAGGCTTCTGGCAATTCCACTCTGGCTAAAGGACAAAGAGGAGGCGGAGGAGGAAGTGGAAAAGGAGCAACAAGAGAAGAAGCAAATGGAGCTGCAGCTTCAGGGAGACCAAATAAAAGGAGACGTGCTTGCAGGAATCCTCACCCTCCCAACAGAGTGTATAGGCCCAGGACAACATAGCTGTAGTTCTCGGAGAAGAAGTGAATAAGGAGGCTGTGCTTCCCACCACCCGCCCAATATACATTATATACAAAAACGACCTTGTTATAGATGAGATGCAGTGAATTTGGTGCAATTTGGCCCAGACTAGAAAGAGTACCCCTCAGAAGAGCCCTATTATGGCATTTTCCATTTCCCACAAGCAATATTTCTTGTGACCTGTTGAAGCCAGATTGCTCAATTATTGCCCAGTTGATGTCAAGGCGATTGATGTGTGACATTTTCTGAATGCAGACTCTAAGCGTGTATTCAGATGGCATTTACTATTGTTTTAAATGATCACAGAAATTCAACTGTTTACTGTTCCTGTTTCTTCAAGGACAGTATGGGAGCGTCGACCATGTTTTCACTTGAAGATAACCACATTGCTGTGGAGAAATGCAAATGTCACTCTTGTAGTTAGCTAATGATTGTGCTCATGTAAACAATGGCTAGTGTCAGAAACTACAAGGTTTAGGCCAAAATTGGAAGCTAATTTGCCTTTTTTTCTGGAAAGGTGTTTCCCTGCCTCAATTTCGAAAGCATACTAACTCAGTGACAAGCATTGACATTCATTCAAAATTAAGTTCAAAAGTTCATACAGTTCCAACATAGTCCCACAAAGGGCAAAGCAACCTTCTGAGCATGCCTTAAAAAGAAAGAAAAATGGAGTCTTCTCTGAATCGATAAACCTAATAGCAGTCTACAGGTTTTAACAGCTCTGCTCAGATGGACACAAGCAGGAGTCACAATAGATGCAAGTGAATTGAAAAATGCCAGTGCTGAGAAATGGAATACTTTTTTCACTTTTTGCACTCAGTGTTACGCTCAGATTAAGTGGGTCAGATAAAAAAGGAAAGGTTGCCTACACTCTGCTGCAGAAATACTTAAACCCAAACTCAGAAGAGAATCAGCTACGTTATCAGTGCGACTTTTCCATTTCGTTTTTGCTGTGGACGTGCAGCCACTTTAGCCTACTTGAGATCATCCAAACTCATTTTATATGGGGCTCTTACAGGCAGGCGAGAGGGCATTTTTATCCCATTCACCTTAGCTGAATCCAAATGCAGGTCCTGAAGGTGAGAGGACGGTGTGTATCTACTCACTGTACTCTGCAGGCTTTGTTATAATTAAACTGGACTGTCCTTTCAATCTCATTACATCAGAACGTTTGTTTTCCCCATCATTCTTTTCACAACTGCACCATCTTCCCCCAACCAGAACAGATTGTAATTTTCAGGCAAGTGCTAGAATGTTTCATCTGTCTCATTGAGGCATGTAGGTAGAAGTTAGTGGAAGCACCACCAAAATTACAAGATGCTTTCAGAAAATATGAATACAAATGTTATTATACATGACACATTTTAATGAGTATTTGTTTGCATTTTTCAATGTTTATGAGAGCTGAAATTACTTATTTTAAAATACAAAGTCAATTGATCAGCCGCAGGCTGGTATGCAAAAGAGCCATCAGTACAGGCTCCAATACAACATGCAGCGGGGCTCAGTTAAAAGGTGCAAAAGCGCCATTAATATTAACTTCCCATAATACACAGACTATTTTCATAATGTTTGGATAATATATTTCTTGGCTGACAGAATGTGCAAGAACCAATATATTCCATGGAATAATTGCATCATCTCAGTCTGTACTTATCCTTAAATCCTTCAGTCTCCTTCCCAATCAGACATTTATACAGTTCTGTTTTGAAGAGTTAAATGACACCGCACCAACTGTTTTTCCTAGTCCTAAAAGCTGAGTTCAATTGTATTGGCTGAGACCAGGTAACTTAGCATAGAGCAGGGATTGAACCGAGCAATTTCCTGGTCTGGAGGGCTCAGTACAGCATTTACTGAGAACCCTGATATTTCTGTTTTTTAATGAGCCTCTAAAGAGGTCCTGGAGCTGGGTATCATTTGCATCGCCTCTCCTGAGCTTGTCGCACTTCACACTGTTCAGCAGCTGAGAAGGTGGGCAGGTGACCTCCTCGCAGGACCTTGTCTACACAATTCTCCAATGTGTGTGTGTCAGGACGCTCTTTGCCTTTTCTAGGCACATTCCCCTGATACCATGACCGACATCTAGAAATCACAGGCAGGGCCCTACAAGCCACTGGTACAGAGTGTGAAACATGCCTCACTTTTATAACTTTAATTGATACCAATACTGAGCCAGACAAACCAGAAGGGTCTTGTATTCCATCTATACCCTGTGCTGAGCTAACTAATCTCAGCTGGGACAGCAGTAAGGGGTTCTACAATTGGCCATAGTGTCCTTAAGTTAGGGAAGGGAAAATCAGCCGGGGTCAGACAACGTTCCCGCTAAGCTGCGCAACCGCGCAGCTGTCTGGAGGTCCCGCACAGCCGGAACCGGCATTACAAATCATGGATTTCGCGCATGCGCAAAATTTTGAATGGGCTGCACAGCCCATTAAAGGGACCGCGCACCCCCCAAAAAATTAGGGGGAACACTGGGCCCAGATACTAATCACTATACAGGGACCCCTGCTGGAAAGGCTTGTGTGGACACCAGGTGAGGGTAGAATCAGGACCAGCTGTAATGCCCACTGCAGTAGATTAGCTTAAGACTGTCAAGTCCCACACATGAATAATAGCTATTTAGGCAAGATACAAGAGGGTGGCCACTGCCTACAGAACTTTGTCCTACCAAGGAGCTGCTGTCTTTATTGGGGGGAGGGGATAAAAAACTGGAGGAAAAAATTATAAATTAAATACATTGGTTATGAAAAATTTACGTATGTAATATAATAATTCCTTGAGATAAGCCAAGATAGTTCCTGACCAAAATTAATTTGCTTTGCCCAGTCTTAATTATCTGAATGTGTCCTCCTGCCTATTTCCCTTCATGGCTTATGAACTGAATTAATTTTATCCCTTTTATCTGTTTGAACGCACTTCTGCATTTTTCTGATATGTTGTAGCTGGATTGTCTGCTCGGCCGTTGTTCCATAACTCCTTAGTTCCTTACCATCCGCAGTGGCACAACAATACCTTTTTAAACTGCAGTTATATATCCGGTAGTGCTCACCACTAAATTTTAATCAACATTTGCAACTAAGTTAATAAAAAATAATATGCAGTTGTTCAAGTGTGAAATACATCTTGTGCAGAAAAATTCGTGAAGTTCCTTTTTATGTTGATAATTCAAGGGTAGCAGAATAAAACTGAAATCCCGCAGATGTCACATAGCATTGCCTTTTTAAGTCAACCTTAATATGTACAAACCAAAGACAAGGTTGACACCAGCAATAAAGCTGGACCTTTTTCATGGAATTACTTGATAGAAAGAGACTGACACCTCTTCCAGCAAATGCTGCCCTTTCTGCAATCAGGAGAGAACAAGGGCAGACTAAGGTGCAGCCACCATGGCATGAGAGATGGATTGTAACGGTTATAACTAATGGCAGATAGATGAATGATTAATGAAACCAGGCTGAACCTAATAACAAAATCTACAACTCTTGCCAGAAAAAAACTCCATCCCCCCTGTGGTTAGTTTGAAATTTCAGATCCTCATTCACCATCCATGTCTGCTTTTATTTTGCTCCGTAAGACACAGTAAAGATTTTAAAGACTTATTTTTCTATAGCTGAGGTAAATCCACTCTGATTGCTATAACCGGGGTCACTATAATTCTAAGGCACTTCGAGGCCAATTTCTGCAGTAAGGCCAATCAAATTATGTGATATGAGACTATAGGTTCTACAGCAAGTTTGTAGTTTGGGGACATCTCAATCTCAATGAAATACAGATTTTGAAAATATTGCTAAAATGTTTGCTTTTGCTTAGAAAAATTGGACAGTTTAAACTGTTTAAAAAAAGTTTATTGTGCTTAACCTTTGAGTACTCATGTTGTGCTTAGTTGTTTACAGTAATAGCCTTCCAATTAGCACCTTGCCGTCTCACCTGTACTTTTTACCTCACCAGGTAAGGCATTTGATTTGCTGCTTGCTAATCTCAATGAACTTCATATCTTGCATATTTAAGAATTTCTACAGAATTAGTTGACTAAGTATCTAACATTCAAGTAGCGACACAGGTTAATAAGGCCATAAAAAAAGCAAACCAAATCAACTGAGATAAACTGAGGCTGCCCTCTCAGGCGGATGTAAAAGATCCCATGGAACCATTCAAAGAAGAGCAGGGGAGTTCTCCCAGTGTCCTGGCCAATATTTATCTCTCAACCAACATCACTAAACAGATTATCTGGTTATTTACCTCATTGGTGTTTTTGCGTAAATTTTCTGCCGCGTTTCCTACATTACAACAGTGATTACACTTCGCAAGTACCTCATTGGTCGCAAAGCACTTTGGGACGTCCTGAGGTCATGAAAGCTGCTCTATAAATGCAAGTCTTTCTTTTATCTCAACAGTCCTCTCTCTACTTTAATTAGCCTCTGGAATCAGTCAACTATGGTTAAATTAGGGATGGGCAATAAATGCTGCCCTTGCCAGTGACGCTTACATCCCACGAATGAATAAATAAAAAAAAACAATTTTAAATTGCCACAGAAGTGATTTCATCAAGTTGATCACATCACAAAAATTGAATAGATTCACAAAGAATAGGCATTTTCTCAGCAAACCAAAAGTCACAGATACTTAATAATCCGCCTCAAAATTATTTCTGTGCTTCCTACATGTTTAGTGGTTAAAAAATATATTGTTCTGAACAAAATTAATATAAATCCTTCACAATACACAATAGGAATCTATAGTTTGCAAAGGAAAAGTTAATCCAACCACTCCACAGGCCTTAACCCTCAGAAATATTGGAGTAAATTTTCCTTCCTCACTTGCAAGTCAGGCTGCGCACTTTTGAAAACCGTCTGACTAACTGAACCAGGGTGAATTTCTGGCCTAAGCGCATTACATGGCCTGGGCTGGAACTGCCTGGGAATGAGTAGGCAGTACAGATCAGGGGAGGGAAGTATTAGAACATAAGAACATAACATAAGAAATAGGAGCAGGAATAGGCCACTTGGCCCCTCGAGCCTGCTCCGCCATTCAATAAGATCATGGCTGATCTTGGGCTCAAAGCCACTTCCCTACCCGCTCCCCATAACCCTTCACTCCCTTATCTTGCAAAAATCTGTCTATCTCCACCTTAAATGTATTTAATGACCCAGCCTCCACAGCTCTCCACAGATTTACGACCCTCTGAGAGAAGAAATTTCTCCTCATCTCAGTTCTAAAAGGGCGACCCTTTATTCTGAAACTGTGCCCCTGAGTTCTAGATTTCCCCACGAGGGGAAAAATCTTCTCTGCAACTACCTTGTCGAGCCCCCTCAGTATCTTCTATGTTTCAATAAGATCACCTCTCATTCTTCTAAATTCCAATGAGTATAGGCCCAGCCTGCTCAACCTTTCCTCATAACTCAACCCCCTCATCTCTGGAATTAACCTGGTGAATCGTCTCTGAACTTCCTCCAATGCAAGTATATCCTTCCTTAAATAAGGAGACCAAAACTGTACTGTATTGATCTTCTGGCTGCTATCAAAAATAGCAGCCAGTTGGTCTCCAGCCCAATATTCCAACAAATATCCAGATATCATAGTTTATACATTTAAGATAATGGGGCAATTCAGTAGAATAATTTACCCTTTTAATTAGAAGATTAAAAGCCGTCAGCAGGCTGAAATATTTGAAACCAGACAAAATTCACCAAAACCTGTGTAGTAAACAGCCATTCCAAATGTACTTGCTATAATCCTTGCAATTGCGACAACCTTTTGTTCTGAAAATGTAAGCGTACAACTGATTGAACATATTTTGGTGAATCCTCTTTTGTCTGGGAGACAGTTTAGAAGATTAGAAGATAATGAAATATTGGGAGTATACTGTGCCAAAGTGCTCTGGCACACTGTTCTATAGCTACAGGTTGAAGGTTGAAGCCAAAGTATAGAAAAGAGAGAGGGTAGGCGAGCGATATCGGATCAGCCGTCCGTTATACATCTCTCCTGATTTTCATCTCTTATTAACTTTAATAGAATCTAAAATCAGGAGAGATAGATGTGTAATGTGCAGCTGGTTCGATATCGCTCGTTTTACACTCTCGCCCACAGTTAAAATTACTCAAAAGTTTGGTTCTTGTGCGTGGTTCTAAGAGATGTGGGGGTCACAAGTGAAATGGTATCAGTAGTCATGGATCTGTCTCTAATTTACAAGCCGATGTCTCAGTTTTAGATCACACTTCGCAACTTTGGAGAATTTGAATGATAACTTGTGCAGCATACCACTTCTGAGCTTGGTCTTCATGGCTGGTGATATAGCTATCTGAAGCTAGCATCTGCTGACCTTTGCTTTACTAGGAGCAGAGATACTAATTTCTGTCACTAGAAGTCAAGTAAAAGAGGTTGGATTCCTGTGTGGAAAAAAAGGTGAAGTTGTAAAATAATGCTTTCCCCGTAATAAATACCTGTCATTTTAGTATTGTATCCATTTATCACACCGTATGTGCTGAGGAAAACTTGCCAATCTCTTTAGATAATTAAAAGTACAAAAATGCCTTAATGCTTCTGTCATTTTGCAGAATATTTGAAATGATTGCATTCCTTCTGAGTGTATTGTTATGGAAAATTATTTTGAACAACTTATTTTATATTGGTTAGGATACACCATCAACCCATCTTATCTCTGGGTCAAGTGCAGCGACAAACATAATAGTGAACATATCATATCTGTCCCTGTATAGTGCATGGTCATGACAAAAAATATCAGACTCTGGTTGGGAACAGACAGGAAAACGCAAGTACAATTTTCTCAGTTGGCACACTTCCAAGATGATGCAGTCAACTAGCATTCAGTAGCTGCTCCAAGAATATTTTTTACGGTTACGTTTTTTTTAATAGAAAACGTTTGTTATGTTGTTAGCAATTCTACTTGGAACAACACTGTAGTGGATGTGGCATACATCTCCTTTATTAGCATACAAATCTGTGAGATCCACAATTCCACACAACATTTACATTACACATTTACAGCCCATATATATGACTGAATCACAAAAACAAGAGGCGAGACAACCAAAAAATTAATTAATCTTGGGGTTTTGGCTGGCAGTGACTGTCAGCTATTGGTCTGAATCTCATGAAGTTTAACAGGGATTATCTGCATGACAAACACATCAGGGTAGAATTTCAATGTGGGTCACCCTGATCCCCCACCTGGCAGAAACACCCAGAGAAATGGCATAAATAGCCATTTATGCCATTTCTCCGGGCTTTTCGCTGATCTTTGGCCAAAGTTACAATGAGAGATCGGGGGAACCCTCACAGAAATTTTACCCATACACAAGTGCAAAGGCTACACTGGATACAGGGAAGTGTAAAGTTATAAGATTTGGCAGAGGGAAGGTTGGTGTCGATTCTGTGCTACATGGGAATGTACTTGAGGTAGCAGAGCAGGAGAGAGATCTTGGGGTTTTAGTGGACAGGTCACTAAATCTATCAGCACAATGTTCCCAGACTGTTGAAAAGGCCAATGGAATGTTGGGAATACATAGCAAAGGCTATAACATATAAATCCAGGGAGGTCATTTAAAAACAGTATTTGGTCCTGGTGAATCCCCATCTGGAATATTGCATATAGCTTGGGTCTCCCTCTTTCAAAGAGGATATTCAGTTATTGGTGGGGGTACAGAGAAGGTCTAAACAGTTGATCCCAGAACTTAAGGGAATGATTGATGAGGAAAGCTTGATTACCCTGGGCCCTTTCTCTCTTGAAAAGAGACTGAGAGGGGATATGATAGAAATATTTAAAATTATGAAAAGGTTTAGACAAATTGGATCCAAGTAAGCTTTTCTGCCGTGTACAGAATTTAAGCATAGAGGGTCATATTTACAAATTAAGGACAACAAAAGAAAATAAGAAATGCAGGAGAAACTTTTTCCCTAAAAAGATGGTAAGTATGTAGAACGGATTATCGGCATGGGCGGTGGAACACAAAATGTTAATGGGTTTCAAGATGGAACTAGACAGGTTCTTGTCAACACATGAGATTCAGGGTTATAAGAAATGCATCAATGGGATAATGTGGATAGGTGGGCTAGATTGACTAAAAGTCTTCTCCTGCCTGAAACTCTTACTGCTCACACAATACATATAACTTAAGGAAAATGGATGTGAACAAGGTACAGACAATATAGGAGACATATTTTAATCTGATTCTTTATTAATTAAAGGAGTAATATTCTTTAATATTAATTAGTAATGGCTTCCACTTGCAAAATCTTTTTTTATCCAAGGACTAGTTTTCTCACTTACTTTTGACTGTTTTCTTTCTAATTCAGTTGTAACTCCTTGCTTGATTTTCATCATTCGCAAATATTTCCATCCTGTAAATGATTGCTTCCTGCAATAACATTTACATTTTTAGTATGTTTTTCAACTGCAAAAACACCTATTTATTTCAACTCTTAATTACTCATCAGGACATGTGAGTGTAGAAATTTGTGTTGGTGATGTTACCATACAAATGCTTAATGTGCATATACCAAATTCTTCTCTCTGCTATCTTGCTGGATGTGTTAATCTGTCTTTTTAAATGAGTTAATACCTCTATTAAAATAGCAGAGAGAAATTTGCTATGAGCCTGTTAAGTATATTTTTATTAATGCTTGGGATATGGACATTGCTGGCAAGGTCAGCATTTATTGCCCATTCCTAGTTTCACCTCAGAAGGTGGTGGTAGACCTTCTTCTTGAAGCGCTGCAGTCCGTGTGGTAAAGGTGCTCCCACAGTGCTGTTAGGGAGGGAGTTCCAGGATTTTGACCCAGTGACGATGAAGGAACGGCGATATATTTCCAAGTCAGGATGGTGTGTGACTTGGAAGGGACTTGGAGGCGGTGGTGTTCCCATGCACCTGCTGCCCTTGTCTTTCTAGCTGGTAGAGGTCACGGGTTTGGGAGGTGCTGCCAAAGAACAATAAATTGCCAACATTAAATTTTATGCTTTGGTAATTTATGGAGACTTGTTTTATTTATGAGTGGCCTTATTCTTTTACAACCTGCTGCACAATCAGCTTGCTATCATTCTCTGTAGAATTTAATTTGTGACAACTCTTCTTATCTGACAACTTCGGTTTCTACTGACTGCTTGCTTTCACCAATTCATCCTCATTACACCTCCCAACATAAGACTATGCCATAGCTGTTTTGATTGACTCAGGTGTCAACCATGACTAATGGCATGGGAGTCTCATTGAAATGAATTTGGGCAGTCTTAGTGAAGTTGCTGGTATGTGTGACTCCAAAGAATAAATCTACCCAAATTCAGCACTAAGTTGCTAATCTCACTAATGCAGGTTCAAGTATAGCCATTGAAAGGAATGGAAATATTATATTGCTGCACTAGCATGCACTAGTCCTTTGCAACAAAATTAGACCCTGCATCCAAGTCAAACTATGATTGACTTGGAGAGGGTGATTTTAACCCTATCTGCCTGGTGGAAACCAGATGGGTAGGCAGTTAAAATGCCCTGCGTTATTTACCTGCCTTGGAGTCACAAGGATCCCATCCTCTGCGATTTTAACCTGCTCTCTTGAGCAGGCAGCAAGGACACCCGCCCAAAGCTGCAGAGGTCCTCTTTGCATATGCATGTCGGGTCCCGATGACATCATCGGGACCTGACTGCAATTTTAACTCAGGCCTGATTGAGGAAGCCACTGGAGCTTACCCGCGCGGCCAACGTGGGACAGAGGAAGAGAAGCCTGAGAAGAAGCCGATAAAGGTAAGTGGATGTCTTTCCTTTGTGGGGCTGGGAGGAGCAGGAATACTCCTTGGGGCCCCACAATGAAAGCGTAGGCCCTTCCCTGTCCTGAACTGCCCCCCTTCCTGAAGGCAGGACCCCCTGTGAGAATCCCCCGGAACCTGATCACACCACCTACCTTCTGTCAGCAATTGATTATCTGCGCTTCTCAATGACTTCCTGCCCGGAATGGAGGCATGAAGCCAGGGAGAGTTAAAATAGCCCGGGCCTGATTTATGCGCCAGCGGTCATCTCGCCACCCACCCACTGAAAACCTGAAAGAGGCCAGAGACACTTGAAGCTAACACTGGGTGAACAGTTCCATTGTTCAACACTTACTTCCCTCACCTTGATGAGCACAAAATTAAATCACCCATTTAAATGTAGATTCTTTGAAATATTACTTTAAGTGATCAGAAGTTGTCAAGGTCAGACATATCCAGAGAGTCACAACTGGTTGATCTCAGTAGAAGAAAACATTCAGGCTGAAACACCACATGGAGTCTTATAGAGCTGAGCTATCGTTACTGACTGCAAGTTTAAATCTGCACTTGCTGTCAGCAAGGATAAATCAGTGTTATTGACATATAAATCCATGACTGCAGTGTTTAGAATGAGGTTGGATTTTCCTTCTACAAAGAGGTCAGATGTGACGGTTCAAATAAACTGGACTTCAAAAGGTTTTTCATTTAAAATCCAGAAATGTTCTTGATAATTCATTTGCATAATAACATCAACAACACTACATAATTTTTAATAAACAGGCAACTTTATTTCCATAAAATATCTTCCCATTGTAAACATGGATCCCTGCTTACAATGGTTACATTCTTGCAATGATGTCTCCCAGAACACTAAGAGATGTTCTGTTCATGCATACCTTTGAGGCAATCTTCAACTATAATCCGAGATTTCTCTTTGCCTCATTAGACGCAGGTTCTTTCTGATAAATTAGCTCCTCAGGATCCATTGTCCCATCTGGTTAACTCTATGTAGCTTAGGTGGCTTCTCACTCTAGTTATCTAACTTAAATTCTGTTTCACCAGCAATGGTTTCATTCTTCAAGATGTAACAGATTACTCACATGCTACATATTTTGCCAAGGCTATATTGTAGTGGACCTCTATCTGGAGGTATGCTCCAAGAGTGCACTTACAAGAATGCAGATGTTTTCTTGATCACTCACTCAGGATAATATGGTACCTTCTCTTTGCAGAAGTGAGGATTAGGCAATGAGCATCGTGAGCAATAATATTGATCTTCACTCATTGGGATAAATCCTGACTTTGTGTGATAGTGTAACGTTGTTGATAGCAAGTAGGCAGCCCGTTTTACATCTCTCCCGATTTTTATTTCTATTGACCTCAAAGTCAAGATCTACCCAATTGTCTCTTCAAAAGAAAATAGCAAAAGGGGTTACCTTTTTTTTGTTGCCCTGCTCTCTTCCATAAAAAGTAATACAAACACATACTCTAAATCTGCCATCATCACCCCTCTCCTCAAAAAAACACCCTTGACCCCTCTGTCCTTGCAAACTAATGCCCCATTTCCAAACTCCCTTTCTTCTCCAAGGTCCTTGAATGTGTTTCTGCCTCCCAAATCCGTGCCCATCTTTCCCACAACTCCATGTTTGAATCCCTCCGATCAGGTTTCCGCCCCTGCCACAGTACTGAAACAGCTTGTAGCAAAATCACAAATGACATTCTATGTGACTGTGACTGTGGTAAACTGTCCCTTCTCATCCTTCTCGACCTGTCTGCAGCCTTTGACACGACTGATCACACCATCCTCCTCCAATGCCTCTCCTCCGTCGTCCAGCTCAATGGGACTGCCCTCGCCTGGTTCCATTCTTATCTATCCAGTCGTAGCCAGAGAATCACCTGCAATGGTTTCTCTTCCCGCTCCTGCACAGTTACCTCTGGAGTCCCCCAAGGATCTATTCTTGGCCCCGTCCTATTTCTCATCTACATACTGTCCCTCGGCGACATCATCTGAAAACACATCAGGTTCCACATGTAAGCTAATGACACCCAGCTCTACCTCACCAACACCGCTCTCGACCCCTCCACTATCTCTGATTTGTCATACTGCTTGTCCGACATCTAGTACTGGATGAACATAAATCCCCTCCAACTAAATAGTGGGAAGATCATACCATTGTCTCCCGTCCCTACCACAAACTCTGTTCCCTAGCCACCGACTCCATCGCTCTCCCTGGTCACTGTCTGAAGCTTAACCAGACAGTTCACAACCTTGGTGTCATATTTGACCCTAAGATGAGCTTCCGACCACATATCCGCTCCATCACCAAGACCGCTTATAGAAACATAGAAGATAGGAGCAGGAGTAGGCCATTTGGCCCCTTGAGCCTGTTCCGCCATTCGATGAGATCATGGCTGATCATCCAAACTCAGTACCCTGTACCTGCCTTCATAGAAACATGGCTTACTTCTATCTCCGTAACATCGTCCGACTCCACCCCGCCTCAGCTCATCTGCTGCTGAAACAATCATCCACGTCTTTGTTACTTCTAGACTTGACTATAGCAATGCTCTCCTGGTCGGCCTGCCATCTTCCACCCTACATAAACTTAAGCTTAACCGAAACTCTGTTGCCCGTATTCTAACTCGCACTAAGTCCCATTTACCCATCACCCCTGTGCTCGCTGACCTACAATGGCTCCCGGTCTGGCAACATCTGGATTTTAAAATACTTATCCTTGTTTTCAAATCTCTCCATTGCCTGGCCCCTTCCTATCTTTGTAACCTTCTTCAGCCCTACAACCCTCCGAGATCTCTGTGCTCCTCCAATTCTGGCCTCTTGCGCATCCCCGATTTGAATCGCTCTACCATTGATGGCCTTGCCTTCAGCTGCCTAGGATCTAAGCTCTGGCATTCCCTCTCTAAACCTCTCCACCTCACTATCTCTCTCTCCTCCTTTAAGACGCACCTTAAAACCTACCTCTTTGACCAAGCTTTTAGTCATCTGTCCTAATGTCGCCTTATGTGGTTCGGTGTCAAATTCTGTTTGATAACGCTCTTGTGAAACACCTTGGGACATTTTACTACGTTAAAGTTGCTATATAAATGCAAGTTGCTGTTATTGTTAATCTCCCCTACTATCTCGTGTGGTAAACCATTGTGCCAAAGTGAAGTTGGTCAAAATGTAGGAGTTCTGTTAAGACCATTAAAAGTTAGGAAGCACAAAGATAATTATGCAAACAGCAATGCAGTCTATCCACTGCATATTTATTGAACAAAAGCAATTCGACCCACGTTTTGTGCACAGGTGGACTGAGAACTGCATGCATACAACTGATTGCCTTGCGGACATATGGAAAGTCTTCTATCCAGCAAAAAAAAACCTCATGTTTAATTTCATGTTGATGCTGAGGGGTCCTTGAAAAACAGATGTTAACTTGTTTTCTTCATCAAAACATATGTTACTTGTGCCACACACTGGGAGATAGATGCTGGACTAATCCTCATATCCCCTGCAGGGAGCAGGAAAATTAACATAGCCATAAAAATTCCAGTGTAACAGTGAACATGGGATGCACCTGGGTTTGCTGGCAGTGGCTTTACTGTCCTTGATATCACCCTGTCAACTTTCACATAGCCCAACGCTACACAGTTATGTAAGTTCTGTAACACTCAGAGATTGTGTTGCACTGTAGAGAGTACTTAAGTCTTCCAGATCCTGGCATTGGTGTGTTCGCTATTTACAAAAGTGCCTGCTATAGTGACAAACACATAAAATCACACTGCCAGATAAACATAGCGAACGTTGTGCATCCATCTTTGCCTAAGTACGAAATAGTGCCAAGCAAATTGAGGGAAAAGAAGTTACAATTTGTTGAACTACAAGTGAATTGAATCTGGAGAAAACCTTTACACCAACACCACAAAAAAGTAATTGGACAACGAGCCCGTAACTCCCCACAGTGAACTGATAATCAAGTCCCACTGGACCTAAAGAGAGAATGTTACCAGCATACATATCCAGCGGACCATCGTGGACATTAAAGAAACACAAAGATATTTTATAAAAGCACTTACATGTACCATTAATGAAAGCCCACAGCAAGACATGGGAATAAACCTTTGGTATTCTAACTGCATAAAGGTAGTACAAGAGTCTAATGGCATTTGCTTATGTGTAATACACACCAAGAATGACACTACATCTTATCAATTTCAAATTGTCACTGAGGAGAGAGGTCAGGAGAAATGTCTTTGCGCAGAGGGTTGTTGGACCATGGAATGCTTCGTACCAGGGAGTGGTTGCAGTAGAGACCATTGCATCTTTTCAGGAAAAGGTGGATAAACATTTGAAGCAGAGGAAATTATTGGGCTATAGGAAGAGTGCGGGGCAATGGAATTCATTTTGGATTGCTCTAGAAAAAATACAGCACAGACATGATGGGCCGAATGGCTTCGATTTATATGCTTCTATGCTTCAATGGGATTTTTTTTACAGGGGCAAGCCAGCTGAAACCCGCGACCTCTTCCACCGAGAAGGACAAAGGTCGCAGGCGCATGGGAACACCCAAGTTCCCCTCCAAGTCACACACCATCCTGACTTAGAAGTATATCGCCGATCCTTCATCGTTGCTGGGTCAAAATCCTGGATCTCCCTACCTAACAGCACTGTGGGAGTACCTTCACCACACGGACTGCAGTGGTTCAAGAAGGAGGCTCACCACCACTTTCTCAAGGACAATTAGGGATGGGGAATAAAAATGCTGGCCTTGCCAGCGACACCCACATCCCATAAACGAATAAAAAAAAATTAACTCAACAGAAATGGCCAAAAATGTGAGTTTTTCCAAATATACACAAGTCAACCCAATTCTTTCTTTAAATGGCTCATTGCTCATTTGTAAAGTATAGCATTAACAATACGAATATAGACAAAGGTCATACAACTGCTCTGCATCTAGCATGCATCTTGCTTATATACATCAAATAAAAACACATGTATGTAAGTAAGCATAGTAAGACGCATGGTGACTGTAGAGGAGATGTATGTTGCTTGTACAAGAGATTTATACATTTTGAAAGCTGTTGTGGCCACCTTAGATGCCAGAGAAAGGAGTAATGGCTCTTTTATCATCAGGTTAGCTCTTCTCACCCTCAGATGCTAGCTCCTCAATCACCAATGTAGCTAATCTTTCTGATACCAACCCTCACTGTGGCAGATATACAGCTTGTCTAGTTTATAACACAATATATGTATGTTTTCATTGCTGTAAGAGGCAACTTTTGATATTTTTTTCTCCAAAAAAAAGACAATAAATTACAAAAGCAAAATACTGCGGATGCTGGAAATCTGAAATAAAAACAGAAAATGCTGGAAATGCTCAGCAGGTCAGACAGCACCGTTCTGATGAAAGGTCATCGACCTGAAACGTTAACTCTGTTTCTCTCTCCACAGATGCTGTCTGACCTGCTGAGTATTTCCAGTATTTTCTGTTTTTATTTAAGACAATAAATTAGCCCGACTGAAGAATATTAGCAGTCTTGGATCTCCCAGTCATTTGGGATTTACATTCTGTCTTTCTCTTTTTTTTCATGCATTGCTTGATTCCAAGAAAAATAAACTTCAATAAAAATACATTCGAAGAATTATTGGAATCTTTTGCAGGGTTTGTTTCAGCTTGCCCAATAATTTCACAGAGAATCTGGAGCTCGGTGACACTGCAGATCGTCCTATTAGAAGCTGATGGTTCTTGGTGGTTCATACTGCTGTTGCCCTCTTTTAGAAAGCAAATAAAAAACTATCAGTGTCTTAAGTATTAGATTAATTGTAATGTGAGGGGATAATTTGGTAGTTTGTATAATTGTTACAGGCAATAATATTAATGTTGTATGAGTGATATATAAAGGTTGCTGTGAGTCAGACTGTGATAAAGTATAGTAACTCTTGTTATGCACAAGATGCAGGTTAATATTAATAACATTATTGGATTCATAGCCCCGATAATAACTCCGAGGCAGGGGAGGGGATTTGCGGACCCGAAAGTCGCCAGGACCTTTAAAAAACTTTTCAACAGGTTTCCCGCTCGACAGCCAGCCAGATTGATAGACTGGTTGCCTGTCGGGCAGGAGAGCAGCTGGGGAGCGATCAGGGTCTTCAGCATTTGGATTGCGGGGATCGGGGAGAGATTGGGATCTTTGGGGTTTGGATTGGGGGGTCGCGAAACATTTGGGAGCATTCAGGATCTTTGGTGTTTGGATTGGGGGTCGTGGAGCATTCGGGAATGTTCAGGATCTTTGGGGTTTAGATCGGGAGGTTGGGGAGCATGTGAGGGTGTTCAAGATCCTTGGGGTTTAGATTGGGAGGTCGGGGAGCGTGTGAGGGTGTTCGAGATCTTTGGGGTTTGGATTGGGGATCGAAGAGCATTCGGGAGTGTTCGGGATCGTTGGGGTTTGGATTGGGGGTTGGGGAGCATTCGGGAGTGTTCGGGATCTTTATGGTTTGGATCGGGGGCTGGGGAGAGATCAGGGTCAACAGGGTTTGGATTGCGGGGGTCCAATCGTGGGGTGTAAACAAGTTTGCTTCATGTGCCGGGGGTAAGCACTCCTGTTCCTCCTGACACAAGCAGTGCAATAAAGACATTTACATTAAAACCAGAAGTGGGTGGGTTGGTGGCGGGTTGGGGCCATCCTGTAAATAGAGGGCACTTATATTAAATTATATCTTTTTGATTATTTTAAATAGACAAAAGTATTATTAATGCTTTGGTTCTACTTCTATATCCAGTTGACTAGGCTGTTTTTGGAGTGGACTAAACTCAATATATGACTTGAAATTGTGCTTACTCATTCCTAAACACATTATACTGGTCTTTTAGATAAGACACACGTGGTTTACACAGTACAAATAGTACAAGAACTTCTTTCTGATCAGATTCATCAAACTAATAGCCTGAAATAACCTGGGTGCACAATGCAAAATAATTGAAATTGTAGAATCTCAGATGTTGATGTCATGGAGGTTATAACTCAGAGGGGCATAAATATTCCGCACATCACAGAAGCTGCAAAATTAGAATTACCAATTACAACCTCTTCCATCTTTCCAATGAATGTAAGAATCTCTTCTGATGGTCAAAGTTAAACAACATTGAGACATACATATAGGTTCTAGGTTTGGTAAAAGAAAGCGTTGCATTCATATAAGGCCTTATTATATCTCTCAGAAATGTTTCAAAGTACTTCCTACACGCTGAATTACTACGAAGTCCAGTGTTATATAACCAAAAATGTAATAAGTAATACCCAAATATCTTTAAACCTTTCAGGATTTACATTCTGAAATTTCTTTCTTGTTTACCATTATAAAGAAATTACACAATTTTCAACAGAATTAAAAGGTGAATCAAGGCTGTGTTAGAGGGACAGCAAGATATGTTGAATCTGCACTTCTGAGGCATGAAAACTACTCTAAAGGTACAGAAAAATAAAGCAACTTCTGCCTTAAGATTTGGACTTAGAACACATCTAATCTCTTTGGGAATTGATTCCGAAATGCCATTGCAGCAAACAATAATTTCGCAGCCAGATTTCTTAGGCTTTCATTTAACTGATCCTTTTGAATGTGCACACTATTGTGTTTGCCTGCGAAAGGCATTTGCATACACCAACAGAAGCAACAAAGAATATTACCTGAGCTGCAACAAAAATTCAAATAGCAAAGTATATGAGATTCATAAGTTGCTTCACCCGTGATGTTTATTATCTCTCTCCCAATCAGTCTCTGTGGAATAGTTATTGGTGCTGTTTCTCCAGCCTAATGAACTATTTATTCCACATTTTCTTCTCATGCAAATATACAGCATTCATCATTATGATTTTTCTTTTCATTTCTTACAGTTTACTGAGTGGAAAATGTGCTGATATACTGCAAAATATAGAATGTATTCAGGAACCGCAAAGGACTACTGTCGGTCAACATTGTACGGCAAGAGCTTTGGCATTTAATGGATATATGGACATGGTTTAAGAGTCAGTGGAGCCAAGTTTAATGTTGGTGTAATTTGTTATGCGGTACTTTCACTACAATTCCATACTGTTTCCCTACGTTACAACAGTGCCTACACTTTCAAAAGTACTTTATTGGCTGTGAAGCACTTTGGGACATCCTGCGATTGTGAACGGCGCTATAAAAGGTCAATTCTTTCTCCTTTTTTTCCACTATTCTCTGCAGTGGCATGTAGCGCTGTATATGTGCCTTTCGCTAAAACATTGGAATTAGAATGTGGCTTCTGGGACCAATATTTGACAGCAGTCACCATTTTCTATCCTTTGCTGAGCTGAAATGGCTGTACTCACCACCATTAAGTCGAGGGGTCACTCTTAATCCCAAATTTCCTTTTTTCTTTGTCTTGAACATTTTTAATTTTTATACCTCATGTACAAGGGCTACCACCTTTAGAAACAGAAATAATTTTTTCTGAAAAGGAATACAATACTGGAAAGTGTGAGGTGATGCACTTTGGCAGGAAAAATAGTAGAGCAAGTTATTATCTTAATGGCAAGAAACTGGAAAGTACTGAAGTACAAAGGGATCTGGGGGTCCTGGTGCACGAAACTCAAAAGGTTAGTATGCAGGTGCAGCAAGTGATTAAGAAGGCCAATGGAATGTTGGCTTTCATTGCTAGGGGGATAGAATATAAAAATAGGGAGGTATTGCTTCAGTTGTACAAGGTATTGGTGAGACCGCACCTGGAATACTGCATACAGTTTTGGTGTCCATACTTAAGAAAAGACATACTTGCTCTCGAGTCAGTACAAAGAAGGCTCACTCGGTTAATCCCGGGGATGAGGGGATGGACATATGAGGAGAGGTTGGGTAGATTGGGACTCTACTCATTGGAGTTCAGAAGAATGAGAGGCGATCTTATTGAAACATATAAGATTGTGAAGGGGTTGGATCGGGTGGATGCGGGGAGGATGTTCCCGATGATGGGTGAAACTAGAACTAGGGGGCATAGTCTTAGAATAAGGGGCTGCTCTTTCAAAACTGAGATGAGAAGGAACTACTTCACTCAGAGGGTGGTAGGTCCATGGAATATGCTGCCCCAAAAAGCTGTAGAAGCTACATCATTACATAAATTTAAAACAGAAATAGACAGTTTCCTAGAAGTAAAGGGAATTAAGGGTTACGGGGAGCGGGCAGGAATTTGGACATGAGTCTAGGTTCGGATCGGTCATGGCCCTGTGGGTAGCGTAGCGGGCCCAGGGGCCGTGTAGCCTGATCCTGCTCCTATTTCATGTGTCCAATTCTGTTAGGTTCAGGAGATGGTTCTGTGATAGTAGATTGGCGGTTAGGATCAGATCAGCCATGATCTTATTGAATGGCGGAGCAGGCTCGAGGGGCCAATTGGCCTACTCCTGCTCCTATTTCTTATGTTCTTATGTTCTTATGTTATCTCTTTATTCAACAAATGTATTTTCTGGCAAGATAACCTAAGAATATTTCATTAGTTTCTTCATTTTGTTGATGTCAGTACTAATTATCCCATAATTCAAAGATATATTCTGCTCACTGTGTGAACATATCCCTTAGTTAAAATGCTGCAGTAGCTATACTGAAGACTTGATGGGTAAATACACCACCTGGAACGGTACTGAGCCATACACACCAGCAAGATCTCAAGGTTCAATCTCTGGTCTTTGCTAAGTTAACTGATATCTGCTCCAGTGCTACAATTAGTTCAAGCGCCTTGGGGGAAATCACCCAGGGTTCCTGCTTATGAGACAACAACAGAAAACGCTGGAAAAACTCAGCAGGCCAGGCAACATCCGTGGAGCGAGAAACAGAGTTAACGTTTCAGGTCGAAACCCTTCGTCAGAACTGAGAAAAAAGCAGGAAATGAAACAGATGTAAAAGCAAGGGGGAGGCTGGGGGGAGGAATAAAAGAACAAAAGGGGTGGTCTATGGTAAGTAGAGACATTAAGAGATGCTCAAGGCAAGACGAGATGGCAATGGGACAGGTTAAGAAACAAAAGGTGGCTCAGAAGTGTGAAGTGTGAAATGCTGGCAGAATGAGAGACGGCTGCCGTGGGGGGAGAGAGAGAAAAAAAAGGGAAAAGGCACAAACCAAAAGGGTGGCTAAAATGTATATATATATATGTGTGGTAGGGGCTGAGGTTATGATCTGAAATTGTTGAACTCGATATTGAGTCCGGAAGGCTGTAAAGTGCCTAATCGGAAGATGAGGTGCTGTTCCTCGAGCTTACGCTGAGCTTCCGTGGAACAATGCACGAGGCCGAGGACGGTGAGGTCTGAGTGGGAGTGGAGCGGAGAATTAAAGTGACAAGCGAACGGAAGCTCGGGGTCCCCCTTACGGACTGAACGGAGGTGTTCCGCAAAGCGGTCACCCAATCTGCGTTTGGTCTCCCCAATGCAGAGGAGACCACATCGTGAGCAGCGAATACAGTATACTAAATTGCAAGAAGTACAAGTAAATCGCTGTTTCACCTGGAAGGGGTGTTTGGGGCCCTGGAGAGTGGGAAGGGGGGATGTATAAGGGCAGGTGTTGCATCTCCTGCGCTTGCACGAGAAGGTGCCGGGTGAGGGGGAAGGGGTGCTGGGGGTGATAGAGGAGTGGACTAGGGTGTCTCGGAGGGAGTAGTCCCTACGGAATGCTGAAAGGGGAGGTGAGGGGAAGATAGGTTTGGTGGTGGGATCACGTTGGAGGTGGCGGAAATGGCCACGGCAGCCGTCTCTCATTCTGCCAGCATTTCACACTTCACACTTCTGAGCCACCTTTTGTTTCTTAACCTGTCCCATTACCATCTCGTCTTGCCTTGAGCATCTCTTAATGTCTCTACTTATCACAGACCACCCCTTTTGTTCTTTTATTCCTCCACCTAGCCTCCCCCTTGCTTTTTTATCTGTTTAATTTCCTGCTTTTTTCTCAGTTCTGATGAAGGGTTTCGACCTGAAACGTTAACTCTGTTTCTCTCTCCGCGGATGTTGCCTGGCTTGCTGAGTTTTTCCAGCGTTTTCTGTTGTTGCTTCAATTTTCCAGCATCCGCAGTATTTTGCTATCGTATTCCTGCTTATGAGTGTTGTCCAGTGACCTCTGCTTGAGTGGGTGCAGATATTAAGCAGGGACAGGATTGGGCTCAGCTTTGATTCCCTTGAGTAGTTTGACAAAGTTCACTATTTAGGCATACACATATAAAATGGCCACTTATGCAAGGTACCTGTGGCCAACTGGCATCCATGCAGATCTCTTTGTATTTACCCCAACAAATCTTCAGTAGTAGAGGAGAGCAGTTCACTTGATCGGCACCTGTGATACTGGACTCAATATCACAGAATCACAGAATCCCCACAGTGCAGATAGAGATAATATCCACCCCCTCCATCACCGGTGCACTGTGGCTGCAGTGTGAGCGACCTATAGGATGCACTGCAGCAATTCACCAAGAGGGATAAAATCAGCAATGTCATGAGAACACCAGCACCTGCAAGTTCTCTTCCAACTCACACACCATCCTGATGCACACATATATCGGCGTTCCTTCATTGTCTCTGGGTCAAAATCCTGGAATTCCCTAACTAATGCCATCACCACAAGGTCTGCTTAAACTTGGATTTACTCGAGAAAATACATGCTTATGGCAGTAAGCAGAACAACATGTATGGGTTGCTTTTCTGAATATGACCTTCTGGCACAGAGACTCTCTCACTGGGAGCGCAGAGTGAGAATTTTAGAGGCATGCTTGCCACAATTTTGTGCATTGTACTGAGGAACAGTCACAATGAACTGAACTCTATTATTCATCGCAAAACTGTTCCAACATTAAAAATAATTTTAAATGAAACTTTATCATAAATGTTACAGAGTAAAAACCTTTCACAAATAAAAGTATTCCTATATTCTCTGTGTCATACTGCAACCTCATGGTCCTTTAATAAGTAGAATAAAAAAGCATGATGTCAATTATTTCTTTTACAAGTCATGACAGATGAGGTATGGTACAGGGTAGATGTGGAGTGAATCTCTGTCAATATAGCTCAGCTCCTCTTGAGAATGGCAGTCTATGCTGTAGAAGTGTGGTGCTTTCATTTCAACATTGCATGCTATGGCCTCTCAGACTGAGACAAGTGAATTAGTACCACTTAGTGACAAATTTGTTGGGAGAGTTCATGCTGTCAGCTCATGCCTACTTGTAACTTAAATGAGAGTGTCTGAACTCATTTTATATTTACTCTGGTTTTGTCCTACAAAATATTGGCAATGTTGGCAGTCTGGTAGATCAAGCGGTGAAGTACTCAACTCCCTCAGAGAAGGATGTAAATTCTCAGTGCCATTTCTCAAACTCACTTGTCTCACTTGCGTATTGTCAGTGGGCCGGGCTGTGAAATGGGCTAGTACACAGGGGCAAAGTACTGCATTTCTGATATCATTGAGCTCACCCTAGTCAAACTGTGCTTCCAGCTGGCCATTCAGATAGCGATCAGCTGCCATAGAATAGTCCGAACAGCAAAACCCCCATGCCCAAGTAGCATTTGATGGCAAACTGTTTCAAATAGAAGAAAACAGGGAAGGGGGGGGGGGGGGGTCAATTTTAAAAGGTAAATTTGCATTGATATTCCTATCGCATAATGAATTTGTCATGTAATTTGTTCTAAATCATGGTCATATAGATTTTGGGATGATTAATGCCTTTCACTGTGGCTATTACAGCATAATATTATTTTCCATTTTCCATTAGCTTTTATTAAATTTATAAAACCTTTGTGTCTACCCTGTGGCAGCGTCACAGAGCTGCAGAACAGCAGCTCAAGTCCAGCCACTGACATTTACATTTTAGCACAGTGAATCTCATTAAAATTACACTCAATGCACGGTCATAAATAATTAAGCACAAAGCAAACTCATCTATCACTGGCACTACCCATCATTCCTGAAGCAAAGCTTCCTCACAAACAACTTTTCTGCCTCTGAATTAACCCTTTGACAGTTGAAGGGTTTCACATTAGAGATAAAAAGAAAAACACACAAGATGCTGAAAATGCGGAACAGGTTTGCCAGCATCAGAAAGTGAGAGAGAAGTGAATGTTTCAGGTGAGACCCTTCATCAGAATAAGTAGGCTATTATTTTGACAATTTTCTTTCAGATACAAACTGACCTGTTGTGTACTTCCAGCATTTTCTGTTTTTATAAAATATTTATTTTGATTACTGCACACAAATATGTTATCTTTCATATAATTTCTTTAGTAAAATATTGGATCATTTTGTTGTTGAATACAG
This sequence comes from Squalus acanthias, assembly GCA_030390025.1. Classification (NCBI taxonomy): domain Eukaryota; kingdom Metazoa; phylum Chordata; class Chondrichthyes; order Squaliformes; family Squalidae; genus Squalus; species Squalus acanthias. The sequence continues at coordinate 45,373,264 of CM059435.1, forward strand.
TCTTAGCTGTATACTTCTTATTGGGTGTCTATGATGTTCTCAGTTACAGGAAGTGCTTTTAGGGAGGATGGATAAGTCTCCCATCTGTTTTCTCTCCACGACAAGAGGGATTGCTCTTGCACTTTAAAGTGCTTCTTCCAAGAACCTGGTTTGAAACTGGTCTACTGAGAATAGAAGCCTTTGAATGTCGTTTGAAAAAAAAATGTGCAAGATGTTGGGGTTGGGTTTAGGAGCATTTTTCCACCCAGTATCAGCATTAGATGCTCCCAGGCAAGGTACAGCGTGGGCTAAATGCAGGGTAAAGATCTATCTGCTTTGCTCCAGTAAAGTACCTTAACCTCCAATCTCCAGTAGCATCCATTGCAGTGTTACATTTTTCCACTTGTCACACCTCCCTTCTTCAAGACCTCACTAAGGCCAGTAGAGGTGGGATCGCAGCAGGAGAGGTGGTTGGCGGGTTCCGGTCCCGTTCCCGGCTGCAGCCGCTCTGTAAAAAGGATTTTCTGTTAATAGGGCTTGTTAAGCCCACCCTGCGGGGTTCCCAGCCAATTAAAAGGAAGCGGGTGTGATGACATCATTTGATGACTCGTCATCAGCCGGTTTCATTAAAGGGACCATGGCTGCATTCATTTTGACAGTTGTTCTGTCAGTGTTCTACAGCATTGAGGTGCTGCAAACACTGACAAGCACTGCACAAAGGTGCATGACTGCACCCAGGCTCTCGCATGACTCCCTCCATATGCTTATGGAGGGAGTCAGAGCACACAAGGAGATTCTCTTCCCTTCCAAGGGCGGAAGAGACATCCCCAGGACACCAACGCAGCCTGATTGCACATTGTGTGGAGATGCCGGTGTTGGACTGGGGTGGACAAAAGTGAGAAGTCGCACAACACCAGGTTATAGTCCAACAGTTTTATTTGAAATCACAAGCTTTCGGAGCTGCTGCCCCTTCGTCAGGTGAAGTGAAGGAATACGAATCGGCAAAGCATATATAGACAGAGAACAATGCCTGTGCAGCGTACAATCTCAGACGACTACAGTTAATCTATCTGACTGCCTTTCATCACACCTCGGCAGAGAAACAATCAGGTCAGCTAGGAAGGCACCATATCAAAGACATAGCAAGATACAACTGAGACAACGAGGTGGGGTCACAGGGGGTCTAATGTGTCAAATGCAGTCTGTATGGAAAACCATAAACTTTAAAATTTTTACCTTTTTTTACTGGAAATCACATCTGTGAACAAGCCAACGACGACTCGAGTCTGGATGACTCTACGTCGTGTAGCGTGACATGAACCCAAGATCTTGGTTCAGGATAACAGCGACCACGACACCACATAACCCTGCCACGGCAACCTCTGCAAGACATGCCAGATCATCAACACAGATACCATCATCACACGTGAGGACACTACCCACCAGGTACATGGTACATACTCATGTGACTCGGCCAACGTTGTCTACCTCATACATTGCAGGAAAGGATGCACCGGAGCATGGTACATCAGCGAGACCATGCAGACACTGAGACAATGTATGAATGGACACCGCGCAACAATCGCCAGGCAGGATTGTTACCTCCCAGTCGGGGAACACTTCAGCAGTCAAAGACAATCAGCCTCGGATCTGCGGGTAAGCGTTCTCCAAGGCGGCCTTCGAGACACACGACAACGCAAAATCATCGAGCAGAAACTGATAGCCAAGTTCCGCACCCATGAGGACGGCCTCAACCGAGATCTTGGGTTCATGTCACGCTACACGATGTAGAGTCATCCAGACTCGAGTCGTCGTTGGCTTGTTCACAGATGTGATTTCCAGTAAAAAAAAGTAAAAATGTTAAAGTTTATGGTTTTCCATACAGACTGCATTTGATACATTAGACCCCCTGTGACCCCACCTCGTTGTCTCAGTTGTATCTTGCTATGTCTTTGATGTGGTGCCTTCCTAGCTGACCTGATTGTTTCTCTGCCGAGGTGTGATGAAAGGCAGTCAGATAGATTAACTGTAGTCGTCTGAGATTGTACGCTACACAGGCATTGTTCTCTGTCTATATATGCTTTGCCGATTTGTATTCCTTCCCTTCACCTGACGAAGGGGCAGCAGCTCCGAAAGCTTGTGATTTCAAATAAAACTGTTGGACTATAACCTGGTGTTGTGCGACTTCTCACTTTTGATTGCACATTGCACAGGAGGGCAAAAGCAGGGATGTGGTCAGGAGGACCAGGCTGCAGTGGCGCCAACCTTTCAATGATCTCAGTGGATCATGAAACATTACTGCAAAGCCACACTCAACCTCATCCTGCTGTGCCACTCATCACATCCCCATAACTCTGCCTTCCCTATCCTACTCCTGCACATCCTTACTCACACCAACTTACCTTGCACCTCCACCCATCCCTCTCTATCTACATTATCACTTCCCTATCTCACTAGCCACACCCCACACTCACCCTCATCCTAGTGCAATCATACCAACTAACAACACACAAGGGTAGGCACTTGGGTGTTTTATGCAATGTTCATATAAATTTTCTGTTACTGTGTTGTCAAACATTGAAATCTTTATTTTCAACACTTTGCCTTATTGTACAGATCTGTGCTCACCTTTGGAAGTGTCTTAGTGAGTTGCAGTGAATGTTGAGACATAACGGTATCCCCCGCAATGGTGATGAGTGAAAGGAATGGCTTGGTCATTGTAGGAATGCTTCATGGCGATGGTGTGGGGTAGTGATAACCTGGCACATCATGTGACAGCCAGGGTGTACAGCGTCAAGTGAAGTAAATATGGCCATGGTGAGGCCATCGCTGGCCTCCCGGGCAGCAATGTTGTCGGGTGCTGATGCCCTGTGTCCTGTGCAGCATCAGGTGATTGCGGAGAAGGTTGGTATTGTTGTTGGTGATGTTGGTGTGCCTGGTGATGTTGGTGTTGGGGCTGAACGTGGAGGGATTCAGAGGACCAAGGTGAGATTTTTTCAAGGGCACCAATGTTGCTGGAATAGATAGCAGCTGAAGTTGAAATGGCAGAAGCGATATGTCAGTGGTGAGAGAGCTTGCTCCAAGGAGGTAACAGTGGATAGAGAGTTTACTCCAAACACTTCCAAACTGCATACAGCTCAAAAGTTTCTTCCAAGTCATGAAGGCTCAAGCTTCTGACATTGGAAAGTGAACAGCTGTGAAATGGTAGCTTTCATACCACTTTTGCGGCTGTTACCTATTCACAGCAATGGGGAGACATAGAGAACCCGACCTACTTACCTGACGTGATCTCTGAACGATGTGAACCCTGTTAAAAATGTGGTAAAATAGAAATAGGCTGGCAAAATAGCATTTAACAAGCATTTAAGTATCTTAAATGCCTCCCCCGCCGCTTGGTGTCGGGTCCGTTCTGAAATTGCAGACCCGACACTTTGGAAACTTACATGGAGGTGGGTTCGCAGCGGGTTCCCAACCCACTGTCAGTCATTTTTATTTTGACAGCGGACCCGCCTCCAAACCCGCACTCTGACCTGCAGCAAAATTTAGCCCTAAGTAATATTGGCCTGGATTTTGTGGTCATCGACGAAGTGACGGTGCTCACCGCTGACCTCGAAGAAAGCTGCCCACAATGATCTAGCCATCTCTATGGCGTGGATTTCACCTTTCCCAACGTTAATTTCATTCTGGCGCCATGTGTAGGGGATATCTGAGGTCCAGCAACAGTGATGTCATCAAGCAGGCTAAGCGGCCAATCACATTGAAGACAACAAACCAAGAAGAAAAAAACACTGATTATCTTCACTTTTTAATCATTTTACAGAGTGCAAAATAAAGATTGGGACATAAACATGGGATTAAGGTAGAAGCTGAAATATCATAAACAAACTTTAAAAAAATCCATATTATTTTAAAAATCTATGGGAATTTGTATCATAATGGAGAAATTTGGCATTCCACAATTATAAAATCAGGGCCAGAGAGGTTGTTCAGCTGTAATTATGATTTAATACGTCGTTAAATACCCAGTTACTTCTCATTCGAGAAGGCTTAACTTTTTTTGCGGGGGGTTTATAGTGAGATTAGAGTGTAAAAAGTGGAAGTTCACGTCAATGCAAGTGATTTGTAAGATTTCCATCTGCGAGGACTTCAACCCCATGGAGGAGCGGGGAGTCACTGTCAGCAACTTCTGGATTTCCGCGTTTAACTGCGCATGTGCGGACGTCAGAAGTTGCGGTCAGTTTCACAGAGTAATGATGGCGAACGCTGACAGTTTCGCCGTCATTATAACTGCAAATTCCGGACATATGTGCATTAGGACGGAGTGAGACAGTCCACACACACATTTCATGCAGCTTCCTTACAGGAGGTTACAAAGCCAGCAGAGAGAGAAACCAGACATCCCATGAATCTGGGCTGGATTTGAGCTTAGCTCGCAGAAAGGAGGATGTGTTAACCCACTGCCCCACTCAAGCTCTCTCCACCGCCCCCGCCCCGCCCCCGAACACCAAAATTTAAAAATGTGTTTGTATCGGCTTTATATTTGCTGATTATGTTCAAGTATTCCTGGTAGACCCAAGTGTAGATATTATAGATAGGAACAAGTATTTGAAAAACATTATAGAAACCATATTTATAAAACATATGCTTTTAAAATTTATGGTGCAGTCATAGAAAATGAAACAAAGTAATATTTTTTCAGCTCGCTGTAGAAATGTTGCTGCAGGCCCACTGGTTAGCAGAGAGTATTACAGTTCCCTCAGTACATGTTCGGTATATTGGCTGCCAGTTAAAGGCTAGTGTAGGAAGTCTCCCAGCATTGTCTGTTCTGTTATGCATGTGCCCATATGTGTGCAAAGGGAAATATTAGCAACGCTGTAAACAGACATACAACATTTACTCGTGAGAAGGTCATCTCTGAGGAAGAGCAAACCAGCAAAAACTATAGCAGCTTAATGATCATTCTCTAAAGATTACATTTGACTGAGCGTAAAATCATTTTAATTTAGGTCCTCCAGGCTTTGTTGGAAAGGATGATACAATTTCTATTGCTCATTATGATGATTCACTGTGGTCCCTAATGGTCTTTAAGTTGTGAATATGTAATATAGTAGCTGCTCTTTTTCTCCTGTATATAAATTATACGGTATATGTGATGAGAGAAGAGAGTTGTTTATATTTATATTGTACACTGGAAAGTGCGCGTTCATCACAGAACATTCATTTTAGACGATTATTTTTATGCACAGTTGCTGGAGGGGAGGGAAGGGTGGATGTAGTGTCACAACTGCAACAGTCTCCAATTGTACCAATCAAAATGACAGAGGTAAAATAGTGTCTTTACAGAACAACCTCATGCCTGAAAAATGACCTTTATTTGAAAGATACTATACTTATCTCTGAACTTTTTTATACAGTATAGTTTTTGAGCATTCTGTTCTTTGTGTTTCCTGTGTTTACAACAACAACTTGTATTTATATAGCACCTTTAACATAATAGAACATCCCAAGGTGCTTCACAGGAGCGTTATCAAACAAAATTTGACGCCAAGCCACATAAGGATAAATTAGGGCAGATGACCAAAAGCTTGGTCAAAGAGGTAGGTTTTAAGGAGCGTCTTAAAGGAGGAAAGAGAGGTAGAGAGGTGGAGAGGTTTAGGGAAGGGTTTCCAGAGCTTAGGGCCTTGGCAGCTGAAGGCATGGCCGCCAATGGTGGAGCGATTAAAATCAGGGATGCTTAAACGGCCAGAATTGGAGGAATGCAGATATCCTGGAGGGTTGTAAGCTGAAGGAGGTTAGAGAGATAGGGAGGGGCAAGGCCATGGAGGGATTTGAAAACAAGGATGAGAATTTTAAAATCGAGGCATTATTTAACCAGGAGCACAGGGGTGATGGGTGAACGGGACTTGGTGTGAGTTAGGACACGGGCAGGGTATTATGTGGGAGGCCGGCGAGGAGTGCGTTGGAATAGTCAAGTCTAGAGGTAACAAAGCCATGGGTGAGGGTTTCAGCAGTAGATGAGCTGAGGCAGGGGCAGAGTCAGGCGATGTTACGGAGGTGGAAATAGGCGATCTTAGTGATGGGGACGGATATGTGGTCGGAAGCTCATCTTGGGGTCAAATATGACATCAAGGTTGAGAACAGTGTGATTCAGCCTCAGACAGTTGCCAGAGAGAGGAATGGAGTTGGTGGCACAGACACTGTTTTACCACTGTCCTGCCATTTTGATTGGTAGCCAGGCTGGTACAATTGGTAGGTTTAGTAGGTTTATGCCATGCACGTGGCACTTCACGTCACAGAATCTTAAAAAATTCTATAATTATCCCCAGTTGCTCAGTGGGTGAGGCAGGCACTGGTGTAGCACTCAACCATACAGATCAGAAAGTCCCCAATGTGATTTCCAGTCTGTTAGTTGATGATTATTGAGTTGGTTGATCTCAAGCGAGGCAGCTGTTGGAGTGCTACAACTGTCATCCTCCATTCCCTGGGACATTGAGAGCCATGAACCATAGAGGTTTACAGCACAGAAAGAAGCCGTTCGGTCCATTGTGTCTCTTTGCGTGAGAAATTCACAACGAATCCTACTGTCCTGCTCTCTCGCCACAGCTCTGCAACTTCATCTGTTTCAAATGTTTATCCAATTTTCTCTTTAAAAATACAGTGAAATGACAACCTATGTGAGCAGATTCAATAATAATTTTCTAAAGGGAATTGGATAAATACTTGAAGGGGGAAAATTTGCAGGGTTTGGGGAAAGGGCAGGGGAGTGGGACTAATTAGATAGCTCTTCCATAAGTACGATGAGCTGAATGGCCTCCTTCTGTGCGGTATCATTCTATGATTCTATGATATTATGAGTTGAAGTTCAGGAGTAGGGCTTGAACCCACAATCTCCTGACTTAGAGGTGAGAGTGCTGCCAACTGTGCCAAACTAAATATTTAACTCACCTAGAGTGACAGAATAGCGGATATTTAAGAAAGTTATTTTCAGTTCGTCCAAGTTGTGTGATCAAAGAATCCTTAAAAGATTGAGAAATATTTAACCTGAAAGAGGTCATTGTATATCATACAAGTTCATAATATAGCTACGGGTGTCCTATCTTCGTTCATTCATCCAGAAATATCCTACACTCCTCCAGTTTTCTGATGGAATTGGAATCAAGAAGGTGGCTCACCACCATGTTCTCAAGGGCAATTAGGGATGGGCAATAAATGCTGGCCTTGCCAGCGATGCCCACATCCTGTGAATGAATTAAAAAAAAGGTAAAATCTATCCCCAGTTTTGTATTGCAGATGATTTAACTATCAAAATTGAAGCCATTTCTATCATTTAAAGCATTTAAAATACAATCTACTGTATACATATTTAGGAGCTCAATATAGAGAAGATGAACATTGGTACTTGGACTGCTGCAGTCCGTGTGGTGAAAGTACTCCTACAGTGGTAGGAAGTTCTAGGATTTTGACCCAGCGATGATGAAGGAAAAGCGATATATTTCCAAGTCAGGATGGTGTGTAACTTGGAGGGGAATTTGCAGGTGGTGGTGTTCCCATGCACCTGCTGCCCTTGTCCTTCTAGGTGATAGAGGTCGCGGATTTGGGAAGTGCTGCCGAAGAAGCCTTGATGAGTTGCTGCAGTGCATCTTGTAGATGGTACAGACTGCAGCCACGGTGCGCCGGTGGTGGAGGGAGTGAATGTTTAAGGTGGTGGATATCTATGGGAAGACTTCAGATGGGGGGGCAGGGAACGGCAGGTGGAGTGTTAGCAGCGCCTGCCCAAAGGCCCTGAGGGGAGACCCAAGCCATTCTGAGGGCTGGCACTCATTCCCATAATCCCAGTGAGCTGGGAGCGCTGCTCACAGGCAGTCGGGAGGGCAGGAATTCCGGCAGGTCCACTGCAGAGTTGAGCCAAAAATGTTCTCCCCGGGGGTGGGTGGGGAGGGGGGGGGCGGAGGTGGAGAGGAGGCAGTGGTTGAGGGGCTGGGAAGTGTGGTAGAGAGCTACAGATGTGCCATAGTGGGCTGGAAGGATTTTGTGAGGCCAAGAGCAGCATTCTTGCTTTTCCTTAACCCACAAAAATCTTAAAAGAATAAAAAACTTACCTTTTTCTGAGCGTCCTGCAGCAATCCCTTTAAGGACCACTGGTTCGTCTGCTCAACTCCTGATATCAATGGGCAGAGCATGCACCGCGAGCACTCTTGCTTATATGGTATCTAAAAATTGTATTATGCTCCTATGTACGTCATAGAACCCCAATTAGCATATTGGAATGAGGGTCCCACCTGAAACAGGTGAGTGCCTGGGCCGCCCATGTAGATGTTCCTAGGAAATGGTGGCGGGTGGGAATGGAGCAGGAACTGGACGGTTAAGAACAACGCTGCATTTTTCGGGCCACTACTGCCCTGCTCCCACCCAGGGGAGCAACTTAAGATCTCCCCCCATCCCCCGCCAATCTCTTTTCAAGGAAAGAAAATAAGATGTTTTCTTTCTTAAAAGCGATCTTGTCCTCTCCCTTTTAGCACCTCTCCCCTTGTCATTGGCTATTTTTCAGACCAAGAGAGTGGGCAAGTTGCTGTCTGGTTTCTGCTAATGTTTCACGGGCCACTAGGAAGTAAGTCGGAATAGCTCACCAACAACAGCAATGACAACTTGCATTTATATTGCGCCTTTAACATAATAAGACGTCCCAAGGTGTTTCACAGGAGCGTTATCAGGCAAAAATTAGCCAGGCTGACTTGTTGACTGATTTTTTTTGTCCCATGTTCCTCAGGGCTATCAGATGGATTGACCAGCGGACTCCCTTTCCAAGTTTGTCAATTGACCCGTTTTGAATTGCACAATCTGGTTTAGAGCTTGGAAATTTCCAGATACCCCAAATCTGCTTTTGAAATCGAAATCTTATCCCCTTTCCCCCTTCCCCCACAACTTATTTATATATGTCAACCTTGGCTCAGTATTAGTGCTCTTGCCTCTGAATCAGGTGGGCATAAAAGATCCCATGGCACTATTCAAGGAAGAGTAGAGGAGTTCTCATGCTGTCCTGGCTAATGTTTCTCCCTCAATCAAAATAATTAAAATAGATTATCTGGTCATCTATCTCACTGCTGTTTGTGGGAGCTTGCTGTGTGCCATTTGGTTGCCGCATTTCCCTACATTACAACAGTGACTACACTTCAAAGAGTACTTCATTGGCTGTAAAGCGCTTTGGAACATTCTGAGGACGTAAAGGGTGCTTTATAAATGGCAGCACTTCCTTCTTTTATCCATGCACTGCCAAGAGATTTTCATTAGAAACTTATCATGCTGTCATTGGGGAAGGGGATAGGAGGTCAATCACTGCATCAGGGACATTGATGTGACAGTTATTATTGTTGCATTATTGAAGCCAAATCAATTTGATGTACAAAGCCCATTGTCCATTGTGTCAGCTGTTATGATTCTGTTCCCTTTTCAGTTACAGTGGCTTCAGGCTTTCACAGTCACCAACTGTTTCTTTTACAAGGCGGTTGACTGTTCTCGCGGGCTGCAGGATTACAGTTGTTTAGTGTTGATGTTATGCAACAGTGCCCTTTGCATTTAAGGCCATGGGATCCTATTCAGGTTGGATTACAAGTGGAAATCCCAGGATGTATTAAAACGCATCTGTGGCAATAAAGTGGGAAGTGAACCATATCAGACTCATTTTCACTTCAATTTACCCCAGGTCTAGAAGTACTATTACTGCATTAGGAGCAGCCTTGTCACCTACAGTTTCAGCTGTGCTTGTCTGTTTTCTTTTTAAACCTTGATATAGTATTTGATCTGCTAATATGAAATGGCCATTATAGGATTCATCCTTCAGAACAAATGGATTTGAAGCTACTGTAGTTTTAGTTTACATTGTGAGGCCTGTGTGGTGCGGCTTTTCCGAGATAGCATGACACGGATACATTCTCTTCATCTAATACATACTTTGCGGCACATCTTTACCTACCTAGAGGGGAAAACTGCTTTATTTTGTCGGTCAGGTTAAGCTTGCTTTGCAGTTGTGCTGTTTCTGCTCTAGCTGTCCATGTCTGGATGACTGCCAGCATTCTTCCTCCCCTCCTCAAAATAATAAACAAAGAGAATAATTCATGTGGAACATGTATTGGGAGTGCCTTAAATAGCCTTAGGTATAAGAGACATCTATAATTGTCAGCATATTGACAATGGTACAGAGAGCCCTCTTTTACATAGCCTTGGCTAAAAGTGCACCTTTAAAAATTATAGTTCCCCTGTAAGAGTCTCTGCTGACAAAAGCAAAAGAATTCCTAATAAAGGGAATGTTAGAATTCTGTCTTTTAGCTGCTGAATTCTACCTCTCATACATTTACAATCAGATTCTCTCCTCTGTGATTTCTCTTTACTTTATTCTTTGTCTGATTCTTTAGCTGATATTATTAGCGGTTCACTCTCCTCAGGTACAATCCTCCTCCCATCAAATCTGCCATCATCACCCCACTCTTCAAAAAACCCACCCTTGACCCCTCTGTCCTTGCAAACTACCGTCCCATCTCAAACCTCCCTTTCCTCTCCAAAGTCCTTGAATGTGTAGTTGCCTCCTAAATCCGTGCCCATCTTTCCCTCAACTCCATGTTTGAACTCCTCCAAACGAGTTTCCGTCCCTGCCACAGCATTGAAACAGCCCTCATCAAAGTTACAAAAGACATCCTACGTAACTGTGACCATGGTAAACTATCCCTCCTTATCCTCTTGACCTGTCTGCAGCCTTTGACATGGTTGACCACACCATCCTCCTCCAACGCTTCTCTTCTGTTGACCAGCTGGGTGGGACTGCACTCGCCTGGTTCCATTCTTATGTATCCAGTCATAGCTAGAGAATCACCTGCAATGGCTTCTCTTCCCACTCCCGTACCATTACCTCTGGAGTCCCCCCAAGGATCTATCCTTGTCCCCCTCCTATTTCTCATCTACATGCTGCTCCTCGTGACATCATCCGAAAACACAATGTTAGTATGCTGACGACACCCAGCTCTACCTCACCACCACCTCTCTCGACTCCTCCACTGTCTCTGATTTGTCACACTGCTTGTCCGACATCCAATACTGGATGAGCAGAAATTTCCTCCAAATAAATATTGGGAAGACCGAAGCCATTGTCTTCAGTCCCCGCCACAAACCCCATTCCCTAGCCACCGACTCCATCCTGCACCCTGTTCACTGTCTGAGGCTGAACCAGACCGTTCACAACCTTGGTGGCGTATTTGGCCTTGAGATGAGCTACCGACCAAATATACACTGCATGACCAAGACCGCCTACTTCCATCTCCAGAACATTGCCTGTCTCTGCCCTTGTGCCAGCTCATCTGCTGCTGGAACCCTCATCTATGCCTTTGTTACCTCTAGACTTGACTATTGCAATGCTCTCCTGGCCGACCTCCCATCTTCCACCCTCCATAAACCTGAACTCAATAAAAACTCTGCTGTCCATATCCTAACTCACACCATGTCCCGTTCACCCATGATCCCCCGTGCTTGCTGACCTACATTGGTTCCCGGTCCTTGATTTTAAAATTCTCATCCTTGTTTTAAATTCCTCCATCACCTCACTCCTCCCTATCTCTCTACCTCCTCCAGCCTTACAATCCTTCAAGATCTCTGCGCTCCTCCAATTCTGGCTTCTCGTGCAGCCCCAATTTTAATCGGTCCACAATTGGCAGCCCTGCCTTCAGCTGTCTGGGCCCTAAGGTCTGGAATTCCTTCCCTAATCTTGTCCACCTCTCTATCTCTCTCTCCTCCTTTAAGACACTCCTTAAAACCTACCTCATTACCTGCCCTAATATCTCCTTTTGTGGCTCAGTCTCAAATTTTGTTTGATAGCGCTCCTGCTACGCACCTTAGGACGTTTTACTACGTTAAAGGAACGATATAAATGCAAGTTGTTGTTGTTGTTGCTGCTGAATTCTACCTCTCATATATTTACAATCAGATTTATTCCTCTTTGATTTCTCTCTACTTCATTCTTTGTCACTAGTCTCTGTTTTGTTTCTTCCTTCTAAGCTCCTCCTTCAAGTGACCCGGCAATGCTTCTGCCTTCTGCTTGCAAAAATATTGTTTCTTGGAACGTCGTTTGATCCATCTCCACTCTTCCTCGATTTCTCTTCCTCTCAATCCTTGCTTTTTGGTGTGTTTTTTTGGTATTTTCTTCTCTCTGCCTTTTCATTTGTTTCATTTTCCAATGCTGCCATGATATTTCTCACTCACATATACTAAACGTGGCAGCGCTCTCAGCTGCAATGCATTGTGAGACTTTGGGACCCATCAGCAGTACACCAGTGAGCTCCTGCAGATCATCCCCTGCTCTCCCGCACACTCAACATTCACGCCATTCAATTCATTTCAATGGCGCATAACAGAAGTCAGCAGGAAGGAACTGGAGGAGGACAAGCGCGTCGGCATGTTTTAACACCCATGGCGGAGACAGTGCTGGCCATCATGGGAAGGGGCATCGCTGAGGCCGTGGCCACTGGCGGGGCTTAAGCGATCGATGATGATCGATCTGTATACCTAATCCTCCTTCTCTCTTCTCACTTCTCCCTCATCCCTCAATTTCTTCTGACTCAGAAGCTGCAGATGGTGTAAGCACGCACTTCTTACTTTCTCCTCTCCCCTCACCACAACCCAACCCTTGTGCCTTTTTCATTTCAGATTACTCAAGAGCTGTAACCTTGCCAGTCAGTGCAGGAAGAGGAAGAAGTGAGTGAAAATGAAGAGACACCATCACTTGATCTTACACTCACAGCCACCAGCTCAGAGACTGACACTGCATGTACTTTAGAGGTTAGGCTAGAGGAGGAATCTGCATGTGGTGCAACACCAGGCACAAGTGTGCAGGAGCCAGGGTGGAGGGAAAGGATAGCGCAGGTGGCAGCTTGCCGGAGGGCGAGGTCGCACACTAGTTCTGCTGGAGAGGAGTTAGAGGAGGACTTCGATGGGCCAGGCTACAGATGAGTGTACATAACAAAATGCTTGGTGCATTGGAAAGCCTGCCAGAAAAGCCTGCGCACAATGTCAAGGAGCATGGAGGAATCCAGCACTAATTTGACATAGGGCTTGCGCAGAGCTTGGAGCCCATCCTTTCCAATATGGAACGGGTGGTCACCTCCATCAGCACACCTGTGGAACCCACCATGATGCAGCATCTGATGGTCGATGTCACAGTTTGCACTGTAGCACAAACAGCTTCCATCAAAGGTCTTGAGTGCTGCATTGGAAGCTCAGACTGCTGCCATCATGGCTCTGGATACCACTGTTCAAAAGGGCTTCCAGGGAGACATAGTAGTCCATCAATCTGTTCTCCAATAGATCAGCAGGATTGCTGAGGCCAGGTCCCAGGAGAGTGGCAGTGGCTCCAAGGAGCACGAACCTGCCGTCCTTTCTCAGGATGACAGCATTCCTGCTCCCATCCCTGTCACTCTGCCAGTGCCCTTGCTGCTGTCTGTCAGCTCGCCAGCCAGCCCAGTCTGCTGCAGCCCAGGCCGAGATGGTGCAGTCTGAAGCCTGGCCCTCTAGGCCCAGAGATACTCGGGTCGCCCTCCAAGGCCATCTGCTAGCTCCTCAATTGAAGGTCAGCAGTGCTCCTCACCCATGCTGCAGCCACTGGGGAAACACCTTGTAGGAGCACTAAAATAGGTAAGACAGAAGACAGGCACTAAGAGAAGGCGCAAGGGTGCTTAGTCTATTTTTGTATGCATTATGTAATGATTGAATTTATTAAATTGAATTAGTATGTGCATTTTCTGGTTGTTTTTATTTTTGTGTTGTCAGAAAGAGGACGATGTGATGGTCAGTGATAGAGGAAAGGTAAGGAGTGTGAGACTGTTGGTTACTGATATCGCTCATTAATTATTTGATCATGTAGAGCCCGGGCAGAAAGGGGCTGTCTATGTTGTAACCTCCCTCCACTTCCTGTTGCACTTCCTTCTCCTCCACTTCCTGTTGCACTTCCTCCTCCTCTTCCTCGTGCTCCTGCTCCTCAGCTTCTCGCCTGATAGGTGGTGGCAAGGGCAGTTCCTTCATAATGGACTGGCTATGCAGCATGCAGCATACTACCACAAATCTTGATACCCGCTCAGCTGAGTACTGCAGGGCTCTTCTAGCGAGGTCCAGGCAGTGGAAGCATTGCTTGAGGATGGCGATGGGTGCTCTATAATGTTCCTTGTGGCAGCATGGCTCTCATTGTAGGCCTGCTGTGTACGTGTGCATGGGTTCCGGACCGCAGTCATGAGCCATGTCATGACTCGATAACTCTTGTCGCCCAGTAGCCAGCCGTGTTGGGTCAAATACAAGTGGCACAGAGCACTGCCACAGAATGAAGGAATTGTGACTGCTGCCTGGATAATGGGCATTTACCCATGATGCGCTGCCTGTGGTCACACACCAGCTGCACATAGAGGGAGTGGAATCCTTTTCGGTTCATGAAAATGGCAGAGTTCACATGAGGTGCACGCAAGGCAATATGCGTGCAGTCAATGACAGCCTGTACCATGGAGAAGCCTGCAACCCATGCAAGTGCTCATGTTCACTCTGCCTGCTTGTCTCTGGCAAGAGGGAATGATATTATACTGTCTCTCTGTGTATAAAGAACCTCAATACTTCCCTAATGCAGCAGTGCACTGCAAACTGCAAGATGTTGCTTATATCTCCTACAGCAACCTGGAAGGAGCCAGACGCAATGCTGTTCATGCCCTGCTTTGAAGTTATAGTTGTGGCTGCAGAAGTTGGCAGATTTCGTGCTCTTTTGTGAAGTGAAGATGTCTCAAGCATTGGTTCTCGCTGAAGTTGAAATAAGAGAATTGCTCTGTAAGGACCCTCGGTGGATATGGCCTCCTGCTGAGAGCCCTTCTCCCCTCCTTCTTCTCCCTCTTCTAGCAGCCTGTTCTGTTCTACGAGGCCTCTCTTCATTCTCCCAGTTATGCTCAATTCCAAGATGAAGGCCACCTATGACTGGAAGCAACTTGTTTCATCACAGGCTTTTAAATGAACAGAAAAGTACTTCAGCACCAGCCAGACCACTTCCTGTAGAGTATTCAAACTTTAGTCAAGTATAGGAAAGCTCCAAAAATAGAGCCCATTTTAGCTCCCATGATGTCTTAAAAATCATCTTTGCCTCTACACTGGAGACCTGGTTCAGGATTTAAAGATGTAGAAGAAACTATTATTGCAATAAATTATGGAAGAGGTTATGTCAGCACAGGTGCTGAGTACTGTAATAACAATTAGTGTCATTTGAAAACATAAAATAAGATTAATTATTTACAAGCTTTACACAGATCAGCACTCAGGCCTCACTAAACATACTGTAAAGCTTGTGCTATTGTAATAAATATAGTAAGTCTTCAGGGTATTTTGAAATTGTCAGGGAACATTAACAACAAACACAAGCACGATGTCTAAAAGAGACTGAATGGGTATTCGTGCAGACATCACTCAATGCTGTACAGCCAATGTGCTCCACCGAGACTCACAGAAACAATGCTTCAAATTTTTCAAGCCGATTAATTCAAGGGCTGGTGTGACTGGTAAAGCTGGGGCCTAACTACACAAACTGAGCACAAATTTTGTTTCAGTAAACTTTAAATGGAGATCGTTTGAGGATACAGCAGAACATTCGGTGATGTTTTGCAGTAAAAGTGGAATGGTACTCGGTGCTTTTCTGTTTCTCTGTGTTTTTCATCCATGTTACTGAGTTTCTCACAGGGGTTCCTTTCTCTGTTTCATTGCCATGGATTCTTCTAATTTCTGCCTTTGTTATTTTTATTCTATTTCTTTCTGCTTTCCTTTTGTTTCTTATTTGAGTCCCACTGCTTTTCTACTTCATCTTCTATCTGTGTTGTACATTTTTCTTTCTCTTCATTTGGTTTTCATGCCTGATATATTTATATCCTGCCTTTCTTCTCTCCATATTTTTATCTCTGGTTTGCTTATATCAGCCTTGTCTAAGTCCACTCCTCTGTGACAATCGAAATGCCTGTGAACAGAGAAGATCGACAAGCCCAAAGAAGCAAGACTGGTAAAGGTGGCTGGGGACATCCGGAAAAGATCAAGAGATACGAGTACAGATAAGAGCATGTGCAATCTGGGATAGATTTGCAAGAGAGTTTGGTAATGACCAGGAAAATGTCAAGATGATGGAGTCATTCTTGCACATCAGATCTGCACATCAAGGCACTCCTAACATTCACCCCTCTTCCAAATTAAATGCTCTATCACCTGTCACATTTTGATCAAACTTGACAATGAAATATCCCCAAAAATTCAAATGATAGTCATGCAATCACCTTAAAATAATACACAGGGGGACCAGCTGGATTAGTGTGTTAGAAACTGGCTCATCACCCCTGGGACATGGGTACAAACCCAGCCCAGACTAAGGGGATTAAATTCTCCTTCATCTATAAAGGTTCAACGTAAAGTCAATTTGGGAAATCTCAATTCTGTTCCCACTGAACATGGGCCTGTAGCACAAAACAGACTCTAATTCAGTCCTAAATTGGGATTAGCACTTGGATAACAAAATCTACAACAACTTGAATTTATATAGCACCTTTAATGTGGCGATAGGTCCTAAGGAACTTCACGGGTGCATTATCAGACAAAACAATTGACACCGAGCCAAAGAAGGAGGCACTGGGACAGGTGACCAGAGCTTAGGGCTTAGACAGCTGAAGGCATGGCCATCAATGGTGGGGAGTAGGAAGTCGGGGATGCATAAGAAGTCAGAATTGGAGCGGATTTGAATACAAGGATGAGAATTTTAAATTTGATGTGTTAGTGGACCGGGAGCCAATGTAGACAGGCCCAGAATGGTTTGTGTGGGAGAAGATGCTATACTGGTGTAATAGGGGTGATGTTGTGAAGTTGGGGCTGAAAGCACATTGTTGTGGCAGAGTTCAGCAAACCTTATTTTCCCTCTGGCAGGGCCTTACCTGATATGGGAGTATTTGACATTGGTTGCTTGCAGTGGAAAGTGTTCCATTCCCCAGCACTAACATCTCTCACCTTGAGCCGCAAAAAATTAAATAAATATCAAAAATAATATACAGTGCATAAAAACCCCTCAATATTATTTTCAAATGAAGTTGGTAAGAGCGATAAGATACAATGGAAAAAAGACTTCCATTTATATATCACCTTATCATGTGTCTTAGAAAGATCTCAAAGTGCTTCATATACAGGGACCACTGTTACATAATCAAACAGTTTGTACACAGCAAGATCCCACAAATAGCAATGAGATGAAAGACCAGTGGTGTTGGTTGAGGGACAAACGTTTGCTAGGAACTGTGAGAATGCCCTACTTTTCTTTAACTAGTGCTGTGGGATCTTGAAGGAACATTCAAACAGGGTATCATCTAAAGGACAGAACCTTTACCAATGCAGCACTCCCTCAGTACTGTACTGGAGTGTCAGTCTAAATTATATACTCAAGTCCTGAAAGAGGATTTGAACCCTCAACCTTCTAACTCAGAGGCATAGGTGATATCAATAGATTCAAGCTGATACTGTATGAGACAAATACATGCTTAAAGTGAATTGGAACCAGCAGACATGAGTTAGACAGACAGCTCCACACTACCCACTGGCCAATCAGCTATCTGTTAACATTATAACGGTATAACATTGAGTTTAGAGAGTTCCTAGGCAGACAGCTGGGAACTTTTTGAGATTTGCTTTAACTGCAGTTAGTTTTATTAGAGTCATGTTAGAGATCTCCTCAAGGCAGTCTCATACTGCTTGCTCAAATTCATTCTGGGTGACTTCTCAAGAAAATTAGATCACATTTTTTACATGGAAGTGGAACTGAAAACCTCACATCAACACAAAGCATGCAGTATAGCTGGCCTATAAGAAGCTCAAGGTTTGCTTTTGAGGCTTACAACCATCTGAACCTTTGGATCCAGTTTTGCATCACACTGCCACTGATCTGTTGTTCTATATAAAATGGTAAGTGACCTTTCAGATCACCCACAGTTATACAGTAATTTAGCTCCCGATGGCCTTTCAGGAAGTATGGTCTTCATCACGCTGTTGGAGCCCATCACTGTATGTTAGAGAGCCGGAGGATACCATCTTATCAGCCTGCAGATTTTGTCCTCATGACATTTCAAAACAAACTGCACTAATGCAATTTATTCGCACTTATTCTTCAATCACATGGCGGACTGGGACACTATATGTGATAAAAAGTCATACATTTTTAAGAAGCCTTTATAAAATTCTCCGTTTCATTTTCCTACAATAAAGGATAGCAGATGCTATCCTCTACTTAATTAGATTGGGAATTGGAAGTAACCAGGAATGTCACAGAAATATACATAGACCTGATTAAACTGGGTAAGCAGGCATTTGGATTAGACTGGAAAGGCAACGCAACATTAGTTATGCCCATTATACTATAGGAAGGTGCTTAAATTACGTGGGCAAATATTATGTGTAAAACTTCAGGGTGTGCGATAGGACTGTGTGGAGAATAGTTGACATTAGAGTTTCCAGGTTCTATGTAAAGGGGCACATTTTGTACAATGGATTGAGCTACTGACATTATTCAGTAATAATACAAGATTAGCAACGCTATTGGCCCACAACAGAAGATTCTGGTGGTGGGGGTCATTGTGTGAAGAAGGTTGTAGCAGCTCTTTCTTATTGTGGCTCAGATGCCACCTCCGACAGTGCAGGACTCCCTCAATGGGGGTGCTGATAGCTTGGTGATTTTAGGTGTGAGTGGGGCTGCATTTCTGCTCCTTCACTGGATGCATCATGATTGAATAATCAATGCACATGCACAACTGAAAGAAAGAAAGGCTTGCATTTATATAGTGCCTGTCATGACCTCAGGATGTCCCAAAGCGCTTTACACCTAATGAAATACTTTTGAAGTGTAGACACTGCTGTAATGTAGGAAATACAACAGCCAAACTGTGCACAGCAAGGTCCCATAAACAGCAATGTGATAATGATCATATAATCTGTTTTAGTGATGATGGTTGATGGCTAAATATTAGCTAGGACACCGGGGATAACTCCCCTGCTTTTCCTTGAATACTCCCATGGGATCCTTTACCTCCATCTGAGAGGGCAGCCGGAGCTTCGGTTTAATGTCTCATCCGAAAGATGGCACCTTCAACAGTGCAGCACTCCCTCAGCACTGCACTGGAGTGTCAGCCTAGATTTTCTGCTCAAATCTCTGGAGTGGGACTGGAACCCACAACCTTCTGACTCAGAGGTGAGAGTGCTACCCACTGAGCCATGGCTAACATCTAACTGCCGTTATTTATTTTTCAGAAATAAAAGATTAAAAATAAAAGGTAATGGGGATTCGCAGGAAGGAGGCTTCACGACTATTGCATGTTTATTTCTGAAGGGTACAATTGGGATGGGTAGAAAATGGAAAGTTCAAATTGTTAAACTATATAATAAGCTCCCCCGCTTAGTACTGCATATTAAGCGTAAATGATGCATTTCTAGCTGTTTATTCCCTCCTTTGGCAAAATGGATTCCTCACGTGTATTTCAATGTGTTTCACTGCTTCTGAAATGGCAGACTCTTTTACACACAAGTATTAATGAGGGCAAAAGATTTGATTTTCCCAGTTGCCTGATGTAATGATGGTACAGTGAATTATTCTGTGTTATTTGTCTTACTGTGGCGGATCGTCACCTAAAACGGGCATAATCCACTCTTCCGTCTGTGGACAAATTTCCAGCACCTTCCCTTTAAGGCACCTTACCTTTAAGGAGAAGGGGGCGGGCCTCAGGTTTTACCCAGAGAATTCTGGGAGCTTTTTCAGTCTGCCATTTTGTACCATGCTGTGATTAAAAAGTCTCTTGTTTAACACAAATGGATTCAGCCTTAATTCGTGTTTCGCGGCAGCCCCAACATTGGTGACCCCGACGCTCAGAACGTATTCCGAGCACTGCAATGGCGGACACGAACGCAGTTTCCGTGAAACTGCCGGAGTTTTGGGAAAACCAACCCGAAGCCTGGATTCTCCAAGCTGAATCTCGCTTCCGGCTGCGAAATATCACCACAGATGGGACGAAGTACGACTATCTCGTCACATCACTCGGTAGCACCACAGTTTCCAAGGTTTGGACAACGCTGCAGAACCCACCAGAGGAAGGCAAGTACGCACATCTCAAAACAGCGCTCCTTAAAAAATTTACGGCCTCGGCATATCAGCAAAACTGCCACCTCCTCGACCTTCCAGGCCTCGGTGATGCCTCACCGTCAGACCTCCTCTCCCACATGCTCTCCCTCACCGACGAGAGCCCACCCGGAGCCCTCTTCCGCACGCTGTTCATCCGCCAGCTCCCTCTCAGCATCCGCCCAGCGATCGTGGCATCCGGCCTCACGAACCTGGAAGCCCTGGCCGATGAGGCCGACAAGCTGCTGTCTGCTCACTCCAGCCGCGACGTCACTCCGGACCTGGCAGCCAATGCCTGGGCGCGCCCCTCACCATCCAGCACGCGGCCACAAGAGCCTGTCACCAGGCCCACGGGGCCTTCACGCCCCACTAACCCGGGCCACTGTTACTACCACGCACGGTTCGGCGCCAGGGCACAACGGTGCACACCTCCCTGCTCTTTCAAGTCCGCCCCCGTACCAGCCCCTGCGATGGCCGTGGGCCACGCGGGCTCCCTGCTGTTCGTCACGGATGACAAAACCAGCCGCCGGTCCCTGTGCGACACTGGAGCTCAGCACAGCATCATCCTGGCCTCCTCCCTCGACATCCAAAAGGGTGAACAAGGACCGGTGCTGGCTGCTGCTAACGGCTCGGAAATCCGGACGTATGGCACCCGGACAGTCACCCTCGACCTCGCTGGTCACCGCTACCGATGGGAGTTCATCACTGCCAAGGTGCTCACCCCCTCATCGGCGCAGATTTCCTGTGCGCCCACGGCCTACTGGTAGACATCCCTCGTCACCGCCTCGTGGACATGAACACCATGTCCCCCATCCTGGGCGCCATGGCCCCCCATCAACCCGCCGACATGGCGTCACAGTGCCACACCCGGGCCACGGATAACTACTCGGCACTCCTGGCCGAATTCCCGGCCCTTATCAATCCGACCTTCTCCGCGGAGGCCGCCAAACACGGGGTGGAACACTTCATCCCCACCACAGGCCCCCCAGTGTACGCCCACGCCCACAGGCTGGACCCGGCCAAACTGGAAATCGCGCGGACCGAGTTTGCCACCATGGAACAGCTCGGCATCATCCGCCGCTCCAACAGTCCCTGGGCCTCAGCACCGCCGACATCGCCAGAGC
The DNA here is from genome assembly GCA_030390025.1 of Squalus acanthias. Taxonomy (NCBI): domain Eukaryota; kingdom Metazoa; phylum Chordata; class Chondrichthyes; order Squaliformes; family Squalidae; genus Squalus; species Squalus acanthias. Next base: position 45,394,552 of record CM059435.1, read on the forward strand.
CTTCGTCAGCACCTGGGTCGCATGGTTCGGCGTCCCCTCCGACATGACGTCGGACAGAGGTCCGCAATTTACCTCTGAACTCTGGACCGCCGTCGCACGCAATCTCGGGGTGACCATTCACCGCACCACAGCGTACCACCCCCAAGCCAACGGACTGTGTGAGCGGTTCCACAGATCCTTGAAGGCATCTCTTTGAGCCAGCCTCCAAGAAGGCGCTTGGACCGACCGACTTCAGTGGGTCCTCCTCGGCCTGCGCACCGCGGTTAAAGAAGACCTCCACGCATCGGCAGCAGAGCTCGTGTATGGTCAGCCGCTGCGCGTACCCGGCGAGTTCCTGCCCACCGCCACGACACCCTGGTCAGCCGCCCAGCAACGCCACGACTTCGCCTCACCAGCGCTGCAGTTCGCCCCGGTGCCCATTGCCTGACACGGCGAATCCACCTCACACGTCCCACTAAGCCTGCACCAGGCACGGTTTGTTTTCGTCCGGCACGACGCCCACCGCGGACCCCTTCAACCCCCGTACGACGGGCCCTACAAGGTGCTACAGGCTGGGGACAAATTTTTCACTCTGCAAGTGGGCGACAGGACCGAAAAAGTGTCAGTTGACCGACTCAAGCCAGCACACTCGGAGCCCGGTGAGCAGGTCCCTGTAGCTCGTCTACCTCCACGCGGCTGACCTGCCCTCAAGCCGGTTCACCCGGCTGCTCCACGCCCGGCCGTTCCACGTCCACCGGCGTCCTACAAGAGCCGCTCCGGCCGGCCCATCCGACCGCCACACCGTCTCGTCCACACCTCCTAAGCGGATTCTGGGGGGAGCTGTGTGGCGAATCGCCACCTAAAACGGGCATAATCCACTCTTCCGTCTGTGGACAAATTTCCAGCATCTTCCCTTTAAGGCACCTTACCTTTAAGGAGAAGGGGGCGGGGCCTCAGGTTTTACCCAGAGAATTCTGGGAGATTTTTCAGTCTGCCATTTTGTACCATGCTGTGATTAAAAAGTCTTTTGTTTAACACAAATGGATTCAGCCTTAATTCGTGTTTCGCGGCAGCCCCAACATTACTAGACTTAGTTGCTGAACATTAAATGCAACAGACAAAGTGGAGTAAGTCCCTAGATTCCACCTCGTGGGCTTCCTTAAGGCAGAATCCGATAACAGATCCAACTTTTCTTTCCCTCTAAGGAAGCTTGCAAGGCCAAGGAAAACATTTTCTCTGTGATGCTGTTTTATTTTGAATGCACGGATTCAAAACACTTATTCTCTATTTTATTATCCAGTTAAATGTTTGGACTCTCTAATTGTACACCGGACTTCGCTGGTAAAAGCAGCTAATAGAATAATAATCTTGGGCTAATCCCCGTGGAATTGATGGGATTTATAATATTAAACCTCCGATTACTGATGACATGTTATAACCAAGCAACTAATGAAGAATTGGCCACTGTCAGATCATGTGTTAGAAAAGACAGAAAATCAAACTGCATCATTAAAATAGAAGATTCTAAATGGAAAAATAAGGTGATGTGATTTATTAGTCTATATCATTGTTACCATTTTTGGAAGAATCTGTCATTTGACCTTTGAAAGCATAATCAGCCAGAAAAATGGATTTCAAAATTAGATATGAAATAGGCTTTAAATTGATTAGATGCTTTACGTTGTATGCATTCAGAAAGATGACTCATACATTATTGCTGGCCTAATTGAACTGGGTTTTAAGTCTGAATCATTCAATATTGACACACCGCACATCACTGTTAGAATGATGGACTCTTGTTTTAGATGGTATTTTGGAGCAAAAATAAATCATGGACTTTAGCACCATTTGCAATGAGATTGCAAAAAAAATCACAGCAGAGAATGAGTGTTTGCTCATCAAGTTTGATCAGGTTCTGTTTGCATTCCTTTAATTTTCTACTCAGATTAACCACAGTACAATACCTACAGTTTCTTTTCTTCAATCTCGATGAAAAAAGAATGACCTTAAGTGAATAACACTCATGGGCAAACTATGTGCCTGACTGTAAAAAGCCTCGCAGTTCTGCACAATGTCATCCGCTTCCCCCATGTTTTTGTAACTATCCCTTGTGCAGCATCTGTGCTCAAGATTTATGTTGAGTTGTAACTTTCAAAAGAAATCCAAAATTTTCCCCCACATGTTGGGAGGCATTTCTCTGCTAATTTCCATCATACCCAGTTGCATGTGCTATTTTCAATTTACATTTTTAATACATTTTTAAAAGTAATTATTTTCCCTTCCCTTCAGAACTAGTTCCTCCAGATCACATGCCTGTTTGGTTGAGAGGAGGAAAGCCTCCAGCCTTTGCCAATGTTACTTTGTCATAGTTCCAAGAAGGTGCATGCGGCTACTCTATTTTCAATTTCCCTCCTTCTTTCCTTTGGAGAAGTGCCTTAACAGCACAGCTCAGTTCAACAGCTCAGTCCGTGCAGAATCACAGATGTGATGTAATCCATGTCCTATCCATTCAATGCACAGTGTCATCAGGACTTCCTCCAGGATCGGCAACTCACAGACTTGTGTGCAAATGGATTATGCATGTTTAAATTTATAAACTATCCACAAGGAGTACATAAAAGCTGACAAATGAGAAAACATAGGCTGTGAAGTTTTGCAGTGGGATACTAGCATATGATTGCTTCGCACACTAATCTGGAATTAATGGCTTGATTAAAATAGCGGTGAAAGGAATTTCAGATGAAGCCATATTCGCAAACTAGTATAGCATGACATAAATTACAAGGCCATAATTTTTCTTTGAAATAGAATTAGAATAACCCTGCATTTTTGTGATATCACCTGGGAACATATTTGAATAGTCAGCAAACCTGAAGTACTTGGAAGCAGTGTATCGCAGGAAGCTCCAAGTCAGGTGTCAGCACAAACTTCTACTAGGAGTCGGAATAATGATGGGGAGTAAGGGGAGGAGGATGAAGCTCAGGAGGTGTGATTACTCCGAGAGTAAGGTCAAACTTCTGAACCAGGTTGTCATTTCAAAAACTGCCCAGTGCATCAATGACCAGTCTTGCAGCTTCAGCACACAAGGGGCATCATAGGAAAATTATATCTAGACTGCCACTGGATGGATTGTGTTACAAGATACCAACACCTCGAAGGGCTCATATTATGTCGTAAACAATAATAGAGAATATTGATCAGTTTATCAAATGTCAATTGAACTCTGAAATGGAGATGTCTTAGGCCTTTGAAATACACTCCAGCTTGTGTGTGTGCTTTTTTTAATATGCTATTTTATCACACCAGGTCCTGACACCAACCATTCTTCCTGTGCCCATCAGAGTCAGAGACAGCCTTTGCCTTGCAACAAGGTTTCTTAGTCTTTCTCCGCCCTTTCAACAGTACCATCCCTCGCAACAGGCTACCTCTCCCCAATCCCACCACAAGCATTCTCTTTCCCTCTGTCCCTCTCACACTACTCAACTAGGGCCTCTCTGTTTCTATCCCCCTATCGACTGAGAGGATCTCTCTCCCTCCCTTCCATCCAACAATTCTGCTGAAATAAATAAGGTCAGTGGTTTGCTCATTGGAGGTGGACTCCTATGTGTGTGTTTAATGGGACCATCACTGGTTACATGAAAAATGAAGCGTATTCCTTTCTACATGTATTGCAGTGTAGCCATACAGCGGCTCTTGAAAATTGTAGGGGGAAAAATTGGGTTGCTTTTAGCCTCCCGTTAGTGTCCCGGGGGGCGGGGGGGGGCGCTAATGGGGCGCAAAGCCCCTAGCGCCTGGGCGCGGTGCCGCTAATGGCTCCCATGAAATTCAGTGGGAGGTTAGCGGCGGTGGTAGCCGGTAGTGCCCTGTGGAACTGCGCCTCCGGCAATGACGTCATCGCCGTGCGCGGCGCCCTGCTCGCGCCCCGGCCGCAAACTTCAGTTGTGCCCCCTGACCTACCGCCGGACGATACATCCGACAGGGTCAGGGTGGCGTTCTTGTGGCTGCAGCGGCGCAAATTAAAGGGCAGGTGCCGGGCAGCCATTTTTTTGGGGGCTGCCTGCCAGCACCTGCCCCCTTTCGCTTCCTCATGCGGGGTGCCGGCCGCAATCGGTCAGCCCGGCATTTCTCTTGAGTGATGGGCTGTTTTCCCGGCACCCCGCTCCCCGGTGGTCCAGCAGGGCCCCGGTGCGTGCTGCGCTAGTCCCCTCCACTTTAATCAGTGGAGGGAGGCCTGTAATACCGCGGCGCTATGTGCCGACACGCGTGGTGCTGCTGCACATAGTGCCGTGATATTGAATGGTAGCACCCCAGGAAGGAGGGGGAGCACTTCCAGTAGTGCCCCGCCTCCTGCTTGGGGTGTTACCACTCAATTTACGGCACAGGGGTGCTAACTTTTTCGGGGCGTTAAAAGTAGCGCCCCAAAGGGGACGCGACCGAATTTTTCCCCCGTAGTCTTTTGCAGGGGAGATGACCTCCTGCACATACACATTTTATTTGTTTCCATTGTGGCCAGTATATCAGGCCTCCAAACATGGGGATTTAACTGACTGGCTGAGATCTTGCAGTATGGGAGCGGGTGTATACTCCAGGATATTCAGACCCTTGCAGGAAGTGTCACAGAGTCTGTGAAAGTTGAATGGGGTGGGGATCTGTTTAGCCAAGTTGATAGGTAAGATTTGATTTTTTTATGTGTTGCTTATGTGATAACGTTTATTTTTCGGGCTATGTAGTGGCCTATAGGAACTGTAATAGCAGCTTGGGATTTTTATTTGCTGGAATGTGATTGTGTAGATTTTTTTGCTGGAATGAGAAAACTTGTTAGGAAGTATGGTTTTGGGTAACATGATTGGTGAATTTTAAAATAAATAATTAGAAGGAAGAAAAAGTGACTTGCATTTATATGGTACCTTTCACTTTCTCAGATGTCCCAAAGCACTTCACAGCCAATGAAATACCTTTAAAGTGCAGTCATCGTAGCTTTGTAGGCAAACATGGCAGCCAGTTTGTACATGGCAAGGTCCCACAAACAGTAACAATATGGAAGACCAGTTTTTGGTGGTGTTGGTTGAGGGATAAATATCGGCCAGAGCATCGGGCCAACTCCCCTGCTCATCAAATCAAATAGTGCCATGGGATCTTTTACGTCCACCTGAGAGGGCAGACAGGGCCTTAGTTTAACACCTCATCTGAAAGATGGCACCTTCGACAGCGCAGCACTCCCTCAGCACTGCACTGAATTGTTAGTCTAGATTATGTGCTCAAGTGATGTAGTGAGGCTTGAACCCATGACAGTGCTATAACTGAACCAAGGTTGTCACTTTTTAACCAATGGGAAAGAATCAAAGACACTTACGCATCAATAAAGAAGAAGGTTAACAGGCAGAATCAGCAGGCAGACTGAGGAACACAGGCTCATCACCTGGGAGTTGGGGCCGACTTTAATTTTAAGTACACACTGCCCACCCATTATTAGTGCCATGAGGCCTGTGGATGGCGATCTCCAGGCGCCAAGTGGCACTCTGAGGCAGCTGGAGTGTAAAAAGGGCAGTAACTGTCCCGACGCAATGTTTTGGTTTACACTGGGCGTTGGCAGTTATAATCGACCCCACTGTGCGGCAACTTATATTCCACCATTCTCTGTCACAGCTTGTCACTATGCCAGCTCTTTGCCTCTCTGGCCCATCCCAGTAGCTAAAGAGGTACAGATATATAGCACTATGATTCTGTAACAAGTAATTTTTTAAAAGACAAAAGTAGAATATGTTGAACTATTAATGTCCTGAGATTTGCTGTTGGATGAACACTAATTATTATGGAAGACATTTATTTTTTTTGTCACTATTTTGCCAGATGTTAATAATTTTTTAAAGAATACTTTGTCAAATTTGTGTTCATTAATATTCTTTAAAGAAAATGGGATTCATGTGAAGAGATTGTATTTTAATGCAGGAACCTTTCCACAGCTCTCTTGTGTAGATTCATACGTTTTACTTCCTTCCTGATGGCTCAGTAGCTAAGTGGCTAAATGCACTAATGCCACTGGCCCTGGTATGGGTAAGGGAGGTCTATGTGACTTAGCTAATCTCAGTCAAGGCATCGGTGGCTACACTGCAATTGGCTTCAGCATTCCTGGGCTAGAGAAATAATCGGCCAAGGTTCTTATTCCTAATTAATATCTGATGACCCCCGTTGCAAAGCTTATACATATGGACACCAGGTGAGGACAGGGTTGGGCTTGAGCATGATACACTTCCTGGTTAAATAGTACACCAAGACTCACTATCGAAGATCATCCTTAAAGAACAACAGTATATCTCAAGGACATATGCATTTTTAGTAAATGTTAGGATTTGGAATGGTTTCAATAGGAGTTTCAGTCAGATAGAACATTGGATCCGATTCTTTCAGAGGGCTCAGCGGGTTGAAACTCAAATTTGAAAGATTATTGTAGCTCATAGAAACTGAGTTATGCAAGAGAAAAAATAATTTAAAAAGACCCGCCACAAGCTTATCCTGAATTGGGACTTTGCTGTCATTTAAAAAAGATAAGACAAACCCCTTCTTAGTACGGTCCCCAAAGAACTGTGTCCAGTCTGAAATTGGCATCCTCCCAGTATCAATATTAAGGAGCAACTGAGACAAAAGCCCACTGTATCTTCCAATCAATATCTTTGCAGAATTTTACTGATTGCAAAATACAAAGAACATTCAGAATGGTGGTTCATCATATGAAGGAAGGACAAGATCAGCATAGCTAGTTATTGTTGATAAATGATCATTGGTTGATTTCGGTGTGACACAGGGGATGTAGCCATGTCCCTCCTATTAACTTGACTCCCCATGCCAGATCTCCTCAACTGAGCCAACTGCTGATGTCAGTCCTCTTCATCTGATTTGACTCCTAATCTCAGCCCTACTCATCTGATTTGACTATGGATGTCAGCTCTCTTCACCTGACTTGATTCCCAATGCCAGCCTACTCTGCCTGACCCGACTCCCAATCGCAAGCTCATTTCATCTGAGCCAACTCCTGCTCTAAGCTCGTATACTCAAATGAATGAACTTACATTGAGTATTTGCCACTTTTAATATGGGGTAGCTAGCACATATCGTGGTCAACTACAAGTTCACGAGTATGTCATTTCTATCTAAAAATTGCTGAGATGACTTCATCAGGCATATATGTCATGCCTCTTCAATATTAAGAGTAGCACACTTGCGAGCACTTGAGTATGTAAGTTGAGATTGGGAGTTGGGTTGAGTGAAGAGGGTGGGCATCAGGAAGTAGGTCAGGTGAGGAGGGCAGAGCTAGGGAGTTAGGTTGAGGAGGGTTGACACCAGCTGGTTCATTTCCCAGTTCAGGCTAATTTACGCTAATTTTAAGGAATGAAAAACTGTGGGCAGTGGAGCCATGATTTCCTAATGTGTGCGACTGATGGGCGAGACTCCCTGCTCAGAAAATTGGCTCTGCAGAGTCAAGTCTGGTGAACAAAACTGACCTAAAGAGTTGGGTTGGATGAGGAGAGCAGCCAGTAGCAGGTGGCTCATTTTAGTAGGCTGAGGATGGCCGGCACTTGAAGGTAGATTGGATGAGGAGAGCGAATCTAGAGAGTTGGGTCGAGTACAAGGCTCCCATGAGGCATTAAGTCGGGTCGAGCAAAATCTTTGTTGAGCCATTTCCACTAAGTGTTGCTTAGTAACATTTTTGTCAGTTTTCTTGCTTAGGTGCATACTCAAAAAACCTTAAGGACCATGAAAACAACATTATTTCAGGTAACAAAAAGAGAAATGATGAAGCACGCAACAGGTCAGGCAGTATCTGTGGAGAGAGAACAGAGCAGTTAACATTTTGAGTGAGGACACTTCAGTTTTGATGAAGGGTTCAAATGTGAAATTGGTTCTCACCTCAGATGCTGCCCGAGCTGCTGCGAGTTTACAGCATTTTCTGTTTTTGTTTCAGAGTTCCAGTATCTGTAGTTTTTTACTCAATGTTTCAGGTAAGTTATGATTGGCCAGTTTTCTGCCATCACTAAATTCATGTCTTAGGAATTCGATGGGAGGAAGATGTCTGCTAGCTGCCATTTTGATTGACGCATATTAAAATATTGAACTAATCAATGTAAGAGAACCTTATTCTTGTAAAAGAGAAAAATATACTTTAAGGTCCTTGACAGCAGACAAATCAAAACTGGAGGCAATGTGTTAAGCAATAGGCACTGCTGGAAGTCTCTGCTATTAATGGAACAAGAAAATTAATGAGTGCTCACTAGAGAAATTAAGTAGGATCAGTGTGAAAGTAGGTCACATAACTTTCAGAATGGGGTGACATTCAAATTTAGGTAATATTTATGCTTTTGGGTCTTGGCGTGTTAAGATAACTATTTTCTGTTGGGAGCAGTCTTTCACATTGACATTAGTGCTAACACTGGAAGTCTGAGCAATCTCGCCTTACCTCTGATAATACCAGTCTCACACTACTGATGTAACATAGCCGACACTTAACTGGTACATGCAACACCTGGCACTGTTAAGCCAGCTGAAGAGCGCACAGTTCCTGGGCTACTGTGCCTCAGCTGTGCACGAGAAAAGCTCGCTTCAGGGTCAGGAGTCTGTCCAAACCCATAGATATGGTCTTGCGGAGGAGAAGGGATTAATTGGTTGTGTCGAAGCTACCAAGGCCAGGTGGCACTGCAACTGGCACGAAGTTTCCAACAGGATGCACACAGTATCCCCAACCGCCCGAAGATGGACAATGTTAGGAAGCGGTTCAACGACTTGTGTGGAAGTACACAAGAACACAAGAAATAGGAGCAGGAATAGGCCACTTGGCCCCTCGAGCCTGCTCCGCCATTCAATAAGATCATGGCTGATCATGGGCTCAAAGCCACTTCCCCGCCTGCTTCCCATAACCCTTCACTCCCTTATCTTGCAAAAATTTGTCTATCTCCACCTTAAATGTATTTAATGACCCAACCTCCACAGCTCTCTGGGGCAGAGAATTCCACAGATTTACAACCCTCTGAGAGAAGAAATTCCTCATCTCAGTTCTAAAAGGGCGACCCTTTATTCTAAAACTGTGCCCCCGAGTTCTAGATTTCCCCACGAGGGGAACCATCCTCTCTGCATCTTCCTTGTCGAGCCCCCTCAGTATCTTATATGTTTCAATAAGATCACCTCTCATTCTTCTAAATTCCAATGAGTATAGGCCCAGCCTGCTCAACCTTTCCTCATAAGTCAAACCCCTCATCTCTGGAATTAACCTAGTGAATTGTCTCTGAACTGCCTCCAATGCAAGTATATCCTTCCTTAAATAAGGAGACCAAAACTGTACGCAGTACTCAAGGTGTGGTCTCACCAATACCCTGTACAGTTGTAGCAGGACTTCCCTGCTTTTATACTCCAACCCCTTTGAAATAAAGGCCAACATTCCATTTGCCTTTTTGATTACTTGCTGTACCTGCATGCTAACTTTTTGTGTTTCATGCACAAGGACCCCCAGGTCCCTCTGAACTGTAGCATTTTGTAATCTCTCCATTTAAATAATAATTTGCTTTTTTATTTTTCCTGCCAAAGTGTATAACCTTGCACTTTCCCACATTATACTCCATCTGCCAAATGTTTGCCCACTCACTTCGTCTGTTTATATCCCTTTGCAGATTCTTTGGGGGAAAAATTCAGTTGGTTGCGCCTCCCGTTAGCGCCTTAAGAGGGCGCTAATGGGGCGCAAAGCATCTAGCGCCCAGGCGCGGCGAAGTTTGCGCCGCTCGCGAAATTAACTAGATATTTTGCGGCGGCGCTAAACACTACCGCCACGATCTCCTGCGCCGGCAGATCATGACATCACTCGAGTGTGCAACGCCCCGGTATCGCCCCGGAGCGGATATTGAGTGGTGCCCCCTGCCTTACCGCCTGACGCTAGCAACGACAGGTTGAGGGGAGCGTTCTGCAGTCATGAAGGGAAAGGGGGAGCGCTATTTAAAGGTGACCACTTCCTGCCTTTTATTGTTGGTGCCATTTTTGAACTACGCATTCTGAGAGAGAGAGGGAGAGACTTCTGGAGAGATTCAACGTTGTGTGAAGGAGTTTTGGGTACTGAGCAGCACTTTGCAGGTTCATTTTGATTTTCCATTCCTTGTATTGATTTAGCAGAGACTGTGGGGGCTGCACTCTGAGCTCTTTGCCTGGTACTCTCCATTGTTCTTTCCAGCACATTTGATGTGCAAGTCTCTCCAGGCTGAGATTCAAGGCTGCAATGAGTAGGATGTGGATGGAAAGCAAGATTAACCATCCCCTTTAAGAACTGGCCCGTGCCATTGTGTGTGTGTTCCATTGCTGACTGACATTACATGAGCTTCGCCAGCGCTCTGAGTGAGCGCCTCACTCCTCGGCCTTTGCGCCTTAAGACAGGTGTGCAGCGCCTGATTTAGCGCTCCACTCACCTCCCGGGGCGTTAAAAGTGAAGTTTCCAGTCAGTGGCGATAATTAGCGCCAGGCGCTAATTTTTGCGCCCGGACGATATTTGCGCCCCAAATGGGGCGCGACTGAATTTTTCCCCCTTTGAGTCCTCTGCACAATTTGCTTTCCCACCCATCTTTGTACAAAGACAAGTCAACACTAATACTTAAACAAAGGGTCTCAAGATAAGCATGGACTGTGAGGCCATCAGTGATGAGCTGCTTGTAATACAGATGTCCTTTACAGTTGAAATTGTCGTGGAAGTGGGCCTGAAATAACAGTGCAAACACCCATATATGGAGAAAACTCAACCTGGCTGCTATTGTAAATTCATAGTAAGGAAACCACGAGCTGTGCAATAAAGGGTGTGACCCTCTGGAAATTGAGAGAGGGACATTATGGCCCAGATATGTACGGGGAGGGAACGGGGGAGTCTGAAAGCGGCCGAAGAACTCGGCGAGCCCGGGGATGTGTATTAATAGCAGGAGCTCATTATCATTTTTTAATTCCTTTTCCCACCCAGCAGCTGGCCAAATTGACAGGCTGGCCGGCTGCCGGGCGATAAACCCAGCGGCAGGAGGCCGCAACCAGGGTTCCTTGCGAATGGTCCTTGACAATCGGGCAGGCTGCAGATTGGGGCTTGGAGGGGTAGGTGTGAACGCAGGAGGGGGGAGAGAGAGAGGTCATTGGGGCTTGGGGAGGAGGTCGGCAATCGTGACAGGGGCTAGAGAGAGCCCGCAATCGGCAAAAGGGAGGCCGAAGGCTTCGTTAAGGGGCCGGGGTGGGGGGAGGGGGGAGCACTCCTGCTCATCCTGGCCCATAAGGAGTGCTGTAAAAAGCACTAACCTGCTGGAGCCGGTAGCTCCCTCCTCCATTTTGCTGCCGTGTTTCCTGAGCCCTGGGAAACCCGCGTGTCAGCAGTTAAATTGAAATCAGGCTCCCAATTGCACTGTGGGAGTCTGATTTAAATACGTTATTGAAGTGCCCCACCTCTCCAAGCCGGGAAACTCGCACGGCTTGCTTCCCACTGCTGTAAAAATGCCAGCAGGCTCATACGCGTCGGGTTGGACTCGCGATTTGGGTTTTTTAGGTTTTACCCCCCCCCCCATTCCCGACCTTCTTCCACCCATCATGGGGGAGAGTTAATATTGAGGTCTATATAGGTAAGAAATATGTACACCCACTGTCATTTCCATTATGTTACATCTTTATATATATATATATATATATATGTATGGACATAAATACACCTTTTCACATATCACATTTCTGTACATAGACTCTACTAAAGGCATTCAGGATACAAGGGTCCTACACATTACAGTTAAATAAATGTTGCCACTAATTAAGTCATCGCGCCTGTTCTGTAAACTGCAAGGAACATCAGCACTTGCTCATGTTGAGGAGTTACTGATAAGCTGCAGGGCAAAGGTGGGTAAGCAGATAGGATGGACATCATTGCAGCCAACACAAGACTAATGTCTCAGTGCAGCAGCTCATGGGACGGAGTCATCAATCAATTTCTGCCACTGCTCTTGTGCTATCAGCAGTTTTACTGATTCCATCCCCCTCCCCGGCCACTGTCTCATTTGGATCAGACTGTTACAACCTCAGAATTCTATTCGGCCCTGAGCTGAGCTTCCGACCCCATATACACTCCATCACAAAGACCGCCTACTTTTACCTCCATAATATCAGCCGCTCTGCACCTGCCTCATCCCATCTGCTGCTGAAACTCTCATCCATGTTTTTATCACCTCCAGACATGACTATTCCATTGCTTTCCTGGCCGGCCTCCTATCCTCCATGCTTCAGCTCTTCCAAAACTCTGCTGCCCGTATCTAACCCTTACCTAGTCCCACTCACCCGTCACCCCATGTCCTTGCTGACCTAAATTGGTTCCTGGTTCCCCAATGCCTCCAATTTAAATCACTTCATGGCCTCGCCCCTTCCTTTGTAACCTCTTCCAGCCCTACAATCCTCGCCCCACAGAACTCTCTGTTCCTCCGACTCTGGCATATCTTCATCCCACCACCTGTGGCCTTGACTTCAGCTGCCTAGGCCCCACACACTGGATTTCATTCCCTAAACCTCTCTGTCTCTCCATCTCCTTCTCCTCCTTTAAGACCCTACTTAAAATCGACCTCTTTGACCGAACTTTTAGTCACCCCTCCTAATATCTTCTTCTTTGGTTCAGCGTCCATTTTTGTCTGATTATACCTCTGTGAAGCATCTTGGGACCTATTTCTATGTCAAAGGCATTATATAAATGCAAGTTGCTGTTGTTGCTTCCTCAGGGAACAAGTATTGCTGCCCTTCCTTGTCCTCCTCTTGCACTGGTACCCACTGCTCATTGAAAAACTCCATGTTGATTCCTGTATCAGTGCAATGTTGTGCAGCATGCTGTACACTGTCATTATATTGGCCATCTTTTCAGGCATGAATAAGGCAGCAATCATTTCAGTGCAGCCCCATGAAGCACTGTGCGAACCATCCAATGGCCTGCTTGAACAGCACTCTGGTCTGGCCCTAGGCGAAGGTTTTAACAAATACCTCTATGCTTATAGGAAATCTCAGTAACAGATTAATAGTGGGGCGCATGCCAGCTGCAGGTGAGTGTGTGCAAAGTCGAAAGCACTGTCGTCTCTATTTTATCACTCTCTCTGTTGTACACCCTGAGAAGTGAATTTAGCCATGCTCGCTTGTAATGTTGTAGAAGTATAAAATGTGTACCTGTCATTTTGCTTGAGTAACTCTTGTTCTAATGTGCACCGATTTCAGCCTTTAAGTCAGATGATTTTTATCACAAGATTGTCCAGCACGTGATCTGAACCCGGGAAAGAGTAAGCCTTTCCCTGAGAAGGAAAAAAAAAACTAAGGCAATGAGGTTGGGCCCCTGCATTAATAATCTTCTGTTCATCAAATTGAAGACTCGCATAGAAAGGGATTTTATCACTCCATGCCAACACTTAGCAATCCTAGGTCAGATGAAGCACAGGTTAGTTGGAAGGCACCAGTTCCCTACTTTCTCCAACAATGTGACGGAAATGAAGTTCTTTTGGCTAGTTTTGGTTGGTGCTGATTTCTTGAAATCCAGTCATAAGAAGCCTGAAACTCCAAGAGCTTGGGGGTGCAAAGTTTCCGTTGTCTCGGTGGGCGGGGACAGAATGAGGGGGGCGGGACCTGGTTATGTTGGGGTTTCTGCCCCTTTTCCCGCCCATCAGAAATTCTGAGTGAAGTGGAGGCTGGCGCATAATATGATGAAGTCATGCAAATGAAGGGAATTGCAGAAGACAATGTATCTCCTGCTATTTGCACCTTGGAATGCAGGGGACAAAAGATGCCAGTGTTCCCCTGGTGTCCAGGGATGCTAAGGGCTTCAGGAAGTATCTAAAATTTAAATAGTAATCAGCTGCTTTTGGGAAACTGGCCGACTGTTAAAGCAACAGCGTTTAGATGTTGTAAATCTCTTGGGAAGGGGAGCGCAGGCTCACTGTGGTTGAGGCACCACAACAAAATCCCTCTCTCCTACTGGATGCCATAAATCATGTAGATGTCTGCACTCAATATGTAAATGCCCCTCACTCCAGGACATGGAATGGGAAGAGGGGCACATCTACATGACGATAGAAATTCCACCTTTTCCCAGACCCGCCACCAAAGACCTCCCGCGGAATTTCTGGATCGAGGAGTTTAACAGCCAGCTAAGCCAATATGTTGTACCAAGCTTAATGAACCTAGATCAATGTTGTGAGATTCACTGGTTAAAGGCAGGAGAGGAATAACTTAAATTTGCTGTATTGCCGAAAGCTCCTTTTTAAATTTGAGTGATGGGCTAGTCAAAATCCAGGGAGTTCTGGGGACTCTTTTCCGAGATGTACTGTTCTGTTCAAATCAAACACCTCGTTTAAAACTCTCAGAGAAGGAACCAATCAGTTTGAAACTCCTAAAAGAGAGAAAATTTGGATTGAATTTCCAATAAACAGTTCAGATGAATTAGGATCTCACAGTGGTAAGAAATTCTAGAAAAAGAAACTCTATGGGGTAAAAATTGAGTCGTGCCCCATTTGGGGCGCTAACCTCGCCGGGGCGCTACTTTTAGCGCCCCGAAAAAATTAGCGGCCCCGCGCCGGAACTTCAGCGGTTGCGCCCCAAGAGGGAAGCGGGGCGCCACTGGAAGCACCCCGCATCCCTCTTGGGGCGCTGCGAGGGAATATCCTGGCGCTACGTGCCGCAGCGCCAGGCGCTGCGGCACGTCGCGCCGCGGTATTGCAGGCCTTCCTCCCCTTCTTAAAGGGGAGGGACCCTGCGCAGCGCGAACCGGGGCCCAGCTGGGCCCCCAGGGATCGGGAGTGCCGGCAAAAGAGCCCGGCACTCAAGAGAAGTGCCGGGCTCTTGGAGCGCAGCCGGCACTTCACAGTGGGGGGGCTTCACGGGGGCCGGGGACAGCAACGGGGGCAGGTGCTGGCAGGCGGCCAGCAACAAAAATGGCCGCCTGCCACCTCCCCTTTAAATATCGCCGCCCCGGCCGCACGTACGCCTCCCTGAACCCGTCGGACATAGCGTCTGGCGGTAAATCAGGGGGCGCGACTGAAGATCGCGGCTGGAGCGCGAGCGGGGTGCTGCGCACGGCGATGACGTCATCGCCGGCGGCGCAGCGCCACAGGGCGCTACCGGCTGGCACCGCCGCTAACCTCCCGCTGAATTTTACGGGAGGCGTGGGCGGCGCTGCGCCCGGGCGTTAGCTGCTTTACGCCCCATTAGCGCCCTCTTAAGGCGCTAATGGGAGGCGCAAGCAGCTGAATTTTTCCCCCTTGGTGTATTAAAGTTATTTACAAATGATTAGCTTAGTTCTTAAGTTGTGAACTTTTTACAATTTTGTCCACTTGAGGAGATAGGTGGAAGGATGTTGACTGTAAATAAATAATACTATAATGACTGCTACCCATGTGCTTGTTCATCTTTTGTGAAATAAATTCACATGATAGTTTAAATGTAAAATTGATGATATGGTGATTTACTGCTTTTCAAGATATATGATGGCCCAGTAGCTAAAAGCAATTTCCTTACTTAGATCTCAAGCCATGGAAGACACTCTCAAAGATATGGGGAGTCACCCATAAGAATGATCTAAGATATGAGAGCTGAAATAATCTTGGGTAAAAACATTAGAAAAGTGCCAAAAATGTAACGGTATCTTTGAAGAGCATTATCTTCATGAAAATGTGTTTGGCACACAATGTGATGGCATACATTACATTAGATTCATCATGATGTTACTCACTCATGACGTTAACCTGACAAAAATGATGCATGGCTCTTTTTGCTCTCCAATTCAAAAAAGGTTCATTGAGAGAGTCCCCCTGTATTCCCATCCTCAGAAGAGTACCACTTACTGCACCAGTGTGATATTTCCATGTCTCATGGTTCAATTTCCACTTCCTAATGACCACTCTGAGTGAAATTGCCCAATTACTAGCATATCGTGGGTAGATCAGTGCTCTGCTCACAGCTGCTCGCAAATGTATTGAGATTGTCCAAACTTATTTCACGAGTACCAATACTAATTGTCAGGTAGCCTTCATCCCACCAATTTGTGCTGGATTTGAACCCAAGTCCCTGAGGAGACAGCCAGTGTTCTAACGCTCTGTCTCCCTATGCTTTGCTATTGAATGTTTCAGCAAATTATAAACCAGAACAGCACTGAGGTTATACTGAAATAGGAAGTTATAATGACCAGCATTTAACCAGCCTTAAAGTAGGAAAATTCAGACACCGTAGTCATCAGCATTTACAACATCTATTTCAGAAGACAACAAAATGCCACATTCTGATCAAGATCTTTTTATGCAGAAAGAGTGCAAATGCTGGAAATCTTGAACAAAGACAGAAAATATTGGAAATATACAGCAGGTCAGTCTGCATTTGAAAGTGCAAAGTTTGGTAACTGTTTCCAGTGCATCCGTTCATCAGAATTAGCATAGACAGACTGAGGGAAGCACAGAAAAGGGAGGGGACTACAGCAGGTATAAACTACTATTACAAAAAGGCCCGTAAATAGATATTTAACTGTTAGAAAGAGGTGTAAAGTCCTTGATACACTGCAAAAATTCAGCTAAATGGCTTAAAAATAAAAGGATAACACAATTGAATGGGAGAAATCAGCAGGAAAATTGAGGAGACAACTAAGGTCTAATGTTGTTGAAGTCGATGTTAAGAAGAGGGCTGAAGAGTGTCCGAAGGAAGCTGAACTACTGTGTGCTGAAGATTACACTGAGGTTAGTTGGAACAATGCAGGAGGCCAACACTGTGGAGTGTGATGTATCGGAGATTGGTATAATGGGGAAACTATTCCTGTCATCTGCACAATCTAAAGATCTTGTGGCATTCTGCTCTTAAAAAAAAACTGATCAAAATTCCCACAGTTTTTTGGTTCTCTGCAGTGTTGTGCGTGAGATGATTTAATAATTTCTCAAAACAATATTTCTTATTATAACAAGCGTTCTACAGAACTTCAGCACTGTTGCCTGTGAGAATCAATCCTATCATAATGTTTCAGAGACAGATCTACTTATCTGCCAAGGACTGCAAAAGGATACAGGACGCTGGAAAAGCAGTCTCCAACCGAATGCCATTCAACAGAACCAGACTATGAAAGATGTCTTCTGAACAGTCATTGGCCTGAAGGTGGATAGTTACCCAATGAACACTTTGGGTGGTCAAAGAACAATCTTGGGTTATGTGCACAACTGAAGGATATGTTACTGAGTAGAACAGAACCCACTGCTGTCTCCTTTAACTGGAAATCACTTTTATTTTTTCAGTTTCAAAAATATTTGTAATAACTCAACACATAAAAGAAAATCTATAAGAAATAGCTCACCTGTAATAAAACAAATTAAGCTTTAGTATTCTGCAGGGGAAAAAGTATGCTGGAAGGCTAAGAGCTAAGGTTTCTCAGTCAATTGGGTAGTTCTTTCAGATGCCTGTTAAAGAACTCTGGCTTATGCACAGGGCAATGTTGGATAGCCAATTCCGATGTTCATATTTCACTTGCACTGTTAAAGGTTGGAAAGGAGCTTTCATGAAAGTCTGAGAAAAAGGATAAGACTCCTGGATCCTACTGACAAAACATACTCTTGAGTTTCCAACCATTGTCATAACTGTCACTAATCCTTATCATTTCAGTCTAAATCCACATCATTGTCACTGCTTCTCTGTTACTACTGTGTTCCCTTTACATTATAGCACTGCTTCAAGTAGAGGCAGTTCTGTACTATGCTGGGGCTCTAAGTACTGTGTTATCTGTCCCAATTATAGTGTGGTGCAGATTCCACGGTGCAGGGGGCAACACTTGTTCACATGCAGTTGTTTGATGGTTGTGATTGGCATCTTACATATTTGGCTGCTGTACCTTCCCTTGTGACTGGGCCAAGGTCTATGTTGGCCACGGCCATATTGCTGGCACCATGGATGCTCAGTCCAACTGCAACCAAAAAATACGCTGGCCAGTGCATCGCTGGCAAAGTTTATGTTTGCCGCCATGGCACTGCTGCTTCTGAAGGTTTCTATGGAAAATCTTTAGGTGTTTCTCCATGCCTCTGAAGGCAGCTGCTCTGTCTCAGTTTTGTTACAGTGCTTCTTGATGTCAGGCTGCTGTTGGTAGCAGTGCTACAATATAAGGGGCCATAAAGTGTTAATTTTCAACAATTTGCTCTATGCCTCTACTGACACATGACTTGCACCGTGAGCAGACAACTTTCCGTGCACCACGGGGATCCGCAGTTCAATAACTTAAGGCAACAGATGTTATTTTATTTGTCCTGAGACCTAGCAGGAGACTTACTTTCAACAGAACTGTGGTCGCAAATTAAACTTTCCTAGCCGAACCTTTCTTGTTTTGTACCATCGCTCAGAGGGAAGATAATGCTATTATTAATGGATGTGGGGGTCACTCCTGATGGTTGGTAAATGGGCCTCATGAGTGAAGCAGACAGATTGGGACGGTCCTGGGTTCAATCCCTAGTTAGATGACCTCAGCTTGAGTGGTGATGCCGAAATTACAATTGGTCCTAGTGCCTCTGGGCTAGGGAAAGGGAAAAGACAGCCAGGGTTCCTGCTCCTGGTGACCCCAATGCAACAGGCACCTGTGTGGGTATCGGGTGAGGACAAGAACAGGTTCCACTGTGATGGATGCTGTGGTAAAATAGCCTGCCAGCACTCATTGTCTGGGCTCACACCTCTCACATTTGGGTGAGATTCTGGAGCCCATGGAGCTGTGCCCCAGCCCAACCTTCATGAGACCAGAAGACTCAAGGTCGGTGTGTAGGGAGCCTTTGTAAATGAATGCGGCCTCAGGGCGATGTTTAGCTGAGCCTAGTTCAGCAGATTCAGGAACAGCAGTATCCTTGCGTGGTACTGCCGTTTAAGGGGAAACAGGAGCAGTAATCTCCAGTATAGTTGTACCAAAACACAAAGCAGAGAAGATGGTGGATGTGAATTTTCATTTTGAGAAGTAGGGGTAAAATTTCAACTTACTGCCCCAGCTGTGAAATCGGTGATTTGGATCGGTCGCCCATTATAGAAACAACCCTCATTTTCATTTCGATTGAAATCAACAGAAATAGAAATCGGATGGCTTCTATATGTCCTGGTCAATATTTATCAACATAACAAAACCAGATTATCTGGTCATTATCGCATTGCTATTTGTGGGAGCTTGCTATGCGCAATGTGCTGCCACGCTTCCCACATTACAACAGTGACTTCACTTCAAAAGTACTCCATTGACTGTAAAGCGCTTTGAGACATCCGGTGGTCGTGAAAGGCGCTGTATAAATACAAGTCTTTCTTTCTTTCTATAACAGGCAGCCGATTCACCGGGTCACTTGTACACCTGGGTGGTAAACAACGTTCCCCCTAAGCTGCGCGGATGTACAGCCGCGATTGATTGGAAAGTTCCGCACAGGCTGCTCACCAGCTGTTCCGCTAGAAAAGATACCCTGCATGCGGCTGCGCGGCAAATTTAAAGGGACCGTGCACGAACAAAAATGAGAGGGAACATTAGTGGTAAGGTGAAAATCCACCCCCTACGTTAGGGTTACAATCATTCACAAAGAAATCAATTTGTGAGATGCCAGGCTACAATTGTAGCTCAGCCTGAAAAAAAATCCATATGAAGCCACTAAACTGGGTGTAGTGGGGGCTGGTGGAGACTGAAATATTTGTGCAATGATGGGTATTTATATTAATATATCTTCTTGTGTATGGATTCATCCAACTTAGCTCGTGAATTCTGTCATTTGAAAAAAAATCCACAGCCTGTATTATATAATCAGATACTCTGCACAATGTAACCTTCAAAAAATTCTTCCTATTCTTTTATTTTACTTCACACAGTTAACCCAGAAAGACTTTGCTGCAAGTGAGACCGTTGCTGTAGCAGGGAATACGGGATGCGATTTTATTTTTAAGCAAGGCTCTGTTCAAATGAAAACATTCTCTTGATCACCCGAGGAGTGGAAATTTACTCTTCACAAACTGATCCATGTGACAGAAATACAGACATTTTGTGAATACCTTGGAAGAAAAATAGTCTAGTTTTTCAGTGACAACAGTAAGTTTCCAGCTGAACAAATTTCCCAATTGTCTAATTATGTATATGCTGAGGTTTAGTTGATCTGAAGTGAGCAGCCATCTTAGTCAAACTGCCAAATTAGCTTTGATTTTTGGTCTGGATTTCCATTTGACTATAAGGGTTAGAATGATGTTTGTTTGTGAAGTGTACTGTCAGCAGGTTTTTGCTTCCTTGCATGCAGTTTAGTTCATTTCCATTCCTTTGCATATTTTTTTACCTTGTCTCCTCTTTCCATCCTTTCACAATTTAATCTTGCGTTATTTTCATTGTTTTTTTTTCAAATCCTGCTTCACTTTTCCTTTGTTGCATTAATTTGTCTGCTTTATTCTTCCAGACAAATGGCTCACTCTTCTAAATCCCTCCTCCAGTCAGCTAAAATGTAGACCATGTGCTTAATTAAGTTTCATAAACACAAGCCCTTGGATCTTAACAGGGTCAAATTAAAGATTTATGAATTCTAAATGAACTGAACTGAAAAATGAGCACGGCCAGTACAGGACAAGACAAGACAGCAGTGATATGTGAGGGTATCAGGCTGGCAAGCAAGAAAAGCTTCTAACCACCTCTCCCATTAGAGAAGCTCTTGTTAATTTGGTCTCTGTGGCTCTTTGACATTTTGCGAGAAACAATTTATAGACTCATTCTGTTTGTTTTATGTTTATCCCCCTTGACTAATTTTCAGTTTGAATTGATTCTGTTTCCCTTATGCAGACAAATACTGATTTAAGTAGGCATATGCAGACTACCTAATGTACAATTCCACTGCCTTGCTAATTTGTTTGAGGGCAAGTTTTTACAGTGGGATATAAGATTAGAACCATTTGATTGCAATGCATTGCCACTGATCTTTATATAAATTGTGAATAGTCTAGTTTTTCACTGATCTATTCTACATGTTAGAGGCTTGAGTTTCAGTGTATGATTTTCCACCTATTCTGGGGGTTTGGTGTAATGATAACTCTTTAATTGGCCCATTATACCTGTCAAGAGTACCTAAACCCACAGTTATTGATGCACAAAGGCCTAGATGTTCCTCATTCCACTCCAGGTGGATTGGAGTGGAACTTCCAGCTTCCACCATGACCCCAAACCATTTTCCTGGGGTGGGGATCATTATGTAGGGTGGGCTTCTGGCTGGATCCCTGTACCAAAAGGGAGCCTGCGATGGCTGAAGATAGAAAATGCCATCACTGCTATAGCAGGATCGCTGCAGCAGCAACAGAAGAGGAGTGGACCATTTAAAAGGAACAGAAAATCTCCAAAGATCGACATTTAAATTCTCTTAGGCCTCGGACAGAGGTGATAGCAGAAAATCCAGGCCAGGGGCCGATTTTCCTCTAGAGTTAGACCTGCTCCCCAGCAGAACTCCAGTCGGCAGAGGTTTAACATTGGATGGGACACGGTTCTGCCCAATCCCTGGCACCCACTTTTGGAATTTTCCTGTAACAAACCTATTATACCTGTCAGAGTATCCAAAGTAAATTCACACAAATATGGTTGGCCATATTGCAATGAAATGTAAATAACCTATTCCTGACATTTGCACCAAAGCTTTAACAAAATATTTTGATGATTACTTGTTTTTTATGATTTTACAATACAACATCGGTTTAGCTCTTCGGACACAAGTCAATGGATATCCATGATAAGGAAGTTTTATACCAGAGGGCTACTCCAAATAGGTTGCACAGGTTCGGGTATCAATTATAACTATTGACCAGTAGATCGACCATGTTCAAAGGAAGTTTGGGGACTGGAGTCTGGTTTCTGATGCTTACCATGGTCCCATTCCAGGCTCATGGATCCCTGCTGTGGCTACTGCTCGAGTTTGGGAGTCTAACACTCACCCTCTGCCTGTGCTGCTCTGGTAACTCCATAGCTGCTTTGTCTAAGTGGGTCTGTGATCTGATTGGTTATTGCTGGATCAGTCAGAAAACAAAGATGACTATCTCTTCATCATCCAGACACAAATCTCCGATGGCTAGGGATGCCGAAACTCCGCTGATCTCTAGCGCCTTCTCCTCTGCGCTTGTAAGTTGGTAAGTGTGTGAAGGGCCACCTCCAGTTCTCTCCCTCTCCCTCGTGTTCTGTGCTCTCTTCTCCTGCAATGACGGAAAGAACAGAGCCATGAGTGAGTGTCGTGGCATGTGTTCACCCGATGGATGGAGTGCATTTGGTGAGGGTTACTATCAGGGAGAGGAATGAAATTAAGGATGAGGGTGAGTGGGAGTGGTGGATGGATAGATGGGGATATGAGGAAATGCATAGAAAGAAAAGGATGGGTGCGCGTACAGGGTAAGTGGGTGTGAGGAGTAGGCTTGAGAAAGCAGAGCGAGGGTGTGGGTGATGCGCACAGTCAGATTTAGGCGAATGTGCAATTTTACTCACCTTTCCTGACCTGGTTAAGTCATTAAAGTGCTTCCTGCACTGAATCCATTAGCATGGTATTACGCTCCTGCTGCTGACCTCCTGGGCCACCTCCAGGCATGCCTTCTTGGTGTCAGCAGCAGGTTTCTTCCCCCCATTGCTCGGGAATAGTACCTCTCTCCAACTCCTCACCGCCCCCAGCAACACATCAAGGGAGGCGTCATTAAAGTGGGGTGCAGCCTTTGAGCGTTCTGAGTTCATACTGAAACTGCTTCCGCTGTTGTTTCCAACTCCAAGCTCCTCCAAATTCCATCTTTGGATTGGCCTGTTAAATACTGGAGTTGACATGCGAGTCCACATCATGCCCGCTGCCGCGGACTGGACTTAAAACCCGGAAGTCAAATGTTAAAAACCCACAGACAGACGTCCTAAACTTACTTCCGGGTTTCCCACGCGATATCGGACCCCGCCCCCCTGCTGCCAACGCGTCTCCGAGTAAATATTTGGGGAGTTAACTTTGCTTATTTCTCCACAGAAGCTGCCTGACTTGCTGAGTGTTTCCAGCATTTTATGTTTTTATTTCCGATTTCCAGCACCAGCAGTATTTTGCTTATGTTTTAATGTTTAATTCATTGCCACTTCTTTTCCAGGAATGCACAGCTTGAAGAAGTTCTGCTCTTCTTTCCGACGGGATTTCCCTTTGTCTCTTTTACCTTGTTCACCTTCATTGCTATCTCTTTCCCTTCTCGTGTTTAATCAGGTATCGACTAAAACTTGCTTTCACAGCCTCATCGTTTTCCAGTTCGGATGAAGGGTCATTGACCTTTAAACGTTAACTCCGTTTCTCTCTCCACAGATGCAACCTGACCTGCTGAGTGTTTCCAGCATTTTCTGTTTTTATTATGGCATCTTTTATGTCCACCTGAACAGTCAGAGAGGTTTTGGTTCAAAAAGATGGCACCTCTGAAAGTGCAGTATTCCCCCACTACTGCAGTGAAGTGGTATCATAGATTATGTGTTCAATTCCTGGAATGGAGCTTGACTTAGAGACAAGAATGCTGCTACTGAGTCACAATATCTGACTAAATCAACTGCACTGATCACGTGCAGACATATTGAAGCTCCTATATACAAGTATATCTGTAGAGGATGAATAGGACATCTTTGTTGTAAAAACTAACCCTAGTTCAAAAGGTACTTCTAAAGTTTTCTTTAAGACTGCCATAACCCTTGCGTTCATAATAGTTAGTCTATCTCCCAGGTTTTCCATGCTTTAATTTAAAACGTAATAGAATCCAGTTAATATCAACGTGAATGTTTTCTCAACTAGAACTGTGCTGTGAAAGCGTTAGCTTAGATTGAGGTGCTGCCATCTAGGCACAACTCTTAGATAATGCTGCAAGCATCTATTATTGGAGAAGCAATGGAAATGGTTTAAACAAGAGGAATATCAAAGATTAAATTGTAATTAGTTAACTGATTACTGTAAGAAAAAATATGAGGTATAGAAGGAGAATAGACCATTCAGGCAATTGATTCCACTTCTTCCAATGGTTTATGTACAATTTAAACCACAACGATACTCCCAATCTGCAAAGGGAGGCAAATTACCACAAGTAACAATTCCTAAAAGGAGAAATTTCAGTGAAATTCCTTCCATAGACACAACTAAGTTAATCAAACATGTGAAACCAGGAATGGCTGCTGCAGGGTAAGATAAGCCTTATTGTATTATGGTGAGTTAAGGAACTGAATGGGGCTGATTTCATCTTCTTATCACTTAATGGTGACGCGCCATAACGGATCGATTAATGAATCAGTTCCTCAGCAGTTATGAAATAAAATATTTCAATTGTAATCAGTACTTTTAATACTTGTTTGGAAATATTCAGATAATGGAAGCTTTTACTGAAACTGGAGATGTTCTCATTCCACCGTCCTTCTCAATTGCCTCTCTACTTGCAATATTCTCATCTGTGACACTCTATACACATAGGGATCAACGTTCAAATATGATTTCTTTAGGAATCACCCCATTGTATACTCTAGTGAAACCCAATAAAACCCAGACGTCTAATAGTCAGAACATAGTGTCCCTGGGATATAGGGGAAAATTAGCCATGTCTTGTTCCTGAAGTCTACACAGTGATCCTTGCTGGTCAGTTGCTGTGTGGAACATTGGTCAAAGACGAGATCAGGCTCAGCTATGATGCCTCCGGTGATAAAATGGACAGCAAATACTTACTGTCGATGTCCGCACTTGAAGAATCTAAACTTAGACCAGCAACTGGAATGAAATTGGTGGTTGTGGAATCACAACTAAGCAGGGGTTCTTGCCTTCAGAGGAAATATGGAGAAAATTGGCAAAAAAAAGAACAAAAAAGTTGCAGCAAGATGGAATCTTTTGCTTTTTTCCCCATGACTGTCAATTATTGCAGAAGAAATATTGCAGACAGATAATTTTAATGTAATTTTTAAGATTAATTGAAGCCTGACTACAGTAGAATAATTCAATTATCCAAGTCTGAGCTAATTAAGTGCCTTAATAAACCAACTGAAGCTTTGTCTCCCATGGACTGTACATTTAGTCTAGAATCAGCAGGAGAGAGATTGTGACTGAAATGAAGATCCAAAGGGATAGGAATTGGACCGTTTTGTAGGTGAACATACATAGAGACACTCAATGGTGAACATACATAGAGACAATCAATAGTGAACATACATAGAGACACTCAATTGTGAACATAGAGACACTCAATGGTGAACATATAGAGACACTCAATGGTGAACATAAATAGAGACACTCTAAGGTGAACATATATAGAGACACTCAATAGTGAACATACAGAGAAACATTCAATGGTGAACATAAATAGAGACACTCAATGGTGAACATACATAGAGACACTCAATGGTGAACATACATAGAAACATTCAATGGTGAACATACATAGAGACATTCAATGGTGAACATACATAGAGACACTCAATGGTGAACATACATAGAAAAACTCAATGGTGAACATACTGAGACACTCAATGGTGAACAAATAGAGACACTGAATGGTGAACATACACAGAGACAGTCAATGGTGAACATACATAGAGACACACAATGGTGAACAAATACAGACACTCAATGGTGGAAAAAAATACAGAGACACTCAATGGTGAACATATAGAGGCACTCAATGGTGAACATATAGAGACACTCAATGGTGAACATTCATGGAGACACTCAATGGTGAATATACATGGAGGCACTCCATGGTGAACAAACATAGAGAAAATAGTGAACATACATAGAGACACTCAGTGGTGAACATATATAGAAACACTCAATGGTGAACATGCATAGAGACTCTCAATGATGAACATAAAGAGGCACTCAATGGTGAACATATTGAGACACTCAATGGTGGACAAATAGAGACATTCAATGGAGAACATACATAGAGAGAATCAATAGTGAACATGCATAGAGACTCTCAATGGTGAACATACATAAAGAAACTCAATGGTGAACATACATAGAGACACTCAATTGTGAACATAGAGACACTCAATGGTGAAAATATAGAGACACTCAATGGTGAACATAAAAAGAGACACTCGATGGTGAACATATATAGAGACACTCAATGGTGAACATACATAAAGACACTCAATGGTGAACATACATAGAGACACTCAATTGTGAACATAGAGACACTCAATGGTGAACATATAGAGACACTCAATGGTGAACATAAATAGAGACACTCTATGGTGAACATATATAGAGACACTCAATGGTGAACATACATAGAGACAATAGTGAACGTACATAGAGACAGTCAATGGTAAACATACATAGAGACTCTCAATGATTAACATAAAGAGGCACTCAATGGTGAACATATTGAGACACTCAATGGTGAACAAATAGAGACACTCAATGGTGAACATACAAAGAGACAATCAATAGTGAACATGCATAGAGACTCTCAATGGTAAACATACATAAAGACACTCAATGGTGAACATACATAGAGACACTCAATTGTGAACATATAGACACTCAATGGTGAACATAAATAGAGACACTCAATGGTGAACATATATAGAGACACTCAATGGTGAACATACATAGAGACAATAGTGAACAGACATAGAGACACTCAATGGTGAACATAGATGCTCTCAATGGTGAACATACATAAAGACACTCAATGGTGAACATATAGAGGCACTCAATGGTGAACATATAGAGACACTCAATGGTGAACATTCATGGAGACACTCAATGGTGAATATACATGGAGGCACTCCATGGTGAACAAACATAGAGAAAATAGTGAACATACATAGAGACACTCAATGGTGAACATACATAGAAACACTCAATGGTGAACATGCATAGAGACTCTCAATGAAGAACATAAAGAGGCACTCAATGGTGAACATACTGAGACACTCAATGGTCAACAAATAGAGACATTCAATGGTGAACATACATAGAGAGAATCAATAGTGAACATGCATAGAGACTCTCAATGGTGAACATACATAAAGACACTCAATGGTGAACATACATAGAGACACTCAATTGTGACCATAGAGACACTCAATGGTGAAAATATAGAGACACTCAATGGTGAACATAAAAAGAGATATTCGATGGTGAACATATATAGAGACACTCAATGGTGAACATACATAGAGACACTCAATTGTGAACATAGAGACACTCAATGGTGAACATATAGAGACACTCAATGGTGAACATAAATAGAGACACTCTATGGTGAACATATATAGAGACACTCAATGGTGAACATACATAGAGACAATAGTGAACATACATAGAGACTCTCAATGATGAACATAAAGAGGCACTCAATGGTGAACATATTGAGACACTCAATGGTGAACAAATAGAGACACTCAATGGTGAACATACAAAGAGACAATCAATAGTGAACATGCATAGAGACTCTCAATGGTAAACATACATAAAGACACTCAATGGTGAACATACATAGAGACATTCAATTGTGAACATAGAGACAGTCAATGGTGAAAATATAGAGACACTCAATGGTGAACATAAATAGAGACACTCTATGGTGAACATATATAGAGACACTCAATGGTGAACATACATAGAGACAATAGTGAACAGACATAGAGACACTCAATGGTGAACATACATAGATGCTCTCAATGGTGAACATACATAAAGACACTCAATGGTGAACATATAGAGGCACTCAATGGTGAACATATAGAGACACTCAATGGTGAACATTCATGGAGACACTCAATGGTGAATATACATGGAGGCACTCCATGGTGAACAAACATAGAGAAAATAGTGAACATACATAGAGACACTCAGTGGTGAACATATATAGAGACACTCAATGGTGAACATACATAGAAACAATAGTGAACAGATATAGAGACACTCAATGGTGAACATACATAGATGCTCTGAATGGTGAACATACATAAAGACACTCAATGGTGAACATACATAGAGACACTCAATTGTGAACGTAGAGACACTCAATGGTGAACATATAGAGACACGCAATGGTGAACATAAATAGAGACACTCTATGCTGAACATATATAGAGACACTCAATGTTCAACGTACATAGAGACACTCAATGGTGAACATACATAGAAACACTCAATGGTGAACATGCATAGAGACTCTCAATGATGAACATAAAGAGGAACTCAATGGTGAACATATTGAGACACTCAATGGTGAACAAATAGAGACACTCAATGGTGAACATACAAAGAGACAATCAATAGTGAACATGCATAGAGACTCTCAATGGTAAACATACATAAATACACTCAATGTTGAACATACATAGAGACACTCAATTGTGAACATAGAGACAGTCAATGGTGAAAATATAGAGACGCTCAATGGTGAACATAAAAAGAGACACTCCATGGTGAACATATATTGAGACACTCAATGGTGAACAAATAGAGACACTCAATGGTGAACATACATAGAGTCAATCAATAGTGAACATACATAGAGACTCTCAATGGTGAACATACATAAAGACACTCAATGGTGAACATACATAGAAACATTCAATGGTGAACATACATAGAGACATTCAATGGTGAACATACATAGAGACACACAATGGTGAACATACATAGAAAAACTCAATGGTGAACATGCATAGAGACTCTCAATGATGAACATAAAGAGGCACTCAATGGTGAACATACTGACACACTCAATGGTGAACAAATAGAGACACTCAATGGTGGAAAAAAATACAGAGACACTCAATGGTGAACATATAGAGGCACTCAATGGTGAATATATAGAGACACTCAATGGTGAACATTCATGGAGACACTCAATGGTGAATATACATGGAGGCACTCCATGGTGAACAAACATAGAGAAAATAGTGAACATACATAGAGACACTCAGTGGTGAACATACATAGAAACACTCAATGGTGAACATGCAGAGAGACTC
Organism: Squalus acanthias; assembly: GCA_030390025.1. Lineage (NCBI taxonomy): Eukaryota > Metazoa > Chordata > Chondrichthyes > Squaliformes > Squalidae > Squalus > Squalus acanthias. Next base: position 45,423,500 of record CM059435.1, read on the forward strand.
TCAATGATGAACATAAAGAGGCACTCAATGGTGAACATATTGAGACACTCAATGGTGAACAAATAGAGACATTCAATGGTGAACATACATAGAGAGAATCAATAGTGAACATGCATAGAGACTCTCAATGGTGAACATACATAAAGGGGTAGAAATTAGGTCGCGCCCCATTTGGGGCGCAAATATCGTCCGGACGCAAATATTAGCGCCTGGCGCTAATTATCGGCACTGACAGGAAACTTCACTTTTACCGCCCCGGGAGGTGAGTGGAGCGCTAAAGCAGGCGCTGCACACCTCTCTTAAGGCGCAAAGGCCAAGGAGTGAGGCGCTAACTCAGCGCGCGAGCGCAGCGCAGCTGCTGCCAGTTAGCGAGGGAACACAGACACACTGGCGCCGGACACTTCTTAAAGCGGGGGGGGCCACTTGCTCCCCAGCCGCACCCTGCTCATTGCAGCCTTGAATCTCAGCCTGGAGAGACCTGTAATCCATTTTGCTGCCAAGCATGGAGAGGGTGAGAGAACACGCTCATCGCTTCACCGAGCGGGCCTTGGATGCTCTGGTTGACGCAGTGGAGCGCAGACGATGTATGCTGTTCCCTGAGAGTGGCAGGAGGCCTTTGCCACGCGAGTTCAGAAGAGTGTGGAGGGAGGTGGCTCAGAGCGTCTCCTCCAGGAGCATGGTGCCCAGGACCCATGTTCAATGCCGCAAAAAGTTCAACGATCTCACTCGGGTCATCAGGGTGAGTGGCTTTTTCTCAATACCTCTCCATCCCTCCATCTCAACCTCACTCTATGGCCAGAGGGTCTTAAAACCCCAATGCACAACACTCATCCAACACCTATGGCCCTTTCATCAAACACACACACACATTCCACACTTTGCATACAGTAAGGGCTATTCACCTATGGGAGGCACATCAGGCAAGACCATGGCTGTATATTGTAAGGGCTATTCACCTATGGGAGGCACATCAGGCAAGACCATGGCTGTATATTGTAAGGGCTATTCACCTATGGGAGGCACATCAGGCAAGACCATGGCTGTATATTTACTCAGATGCTGTCCTTTTTCTTGCAGGCTAAGCTGGCTCATAATCGGAGACAGCAGCAACGGACGGGTGGAGGGCGGCTTCAGCTGCAACCCCTCAGCGATCTGGAGGAGCGCGTCCACAGGATTGTGGCAAGCCGGGTGATCGGTCCCGTCGCCACTGGAGACGCCGACCCCGTTGTGGACAGCAATGGTAAGGTCATCACCTTTTTGTCCTCTGTCCTTCCACTTGTCCCTCACAATACCAGCCTTTGACACTTTCAATCCAACTTGCTAACTCGCTGCACTTATTCCTCCCTTACTGCCACCCTGTCCTCACGCTAAAGCCACTCTTGTACCTCCCTGCTTTCAGATGGTGATTCACCAGCTGAGGAGACGGGCCCTGAAGCTGCCACTGGGAGTGATGCTGCAACTGAGGAGGAAGAGGAAGCCGGAGCATCAGTGCCACCCTCTCCCGAGGAAGCCCATGCCCACACTGGGAACACGCCTTCCCCGGAGGGGAGCAGGGGGGAAGGGGCTGATGATGGTGAAGCTCCAGGACCCAGCGGGCTGCAGCAACGCCATGGGGGGGGGTAGGGAAGAACGGGGGCCTTCTCCCCAGAGGGAGAGTATGCCAGACACTCCTACTGCAATGGACGCAGAGGAGGAGCGGCTGATTGCAGAAATGAACACCCAGGCGGTGGGCATGCACACTGAGCTCATGGGTGCAGTGGGAAGGGTGCCCGATTGCATTGAGTCACTGGCAAGGAGTGTGGAGCACTTCGCTGTAGCACAGGCGGATGCCACACTAACGCTTAGTGCTGCAATTCAGTCACTGGCTGCCGTGATCCCACCTCTGACTGCTCTCATACAGACTCAGATGGAGGCCACGCGAGCACAGACTGCTGCCAACCTCGATGGTTCGTGCACATGTCCCCGGGGCTGTCACCGCGCCGCAGCAGGCCAGCAATCTGTTCTCCGGCAAATTGCTCCGGATGCTGAAGTGCTGCCCCGTGGGAGTGCCAGTGTGTCGGGCGAGCAGGGAGTTGCTGGCCTCTCTCACGATGACAGCATTCCTGCTGCCAACACTGTCACTTCTCCACTGCACTTGCCACCGCCTGTAGGACAGACTGCTGCCGCCCATGCAGAGTTGGTGCAGTCTGCAGCCGGGCCCTCCAGGCCCAGAAGTGGTCGAGGCCGTCCTTCAGGGGCATCTGCAGTGTCAGGGTCTGACGAGCAGCAGCCTTCCACCAGCCTTGCTGCAGCCACTGAGGTCCCATTACGGAGGAGCAGTAGGGTTAGAAGGGGGGAAGTGCGCAAGGGAAGGAGATCACCCTCGAAGGGCAAAAAGTAGGAGGTGTGCCAAAATGCTGGTCATTTTTTTATTAAAGGCCGAGGTTCATGGTCCAACTTTTGTTTAGTGTTTTGGACATTATCTCCAGGTTGTGAGAACCAGTTATGTTATTGACTGTTTTTTTGTGTTTATTTCTATGAGTTTGTCATGAGGAATTGACACACACAGAGTTTGTAAAATAAATAAGTTTCTGTATTCAAAATATACATGGCTGGTGGTTGGAATTATTGGTGCCTTGGCCGGCTTAGGGGTTGCGTGCTGGGTTGATTAGTGTTTGTAGCAATGGCAGGGGCCCTAGAAGCGGCTTGCTATTAGTCGTTGACGGACGGCCCTTGCAGTTTGACCATTGTGGGCCGCCCTCCTGCCTTGGTGCTGCTGATGATCATCGTCCTCGTCCTGTTCCTCCTCTTCCTCCTCCTCCTCTGGTGGTGCTACAAGGCCTGGTGGCATTGGCTGGGTCCTGAGGATTGCCATGTTGTGCAACATGCAGCACACGACTACGAAGTTCGAAACTTGCTCAGGCGAGTACTGCAGGGCTCCTCCGGAATGGTCCAGACAGCGGAACCGTTGTTTCAGCACGCCGATTGTGCGCTCAATAATGTTCCTGGTTGCTTGATGGCTTTCATTGTACCGCAGCTCAGCAGGGGTGTTTGGCGTACGGAGCGGTGTCATCAGCCAGGTGCTCAATGCGTACCCCTTGTCCCCCAGAAGCCAACCAACTGGCTGATGCGGTGCCTCGAAAACTTCTGCCACAGTAGTCTGGCGCAGGATGAAAGCATCGTGGCAGCTGCCCGGATAGTGGGCATTGACAGCGAGAATCACCTGTCTGTGGTCACAGACCAACTGCACATTCGAGGAATGGAACCCCTTTCTGTTCCTGAATTCCTCTGCATTCTCTCGCGGAGCACGCAAAGCCACATGCGTGCAGTCAATGGCGCCCTGCACCATGGGGAAGCCCGCTACCCTCGCAAAGCCCATAGCACGGTCATGCTGCTTGTCTGGGGTCATAGGGAAAGAGATGAAGTCTCGTCTCCTTCTGAAGAGGGCATTGGTGACCTGCCGGATGCAGCGATGCACCGCAAACTGGGAGATATTGGCGAGGTCCCCAACAGCAGCTTGGAATGAGCCAGTGGCGTAGAAGTTCAAAGCCACTGTGACCTTCACTGCCACCGACAGAGACGTCCTGGACCTCAGCTGAGGCTGCAGATCTGGCTGCAGCAGGTGGCAGAGCTCAGTGACCACCTCCTTGCTGAATCGCAGCCTTCGCAAACACAGCTCCTCGGACATATGGATGTAGGAGAGCTGTTCACGATATACCCTGGGAGGGTAAGCTCTCCTGTACATGCGCCTGATGGCCCTCCTCCGTCTGGCCATCATTGCCACTCTCTGTCTGCGTCTCACTATCCTCCGATTCAGCTGGAGCAGGACGACGCCCCCAATCATTGCAGCCCCCATATTCTCTTTGCCAGAAAAGTAATGAGGTACAGCAACTAAAGTAGCAACAAAGTTAGGATGAACTAGGCAAAACTACCTCACAAAGCGTTGAGTCAATGTAGAAGTCTCTCTCTCTCTCTCTCCGAATCTCTCTCTCTCTCTCAGAACGAGTGGTGCATAAATGTCGACCACAGAAAAAGACAGGAAGAGGCCCCCTTTAAATAGCGCCCCCCCCAGCCCCACACCGATTGATAACGTTCCAGTCTTCCGGTCGTTGGAAGCGCCAGGCGGTAAGGCAGGGGGCGCCACTCAATTTCCGCTCCGGGGCGCCCCAAGGGCGTTGCACCATGGAATGACGTCACAATCTGCGCGCGCAGGTGGTCGCAGCGGTAAGTTTTAGCGCCGCCGCACAATCTCAAGTTAAGTTCTCGAGCGGCGCAAACAGCGCTGCGCCCGGGCGTTAGCGGCTTAACGCCCCATTAGCGCCCTCTTAAGGCGCTAACGGGAGGCGAAACCAAGTGAATTTTTACCCCAAAGACACTCAATGGTGAACATACATAGAGACACTCAATTGTGAGCATAAAAAGAGACACTCCATGGTGAACATATATAGAGACACTCAATGGTGAACCTGCATAGAGACAATAGTGAACAGACATAGAGACACTCAATGGTGAACATACATAGATGCTCTCAATGGTGAACATACATAAAGACACTCAATGGTGAACATTAATAGAGACACTCAATTGTGAACATAGAGACACTCAATGGTGAACATATAGAGACACGCAATGGTGAACATAAATAGAGACACTCTATGGTGAACATATATAGAGACACTCAATGTTGAACATACATAGAGACACTCAATGGTGAACATACATAGAAACACTCAATGGTGAACATGCATAGAGACTCTCAATGATGAACATAAAGAGGAACTCAATGGTGAACATATTGAGACACTCAATGGTGAACAAATAGAGACACTCAATGGTGAACATACATAGAGACAATCAATAGTGAACATACATAGAGACTCTCAATGGTGAACATACATAAAAACACTCATTAGTGAACATACATGGAGACACTCAATTGTGAACATAGAGACACTCAATGGTGAACATATAGAGACACTCAATGGTGAACATAAATAGAGACACGTTATGGTGAACATATATAGAGACACTCAATGGTGAACATACATAGAGACACTAAATGGTGAACATACATAGAGACACTCAATTGTGAACATAGAGACACTCAATGGTGAACATAAATAGAGACACTCAATGGTGAACATAAATAGAGACACTCTATGGTGAACATATATAGAGACACTCAATGGTGAACAAACAAAGAAACAATAGTGAACATACATAAAGACACTCAATGGTGAACATACATAGAGACACTCAATTGTGAACATAGAGACACTCAATGGTGAACATATAGAGACACGCAATGGTGAACATAAATAGAGACACTCTATGGTGAACATATATAGAGACACTCAATGTTGAACATACATAGAGACACTCAATGGTGAACATACATAGAAACACTCAATGGTGAACATGCATAGAGACTCTCAATGATGAACATAAAGAGGAACTCAATGGTGAACATATTGAGACACTCAATGGTGAACAAATAGAGACACTCAATGGTGAACATACATAGAGACAATCAATAGTGAACATACATAGAGACTCTCAATGGTGAACATACATAAAGACACTCAATGGTGAACATACATAGAAACATTCAATGGTGAACATACATAGAGACATTCAATGGAGAACATACATAGAGACACTCAATGGTGAACATATATAGAAAAACTCAATGGTGAACATGCATAGAGACTCTCAATGATGAACATAAAGAGGCACTCAATGGTGAACATATTGAGACACTCAATGGTGAACAAATAGAGACACTGAATGGTGAACATACACAGAGACAATCAATGGTGAACATAAATAGAGACTCTCAATGGTAAACAGACATAAAGACACTCAATGGTGAACATACATAGAGACACTCAATTGTGAACATAGAGACACTCAATGGTGAAAATATAGAGACACTCAATGGTGAACATAAATAGAGACACTCTATGGTGAACATATATAGAGACACTCAATGGTGAACATACAAAGAAACAATAGTGAACAGACATAGAGACACTCAATGGTGAACATACATAGATACACTCAATGGTGAACATGCATAGAGACTCTCAATGATGAACATAAAGAGGCACTCAATGGTGAACATATTGAGATATTCAATGGTGAACAAATAGAGACACTCAATGGTGAACATACATAGAGACACTCAATGGTGAACATACATAGAGACACTCAATTGTGAACATAGAGACACTCAATGGTGAACATATAGAGACACTCAATGATGAACATAAATAGAGATACTCTGTGGTGAACATATATAGAGACACTCTATGGTGAACATACATCGAGACACTCAATGTTGAACATACATAGAGACACTCAATGGTGAACATAAATAGAAACACTCAATGGTGAACATGCATAGAGACTCTCAATGATGAACATAAAAAGGAACTCAATGGTGAACATATTGAGACACTCAATGGTGAACAAATAGAGACACTCAATGGTGAACATACATAGAGACAATCAATAGTGAACATACATAGAGACTCTCAATGGTGAACATACATAAAGACACTCAATGGTGAACATACATAGAGACACTCAATTGTGAACATAGAGACACTCAATGGTGAACATATAGAGAAACTCAATGGTGAACATAAATAGATACACGCTATGGTGAACATATATAGAGACACTCAATGGTGAACATTCATAGAGACACTCAATTGTGAACATAGAGACACTCATTGGTGAACATATAGAGACACTCAATGGTGAACATAAATAGAGACACTCTATGGTGAACATATATAGAGACACTCAATGGTGAACATACATAGAGACAATAGTGAACATACTTAGAGACACTCAATGGTAAACATACATAGAGACTCTCAATGATGAACATAAAGAGGCACTCAATGGTGAACATATTGAGACACTCAATGGTGAACAAATAGAGACACTCAATGGTGAACATACAAAGAGACAATCAATAGTGAACATGCATAGAGACTCTCAATGGTAAACATACATAAAGACACTCAATGGTGAACATACATAGAGACACTCAATTGTGAACATAGAGACACTCAATGGTGAAAATATAGAGACACTCAATGGTGAACATAAATAGAGACACTCTATGGTGAACATATATAGAGACACTCAATGGTGAACATACATAGAGACAATAGTGAACAGACATAGAGACACTCAATGGTGAACATACATAGATGCTCTCAATGGTGAACATACATAAAGACACTCAATGGTGAACACATAGAGACACTCAATTGTGAACATAGAGACACTCAATGGTGAACATATAGAGACACGCAATGGTGAACATAAATAGAGACACTCTATGGTGAACATATATAGAGACACTCAATGTTGAACATACATAGAGACACTCAATGGTGAACATACATAGAAACACTCAATGGTGAACATGCATAGAGACTCTCAATGATGAACATAAAGAGGAACTCAATGGTGAACATATTGAGACACTCAATGGTGAACAAATAGAGACACTCAATGGTGAACATACATAGAGACAATCAATAGTGAACATACATAGAGACTCTCAATGGTGAACATACATAAAGACACTCAATGGTGAACATACATAGAAACATTCAATGGTGAACATACATAGAGACATTCAATGGTGAACATACATAGAGACACTCAATGGTGAACATATATAGAAAAACTCAATGGTGAACATGCATAGAGACTCTCAATGATGAACATAAAGAGGCACTCAATGGTGAACATATTGAGACACTCAATGGTGAACAAATAGAGACACTCAATGGTGAACATACACAGAGACAGTCAATGGTGAACATACATAGAGACACACAATGGTGAACAAATAGAGACATTCATTGGTGGAAAAAATACAGAGACACACAATGGTGAACATATAGAGGCACTCAATGGTGAACATATAGAGACACTCAATGGTGAACATTCATGGAGATACTCAATGGTGAATATACATGGAGGCACTACATTGTGAACAAACATAGAGAAAATAGTGAACATACATAGAGACACTCAGTGGTGAACATGCATAGAGACTCTCAATGATGAACATAAAGAGGCACTCAATGGTGAACATATTGAGACACTCAATGGTGAACATAAAAAGAGACACTCGATGGTGAACATATATAGAGACACTCAATGGTGAACATACATAAAGACACTCAATGGTGAACATACATAGAGACACTCAATTGTGAACATAGAGACACTCAATGGTGAACATATAGAGACACTCAATGGTGAACATAAATAGAGACACTCTATGGTGAACATATATAGAGACACTCAATGGTGAACATACATAGAGACAATAGTGAACATACATAGAGACACTCAGTGGTAAACATACATAGAGACTCTCAATGATGAACATAAAGAGGCACTCAATGGTGAACATATTGAGACACTCAATGGTGAATAAATAGAGACACTCAATGGTGAACATACATAGAGACAATCAATAGTGAACATGCATAGAGACTCTCAATGGTAAACATACATAAAGACACTCAATGGTGAACATACATAGAAAAACTCAATGGTGAACATGCATAGAGACTCTCAATGATGAACATAAAGAGGCACTCAATGGTGAACATATTGAGACACTCAATGGTGAACAAATAGAGACACTGAATGGTGAACATACACAGAGACAGTCAATGGTGAACATACATAGAGACACACAATGGTGAACAAATAGAGACACTCAATGGTGGAGAAAAATACAGAGACACTCAATGGTGAACATATAGAGGCACTCAATGGTGAACATATAGAGACACTCAATGGTGAACATTCATGGAGACACTCAATGGTGAATATACATGGAGGCACTCCATGGTGAACAAACATAGAGAAAATAGTGAACATACATAGAGACACTCAGTGGTGAACATACATAGAAACACTCAATGGTGAACATGTATAGAGACACTCAATGATGAACATAAATAGAGACATTCAATGGTGAACATACATAGAGACAATAGTGAACAGACATAGATACAATCAATAGTGAACATACATAGAGACTCTCAATGGTGAACATACATAAAGACACTCAATGGTGAACATACATAGAGACACTCAATTGTTAACATAGAGACACTCAATGGTGAACATATTGAGACACTCAATGGTGAATAAATAGAGACACTCAATGGTGAACATACAAAGAGACAATCAATAGTGAACATGCATAGAGACTCTCAATGGTAAACATACATAAAGACACTCAATGGTGAACATACATAGAAAAACTCAATGGTGAACATGCATAGAGACTCTCAATGATGAACATAAAGAGGCACTCAATGGTGAACATATTGAGACACTCAATGGTGAACAAATAGAGACACTGAATGGTGAACATACACAGAGACAGTCAATGGTGAACATACATAGAGACACACAATGGTGAACAAATAGAGACACTCAATGGTGGAGAAAAATACAGAGACACTCAATGGTGAACATATAGAGGCACTCAATGGTGAACATATAGAGACACTCAATGGTGAACATAGAGACACTCAATGGTGAAAATATAGAGACACTCAATGGTGAACATAAAAAGAGACACTCGATGGTGAACATATATAGAGACACTCAATGGTGAACATACATAAAGACACTCAATGGTGAACATACATAGAGACACTCAATTGTGAACATAGAGACACTCAATGGTGAACATATAGAGACACTCAATGGTGAACATATATAGAGACACTCAATGGTGAACATACATAGAGACAATAGTGAACATACATAGAGACACTCAATGGTAAACATACATAGAGACTCTCAATGATGAACATAAAGAGGCACTCAATGGTGAACATACTGAGACACTCAATGGTGAACAAATAGAGACACTCAATGGTGAACATACAAAGAGACAATCAATAGTGAACATGCATAGAGACTCTCAATGGTAAACATACATAAAGACACTCACTGGTGAACATACATAGAGACACTCAATTGTGAACATATAGACACTCAATGGTGAAAATATAGAGACACTCAATGGTGAACATAAATAGAGACACTCTATGGTGAACATATATAGAGACACTCAATGGTGAACATACATAGAGACAATAGTGAACAGACATAGAGACACTCAATGGTGAACATACATAGATGCTCTCAATGGTGAACATACATAAAGACAGTCAATGGTGAACACATAGAGACACTCAATTGTGAACATAGAGACACTCAATGGTGAACATATAGAGACACGCAATGGTGAACATAAATAGAGACACTCTATGGTGAACATATATAGAGACACTCAATGTTGAACATACATAGAGACACTCAATGGTGAACATACATAGAAACACTCAATGGTGAACATGCATAGAGACTCTCAATGATGAACATAAAGAGGAACTCAATGGTGAACATATTGAGACACTCAATGGTGAACAAATAGAGACACTCAATGGTGAACATACATAGAGACAATCAGTAGTGAACATACATAGAGACTCTCAATGGTGAACATACATAAAGACACTCAATGGTGAACATACATAGAAACATTCAATGGTGAACATACATAGAGACATTCAATGGTGAACATACATAGAGACACTCAATGGTGAACATATATAGAAAAACTCAATGGTGAACATGCATAGAGACTCTCAATGATGAACATAAAGAGGCACTCAATGGTGAACATATTGAGACACTCAATGGTGAACAAATAGAGACACTCAATGGTGAACATACACAGAGACAGTCAATGGTGAACATACATAGAGACACACAATGGTGAACAAATAGAGACATTCAATGGTGGAAAAAATACAGAGACACACAATGGTGAACATATAGAGGCACTCAATGGTGAACATATAGAGACACTCAATGGTGAACATTCATGGAGATACTCAATGGTGAATATACATGGAGGCACTACATTGTGAACAAACATAGAGAAAATAGTGAACATACATAGAGACACTCAGTGGTGAACATGCATAGAGACTCTCAATGATGAACATAAAGAGGCACTCAATGGTGAACATATTGAGACACTCAATGGTGAACATAAAACGAGACACTCGATGGTGACATATATAGAGACACTCAATGGTGAACATACATAAAGACACTCAATGGTGAACATATATAGAGACACTCAATGGTGAACATACATAGAGACAATAGTGAACATACATAGAGACACTCAGTGGTAAACATACATAGAGACTCTCAATGATGAACATAAAGAGGCACTCAATGGTGAACATATTGAGACACTCAATGGTGAATAAATAGAGACACTCAATGGTGAACATACATAGAGACAATCAAAAGTGAACATGCATAGAGACTCTCAATGGTAAACATACATAAAGACACTCAATGGTGAACATACATAGAAAAACTCAATGGTGAACATGCATAGAGACTCTCAATGATGAACATAAAGAGGCACTCAATGGTGAACATATTGAGACACTCAATGGTGAACAAATAGAGACACTGAATGGTGAACATACACAGAGACAGTCAATGGTGAACATACATAGAGACACACAATGGTGAACAAATAGAGACACTCAATGGTGGAGAAAAATACAGAGACACTCAATGGTGAACATATAGAGGCACTCAATGGTGAACATATAGAGACACTCAATGGTGAACATTCATGGAGACACTCAATGGTGAATATACATGGAGGCACTCCATGGTGAACAAACATAGAGAAAATAGTGAACATACATAGAGACACTCAGTGGTGAACATACATAGAAACACTCAATGGTGAACATGTATAGAGACACTCAATGATGAACATAAATAGAGACACTCTATGGTGAACATATATAGAGACATTCAATGGTGAACATACATAGAGACAATAGTGAACAGACATAGATACAATCAATAGTGAACATACATAGAGACTCTCAATGGTGAACATACATAAAGACACTCAATGGTGAACATACATAGAGACACTCAATTGTTAACATAGAGACACTCAATGGTGAACATATTGAGACACTCAATGGTGAATAAATAGAGACACTCAATGGTGAACATACAAAGAGACAATCAATAGTGAACATGCATAGAGACTCTCAATGGTAAACATACATAAAGACACTCAATGGTGAACATACATAGAAAAACTCAATGGTGAACATGCATAGAGACTCTCAATGATGAACATAAAGAGGCACTCAATGGTGAACATATTGAGACACTCAATGGTGAACAAATAGAGACACTGAATGGTGAACATACACAGAGACAGTCAATGGTGAACATACATAGAGACACACAATGGTGAACAAATAGAGACACTCAATGGTGGACAAAAATACAAAGACACTCAATGGTGAACATATAGAGGCACTCAATGGTGAACATATAGAGACACTCAATGATGAACATAGAGACACTCAATGGTGAAAATATAGAGACACTCAATGGTGAACATAAAAAGAGACACTCGATGGTGAACATATATAGAGACACTCAATGGTGAACATACATAAAGACACTCAATGGTGAACATACATAGAGACACTCAATTGTGAACATAGAGACACTCAATGGTGAACATATAGAGACACTCAATGGTGAACATAAATAGAGACACTCTATGGTGAACATATATAGAGACACTCAATGGTGAACATACATAGAGACAATAGTGAACATACATAGAGACACTCAATGGTAAACATACATAGAGACTCTCAATGATGAACATAAAGAGGCACTCAATGGTGAACATATTGAGACACTCAATGGTGAATAAATAGAGACACTCAATGGTGAACATACAAAGAGACAATCAATAGTGAACATGCATAGAGACTCTCAATGGTAAACATACATAAAGACACTCAATGGTGAACATACATAGAAAAACTCAATGGTGAACATGCATAGAGACTCTCAATGATGAACATAAAGAGGCACTCAATGGTGAACATATTGAGACACTCAATGGTGAACAAATAGAGTCACTGAATGGTGAACATACACAGAGACAGTCAATGGTGAACATACATAGAGACACACAATGGTGAACAAATAGAGACACTCAATGGTGGAGAAAAATACAGAGACACTCAATTGTGAACATATAGAGGCACTCAATGGTGAACATATAGAGACACTCAATGGTGAACATTCATGGAGACACTCAATGGTGAATATACATGGAGGCACTCCATGGTGAACAAACATAGAGAAAATAGTGAACATACATAGAGACACTCAGTGGTGAACATACATAGAAACACTCAATGGTGAACATGTATAGAGACACTCAATGATGAACATAAATAGAGACACTCTATGGTGAACATATATAGAGACATTCAATGGTGAACATACATAGAGACAATAGTGAACAGACATCGATACAATCAATAGTGAACATACATAGAGACTCTCAATGGTGAACATACATAAAGACACTCAATGGTGAACATACATAGAGACACTCAATTGTTAACATAGAGACACTCAATGGTGAACAAATAGAGACATTCAATGGTGAACATAAATAGAGACACACTATGGTGAACATATATAGAGACACTCAATGGTGAACATACATAGAGACACTCGATGGTGAACATATATAGAGACACTCAATTGTGAACATAGAGACACTCAATGGTGAACATATAGAGACACTCAATGGTGAACATAAATAGAGACACTCTATGGTGAACATATATAGAGGCACTCAATGGTGAACATACATAGAGACAATAGTGAACATACATAGAGACACTCAATGGTAAACATACATAGAGACTCTCAATGATGAACATAAAGAGGCACTCAATGGTGAACATATTGAGACACTCAATGGTGAACAAATAAAGACTCTCAATGGTGAACATACAAAGAGACAATCAATAGTGAACATGCATAGAGACTCTCAATGGTAAACATACATAAAGACACTCAATGTTGAACATACATAGAGACACTCAATTGTGAACATATAGACACTCAATGGTGAAAATATAGAGACACTCAATGGTGAACATAAATAGAGACACTCTATGGTTAACATATATAGAGACACTCAATGGTGAACATACATAGAGACAATAGTGAACAGACATAGAGACACTCAATGGTGAACATACATAGATGCTCTCAATGGTGAACATACATAAAGACACTCAATGGTGAACATACATAGAGACACTCAATTGTGAACATGCATAGAGACTCTCAATGATGAACATAAAGAGGAACTCAATGGTGAACTTAAATAGAGACACGCTATGGTGAACATATATAGAGACACTCAATGGTGAACATACATAGAAACATTCAATGGTGAACACATAGAGACACCCAATGGTGAACATATAGAGACACCCAATGGTGAATATATATAGAGACACTCAATGGTGAATATACATAGAGACACTCAATGGTGAATATACAGAGATAAACTCAATGATGAACATATTGAGACACTCAATGGTGAACATATTGAGAAACTCAATGCTGAGCATATTGAGACACTCAATGGTGAACATATAGAGAAACTCAATGGCAAGCATATTGAGATACTCAATGGTGAATATATAGAGACACTCAATGGTGAACATATTGAGAAACTCAATGGTGAGCTTATTGAGACACTCAATGGTGAACATATAGAGGCACTCCATGGTGAACAAACATAGAGAAAATAGTGAACATACATAGAGACACTCAGTGGTGAACATACATAGAAACACTCAATGGTGAACATGCATAGAGACTATCAATGATGAACATAAACAGGCACTCAATGGTGAACATATTGAGACAATCAATGGTGAACAAATAGAGACACTCAATGGTGAACACACATAGAGAGAATCAATAGTGAACATGAATAGAGACTCTCGATGGTGAACATACATAAAGACACTCAACAGTGAACATACATAGAGACACTCAATTGTGAACATAGAGACACTCAATGGTGAACATATAGAGACACTCAATGGTGAACATAAATAGAGACACTCTATGGTGAACATATATAGAGACACTCAATGGTGAACATACAAAGAAACAATAGTGAACAGACATAGAGACACTCAATGGTGAACATACATAGATACACTCAATGGTGAACATGCATAGAGACTCTCAATGATGAACATAAAGAAGCACTCAATGGTGAACATATTGAGATATTCAATGGTGAACAAATAGAGACACTCAATGGTGAACATACATAGAGACAATCAATAGTGAACATACATAGATGCTCTCAATGGTGAATATACATAAAGACACTCAATGGTGAACATACATAGAGACACTCTATGGTGAACATATATAGAGACACTCAATGGTGAACATATATAGAGACACTCAATGGTGAACATACATAGAGACACTCAATTGTGAACATAGAGACACTCAATGGTGAACATATAGAGACACTCAATGGTGAACATAAATAGAGACACTCTATGGTGAACATATATAGAGACACTCAATGGTGAACATACATAGAGACAATAGTGAACATACATAGAGACACTCAATGATGAACATGCATAGAAACACTGAATGGTGAACATGCATAGAGACTCTCAATGATGAACATAAAGAGAACTCAATGGTGAACATATTGAGACACTCAATGGTCAACAAATAGAGACACTCAATGGTGAACATACAAAGAGACAATCAATAGTGAACATGCATAGAGACTCTCAATGGTAAACATATATAAAGACACTCAATGGTGAACATACATAGATACACTCAATTGTGAACATAGAGACACTCAATGGTGAAAATATAGAGACACTCAATGGTGAACATAAATAGAGACACTCTATGGTGAACATATATAGAGACACTCAATGGTGAACATACATAGAGACAATAGTGAACATACATAGAGACACTCAATGGTGAACATGCATAAAGACACTCAACGGTGAACATACATAGAGACACTCAATTGTGAACATAGAGACACTCAATGGTGAACATATAGAGACACTCAATGGTGAACATAAATAGAGACACTCTATGGTGAACATATATAGAGACACTCAATGGTGAACATACATAGAGACAATAGTGAACATACATAGAGACACTCAATGGTGAACATGCATAGAGACTCTCAATGATGAACATAAAGTGGCACTCAATGGTCAACATATTGAGACACTCAATAGTGAACATACATAGAGACACTCAATGGTGAACATGCATAGAACACTGAATGGTGAACATGCATAGAGACTCTCAATGATGAACATAAAGAGAACTCAATGGTGAACATATTGAGACACTCAATGGTCAACAAATAGAGACACTCAATGGTGAACATACAAAGAGACAATCAATAGTGAACATGCATAGAGACTCTCAATGGTAAATATATATAAAGACACTCAATGGTGAACATACATAGATACACTCAATTGTGAACATAGAGACACTCAATGGTGAAAATATAGAGACACTCAATGATGAACATAAATAGAGACACTCTATGGTGAACATATATAGAGACATTCAATGGTGAACATACATAGAGACAATAGTGAACAGACATAGAGACACACAATGGTGAACATACATAGATGCTCTCAATGGTGAACATACATAAAGACACTCAAAGGTGAACATACATAGAGACACTCAATTGTGAACATACATAGAAACACTCAATGGTGAACATATAGAGACACTCAATGATGAACATAAATAGAGACACTCTGTGGTGAACATATATAGAGACACTCAATGGTGAACATACATCGAGACACTCAATGTTGAACATACATAGAGACACTCAATGGTGAACATACATAGAAACACTCAATGGTGAACATGCATAGAGACTCTCAATGATGAACATAAAGAGGAACTCAATGGTGAACATATTGAGACACTCAATGGTGAACAAATAGAGACACTCAATGGTGAACATACATAGAGACAATCAATAGTGAACATACATAGAGACTCTCAATGGTGAACATACATAAAGACACTCAATGGTGAACATACATAGAGACACTCAATTGTGAACATAGAGGCACTCAATGGTGAACATATAGAGACACTCAATGGTGAACATAAATAGAGACACGCTATGGTGAACATATATAGAGAAACTCAATGGTGAACATACATAGAGACACTCAATGGTGAACATTCATAGAGACACTCAATTGTGAACATAGAGACACTCAATGGTGAACATATAGAGACACTCAATGGTGAACATAAATAGAGACACTCTATGGTGAACATATATAGAGACACTCAATGGTGAACATACATAGAGACAATAGTGAACATACATAGAGACACTCAATGGTAAACATACATCGACCTGAAACGTTTACTCTCTTTCTCTCTCCACGGATGCTGCCTGGCCTGCTGAGTTTTTCCAGCGTTTTCTGTTGTTATTTCGGATTTCCAGCATCCGCAGTATTTTGCTATCATACATAGAGACTCTCAATGATGAACATAAAGAGGCACTCAATGGTGAACATATTGAGACACTCAATGGTGAACAAATAGAGACACTCAATGGTGAACATACAAAGAGACAATCAAGAGTGTACATGCATAGAGACTCTCAATGGTAAACATATATAAAGACACTCAATGGTGAACATACATAGAGACACTCAATTGTGAACATAGAGACAATCAATGGTGAAAATATAGAGACACTCAATGGTGAACATAAATAGAGACACTCTATGGTGAACATATATAGAGACACTCAATGGTGAACATACATAGAGACAATAGTGAACAGACATAGAGACACTCAATGGTGAACATACATAGATGCTCTCAATGGTGAACATACATAAAGACACTCAATGGTGAACATACATAGAGACACTCAATTGTGAACATAGAGACACTCAATGGTGAACATATAGAGACACGCAATGGTGAACATAAATAGAGACACTCTATGGTGAACATATATAGAGACACTCAATGGTGAACATACATAGAGACACTCAATGGTGAACATACATAGAAACACTCAATGGTGAACATGCATAGAGACTCTCAATGATGAACATAAAGAGGAAACCAAAGGTGAACATATTGAGACACTCAATGGTGAACAAATAGAGACACTCAATGGTGAACATACATACAGACAATCAATAGTGAACATACATAGAGACTCTAAATGGTGAACATACATAAAGACACTCAATGGTGAACATACATAGAGACACTCAATTGTGAACATAGAGACACTCAATGGTGAACATATAGAGACACTCAATGGTGAACATACATAGAGAGAATCAATAGTGAACATGCATAGAGACTCTCAATGGTGAACATACATAAAGACACTCAATGATGAACATACATTGAGACACTCAATTGTGAACATAGAGACACTCAATGGTGAAAATATAGAGACACTCAATGGTGAACATAAAAAGAGACACTCTATGGTGAACATATATAGAGACACTCAATGGTGAACATACATAAATACACTCAATGGTGAACATACATAGAGACACTCAATTGTGAACATAGAGACACTCAATGGTGAACATATAGAGACACTCAATGGTGAACATAAATAGAGACACTCTGTGGTGAACATACATAGAGACAATAGTGAACATACATAGAGACACTCAATGGTAAACATACATAGAAACACTCAATGGTGAACATGCATAGAGACTCTCAATGATGAACATAAAGTGGCACTCAATGGTGAACATATTGAGACACTCAATGGTGAACAAATAGAGACACTCAATGGTGAACATACAAAGAGACAATCAATGGTGAACATAAATAGAGACTCTCAATGGTAACATACATAAAGACACTCAATGGTGAACATATATAGAGAGACTCAATTGTGAACATAGAGACACTCAATGGTGAAAATATAGAGACACTCAATGGTGAACATAAATAGAGACACTCTATGGTGAACATATATAGAGGCACTCAATGGTGAACATACATAGAGACAATAGTGAACATACATAGAGACACTCAATGGTAAACATACATAGAGACTCTCAATGATGAACATAAAGAGGCACTCAATGGTGAACATATTGAGACACTCAATGGTGAACAAATAAAGACTCTCAATGGTGAACATACAAAGAGACAATCAATAGTGAACATGCATGGAGACTCTCAATGGTAAACATACATAAAGACACTCAATGTTGAACATACATAGAGACACTCAATTGTGAACATATAGACACTCAATGGTGAAAGTATTGAGACACTCAATGGTGAACATAAATAGAGACACTCTATGGTTAACATATATAGAGACACTCAATGGTGAACATACATAGAGACAATAGTGAACAGACATAGAGACACTCAATGGTGAACATACATAGATGCTCTCAATGGTGAACATACATAAAGACACTCAATGGTGAACATACATAGAGACACTCAATTGTGAACATGCATAGAGACTCTCAATGATGAACATAAAGAGGAACTCAATGGTGAACTTAAATAGAGACACGCTATGGTGAACATATATAGAGACACTCAATGGTGAACATACATAGAAACATTCAATGGTGAACACATAGAGACACCCAATGGTGAACATATAGAGACACCCAATGGTGAATATATATAGAGACACTCAATGGTGAATATACATAGAGACACTCAATGGTGAATATACAGAGATAAACTCAATGATGAACATATTGAGACACTCAATGGTGAACATATTGAGAAACTCAATGCTGAGCATATTGAGACACTCAATGGTGAACATATAGAGAAATTCAATGGCAAGCATATTGAGATACTCAATGGTGAATATATAGAGACACTCAATGGTGAACATATTGAGAAACTCAATGGTGAGCATATTGAGACACTCAATGGTGAACATATAGAGGCACTCCATGGTGAACAAACATAGAGAAAATAGTGAACATACATAGAGACACTCAGTGGTGAACATACATAGAAACACTCAATGGTGAACATGCATAGAGACTATCAATGATGAACATAAAGAGGCACTCAATGGTGAACATATTGAGACAATCAATGGTGAACAAATAGAGACACTCAATGGTGAACATACATAGAGAGAATCAATAGTGAACATGAATAGAGACTCTCGATGGTGAACATACATAAAGACACTCAACAGTGAACATACATAGAGACACTCAATTGTGAACATAGAGACACTCAATGGTGAACATATAGAGACACTCAATGGTGAACATAAATAGAGACACTCTATGGTGAACATATATAGAGACACTCAATGGTGAACATACATAGAGACAATAGTGAACATACATAGAGACACTCAATGGTGAACATGCATAGAGACTCTCAATGATGAACATAAAGTGGCACTCAATGGTCAACATATTGAGACACTCAATGGTGAACAAATAGAGACACTCAATGGTGAACATACAAAGAGACAATCAATGGTGAACATAAATAGAGACACTCAATTGTGAACATAGAGACACTCAATGGTGAAAATATAGAGACACTCAATGGTGAACATAAATAGAGACACTCTATGGTGAACATATATAGAGACACTCAATGGTGAACATACAAAGAAACAATAGTGAACAGACATAGAGACACTCAATGGTGAACATACATAGATACACTCAATGGTGAACATGCATAGAGACTCTCAATGATGAACATAAAGAGGCACTCAATGGTGAACATATTGAGATATTCAATGGTGAACAAATAGAGACACTCAATGGTGAACATACATAGAGACAATCAATAGTGAACATACATAGATGCTCTCAATGGTGAATATACATAAAGACACTCAATGGTGAACATACATAGAGACACTCTATGGTGAACATATATAGAGACACTCAATGGTGAACATATATAGAGACACTCAATGGTGAACATACATAGAGACACTCAATTGTGAACATAGAGACACTCAATGGTGAACATATAGAGACACTCAATGGTGAACATAAATAGAGACACTCTATGGTGAACATATATAGAGACACTCAATGGTGAACATACATAGAGACAATAGTGAACATACATAGAGACACTCAATGATGAACATGCATAGAAACACTGAATGGTGAACATGCATAGAGACTCTCAATGATGAACATAAAGAGAACTCAATGGTGAACATATTGAGACACTCAATGGTGAACATACAAAGAGACAATCAATAGTGAACATGCATAGAGACTCTCAATGGTAAACATATATAAAGACACTCAATGGGGAACATACATAGATACACTCAATTGTGAACATAGAGACACTCAATGGTGAAAATATAGAGACACTCAATGGTGAACATAAATAGAGACACTCTATGGTGAACATATATAGAGACACTCAATGGTGAACATACATAGAGACAATAGTGAACATACATAGAGACACTCAATGGTGAACA
The DNA here is from genome assembly GCA_030390025.1 of Squalus acanthias. Classification (NCBI taxonomy): domain Eukaryota; kingdom Metazoa; phylum Chordata; class Chondrichthyes; order Squaliformes; family Squalidae; genus Squalus; species Squalus acanthias. The sequence continues at coordinate 45,445,011 of CM059435.1, forward strand.
TGCATAAAGACACTCAACGGTGAACATACATAGAGACACTCAATTGTGAACATAGAGACACTCAATGGTGAACATATAGAGACACTCAATGGTGAACATAAATAGAGACACTCTATGGTGAACATATATAGAGACACTCAATGGTGAACATACATAGAGACAATAGTGAACATACATAGAGACACTCAATGGTGAACATGCATAGAGACTCTCAATGATGAACATAAAGTGGCACTCAATGGTCAACATATTGAGACACTCAATAGTGAACATACATAGAGATACTCAATGGTGAACATGCAAAGAAACACTGAATGGTGAACATGCATAGAGACTCTCAACGATGAACATAAAGAGAACTCAATGGTGAACATATTGAGACACTCAATGGTCAACAAATAGAGACACTCAATGGTGAACATACAAAGAGACAATCAATAGTGAACATGCATAGAGACTCTCAATGGTAAACATATATAAAGACACTCAATGGTGAACATACATAGATACACTCAATTGTGAACATAGAGACACTCAATGGTGAAAATATAGAGACACTCAATGATGAACATAAATAGAGACACTCTATGGTGAACATATATAGAGACAATAGTGAACAGACATAGAGACACACAATGGTGAACATACATAGATGCTCTCAATGGTGAACATACATAAAGACACTCAAAGGTTAACATACATAGAGACACTCAATTGTGAACATAGAGACACTCAATGGTGAACATATAGAGACACTCAATGATGAACATAAATAGAGACACTCTGTGGTGAACATGTATAGAGACACTCAATGGTGAACATACATCGAGACACTCAATGTTGAACATACATAGAGACACTCAATGGTGAACATACATAGAAACACTCAATGGTGAACATGCATAGAGACTCTCAATGATGAACATAAAGAGGAACTCAATGGTGAACATATTGAGACACTCAATGGTGAACAAATAGAGACACTCAATGGTGAACATACATAGAGACAATCAATAGTGAACATACATAGAGACTCTCAATGGTGAACATACATAAAGACACTCAATGGTGAACATACATAGAGACACTCAATTGTGAACATAGAGACACTCAATGGTGAACATATAGAGACACTCAATGGTGAACATAAATAGAGACACGCTATGGTGAACATATATAGAGACACTCAATGGTGAACATACATAGAGACACTCAATGGTGAACATTCATAGAGACACTCAATTGTGAACATAGAGACACTCAATGGTGAACATATAGAGACACTCAATGGTGAACATAAATAGAGACACTCTATGGTGAACATATATAGAGACACTCAATGGTGAACATACATAGAGACAATAGTGAACATACATAGAGACACTCAATGGTAAACATACATCGACCTGAAACGTTAACTCTCTTTCTCTCTCCACGGATGCTGCCTGGCCTGCTGAGTTTTTCCAGCGTTTTCTGTTGTTATTTCGGATTTCCAGCATCCGCAGTATTTTGCTATCATACATAGAGACTCTCAATGATGAACATAAAGAGGCAATCAATGGTGAACATATTGAGACACTCAATGGTGAACAAATAGAGACACTCAATGGTGAACATGCAAAGAGAGAATCAAGAGTGAACATGCATAGAGACTCTCAATGGTAAACATACATAAAGACACTCAATGGTGAACATACATAGAGACACTCAATTGTGAACATAGAGACAATCAATGGTGAAAATATAGAGACACTCAATGGTGAACATAAATAGAGACACTCTATGGTGAACATATATAGAGACACTCAATGGTGAACATACATAGAGACAATAGTGAACAGACATAGAGACGCTCAATGGTGAACATACATAGATGCTCTCAATGGTGAACATACATAAAGACACTCAATGGTGAACATACATAGAGACACTCAATTGTGAACATAGAGACACTCAATGGTGAACATATAGAGACACGCAATGGTGAACATAAATAGAGACACTCTATGGTGAACATATATAGAGACCCTCAATGTTGAACATACATAGAGACACTCAATGGTGAACATACATAGAAACACTCAATGGTGAACATGCATAGAGACTCTCAATGATGAACATAAAGAGGAACTCAAAGGTGAACATATTGAGACACTCAATGGTGAACAAATAGAGACACTCAATGGTGAACATACATACAGACAATCAATAGTGAACATACATAGAGACTCTAAATGGTGAACATACATAAAGACACTCAATGGTGAACATATATAGAGACACTCAATTGTGAACATAGAGACACTCAATGGTGAACATATAGAGACACTCAATGGTGAACATACATAGAGAGAATCAATAGTGAACATGCATAGAGACTCTCAATGGTGAACATACATAAAGACACTCAATGATGAACATACATAGAGACACTCAATTGTGAACATAGAGACACTCAATGGTGAAAATATAGAGACACTCAATGGTGAACATAAAAAGAGACACTCTATGGTGAACATATATAGAGACACTCAATGGTGAACATACATAAATACACTCAATGGTGAACATACATAGAGACACTCAATTGTGAACATAGAGACACTCAATGGTGAACATATAGAGACACTCAATGGTGAACATAAATAGAGACACTCTGTGGTGAACATACATAGAGACAATAGTGAACATACATAGAGACACTCAATGGTAAACATACATAGAAACACTCAATGGTGAACATGCATAGAGACTCTCAATGATGAACATAAAGTGGCACTCAATGGTGAACATATTGAGACACTCAATGGTGAACAAATAGAGACACTCAATGGTGAACATACAAAGAGACAATCAATGGTGAACATAAATAGAGACTCTCAATGGTGAACATACATAGAGACACTCAATGGTGAACATAGAGACACTCGCTGGTGAACATACATTGAGACCCTCAATGGTGAAATTACATAGAGAGTCTCAATGGTGAATGTACATAGATACACTCAATGTTGAACATATTGAAACACTCAATGGTGAAAATACATACACTCAATGGTAAACATATATAGAGGCACTCAATGGTGAACATACATAAACACTCGATGGTGAACATATATAGAGGCAGTCAATGATGCACATACATAGAGACACTCAATGGTGAACATATATAGACACTCAATGGTGAACATACATAGACACTCTATGGTGAACATACATAGAGACACACAATGGTGAACATACATGGAGACACTCAATGGTGAACATACATAGAGACACTGAATGGTGAACATACATAGAGACACTGAATGGTGAACATACATAGAGACACTCAATGGTGTACATATTGAAACACTCAATGTTGAACATAAATAGAGACACTCAATGGTGAACCTACATTGAGACACTCAATGGTGAACATATTTAAACACTCAAAGGTGAACATATAGAGACACTCAATGGTGAACATATAGAGACATTCAATGGTGAAAATACATAGAGACACTCAATGGTGAACATACATAGAGACCCTCAGTGGTGAACATATGGAGTTACGCCATGGTGAACATACATAATGACACTCAGTGGTGAACATACATAGAGACACTCAATTGTGAACTTACATAGAGACACTCAATGGCGAACATATTTAAACACTCAATGGTTAACATACAAAATGACATTCAATGGTAAACATATAGGGGTAAAAATTCACTTGGTTACGCCTCCCGTTAGCGCCTTAAGAGGGCACTAATGGGGCGTTAAGCCGCTAACGCCCGGGCGCAGCGCTGTTTGCGCCGCTCGAGAACTTAACTTGAGATTGTGCGGCGGCGCTAAAGCTTACCGCTGCGACCACCTGCGCGCGCAGATTGTGACGTCATTCCATGGTGCAACGCCCTTGGGGCGCCCCGGAGCGGAAATTGAGTGGCGCCCCCTGCCTTACCGCCTGGCGCTTCCAACGACCGGAAGACTGGAACGTTATCAATCGGTGTGGGGCTGGGGGGGGCGCTATTTAAAGGGGGCCTCTTCCTGTCTTTTTCTGTGGTCGACATTTATGCACCACTCGTTCTGAGAGAGAGAGATTCGGAGAGAGAGAGAGAGAGACTTCTACATTGACTCAACGCTTTGTGAGGTAGTTTTGCCTAGTTCATCCTAACTTTGTTGCTACTTTAGTTGCTGTACCTCATTACTTTTCTGGCAAAGAGAATATGGGGGCTGCAATGATTGGGGGCGTCGTCCTGCTCCAGCTGAATCGGAGGATAGTGAGACGCAGACAGAGAGTGGCAATGATGGCCAGACGGAGGAGGGCCATCAGGCGCATGTACAGGAGAGCTTACCCTCCCAGGGTATATCGTGAACAGCTCTCCTACATCCATATGTCCGAGGAGCTGTGTTTGCGAAGGCTGCGATTCAGCAAGGAGGTGGTCACTGAGCTCTGCCACCTGCTGCAGCCAGATCTGCAGCCTCAGCTGAGGTCCAGGACGTCTCTGTCGGTGGCAGTGAAGGTCACAGTGGCTTTGAACTTCTACGCCACTGGCTCATTCCAAGCTGCTGTTGGGGACCTCGCCAATATCTCCCAGTTTGCGGTGCATTGCTGCATCCGGCAGGTCACCAATGCCCTCTTCAGAAGGAGACGAGACTTCATCTCTTTCCCTATGACCCCAGACAAGCAGCATGACCGTGCTCTGGGCTTTGCAAGGGTAGCGGGCTTCCCCATGGTGCAGGGCGCCATTGACTGCACGCATGTGGCTTTGCGTGCTCCGCGAGAGAATGCAGAGGAATTCAGGAACAGAAAGGGGTTCCATTCCTTGAATGTGCAGTTGGTCTGTGACCACAGACAGGTGATTCTCGCTGTCAATGCCCACTATCCGGGCAGCTGCCACGATGCTTTCATCCTGCGCCAGACTACTGTGGCAGAACTTTTCGAGGCACCGCATCAGCCAGTTGGTTGGCTTCTGGGGGACAAGGGGTACGCATTGAGCACCTGGCTGATGACACCGCTCCGTACGCCAAACACCCCTGCTGAGCTGCGGTACAATGAAAGCCATCAAGCAACCAGGAACATTATTGAGCGCACAATCGGCGTGCTGAAACAACGGTTCCGCTGTCTGGACCATTCCGGAGGAGCCCTGCAGTACTCGCCTGAGCAAGTTTCGAACTTCGTAGTCGTGTGCTGCATGTTGCACAACATGGCAATCCTCAGGACCCAGCCAATGCCACCAGGCCTTGTGGCACCACCAGAGGAGGAGGAGGAAGAGGAGGAACAGGACGAGGACGATGATCATCAGCAGCACCAAGGCAGGAGGGCGGCCCACAATGGTCAAACTGCAAGGGCCGTCCGTCAACGACTAATAGCAAGCCGCTTCTAGGGCCCCTGCCATTGCTACAAACACTAATCAACCCAGCACGCAACCCCTAAGCCGGCCAAGGCACCAATAATTCCAACCACCAGCCATGTATATTTTGAATACAGAAACTTATTTATTTTACAAACTCTGTGTGTGTCAATTCCTCATGACAAACTCATAGAAATAAACACAAAAAAACAGTCAATAACATAACTGGTTCTCACAACCTGGAGATAATGTCCAAAACACTAAACAAAAGTTGGACCATGAACCTCGGCCTTTAATAAAAAAATGACCAGCATTTTGGCACACCTCCTACTTTTTGCCCTTCGAGGGTGATCTCCTTCCCTTGCGCACTTCCCCCCTTCTAACCCTACTGCTCCTCCGTAATGGGACCTCAGTGGCTGCAGCAAGGCTGGTGGAAGGCTGCTGCTCGTCAGACCCTGACACTGCAGATGCCCCTGAAGGACGGCCTCGACCACTTCTGGGTCTGGAGGGCCCGGCTGCAGACTGCACCAACTCTGCATGGGCGGCAGCAGTCTGTCCTACAGGCGGTGGCAAGTGCAGTGGAGAAGTGACAGTGTTGGCAGCAGGAATGCTGTCATCGTGAGAGAGGACAGCAACTCCCTGCTCGCCCGACACACTGGCACTCCCACGGGGCAGCACTTCAGCATCCGGAGCAATTTGCCGGAGAACAGATTGCTGGCCTGCTGCGGCGCGGTGACAGCCCCGGGGACATGTGCACGAACCATCGAGGATGGCAGCAGTCAGTGCTCGCGTGGCCTCAATCTGAGTCTGCATGAGAGCAGTCTCAGATGGGTTCCTGGCAGCCAGTGACTGAATTGCAGCACTAAGCTTTAGTGTGGCATCCGCCTGTGCTACAGCGAAGTGCTCCACACTCCTTGCCAGTGACTCAATGCATTCGGGCACCCTTCCCACTGCACCCATGAGCTCAGTGTGCATGCCCACCGCCTGGCTGTTCATTTCTGCAATCAGCCGCTCCTCCTCTGCGTCCATTGCAGTAGGAGTGTCTGGCATACTCTCCCTCTGGGGAGAAGGCTCCCGTTCTTCCCTCCCCCCCCATGGCGTTGCTGCAGCCCGCTGGGTCCTGGAGCTTCACCATCATCAGCCCCTTCCCCCCTGCTCCCCTCCGGGGAAGGCGTGTTCCCAGTGTGGGCATGGGCTTCCTCGGGAGAGGGTGGCACTGATGCTCCGGCTTCCTCTTCCTCCTCAGCTGCAGCATCACTCCCAGTGGCAGCTTCAGGGCCCGTCTCCTCAGCTGGTGAATCACCATCTGAAAGCAGGGAGGCACAAGAGTGGCTTTAGCGTGAGGACAGGGTGGCAGTAAGGGAGGAATAAGTGCAGCGAGTTAGCAAGTTGGATTGAAAGTGTCAAAGGCTGGTATTGTGAGGGACAAGTGGAAGGACAGAGGACAAAAAGGTGATGACCTTACCATTGCTGTCCACAATGGGGTCGGCGTCCCCAGTGGCGACGGGACCGATCACCCGGCTTGCCACAATCCTGTGGACGCGCTCCTCCAGATCGCTGAGGGGTTGCAGCTGAAGCCGCCCTCCACCCGTCCGTTGCTGCTGTCTCCGATTATGAGCCAGCTTAGCCTGCAAGAAAAAGGACAGCATCTGAGTAAATATACAGCCATGGTCTTGCCTGATGTGCCTCCCATAGGTGAATAGCCCTTACTGTATGCAAAGTGTGGAATGTGTGTGTGTGTTTGATGAAAGGGCCATAGGTGTTGCATGAGTGTTGTGCATTGGGGTTTTAAGACCCTCTGGCCATAGAGTGAGGTTGAGATGGAGGGATGGAGAGGTATTGAGAAAAAGCCACTCACCCTGACGACCCGAGTGAGGTCGTTGAACTTTTTGCGGCACTGAACATGGGTCCTGGGCACCATGCTCCTGGAGGAGACGCTCTGAGCCACCTCCCTCCACACTCTTCTGAACTCGCGTGGCAAAGGCCTCCTGCCACTCTCCGGGAACAGCATGCATCGTCTGCGCTCCACTGCGTCAACCAGAGCATCCAAGGCCCGCTCGGTGAAGCGATGAGCGCGTTCTCTCACCCTCTCCATGCTTGGCAGCAAAATGGATTACAGGTCTCTCCAGGCTGAGATTCAAGGCTGCAATGAGCAGGGTGTAGCTGGGGAGCAAGTGGCCCCCCCCGCTTTAAGAAGTGTCCGGCGCCAGTGTGTCTGTGTTCCCTCGCTAACTGGCAGCAGCTGCGCTGCGCTCGTGCGCTGAGGTAGCGCCTCACTCCTTGGCCTTTGCGCCTTAAGAGAGGTGTGCAGCGCCTAATTTAGCGCTCCACTCACCTCCCGGGGCGGTAAAAGTGAAGTTTCCTATCAGTGCCGATAATTAGCGCCAGGCGCTAATATTTGCGCCCGGACGATATTTGCGCCCCAAATGGGGCGCGACCTAATTTCTACCCCATAGAGACACTCAGAGGTAAACATAAAGAGACACTCAATGGTGAACGTACATAGAGACATGCAATGGTGAACATATTGAAACACTAAATGGTGAAAATACATACACTCAACGGTGAATATATATTTAGACACTCAATGATGAACATACATAGAGACACTCAATGTGAACATACATAGAGACACTCAATGGTGAATATATAGAGACACTCAATGGTGAACATAGTGACACTTGCTGGTGAACATACATAGAAACACTCAATGGTGAGCATACATAGAGACACTCAACGGTGAATATATAGAGACACTCAATGGTGAACATAGAGACACTCACTGGTGAACATACATAGAAACACTCAGTGGTGAACATACATAGAGACCCTCAATGGTGAACATACATAGAGAGAGTCAATTGTGAACACACATAGAGGCACTCAATGGTAATCGTACATAGAGACACTCAATGTTGAACATATTAAAAAAACACAATGGTGAACATACATACACTCAAAGGTAAACATATATAGAGACACTCAATGGTGAACATACATAGAGACACTCAATGGTGAACATACATAGAGACACTCAATGGTGAACATACATAGAGACACTCAATGGTGAACGTACATAGAGACACTCAATGGTGAACAGGCATAGAGATACTCAATGGTGAACATAGAGCTACTCAATAGTGAACATATAGAGACACACAATGGTGAACATACATAACGATACTCAATGGTGAAGATATAGAGACAGTCAATGGTGAATATACATAGAGACACACAATGGTGAACATACATAGAGACACTCAATATTTAACACATAGAGACACTTAATGGCTAACATAGAGATTTTCAAAAGTTAACATATAGAGTTACACAATGGTGAACATACATAGCGACACTCAATGGTGAACGTAGATAGAGACACTCAATGGTGAACATGCATAGAGATAATCAATGGTGAACATAGAGATACTCAATGGTGAACATACATAACGATACTCAGTGGTGAAAATATAGAGACACTCAATGGTGAATATACATAGAGACACGCAATGGTGAACAGACATAGAGACACTCAATGGTTAACACATAGGGACACTCAATGGTGAACATAGAGATACTCAAAAGTTAACATATAGAGTTACGCAATGGTGAACATACATAGCGACACTCAATGGTGTAAGGGGGGTGCGGTGGTGAGGCTTTCGTTGCCTGTGCTATTGCTTGCTCTGGTCTCCGGCCAGACTTTTGCAATAATCACCTGTGAGTGGTTCGACCCACTCGCCCTTACGGTTCTGACACCTGGACTTAGATGCAAAGGAGCAGTAATGCAGAGAAAGACTCAAATAGACCTGGTTGAAAAGCACAAAATGAATGCCTTTATTGTACGGTGTCCAAAATAATGAAATACATGTCATATGCACAGATCAAAGAAATTACAAGTATACACACGTCTATAAAACTTGGTCTATACAAATTGGGAACACACGACACATCGTAAAAGGGGGAACACATTACACATTAACCTTAGGAACCACCCTCCCTTACAATACCTAAACTACGTCTGGATTTGTCGGGTCGGGAAACATGCTCACCACTCGGGTTACTCCGGAATTTAAAATGAGGCTCGCAGCTTTTCGCTGCAGCGCCTGGCTGTCACGTGGCTGTAAAGGCTTCTGAGCCACGATGGACCCACTTGAGACAGCCCCGATGGACGTTCGTCGCGGATGGCCCAGGCTACCCGCTCAAATAACCAGAAGATAAGCCTGTCTTCCTGATGTCATGAAATCTTCGGTAGGATTCAAAAGGTGGATTTGAACCTACTTCGTCGTTTATCTTCGGGCGCGGTCGGGGTTTTACTGACCGTGGCGTCTCCCACGTGGAATTTCTTCTCGTCACTCGGGCCTCGCTCTGCCGAGATTCTTGTCTTCTTCGCTACCGGCGGCTGGTCGCTCGGGAACGCACCGCTGCGTTGCCCTGATGGATCCGGACACCGTTTACCGACGATCGGGATGGTGTACCCTACTGCCTGCCGTGTCGAGGTGGCTCGTTCTGAGGTTCCGTTTCTGGCCGACACGGACCACGAACAACGAACTCGAACCCGAACTCCACCCAACACTCGAACACCGGACCAGCACAGCACCGCGGGCAGGACACGCACAAGATTGCAAAACCAAACCTAAGCCTCCTGAGGGACATTTGTCCTCTATAGTTATACTGTTTGGCCGGGCCTTATCTCCCGCTCAAATCAAGATGCTGTCTTTTGTTTAATTTTGGCGCCCAAAGTTCTCGGTATGGGGTGATTGTCTTCTTAACTGGTTTCGGGATCACCCGAAACTGACCAACTATCCGTTAATGTCTTCTTCATTGTTGAGCTAAGCAGGATGTGTATACTTGTCTCCTCAACTGGTTTCGGGATTACCTGAAACTGGCCCAATCACCCGTCAATGTCTCTCTCATTGTTGAGCTGGGGGGGTATTTGTGTATTGATGTGTCTGGATGGGCCCCCGATTGTCCAGTGCAATGATTCTCACCGTGCATATGAAATGATTCAAGCACTTATATCATTGTTTTTGTCTAAAACGCAAATGGGTTGCATCCTGCCTTCCCAATCTGTACCGAGTATGGTCCTATAATGAATGTATATTCAGCGCCATCTTGTCTGCTCACTATGTTCTGGAAAACGTCTGTCACGATGCTCGGCGGCCATTTTACAGGCTGCTGTACCCTTTTATTTAAAAGCAGCCTTTCGTTCAATAAAAATGTACAATTGAACCTGCTTCTCTCACATTATTAGAATCGCGATAATTGCGAAACTCTACAGTCCTTCCTGTTGATGCGAATAACTCCGCTTATCGTATCAATTAAATGCTGGTGAGCAAATTATCCCGATTCTCCACATCCAAACATTCCCGGTAATTAAACTACCTATGGCCCCCACGACACATGTAGTCCCCATTTCCTAGAAAAATCACACTATGTACATCTTGGTCAATCATAGGCAGCATTGCCTTTAACTTACACTGCATATTCGCCTTCCAGGTGCAAAAGGCCGATGCCTCTTGCACTACCTGTACATGCATATTTTATTACAAAAGAAAAACAATTAAACCGACTGTTTTAAAAATACAACAGTTCCAAAACTTAGCCACAAATGCTTATAACTAAAACAATTACCAAACACACGCGGTAAAATGGAGGGGCGCTTTCTCCACCAGCTTACGCAGGACTTTCCTCGTTCACGCGCACGTAGCGTTCTCTCCACTCCCCTGTGTTCTCCTGCCTCGTGAGGCGTTTGCCCCTCTTGCAGTGCACGAACAAGAGGTACACTACAATTACAACTTGACATACTACCAAAATGTGGGAGGCTATCCTGATCCATGACGGGACCTCAATATTAGTGAACAGATCCCACCACGGTGGGGTTACTATGTCCAATATCTCTGCCCCTATCTCTAAAGTCTTCTGTTCCAGGGTGTAAAATTGTTTCTGGGATACCATGACGGCTTTTAAAATCTTGGTGAGGTGTTCAGGGAGAGGGGGAATGATGTACCCGAAATGCGCGACGAATCGCTGCAAGTCTGTGAAATTCTCTTTAACAGTGAGGTGAACCGTAGAGGGTTCAGGGATTGGGACAATTCGCTGTTGTGCCACTTGAACTTCAGCCCTGGGTTTAAAACAGAAACTGCTGTCACTCACCGGACACCGACTGTGCTGTCCATGCTGGTAGTGTTGCGCTGCAGTGGTAACGCAATACGTTCCACCCGCTATGTATGCCACCTGTGGAGGCACATGATCTTGTGTCATTGCTTCCATGGTGCAATTCATGGGCTTCGCGCCAGCCGTTCTGAACCCGCATTGTGGTATTAAAAAGGCATTCAAGTGCTGGGGACACAGTATGATGTGTGCTCCCCTGCTACGGCATCCCGAGAGGTCGGTGCCTGTCATCGTCTGCTCCCAGCGGATGACGTAAGATGGGACCGCTGCGTAGCGAATGTGGGCTCCCCCCTGAATGACTCCAATGTTCTCCACCCTGTACACCGGGGCAGGCTTTGCTGTGTTGCCCAACACCGGCATCCGTACCACTATACCCATGATAGTGTGATTTGACCATCCGCAGTCCACTGGGACTGGGTATGCCTCTGAGGCTAGCCTGAGCTGGCACGGGCTTAATGCATTCTGAAAAGGGTGGAGCGCCTGCAGGTGTTTGTTGCTTATCCAGGACGGGACCAAACCTTGTTTTAAATCCTCCAGATTACTGCGGCCCTCGCCCAGTAACCACGCCCCGTATAGTACGCACACCTCGTTCTGCGCAACTTGATCGGACGCATTCCGATCTTCCCTGATCAGGGCATTTACCGTTCTCGCATGCTTCTCCAGCTCTGCTATAATCTCTTTTAAGTGTAGTGTCATGGCCTGGTCCTCATGCAACTCAGACCCTACTACCTTATTCTCATTTGTGAGGATGCTCTTTAACTGCATCTTTAAACCGTTGATCTGCGTCTGCAGCTCCACATTATCTAGAGCGTTGACCACAGATGTTCCAGTATTAAAAGCAGTGAACACATCGTTCACAGCACCCCTTCTTTGTCTCCCCACCTGATCCAAAGCTTCGTGTGGTGTGGTTTATAAGCTTGTTTTGTCAACCTCTGCAAAATCAAACTCATAAAACTGCCTGAACATGTTTGTTAACAGGACCTGGTACAATTTTTCCGTTTCTTTGGGGCACCACTCTGGTAAATGCACCTCGGTGAGATTTAAAATCACCGAGGCCACCGCGTAATGTACCCCCTGATACAGTATCTGATCTGTTGGTACCAGTACCAGACCATTCCCGGGCCCCTTAGTGGTTTTAGGGCACCCTACCTTCGGAGCCAATGCTACCGGAATCGTGGGCGGGGGCTTACGTGGGCGCGTGATGAGTTCAGTGGCGTTTACCGGGATCGGGGAGAATGGAGCTCCGCACCCCCGGGTGCTGACGTCCCACCTTATCCCTTTCCCGGCATCCTGCCACTGTTTTTGGAAAAATATGGATATACCCTTGGGGCAAACGTACTTTGATCCCCACATACAAACATATATTCCCTCATCCGGTTCCCACCATTTGTCCCAACAGACTCTCAATTGTCCGTTAGTCCCCGTAATTGTCCGATGGGTATTGTTACCCAGTCGCTCCCACTCGACCGAGGAATTTCTCATAGTCTTGCTTAACTTCCGTAACCACCACCATCGGCTCAATGGGACGTTCCCATTGCAAACCAAACAAATCCTTTTGCCGACGGTGACGCTGATTCTGGGTGCAACGATCCTCACCCTGGGGCACAATAAAGAAGTCTCTTGGTACGCAAACCCGGATGCGCTGGAGTATTCCGTTGAATTCGTTCCCAGCCATCCCGGCCACCTTCCCTTGTGGAAATAAGTGGCGGTTTCCTCAGCCTCTCACTCCCCGGTCCCATCCATCGCGATGGGGGCCGTGTCCCCGGAGCAACCGAACACAACGACATCCTTGGTGAGGCCCCGATAGGCCAATCCACATCCGATCGTCGCGAGCACCACAAGAATCCTTTCCATATCTCCTGCTTCCTGTGATCAGATAAAATGATGTAGCCAGCCTCCCAAGAGTCTCTGGCTTTTGTGAAGAGTGAGCGGGTCCCTTGACCTCGTCTCACGTACGGGACATGCATACTGGATAGACCTTAACTATTCCTATCACTAACTCCCATCATTCTTACCATTTACCTATGAAATTAAACTACAACCTTAACCTGATATTAAACACTATGGGGTAGAAATTAGGTCGCGCCCCATTTGGGGCGCAAATATCGTCTGGACGCAAATATTAGCGCCTGGCGCTAATTATCGGCACTGACTGGAAACTTCACTTTTACCGCCCCGGGAGGTGAGTGGAGCGCTAAATCAGGCGCTGCACAACTGTCTTAAGGCGCAAAGGCCAAGGAGTGAGGCGCTAACTCAGAGCGCTGGCGAAGCTCATGTAATGTCAGTCAGCAATGGAACACACACACAATGGCACGGGCCAGTTCTTAAAGGGGATGGTTAATCTTGCTTTCCATCCACATCCTGTTCATTGCAGCCTTGAATCTCGGCCTGGAGAGACTTGCACATCAAATGTGCTGGAAAGAACAATGGAGAGTACCAGGCAAAGAGCTCAGAGTGCAGCTCCCACAGTCTCTGCTAAATCGACACAAGGAATGGCAAATCAAAATGAACCTGCAAAGTACTGCTCACTACCCAAAACTCCTTCACACAACGTTGAATCTCTCCAGAAGTCTCTCCCTCTCTCTCTCAGAATGCGTAGTTCAAAAATGCCACCAACAATAAAAGACAGGAAGAGGCCCCCTTTAAATAGCGCCCCCCCCAGCCCCACAGCGATTGATAGCGTTCCAGTCTTCTGGTCGTTGGAAGCGCCAGGCGGTAAGGCAGGGGGCGCCACTCAATTTCCGCTCCGGGGCGCCACAAGGGCGTTGCACCATGGAATGACGTCACAATCTGCGCGCGCAGGTGGTCGCAGCGGTAAGTTTTAGCGCCGCCGCACAATGTCAAGTTAAGTTCCCGAGCGGCGCAAACATCGCTGCGCCCGGGCGTTAGCGGCTTTGCGCCCCATTAGCGCCCTCTTAAGGCGCTAACGGGAGGCGCAACCAACTGAATTTTTACCCCTATAAACCTAAACTTATCATCCTAAAATTACTGTACAGCGCCGCCCGTTCCAGGGCGGCCTACCTAAATCCTGAAAAGGCTGCCGCGAGCTGTTCCCTGTGGCGGGGGGACACTGACCCTTGTCTTTGATCCTCCGCAGCCTGTCGCTGCCGATCGGGAACTGGGACCTCCCTGGGCTACCTTGGACTTATACTTGGGGATGTACGGGGAATCTGGCCAAAACTTCCTGGGCTGGGGTGTCCGATCCGACCTGCGAGGGGGTATCTTGGACAAGGTTTCCAGGGCCGACGGACCGGGGACCGGGACTTCCACCGTCACAGCCTGTGGTCCCACCACAGCTGCCGGCTCCGTCTCCCCTGGCTCCGCCCCCCTGGGCTCAGGATCCGCGGTTTCCGACTCCACCCTACCTGTTTCTACAGTTGGTGGATCTCCGCCCGCAATCCCTACCTCCCATATTCTCGGGTCGAGGGCGGGACCTCCGTCCTCCGACCCCTCCACCTCTCCGACCGGGTCAAAAACTTGGTCGAGCCCTTCGGGCTCTTCCTCGTCCGAATCCCAAGAAAAAGGAGTGACCCTCCACTTTTGCAGAATGTCTTCTCCCCTCACGCAGGCTGCTTTACCAGCCTGCGTGACCTGCGGTCCTACTCGGGGCTGAGAGTTCCCACTCGCAGGTCTGGCCCCTGCTTGTGCATTCTGTGTAATCTCGCCTGCTGGAGGCTGAAGATTTCTATTCTGTTTTAGTTTGGGCAACTCTGCTACCATGGCTTGCAACTGCGGGGTGGTGAATTCCCCCAGGGTTGTTGAGCAAACCATCCCTCTGGCTTTGGATAGGGCTTGGGTCAGACCTTTTATCCTTTCCTCACAGGGCCCATGGTTTAAATCCTCATACTCCCTGCTCCTGGCTACCCTGTAGGCTGCCTTTATGTCTCTAAGCTGCCCTTCTAGCCCGTCTATTTTCCCCATTAAGCGGGCGTTCTCCTCCCGTAAGGCCTGCTCATTTAACCTGGCCTCCTTACAGGAGGCCTCTTCCTGTGCGTGTCTTTCAAGGGGACACAGGTAGGCAGGCTGCGCTGGTTCCAGTCAGAAGTCTGGGTTGTATGGGGCTGTTGCTACCTTCTCGTGTGAGGTCATGAGAGACCGCATGGCCCCTAACATGGACTCGATCGCATCGGGATGGATTGGCACACCGGCACCTCTCTCAGGGGCAGGCATTTGGGCTCGGGCTGCGGGAGCTTTCTCCTTGGATTCCTTCCAGGGAGTCCTACAGTTTTTGCGCCAGTGACCTGCCTTCCCGCACCCGTAACAAACACTGTTGGTTTGTGGGGCGCAATTACCCTCCTGATGCCACTCTTTCTGAGCCAGAGCTGCAGGCTTTGCCTCGTGCACTTTTCCCTTAGGGGGACGCGCTCCCGTGCTCCTAGTATTTCTATACCCTATGGTGAGCTGACTCAGGACCGACTCCTCCGTCGTACGGGGGTTGGTGGGATCAAACCACGCCTTGGCCTGCTCCCTGACGGCTGGCAAGCTGTTGGCGACTACGCACCTGAGCCAATGAGCTCTCTCGACACCGTGCAGGTTGTTTCGCGCTGGTGTACTTGGGCAGCTACGCTGATACACTGGCCATAGCATTTCGGCGAAAACCCGTGGGGGTTCTCCCTCCATCTGCACTGTCTGACCCAGTCGGATGTACGGACCTTCGTCATCCGCTCCCAACACTTCCAGGACCTCGTCCCGTAAATCCTCATAGCCCCTAACTCCCCTCTTGCTCTCGTCGGAGAGACACTGAAGGATTGAGCTATCCAAAGAGAACAGCAACATTTTGGTCTTTTCCTCCCCGTCGCAGCCATTAATCGCTGCGGTCTGCTCTACCTCTCTGAAATGAACGGAAGGATCTCCTGACTCGGACAGTTTCCGGACATGGCTGATCATTGCCCTCAGCTGTTGTGAGCTGTGGGGTACTACAATTTGGTTTAAGAGTGTTCCATCTTCCCCATTTGCCCCGTTCGGGCCCCACTTCTGTTCTCGGACCGGACACATCGGTGCCGGCTTCGGCCCTACCTCCGGGGATTGTTCTACCTCGGGAACCTCCTTCTCTATTTCTACCGCTTCCTCCCTTACCCATGCTTCCGTATAGCTGGGTGGCGCTGAGGGCTTGGTGGTTGGTACCACAGCTGCTTTTCTTGGTAGGGGTTTTGGGGATTCCCTAGCTACCTGTGGCTGGCTCGCTGACGGGCTGATGAGACACAGCAAGCCGTTCGCCTTATTTAGGGCCTCTCTCAGGTCCTCTATCTCTCTCTGGCAAGCGCTGTGGTCGGCTCCCTCAGACCTATCCTCGAGAGCCATCTTGTATGCCGCCCTAACTCCCCTGAGACTTTCTTCCTGGGTCTTTACCTGGTTAGCTAGGCGGCTACACCGTTCTTTGATCTTTCCCTCACTTAACTTAGCTTCCGTGACCTGGCACTCTAAGTAATCGATCCTAGCCTCGTGGTGGCTGGCTACTATTTGGCGTTCCTGATGCAACGCATTTAGTGATGCAATCAGTTTCTGTCCTCCCGTAACCTTTTCCTCCATCTCTGTCTCTAACTCTTTGATCTGGGCTGTCTGTGCTGCAATGACCTGGTCCGAAATCTGGACTTGCTTTTTGTAGCACATCAGCCAGACCGCTTTCTCTACTGACTTCTTATATTCTCTGCTACCTGTCCACCTGATGGCTGCGTCTAGCGGACGCCTATCCGTCAGTAGGTCACATATTCACTGTTTGGTCAGGTTTACTTTCCCGAACACATAGTCAGCTACTTTTTCGTCCATTACATTTCGTTTATTCAAACCTGGGTCTAAGACATTACTCTCTTGCTGCCAGGGTCCCTTCGTGGTCGCCATTTCTGTTAGGGGGGGGGGCGGCGGCGAGGCTTTCGTTGCCTGTGCTATTGCTTGCTCTGGTCTCCGGCCAGACTTTTGCAATAATCACCTGTGAGTGGTTCGACCCACTCGCCCTTACGGTTCTGACACCTGGACTTAGATGCAAAGGAGCAGTAATGCAGAGAAAGACTCAAATAGACCTGGTTGAATAGCACAAAATGAATGCCTTTATTGTACGGTGTCCAAAATAATGAAATACATGTCATATGCGCAGATCAAAGAAATTACAAGTATACACACGTCTATAAAACTTGGTCTATACAAATGGGGAACACACGACACATCGTAAAAGGGGGAACACATTACACATTAACCTTAGGAACCACCCTCCCTTACAATACCTAAACTACGTCTGGATTTGTAGGGTCAGGAAACATGCTCACCACTCGGGTTACTCCGGAATTTAAAATGAGGCTCGCAGCTTTTCGCTGCAGCGCCTGGCTGTCACGTGGCTGTAAAGGCTTCTGAGCTCGACTTGTTTACACTCGCTGCCGCGATGGACCCACTTGAGACAGCCCCGATGGATGTTCGTTGCGGATGGCCCAGGCTACCCGCTCAAATAACCAGAAGATAAGCCTGTCTTCCTGATGTCATGAAATCTTCGGTAGGATTCAAAAGGTGGATTTGAACCTACTTCGTCGTTTATCTTCGGGCGCGGTCAGGGTTTTACTGACCGTGGTGTCTCCCACGTGGAATTTCTTCTCGTCACTCGGGCCTCGCTCGGCCGAGATTCTTGTCTTCTTTGCTACCGGCGGCTGATGGATCCGGACACCGTTTACCGACGATCGGGATGGTGTACCCTACTGCCTGCCGTGTCGAGGTGGCTCGTTCTGAGGTTCCGTTTCTGGCCGACACGGACCACGAACAACGAACTCGAACCCGAACTCCACCCAACACTCGAACACCGGACCAGCACAGCACCGCGGGCAGGACACGCACAAGACTGCAAAACCAAACCTAAGCCTCCTGAGGGACATTTGTCCTCTATAGTTATACTGTTTGGCCGGGCCTTATCTCCCGCTCAAATCAAGATGCTGTCTTTTGTTTAATTTTGGCGCCCAAAGTTCTCGGTATGGGGTGATTGTCTTCTTAACTAGTTTCGGGATCACCCGAAACTGGCCAACTATCCGTTAATGTCTTCTTCATTGTTGAGCTAGCCAGGATGTGTATACTTGTCTCCTCAACTGGTTTCGGGATTACCTGAAACTGGCCCAATCACCCGTCAATGTCTCTCTCATTGTTGAGCTGGGGGGGTATTTGTGTATTGATGTGTCTGGATGGGCCCCCGATTGTCCAGTGCAATGATTCTCACCGTGCATATGAAACGATTCAAGCACTTATATCATTGTTTTTGTCCAAAACGCAAATGGGTTGCATCCTGCCTTCCCAATCTGTACCGAGTATGGTCCTATAATGAATGTATATTTAGCGCCATCTTGTCTGCTCACTATGTTCTGGAAAACGTCTGTCACGATGCTCGGCGGCCATTTTACAGGCTGCTGTACCCTTTTATTTAAAAGCAGCCTTTCGTTCAATAAAAATGTACAATTGAACCTGCTTCTCTCACATTATTAGAATCGCAATAATTGCGAAACTCTACAATGGTGAATATATGGAGACACTTAATGGTGAACATACATAGAGACACTCAATTGTGAACTTACATCGAGACACTCAATGGCGAACATACATAGAGAAACTCAATGGAGTACATATTGAAACACTCAATGGTAAACATACATAGAGACACACAATAGTGAACATACATAGAGACATACAATAGTGAACATAATTAGAGACACTCAATGTAGAACATATTTAAACACTCAATGGTGAACATACATAATGACACTCAATGGTAAACATATAGAGACACTCAAAAGTGAACATAATGAGACACTAAATGGTGAACATGTAGAGACACTCAGTGGTGAACATACATAGAGTTACCCAATGGTGAACTTACACAGAGATAGTCAATGGTGAACATACATAGAGACATTCAATGGTGAACATACACAGAGACATTCAATGGTGAACATACATAGAGACATTCAATGGTGAACATACACACAGACACTAAATGGTGAACATACATAGTGAAAAACAATGGTGAACATTCATAGAGACACTCAATTTTGAACATATATCGACACACAATGTGGAACATACATAGAGATACTCAATGGTGAACATACATGGAGACGTTTAATGGTGAACATATATAGAGACTCTAAATCGTGAACATATAGAGAGAAACTCAACGTTGAACATACATCGAGAAACTCGATGGTGAATACATAAAGACACTCAATGGTGAACATAGATAGTGATACACAATGGTGAACATACATAGAGACATAAATGGTGAACATACATGAAGACAATAAATGTTGAACATATGGAGACACTCAATGGTGAAAACACATTGAGACACTCAATGGTGAACATATTGAAACTCTCAATGGTGAACATACATAGAGAATTTCGATATTGAACATACACAGAGACGCTCAATGGTGAACATTTTAAAACACTCAATGGCGAACTTATGTAGAGACACACAATGGTGAACATACATAGAGACACTCACTGGTGAACATATATGGAGACTCTCAATGGTGAACATACATTAAGACACTAAATGGTGAACATACATAGAGATACTCAATGGTGAATATACATAGAGACACTAAACAGTGAACATACAAAGAGACACTCAATGGTGAACATGGATAGAGACACTCAATGGTGAACATACATAGAGACACTCAATGTTGAACATACATAGAGACACTCAATGTTGAACATTTTGAAACACTTAATGGTGAACATACATAGTGAAAAACAATGGTAAACATATGTAGAGACACTGTATTTTGAACATATAGAGAGACACAATGGTGAACATACATAGAGACACTCAATGGTGAACATACTTAGAGACATTCAATGGTGAACATATATAGAGACACTAAATGGTGAACATACATAGAGACACTCAATGGTGAACATACATAGAGACACTCAATGGTGAATATACATAGAGACACTCAATGGTGAACCTACATAGAGACACTCAATGGTTAACACATAGAGACACTCAATGGTGAACATATAGAGACATGCAATGGTGAATATACATAGCGACACTCAATGGTGAATATATAGACACACTCAATGGTGAACATATTGAAACACACAATGGTGAACATACATAGAGACATTCAATTGTGAACTTACATAGAGACACTCAATGGTGAACATACATAGAGACACTCAATGGTGAACATATTGAAACACTCAATGGTGAACATACATAGAGACATTCAATTGTGAACATACATAGAGTCACTCAATGGTGAATGTACATAGAGACACTCAATGGTGAAAATACTGAAACACTCAATGATGAACATACATACACTGAATGGTGAACATACATACACTCAATGGTGAACATATATAGAGACACTCAATAGTGAACATACATAGAGACACTCAATGGTGAACTTACATAAAGACACTCAATGGTGAATATACACAGAGACACTCAATGGTGAACCTACATAGAGACACTCAATGGTGAACATATAGAAACATGCAATGGTGAACATACATAGCAACACTCAATGTTGAATATATAGAGAAACTCAATGGTGAACATACATAAAAACACTCAATGGTGAACATACATAGAGACATTCAATGGTGAATGTACATACATGCACTCAAAGGTAAACATATATAGAGACACTCAATGGTGAACCTACATAGAGACACTCAATGGTTAACACATAGAGACACTCAATGGTGAAGATATAGAGACATGCAATGGTGAATATACATAGCGACACTCAGTGGTGAATATATAGAGACACTCAAAGGTGAACATATTTAAAAACCCAATGGCAAACTTATATAGGGACACTCAATGGTGAACATACATAGGGACACTCAATGGTGAACTTACATAGAGACACTCAATGGTGAATATACATAGAGACACTCAATGGTGAACCTACATAGAGACACTCAATGGTTAACACATAGAGACACTCAATGGTGAACATATAGAGACACTCAATGGTGAACATATTGAAACACACAATGGTGAACATACATAGAGACATTCAATTGTGAACTTACATAGAGACACTCAATGGTGAACATATATAGAGACACTCAATGGTGAACATATTGAAACACTCAATGGTGAACATACATAGAGACATTCAATTGTGAACATACATAGAGTCACTCAATGGTGAACGTACATAGAGACACTCAATGGTGAAAATATTGAAACACTCAATGATGAACTTACATACACTCAATGGTGAACATACATACACTCAATGGTGAACATATATAGAGACACTCAATAGTGAACATATATAGAGACACTCAATGGAGAACTTACATAAAGACACTCAATGGTGAATATACATAGAGACACTCAATGGTGAACCTACATAGAGACACTCAATGGTTAACACATAGCAACACTCAATGGTGAACATATAGAGACACTCAATGGTGAACATACATAGCGACACTCAATGGTGAATATATAGAGACACTCAATGGTGAACATACATAGAGACACTCAATGGTGAAAATATTGAAACACTCAATGATGAACATACATACACTCAATGGTGAACATACATACACTCAATGGTGAACATATTGAAACACACAATGGTGAACATACATAGAGACATTCAATTGTGAACTTACATAGAGACACTCAATGGTGAACATACATAGAGACACTCAATGGTGAACATATTGAAACACTCAATGGTGAACATACATAGAGACATTCAATTGTGAACATACATAGAGACACTCAATGGTTAACACATAGAGACACTCAATGGTGAATATATAGAGACATGCAATGGTGTATATACATAGCGACACTCAATGGTGAATATATAGAGACACTCAATGGTGAACATATTGAAACACACAATGGTGAACATACATAGAGACATTCAATTGTGAACTTACATAGAGACACTAAATGGTGAACATACATAGAGACACTCAATGGTGAACATATTGAAACACACAATGGTGAACATACATAGAGACATTCAATTGTGAACTTACATAGAGACACTAAATGGTGAACATACATAGAGACACTCAATGGTGAACATATTGAAACACTCAATGGTGAACATACATAGAGACATTCAATTGTGAACTTACGTAGAGTCACTCAATGGTGAACGTACATAGAGACACTCAATGGTGAAAATATTGAAACACTCAATGATGAACATACATACACTCAATGGTGAACATACATACACTCAATGGTGAACATATATAGAGACACTCAATAGTGAACATACATAGAGACAATCAATGGTGAACTTACAAAAAGACACTCAATGGTGAATATACATAGAGACACTCAATGGTGAACCTACATAGAGACACTCAATGGTGAATATATAGAGAAACTCAATGGTGAACATACATAAAAACACTCAATGGTGAACATACATAGAGACATTCAATGGTGAATGTACATACATGCACTCAAAGGTAAACATATATAGAGACACTCAATGGTGAACATACATAGAGACACTCAATGGTGAACATACATAGAGACACTCAATGGTGAACCTACATAGAGACACTCAATGGTTAACACATAGAGACACTCAATGGTGAAGATATAGAGACATGCAATGGTGAATATACATAGCGACACTCAGTGGTGAATATATAGAGACACTCAAAGGTGAGCATATTTAAAAACCCAATGGCAAACATATATAGAGACATTCAATGGTGAACACACATAGAGACACTCAATGGTGAATATACATAGAGACACTCAATGGTGAACATACATAGAGACACTCAATGGTGAACTTACATAGAGACACTCAATGGTGAATATACATAGAGACACTCAATGGTGAACCTACAGAGAGACACTCAATGGTTAACACATAGAGACACTCAATGGTGAACATATAGAGACATGCAATGGTGAATATACATAGCGACACACAATGGTGAATATATAGAGACACTCAATGGTGAACATATTGAAACACACAATGGTGAACATACATAGAGACATTCAATTGTGAACTAACTTAGAGACACTCAATGGTGAACATACATAGAGACACTCAATGGTGAACTTACATAAAGACAGTCAATGGTGAATATACATAGAGACACTCAATGGTGAACATACATAGAGACACTCAATGGTGAACATATTGAAACACTCAATGATGAACATACATACACTCAATGGTGAACATACATACACTCAATGGTGAACATATATAGAGACACTCAATAGTGAACATACATAGAGACACTCAATGGTGAACTTACATAAAGACACTCAATGGTGAATATACATAGAGACACTCAATGGTGAACCTACATAGAGACACTCAACGGTTAACATTTAGCGACACTCAATGGTGAACATATAGAGACACTCAATGGTGAACATACATAGCGACACTCAATGGTGAATATATAGAGACACTCAATGGTGAACATACATAGAGACACTCAATGGTGAAAATATTGAAACACTCAATGATGAACATACATACACTCAATGGTGAACATACATACACTCAATGGTGAACATATATAGAGACACTCAATAGTGAACTTACATAAAGACACTCAATGGTGAACATTTTGAAACACTCAATGGTGAACTTATGTAGAGACACACAATGGTGAACATACATAGAGACACTCATTGGTGAACATATATGGAGACTCACAATGGTGAACATACATTAAGACAGTAAATGGTGAACATACATAGAGACACTCAATGGTGAACATACATAGAGACACTAAACAGTGAACATACATAGAGACACTCAATGGTGAACATGGATAGAGACATTCAATGGTGAACATACATAGAGATACTCAATGTTGAACATATATAGAGACACTCAATGTTGAACATTTTGAAACAGTCAATGGTGAACATACATAGTGAAACTCAATGGTAAACATATGTAGAGACACTGTATTTTGAACATATAGAGAGACACAATGGTGAACATACATAGAGATACTCAATGGTGAACATACTTAGAGACATTCAATGGTGAACATATATAGAGACACTCAATGGTTAACACATAGAGACACTCAATGGTGAACATATAGAGACAAGCAATGGCGAATATACATAGCGACACTCAATGGTGAATATATAGAGACACTCAATGGTGAACATATTGAAACACACAATGGTGAACATACATAGAGACATTCAATTGTGAACTTACATAGAGACACTCAATGGTGAACATACATAGAGACACTCAATGGCGAATATATTGAAACACTCAATGGTGAACATACATAGAGACATTCAATTGTGAACATAGATAGAGTCACTCAATGGTGAACGTACGTAGAGACACTCAATGGTGAAAATATTGAAACACTCAATGATGAACATACATACACTCAATGGTGAACATATATAGAGACACTCGATAGTGAACATACATAGAGACACTCAATGGTGAACTTACATAAAGACACTCAATGGTGAATATACATAGAGACACTCAATGGTGAACCTACATAGAGACACTCAATGGTGAACATATAGAAACATGCAATGGTGAACATACATAGCAACACTCAATGTTGAATATATAGAGAAACTCAATGGTGAACATACATAAAAACACTCAATGGTGAAAATACATAGAGACATTCAATGGTGAATGTACATACATGCACTCAAAGGTAAACATATATAGAGACACTCAATGGTGAACATACATAGAGACACTCAATGGTGAACATACATAGAGACACTCAATGGTGAACCTACGTGGAGACACTCAATGGTTAACACATAGAGACACTCAATGGTGAAGATATAGAGACATGCAATAGTGAATATACATAGCGACACTCAGTGGTGAATATATAGAGACACTGAAAGGTGAACATATTTAAAAACCCAATGGCAAACTTATATAGAGACATTCAATGGTGAACATACATAGAGACACTCAATGGTGAATATACATAGAGACACTCAATGGTTAACACATAGAGACACTGAATGGTGAACATATAGAGACATGCAATGGTGAATATACATAGCGTCACTCAATGGTGAATATATAGAGACACTCAATGGTGAACATATTGAAACACACAATGGTGAACATACATAGAGACATTCAATTGTGAACTTACATAGAGACACTCAATGGTGAACATACATAGAGACACACTCAATGGTGAACATATTGAAACACTCAATGGTGAACATACAGAGAGACATTCAATTGTGAACATACATAGAGTCACTCAATGGTGAAAATATTGAAACACTCAATGATGAACATACATACACTCAATGGTGAACATACATACACTCAATGGTGAACATATATAGAGACACTCAATAGTGAACATACATAGAGACACTCAATGGTGAACTTACATAAAGACACTAAATGGTGAATATACATAGCGACACTCAGTGGTGAATATATAGAGACACTGAAAGGTGAACATATTTAAAAACCCAATGGCAAACTTATATAGAGACATTCAATGGTGAACATACATAGAGACACTCAATGGTGAATATACATAGAGACACTCAATGGTTAACACATAGAGACACTCAATGGTGAACATATAGAGACATGCAATGGTGAATATACATAGCGTCACTCAATGGTGAATATATAGAGACACTCAATGGTGAACATATTGAAACACACAATGGTGAACATACATAGAGACATTCAATTGTGAACTTACATATAGACACTCAATGGTGAACATACATAGAGACACTCAATGGTGAACATATTGAAACACTCAATGGTGAACATACATAGAGACATTCAATTGTGAACATACATAGAGTCACTCAATGGTGAAAATATTGAAACACTCAATGATGAACATACATACACTCAATGGTGAACATACATACACTCAATGGTGAACATACATAGAGACACTCAATGGTGAACATACATAACACTCAATGGTGAACATATATAGAGACACTCAATAGTGAACATACATAGAGACACTCAATGGTGAACCTACATAGAGACACTCAATGGTGAACATCTAGAGACATGCAATGGTGAACATACATAGCAACACTCAATGGTGAATATATAGAGAAACTCAATGGTGAACATACATAAAAACACTCAATGGTGAACATACATAGAGACATTCAATGGTGAATGTAAATACATGCACTCAAAGGTAAACATATATAGAGACACTCAATGGTGAACATACATAGAGACACTCAATGGTGAACATACATAGAGACACTCAATGGTGAACCTACATAGAGACACTCAATGGTTAACACATAGAGACACTCAATGGTGAACATATAGAGGCATGCAATGGTGAATATACATAGCGACACTCAATGGTGGATATATAGAGACACTCAATGGTGAACATATTGAAACACACAATGGTGAACATACATAGAGACATTCAATTGTGAACTTACATAGAGACACTCGATGGTGAACATACATAGAGACACTCAATGGTGAACATACATAGAGACACTCAATGGTGAACATGCATAGAGACATTCAATGGTCTACATTCACGGAGACACCCAATGGTGAACATATATAGAGACACACAATGCTGAACATACATAAAGACACTCAATATTGAAAATATTGAAACACTCAATGTTGAACATACATAGAAACACTCAATGGTGAACATACATAGAGACACTCAATGTTGAACATACAGAGTTACTCAATGGTGAACATATAGAGACACTCAATGGTTAACATACATAGCAACACTCATTGGTGAATATATAGAGACACTCAATGGTGAACATAGAGACACCCACTGGTGAACATACATAGAAACACTCAATATTGAACATACATAGAGAACTCAATATTGAACATACATAGAGACCCTCAATGGTGAACATACATAGAGACACTCAATAGTGAACATAAATAGAGACACTCAGTCGTTAACATATTGAAATACTGAATGGTGAACATACATAGAGAACTCAATATTGAACATACATAGATACCCTCAATGGTGAACATACATAGAGACCCTCAATGGTGAACATACATAGAGACACTCAATGGTGAATATACATAGAGACACTCAATGGTTAACATACATAGAGACACTCAATGGTGAACATATTTAAAAACTCAATGGCAAACTTATATAGAGACATTCAATGGTGAACATACATAGAGACACTCAATGGTGAATATACATAGAGACACTCAATGGTGAACTTATATAGAGACACTCAATGGTGAACATACATATAGACACTCAATGGTGCACATACATAGAGACACTCAATGGTGAACATACATACACTCAATGGTGAACATATATAGAGACACTCAATAGTGAACATACATAGAGACACTCAATGGTGAACTTACATAAAGACACTCAATGGTGAATATACATAGAGACACTCAATGGTGAACCTACATAGAGACACTCAATGGTGAACATCTAGAGACATGCAATGGTGAACATACATAGCAACACTCAATGGTGAATATATAGAGAAACTCAATGGTGAACATATATAGAAACACTCAATGGTGAACATACATAGAGACATTCAATGGTGAATGTAAATACATGCACTCAAAGGTAAACATATATAGAGACACTCAATGGTGAACATACATAGAGACACTCAATGGTGAACCTACATAGAGACACTCAATGGTTAACACATAGAGACACTCAATGGTGAACATATAGAGACATGCAATGGTGAATATACATAGCGACACTCAATGGTGAATATATAGAGACACTCAATGGTGAACATATTGAAACACACAATGGTGAACATACATAGAGACATTCAATTGTGAACTTACATAGAGACACTCAATGGTGAACATACATAGAGACACTCAATGGTGAACATACATAGAGACACTCAATGGTGAACATGCATAGAGACATTCAATGGTCTACATTCACGGAGACACCCAATGGTGAACATATATAGAGACACACAATGCTGAACATACATAAAGACACTCAATATTGAAAATATTGAAACACTCAATGTTGAACATACATAGAAACACTCAATGGTGAACATACATAGAGACACTCAATGTTGAACATGTGGAGACACTCAATGGCGAAAATACATAGAGACACGCAATGGTGAGCATACATAGAGACAGTCAATGATCAACATACAGAGAGACGCTCAATGGTGAATATATTGAAAGACCCAATGGTGAACATATATAGAGACACTCTAATTGAACATTTTGAAATACTCAATGGTGAACATACATAGTGAAACTCAATGGTAAACATATGTAGAGACACTGTATTTTGAACATATAGAGACACACAATGGTGAACATACATAGAGACACTCAATGGTGAACATACTTAGAGACATTCAATGGTGAACATATATAGAGACACTAAATGGTGAATATACATAGAGACACTCAATGGTGAACATACATAGAGACACTCAATGGTGAACATACATAGAGGCATCCAGTGGTGAACATACATGAAGACAATCAATGGTTAACATATAGAGACACTCAATTTTGAATATACATAGAGGCACGCAATGGTGAATATACATAGAGACACTCAATGGTGAACAGATAGAGTTACTAAATGGTGAACATATAGAGACACTCAATGGTTAACATACATAGCGACACTCATTGGTGAATATATAGAGACATTCAATGGTGAACATACATAGAGACACTCAATGGTGAATATACATAGAGACACTCAATGGTGAACTTATATAGAGACAATCAATGGTGAACATACATATAGACACTCAATGGTGCACATACATAGAGACACTCAATGGTGAACATATAGAGACACTCAATGGTGAACATATAGAGACACTCAATTGTGAACATAGAGACACTCTGTGGTGAACATACATAGAGACATGCAATGGTCAACAGACATAGCGACACTAAATGGTGAACATACATAGAGACACTCAATGGTGAACATACATAGAGACACTCAATGGTGAACATGCATAGAGACATTCAATGGTCTACATTCACGGAGACACCCAATGGTGAACATATATAGAGACACACAATGCTGAACATACATAAAGACACTCAATATTGAAAATATTGAAACACTCAATGTTGAACATACATAGAAACACTCAATGGTGAACATACATAGAGACACTCAATGTTGAACATACAGAGACACTCAATGCTGAACATATACAGACAATCAATGGTGAACCTACATAGAGACACTCAATTGTCAACATACATAGAGACGCTCAATGGTAAACATATTGAAACAGAGAATGGTGAACATGCATAGAGACACTGAATAGTGAACATACATAGTGAAACTCAATGGTGAACATATGTAGAGACACTGAATTTTGAACAGATAGAGACACACAATGGTGAACATACATAGAGACACTCAATGGTGAACATACATAGAGACACTCAATGGTGAACATACTTAGAAACATTCAATGGTGAACATATATAGAGACACTAAATTGTGAACATACATAGAGACACTCAATGGTAAACAAACATAGAGACACTCAATGGTGAACATACATAGAGGCATCCAGTGGTGAACATACATGAAGACACTCAATGGTTAACATATAGAGTTACTCAATGGTGAACATATAGAGACACTCAATGGTTAACATACATAGCAACACTCATTGGTGAATATATAGACACACTCAATGGTGAACATAGGGACACCCACTGGTGAACATACATAGAAACACTCAATATTGAACATACATAGAGAACTCAATATTGAACATACATAGAGACCCTCAATGGTGAACATACATAGAGACACTCAATAGTGAACATAAATAGAGACACTCAGTCGTTAACATATTGAAATACTGAATGGTGAACAAACATAGAGAACTCAATATTGAACATACATAGATACCCTCAATGGTGAACATACATAGAGACCCTCAATGGTGAACATACATAGAGACCCTCAATGGTGAATATACATAGAGACACTCACTGGTGAACATACATAGAGACACTCAATTGTGAACATACATAGAGACACTCAAATGTGAACGTACATAGAGACACTCAATGGTGAACGTATTGAAACACTCAATGGTGAACATACATAAACTCAATGGTAAACATATATAGAGACCCTCAATGGTGAACATACATAGAGACACTCAATGGTGAAAGTAGATAGAGACACTCAATGGGGAACATATTGAAACACTCAATGGTGAACATACATAGAGGCACTCAATGGTGAACATGCATAGAGACACTCAATGGAGAACATATAGAGACACTCAATGGCGAACATACATAGAGACACGCAATGGTGAGCGTACATAGAGACAGTCAATGATCAACATACAGAGAGACGCTCAATGGTGAATATATTGAAAGACTCAATGGTGAACATATATAGAGACACTCAATGTTGAACATTTTGAAATACTCAATGGTGAACATACATAGTGAAACTCAATGGTAAACATATGTAGAGACACTGTATTTTGAACATATAGAGACACACAATGGTGAACATACATAGAGACACTCAATGGTGAACATACTTAGAGACATTCAATGGTGAACATATATAGAGACACTAAATGGTGAATATACATAGAGACACTCAATGGTGAACATACATAGAGACACTCAATGGTGAACATACATAGAGGCATCCAGTGGTGAACATACATGAAGACAATCAATGGTTAACATATAGAGACACTCAATTTTGAACATACATAGAGGCACGCAA
The DNA here is from genome assembly GCA_030390025.1 of Squalus acanthias. NCBI lineage: Eukaryota > Metazoa > Chordata > Chondrichthyes > Squaliformes > Squalidae > Squalus > Squalus acanthias. The sequence continues at coordinate 45,476,279 of CM059435.1, forward strand.
TGGTGAATATACATAGAGACACTCAATGGTGAACAGATAGAGTTACTAAATGGTGAACATATAGAGACACTCAATGGTTAACATACATAGCGACACTCATTGGTGAATATATAGAGACACTCAATGGTGAACATAGAGACACCCACTGGTGAACATACATAGAAACACTCAATATTGAAGATACATAGAGACCCTCAATGGTGAACATACATAGAGACACTCAATGGTGAATATATATAGATACACTCAATGGTGAACATACATAGAGACACTCAATGGTGAACATATTTAAAAACTCAATGGCGAACTTATATAGAGACATTCAATCGTGAACATACATAGAGACACTCAATGGTGAATATACATAGAGACACTCAATGGTGAACTTATATAGAGACACTCAATGGTGAACATACATATAGACACTCAATGGTGCACATACATAGAGACACTCAATGGTGAACATATAGAGACACTCAATGGTGAACATATAGAGACACTCAATTGTGAACATAGAGACACTCAATGGTGAACATACATAGAGACATGCAATGGTCAACAGACATAGCGACACTAAATGTTGAACATACATAGAGACACTCAATGGTGAACATACATAGAGACACTCAATGGTGAACATGCATAGAGACATTCAATGGTCTACATTCACGGAGACACCCAATGGTGAACATATATAGAGACACACAATGCTGAACATACATAAAGACACTCAATATTGAAAATATTGAAACACTCAATGTTGAACATACATAGAAACACTCAATGGTGAACATACATAGAGACACTCAATGTTGAACATACAGAGACACTCAATGCTGAACATATACAGACAATCAATGGTGAACCTACATAGAGACACTCAATTGTCAACATACATAGAGACGCTCAATGGTAAACATATTGAAACAGAGAATGGTGAACATACATAGAGACACTGAATGGTGAACATACATAGTGAAACTCAATGGTGAACATATGTAGAGACACTGAATTTTGAACAGATAGAGACACACAATGGTGAACATACATAGAGACACTCAATGGTGAACATACTTAGAAACATTCAATGGTGAACATATATAGAGACACTAAATTGTGAACATACATAGAGACACTCAATGGTAAACAAACATAGAGACACTCAATGGTGAACATACATAGAGGCATCCAGTGGTGAACATACATGAAGACACTCAATGGTTAACATATAGAGTTACTCAATGGTGAACATATAGAGACACTCAATGGTTAACATACATAGCAACACTCATTGGTGAATATATAGAGACACTCAATGGTGAACATAGAGACACCCACTGGTGAACATACATAGAAACACTCAATATTGAACATACATAGAGAACTCAATATTGAACATACATAGAGACCCTCAATGGTGAACATACATAGAGACACTCAATAGTGAACATAAATAGAGACACTCAGTCGTTAACATATTGAAATACTGAATGGTGAACATACATAGAGAACTCAATATTGAACATACATAGATACCCTCAATGGTGAACATACATAGAGACCCTCAATGGTGAACATACATAGAGACACTCAATGGTGAATATACATAGAGACACTCAATGGTGAACATACAGAGACACTCAATGCTGAATATATACAGACAATCAATGGTGAACCTACATAGAGACACTCAATTGTCAACATACATAGAGACGCTCAATGGTAAACATATTGAAACAGAGAATGGTGAACATACATAGAGACACTGAATGGTGAACATACATAGTGAAACTCAATGGTGAACATATGTAGAGACACTGAATTTTGAACAGATAGAGACACACAATGGTGAACATACATAGAGACACTCAATGGTGAACATACTTAGAAACATTCAATGGTGAACATATATAGAGACACTAAATTGTGAACATACATAGAGACACTCAATGGTAAACAAACATAGAGACACTCAATGGTGAACATACATAGAGGCATCCAGTGGTGAACATACATGAAGACACTCAATGGTTAACATATAGAGTTACTCAATGGTGAACATATAGAGACACTCAATGGTTAACATACATAGCAACACTCATTGGTGAATATATAGAGACACCCACTGGTGAACATACATAGAAACACTCAATATTGAACATACATAGAGAACTCAATATTGAACATACATAGAGACCCTCAATGGTGAACATACATAGAGACACTCAATAGTGAACATAAATAGAGACACTCAGTCGTTAACATATTGAAATACTGAATGGTGAACAAACATAGAGAACTCAATATTGAACATACATAGATACCCTCAATGGTGAACATACATAGAGACCCTCAATGGTGAACATACATAGAGACACTCAATGGTGAATATACATAGAGACACTCACTGGTGAACATACATAGAGACACTCAATTGTGAACATACATAGAGACACTCAAAGGTGAACGTACATAGAGACACTCAATGGTGAACGTATTGAAACACTCAATGGTGAACATACATAAACTCAATGGTAAACATATATAGAGACCCTCAATGGTGAACATACATAGAGACACTCAATGGTGAAAGTAGATAGAGACACTCAATGGGGAACATATTGAAACACTCAATGGTGAACATACATAGAGGCACTCAATGGTGAACATGCATAGAGACACTCAATGGAGAACATATAGAGACACTCAATGGCGAACATACATAGAGACACGCAATGGTGAGCGTACATAGAGACAGTCAATGATCAACATACAGAGAGACGCTCAATGGTGAATATATTGAAAGACTCAATGGTGAACATATATAGAGACACTCAATGTTGAACATTTTGAAATACTCAATGGTGAACATACATAGTGAAACTCAATGGTAAACATATGTAGAGACACTGTATTTTGAACATATAGAGACACACAATGGTGAACATAAATAGAGACACTCAATGGTGAACATACTTAGAGACATTCAATGGTGAACATATATAGAGACACTAAATGGTGAATATACATAGAGACACTCAATGGTGAACATACATAGAGACACTCAATGGTGAACATACATAGAGGCATCCAGTGGTGAACATACATGAAGACAATCAATGGTTAACATATAGAGACACTCAATTTTGAACATACATAGAGGCACGCAATGGTGAATATACATAGAGACACTCAATGGTGAACAGATAGAGTTACTAAATGGTGAACATATAGAGACACTCAATGGTTAACATACATAGCGACACTCATTGGTGAATATATAGAGACACTCAATGGTGAACATAGAGACACCCACTGGTGAACATACATAGAAACACTCAATATTGAACATACATAGAGACCCTCAATGGTGAACATACATAGAGACACTCAATGGTGAATATACATAGAGACACTCAATGGTGAACTTACATAGAGACACTCAATGGTGAACATACATATAGACACTCAATGGTGCACATACATAGAGACACTCAATGGTGAACATACATAGAGACACTCAATGGTGAACATATTTAAAAACTCAGTGGCGAACTTATATAGAGACATTCAATGGTGAACATACATAGAGACACTCAATGGTGAATATACATAGAGACACTCAATGGTGAACTTACATAGAGACACTCAATGGTGAACATACATATAGACACTCAATGGTGCACATACATAGAGACACTCAATGGTGAACATATAGAGACACTCAATGGTGAACATATAGAGACACTCAATTGTGAACATAGAGACACTCAATGGTGAACATACATAGAGACATGCAATGGTCAACAGACATAGCGACACTAAATGGTGAACATACATAGAGACACTCAATGGTGAACATACATAGAGACACTCAATGGTGAACATGCATAGAGACACTCAATGGTGAACATACATATAGACACTCAATGGTGCACATACATAGAGACACTCAATGGTGAACATACATAGAGACACTCAATGGTGAACATATTTAAAAACTCAGTGGCGAACTTATATAGAGACATTCAATGGTGAACATACATAGAGACACTCAATGGTGAATATACATAGAGACACTCAATGGTGAACTTACATAGAGACACTCAATGGTGAATATACATATAGACACTCAATGGTGCACATACATAGAGACACTCAATGGTGAACATATAGAGACACTCAATGGTGAACATATAGAGACACTCAATTGTGAACATAGAGACACTCAATGGTGAACATACATAGAGACATGCAATGGTCAACAGACATAGCGACACTAAATGGTGAACATACATAGAGACACTCAATGGTGAACATACATAGAGACACTCAATGGTGAACATGCATAGAGACACTCAATGTTGAACATACAGAGACACTCAATGGTGAACATATACAGACAATCAATGGTGAACCTACATAGAGACACTCAATGGTCAACATACATAGAGACGCTCAATGGTAAACATATTGAAACAGAGAATGGTGAACATACATAGAGACACTGAATGGTAAACATACATAGAGACACTCAATGGTGAACATACATAGAGGCATCCAGTGGTGAACATACATGAAGACACTCAATGGTAAACATACATAGCAACACTCATTGGTGAATATATAGAGACACTCAATATTGAACATACATAGAGAACTCAATATTGAACATACATAGAGACCCTCAATGGTGAACATACATAGAGACACTCAATAGTGAACATAAATAGAGACACTCAGTCGTTAACATATTGAAATACTGAATGGTGAACATACATAGAGAACTCAATATTGAACATACATAGATACCCTCAATGGTGAATGTACATAGAGACACTCAATGGTGAACGTATTGAAACACTCAATGGTGAACATACATAAACTCAATGGTAAACATATATAGAGACCCTCAATGGTGAATATACATAGAGACACTCAATGGTGAAAGTAGATAGAGACACTCAATGGGGAATATATTGAAACACTCAATGGTGAACATACATAGAGGCACTCAATGGTGAACATACATAGAGACACTCAATGGAGAACATACATAGAGACACTCAATGGAGAACATAAATAGAGACACTCAATGGTGAACATATTGAAACACTCAATGGGGAACATACATACACTCAATGATGAACATACATAGATACACTTAAAGGTGAACATATATTGAGACACACAATGGTGAAAATACATAGAGACACACAATGGTGAACATACATAGATACACACAATGGTGAACATATTGAAACACACAATGGTGAACATACATAGAGACACTCAATGGTGAACATACATGAAGACATCAATGGTGAACTTACATAGAGACACTCAATGGTGAACATATAGAGACACTCACTGGTGAACATTTTGAAACACACAATGGTGAACATACATAGAGACATTAAATTGTGAATATATATTGAGACACTTACTGTTGAACATAAAGTCACTCACTGGTGAACATATTGAAACACTCAATGGCGAACATACATAGAGACACTCAATGGTGAATATACATAGAGACACTCAAAGGTGAACATACATAGTGTAGAATTCGCAAATTATCGCGATTTGAAAATAATGAGAAAGAGACATACAGTTTCGTAAACACAGCTTTATTTCAGCAAAATGCTGTCAGGTTTCAAAACGGACACAAGCAGCCTGTAAAATGGCCACCACGCCTCGTGGCAGAAGGTTCTAGACTTTCAGCAGGCAGACAAGATGGCGTTTCAATAAACATTTCAGCAAGATCGGACAGGACTCAGCATATTGAGATAAGACAAGACGAGATCATTTTGCATTTTAACACCCAAGCAAGGAATATAAGTGCTGGAATTGGGTTTTTCCATGCACAAATGAGAGCTATTGTACTGGGCAATCAAGGGGCCCATCCAAAAGACATTGATACGCAAATTCCCCACGGCTCTACAATGAGAGAGCCGTTCGCGGGTACTCACAGCAAGAATTCGGAGGCCCCCAAAACCCCTCCAGGGAGACTCCTAGCCGGTTCCTCAAGGGGAGAAATATTAACGGGTACTCAGACAGTTACAAGTATCACCGAAACCCATTAACGACAAGTACCACCCCATACAAGAAGTTTGAGCGCCAAAACATGACAAAAGATGAACATTAAGATTGGGCGGGAGATAAGGAATTACAGTACTATAACTGTAGTGTCCAAACGTCCATCTTTCTCTTATTCCTTTGACTCGCTTCTCTGATCCGCTGATTTTCCGGGAGTCAACCTCGTGGCTTGCCGCGAAGATCTGTGGAGAGCTGGTCTGCGAAGGCCGGTAAGCGGGCGCACCATCCCGAGAAGTCGGTAAACGGTGTTGGAACTGAAGGCCCGAGAGGAGATGAGATGAGATGAGAAGAGAAGAAGACGACTACACGTGCCGCCGCGGTCAGTAAACCCCAACCGCGCCCGAAAATCGATTAACCACTTCTTCGAATTCTATCGGCTACTCCACAACTGGCCCTGGAAGACTTTTCTTCGAGTTCTACCGACAACTGGTGTCGGTCCAGAAAGACTCTTCTTTGAATTTTACCGGCTAACGGGTGTCGGGCACAGGAAGACTCTTCTTTGAGTTTTGTCAGAGTTCCGAGGTCAACACAGATCTTCATGACAGCAGACGGTCCAGCCTGCTAGCCGGAGCAAAGCAAGTAAACAAGTGGGGTACAGAGACCCCTGATCAACACGTGAATAGTCAGGTGCTGTGGTGAAAACATCCGAGCAGCGTTTCGGAATTCTCCGAGTTATCACGAGTGGTGAGCATGAGTCTCGATCCTACAGATCTAGATTAGGACAGGTATTGATCGGGGAGGGTTTTTGTTTTAAGGATAATTATAATGTGTGTCCCCTTTTACGATGTGTCGTGCGCTCCTCGTTTCCCTAAACCTAGTTGCATAAATGTATGTAAGTTTGTACTGTCATTAATCTGTGCTTATGACATGTATTTCGTAATCTTGGATAATATGCAATAAAGATTTTCCATTTCGTACTATTCAACCGGGTCTACCTGAGTTTTCTCTGCATTATTGCTCTCGCACTTAAGTCCAGTGTCAGAACCGTAAGGGCGAGTGGGTCGAACCACTCACAGGTGTCTAGTGTAACCAGGCTGGCTGGAGACCAGAACAGGCAACAAGGCCTAACCCCGCACTAGCACCCAGGCTAAGCACAGAGCCACGTGAACCCCCTTACAATAGAGACACCCACTGGTGAACATACATAGAAACACTCAATATTGAACATACATAGAGACCCTCAATGGTGAACATATATAGAGACATTCAATGGTGAATATACATAGAGACACTCAATGGTGAACATACATCGAGACACTCAAAGGTGAACATACATAGAGACACTCAATGGTGAATATACATAGAGACACTCAATGGTGAATATACATAGAGACACTCAATGGTGAACATACATAGAGACACTCAATGTTAAACTTACAGAGACACTCAATGGTGAAAATATAGAGACACTCAATGGTGAACATACATAGAGACAATAAATGGTGAACATACATCGAGACACTCAGAGGTGAACATATAGAGACATTCAATGGTGATCATATAGAGACACTCAATGGTGAACATACATACACTCAGTGGTGAACATATATAGAGACACTCAATGTTGAACATACAGAGACACTCAATGGTGAACAGATACAGTCACTCAATAGTGAACATAAATACATAGTGACACTCAATGGTGAACATATTGAAACACTCAATGATGAACATACATAGAAACACTCAATGGTGAACATATTGAAACACTCAATGTGAACATACATTGAGAAACACAATAGTGAAAATACATAGTGACACTCAATGGTGAACATATTGAAACACTCAATGGTGAACATACATAGAGACACGCAATGGTGAACATATTGAAACACTCAATGGTGAACATACATAGAGACACACAATGTTGAAAATACATTGAGACACTCAATGTTGAACATACAGAGACACTCAATGTTGAAAATACATTGAGACACTCAATGGTGAACATACATATAGACACTCAATGTTAAACTTACAGAGACACTCAATGGTGAAAATATAGAGACACTCAATGGTACATAGAATCCTTCAATGGTGAATATACAAAGAGACACTCAATGGTGAACCTACATAGAGACACTCAATGGTGAACATATATAGAGTCCTTCAATGGTGAAAATACAAAGAGACACTCAATGGTGAACATACATAGAGACACTCAATGTTGAACATATAGAAACACTCAATTGTGAACATACATAGAGACACTCAATGGTGAACATACATAGAGACACTCATGGTGAACATATAGAAACACTCAATTGTGAACATACATAGAGACACTCAATGTTAAACTTACAGAGGCACTCAATGGTGAAAATATAGAGACACTCAATGGTGAACATACATCGAGACACTCAGAGGTGAACATATAGAGGCATTCAATGGTGATCATATAGAGACACTCAATGGTGAACATATAGAGACACACAATGGTGAACATATAGAGACCCTCAATGGTGAACATACATAGAGACATTCAATGGTGAACATACATAGAGAAACTCAATGTTGAATTTACATAGAGACACTCAATGGGGAACATATTGAAACACTCAATGGTAAACATATATAGAGACACTCAATGGTGAACATACATAGAGACACTCAAAGGGGAACATATTGAAACACTCAATGGTGAACATACATACACTCAATGGTGAACATACATAGAGACACTCAATGGTGAACATACATAGAGGCATCCAGTGGTGAACATACATGAAGACAATCAATGGTTAACATATAGAGACACTCAATTTTGAACATACATAGAGGCACGCAATGGTGAATATACATAGAGACACTCAATGGTGAACAGATAGAGTTACTAAATGGTGAACATATAGAGACACTCAATGGTTAACATACATAGCGACACTCATTGGTGAATATATAGAGACACTCAATGGTGAACATAGAGACACCCACTGGTGAACATACATAGAAACACTCAATATTGAACATACATAGAGACCCTCAATGGTGAACATACATAGAGACACTCAATGGTGAATATACATAGAGACACTCAATGGTGAACTTACATAGAGACACTCAATGGTGAACATACATATAGACACTCAATGGTGCACATACATAGAGACACTCAATGGTGAACATACATAGAGACACTCAATGGTGAACATATTTAAAAACTCAGTGGCGAACTTATATAGAGACATTCAATGGTGAACATACATAGAGACACTCAATGGTGAATATACATAGAGACACTCAATGGTGAACTTACATAGAGACACTCAATGGTGAACATACATATAGACACTCAATGGTGCACATACATAGAGACACTCAATGGTGAACATATAGAGACACTCAATGGTGAACATATAGAGACACTCAATTGTGAACATAGAGACACTCAATGGTGAACATACATAGAGACATGCAATGGTCAACAGACATAGCGACACTAAATGGTGAACATACATAGAGACACTCAATGGTGAACATACATAGAGACACTCAATGGTGAACATGCATAGAGACACTCAATGGTGAACATACATATAGACACTCAATGGTGCACATACATAGAGACACTCAATGGTGAACATACATAGAGACACTCAATGGTGAACATATTTAAAAACTCAGTGGCGAACTTATATAGAGACATTCAATGGTGAACATACATAGAGACACTCAATGGTGAATATACATAGAGACACTCAATGGTGAACTTACATAGAGACACTCAATGGTGAATATACATATAGACACTCAATGGTGCACATACATAGAGACACTCAATGGTGAACATATAGAGACACTCAATGGTGAACATATAGAGACACTCAATTGTGAACATAGAGACACTCAATGGTGAACATACATAGAGACATGCAATGGTCAACAGACATAGCGACACTAAATGGTGAACATACATAGAGACACTCAATGGTGAACATACATAGAGACACTCAATGGTGAACATGCATAGAGACACTCAATGTTGAACATACAGAGACACTCAATGGTGAACATATACAGACAATCAATGGTGAACCTACATAGAGACACTCAATGGTCAACATACATAGAGACGCTCAATGGTAAACATATTGAAACAGAGAATGGTGAACATACATAGAGACACTGAATGGTGAACATACATAGTGAAACTCAATGGTGAACATATGTAGAGACACTGAATTTTGAACAGATAGAGACACACAATGGTGAACATACATAGAGACACTCAATGGTAAACATACATAGAGACACTCAATGGTGAACATACATAGAGGCACGCAATGGTGAATATACATAGAGACACTCAATGGTGAACAGATAGAGTTACTAAATGGTGAACATATAGAGACACTCAATGGTTAACATACATAGCGACACTCATTGGTGAATATATAGAGACACTCAATGGTGAACATAGAGACACCCACTGGTGAACATACATAGAAACACTCAATATTGAACATACATAGAGACCCTCAATGGTGAACATACATAGAGACACTCAATGGTGAATATATATAGATACACTCAATGGTGAACATACATAGAGACACTCAATGGTGAACATATTTAAAAACTCAATGGCGAACTTATATAGAGACATTCAATGGTGAACATACATAGAGACACTCAATGGTGAATATACATAGAGACACTCAATGGTGAACTTATATAGAGACACTCAATGGTGAACATACATATAGACACTCAATGGTGCACATACATAGAGACACTCAATGGTGAACATATAGAGACACTCAATGGTGAACATATAGAGACACTCAATTGTGAACATAGAGACACTCAATGGTGAACATACATAGAGACATGCAATGGTCAACAGACATAGCGACACTAAATGTTGAACATACATAGAGACACTCAATGGTGAACATACATAGAGACACTCAATGGTGAACATGCATAGAGACATTCAATGGTCTACATTCACGGAGACACCCAATGGTGAACATATATAGAGACACACAATGCTGAACATACATAAAGACACTCAATATTGAAAATATTGAAACACTCAATGTTGAACATACATAGAAACACTCAATGGTGAACATACATAGAGACACTCAATGTTGAACATACAGAGACACTCAATGCTGAACATATACAGACAATCAATGGTGAACCTACATAGAGACACTCAATGGTGAACATACATATAGACACTCAATGGTGCACATACATAGAGACACTCAATGGTGAACATACATAGAGACACTCAATGGTGAACATATTTAAAAACTCAGTGGCGAACTTATATAGAGACATTCAATGGTGAACATACATAGAGACACTCAATGGTGAATATACATAGAGACACTCAATGGTGAACTTACATAGAGACACTCAATGGTGAACATACATATAGACACTCAATGGTGCACATACATAGAGACACTCAATGGTGAACATATAGAGACACTCAATGGTGAACATATAGAGACACTCAATTGTGAACATAGAGACACTCAATGGTGAACATACATAGAGACATGCAATGGTCAACAGACATAGCGACACTAAATGGTGAACATACATAGAGACACTCAATGGTGAACATACATAGAGACACTCAATGGTGAACATGCATAGAGACACTCAATGTTGAACATACAGAGACACTCAATGGTGAACATATACAGACAATCAATGGTGAACCTACATAGAGACACTCAATGGTCAACATACATAGAGACGCTCAATGGTAAACATATTGAAACAGAGAATGGTGAACATACATAGAGACACTAAATGGTGAACATACATGGTGAAACTCAATGGTGAACATATGTAGAGACACTGAATTTTGAACAGATAGAGACACACAATGGTGAACATACATAGAGACACTCAATGGCGAACATACTTAGAAACATTCAATGGTGAACATATATAGAGACACTAAATTGTGAACATACATAGAGACACTCAATGGTAAACATACATAGAGACACTCAATGGTGAACATACATAGAGGCATCCAGTGGTGAACATACATGAAGACACTCAATGGTAAACATACATAGCAACACTCATTGGTGAATATATAGAGACACTCAATATTGAACATACATAGAGAACTCAATATTGAACATACATAGAGACCCTCAATGGTGAACATACATAGAGACACTCAATAGTGAACATAAATAGAGACACTCAGTCGTTAACATATTGAAATACTGAATGGTGAACATACATAGAGAACTCAATATTGAACATACATAGATACCCTCAATGGTGAATGTACATAGAGACACTCAATGGTGAACGTATTGAAACACTCAATGGTGAACATACATAAACTCAATGGTAAACATATATAGAGACCCTCAATGGTGAATATACATAGAGACACTCAATGGTGAAAGTAGATAGAGACACTCAATGGGGAATATATTGAAACACTCAATGGTGAACATACATAGAGGCACTCAATGGTGAACATACATAGAGACACTCAATGGAGAACATACATAGAGACACTCAATGGAGAACATAAATAGAGACACTCAATGGTGAACATATTGAAACACTCAATGGGGAACATACATACACTCAATGATGAACATACATAGATACACTTAAAGGTGAACATATATTGAGACACACAATGGTGAAAATACATAGAGACACACAATGGTGAACATACATAGATACACACAATGGTGAACATATTGAAACACACAATGGTGAACATACATAGAGACACTCAATGGTGAACATACATGAAGACATCAATGGTGAACTTACATAGAGACACTCAATGGTGAACATATAGAGACACTCACTGGTGAACATTTTGAAACACACAATGGTGAACATACATAGAGACATTAAATTGTGAATATATATTGAGACACTTACTGTTGAACATAAAGTCACTCACTGGTGAACATATTGAAACACTCAATGGCGAACATACATAGAGACACTCAATGGTGAATATACATAGAGACACTCAAAGGTGAACATACATAGTGTAGAATTCGCAAATTATCGCGATTTGAAAATAATGAGAAAGAGACATACAGTTTCGTAAACACAGCTTTATTTCAGCAAAATGCTGTCAGGTTTCAAAACGGACACAA